>CM073471.1:7912500-8537500 GCA_037074535.1 Gleditsia sinensis
TTCCGTAGAACTTACAATTTTCATTACTTTCAGCTATCAAATCAAGGACCCATGTGGATCGGCTCCCCTTAATCATGGCTTTGGTCGGGATCCACCACCACCTGAAACTTTTGTATCTTTTGAAATTAGTTATCTAAACTGGGAAGGCAAGGAAGTAACCAAAGGAAAACCTCAGGGTTCTCCCTATTTTAAGTTTTTTATCGGATATTTTTATTATGTTGTGCTGTTAGCCTGTCAAACAGCTGCATATTAATGCTATAAAAGTGGACTTGCAGAGTTTCAAACCCAGAGCATGAGTTAGGCATCATTCTCAAATCCAATTAAAGAAGGTTTTCACACCCAACAACTGGCTCTTATCGTATCAATGGCTCGTCCATCCTCCGGTAAAAGTAGTAATGTTAGTCCTCAAGAGAAGCACGAGGTGTTCATCAGCTTTAGAGGAGATGACACCCGTAAGACTTTCACAAGCCATCTGAATGCAGCTTTAAAAAGGCGAGACATCAAAACCTACATTAACGACTACAATCTTGAGAGAGGGGACGAAATCTCGGCCGCCCGTCTTTTGGCAATTGAGAATGCCAAGCTTTCTGTGATCGTCTTCTCTCAGAACTATGCAAGTTCAAGTTGGTGTCTGAATGAGCTCATCAAAATACTCGAATGCAAGAGGTTGAATGGGCAAATCGTAGTGCCTGTTTTCTACGGCGTAAATCCATCCGATGTGCGTTACCAGCGGGGAAGTTTGAACGACGCATTTGATAAACAAGAGCATAAATTAAGTGATAACATGGAGAAGGTGCAAAAGTGGAGGGATGCTTTGAAAGAAGCTGGCAGTATATCTGGGTGGGATTGCTCTGCTCACAGGTAACTCTAATTTATACTTTATACCCATGAAAATACATTTAGATATGCGAAATGTGTCACTGGGTATTTTTATCTCATTAATTGTCTTCGTGTTTATACACAAAACTCTTTATATAATATAATGTTTTAAAAATCGAATTGTTCACTGAATCAAAATACAGAGCAATTTTCTGTTCAGTAGTGGAATTCAACCATTTTTTTATTTTAAATTAATGAAATATACTTCTATTTTATAATTTGATATTAATATATTTTATTTTTGGATAATAAATATTATTTTTTATCTTGTATTAATAATAATTGTTTAATTAGAAAAAGGACATATTATATAAAATGTTTGCGCATATTAGAATAAACAGCAAAGTAGTTCAGTGGTTCACACCATTTATTGCTATCGTCAGTACATGGGTTTGAATCCCAACGTTGGCTTGTTCAAGACAATGGATTGTTTTCAACAAAAAAGCCAAACCAGTTACAAAACCGGTTTAACATGAAAATCGATCGATTTTTACTGATTTGTAGTCGGTTCATTAATTCTCCAATTTAAAGAGGTCAACTAAGCCAATAAGCTAGCCGGTTTATCAGTTTTTTAATTGAATTAGTCAGTCCCATCCAATTTTCTTAACTATGCTATATACCATGGAACTTTTAGTCTCCCCACTCTAAATTTCTTTTATTTTCAATGGTAATTGGCAATTAAATTGCGAAAGGTGGAAGTCCAAAATAGAAATTTGCTCGGCCAATTTTAGCATATGCCTTCTCTTGGAGGAGATAACACCCTGCTGCATTAGTTCTTCTATTTTTCAATAAAATTAATTTGAAGAATTTGATAAGGAGATTTTAATTATTGTAAGTTTTGGTAAAATTTTCTAATATTCTTTTTATGTACATTTTCTTTCGCAGGATGGAATATGAACTGGTGGAGGAAATAGCCAAGAATGTTTTGGGGAGACTGAATCAAGTGTTGGGTGTAGACCTTGACTACATGATAGCAAAGTTAGAGAAACTTGCGGATCTTCAAGAAGAGTATTCCCACCAAACTGATAATTTGGAGATCAGAAATAGTTATCAAGCAACGCTCCGTCGTATCGTCCAACTTAGAATGGAGAAGAAATTCCGCATGCTTCGCCTCTCACCTGACTTGCTTTCCCATTTGGAATTTTGATCTCCCACTGATAATTAGTTGGGTAACCACAGAATATTCAAAACTTGGTAACAGTACTCTATACATATTTTGAAATGTGAACATGGAAAAATGATTTTGTTTGAGCGTATTAATTTTTTGGAATTAATAAGGAGCTTATATTAGAACATGCGAAATTAATTTTGAAGATTGTCTCTATATGTACAATTTTCAAAGGTTAAATCCAAATTCGAGGAGGAAACATTGAATGATGTGCTGGGAAAACTTTTTGTCTCTTGGAGGCTGCTTGGTACAAAAAGATTTCTTTGAATTCCATGATGATCGGATCAAGCATCAACATGTTCGGATTCAATTGTTTCTTGATATTCTACCCCAATAGATTCTCGATGATATCAGTTGGCATTTGAATAATAAATCAATCCTACGCGTTTCACAAAACAACAATAAAGCTTGCTCCTTAAAGTTGTTCTTATGTAATTATAGCAAAGTAATTGTTTCTTAATTTTGTTTTTTTAAAAATTGTAATTTATGTTAGTTATTTTTCCCCTTTAAAGTTTTTGAATTGGTCAAAATTTGGGCCATAATTTAGAGAGAATAAAAACCACCTATATCCCAAATTGTAACTATCTACCACTACCCTTTTCGTTGCACATTCTTGAGCATTTGTGATGGGCAAATGCATTTTTTTTTTTTGGGACAGATGTTATGGGCAAATGCTATATATAAAAGAGAGCATAGAAAGGAGGTCAACTAAGCCTACTTTCACGTTAAGTGGCATAAACCACCATAGCAGGGAGAGTTAAGATTTAGAAGAGTTGAGCTTGAGAAAGTCTGTGAAAAATAGCAATGATGAAATGTTAGTTTTGATTCTCTTTTGATTCTGCATTTGATCTAAATAATATTGTTTTGACTTTAGAAATGTGTTTAAATTATTATTAAATATCTAAAAATTGCTATTAGGGCTAGTTTTTGCCTCTATCTTCTTGTTCTTTAGCTTTGTGTTTTTCCGGTAATACTGTTGAAAATTGTGATGAAAGCTTTTCCATTTTTAATATATAATGAGATTATAAAGTATTAAAAATTATTTTCTAAAAATTTAGGTATAAAAATAATAAATTTTGGATTAAAAATATTTTTTAAAAAAAGTCAAATTTTCAATGCAGGTCGCAATTGGGTTAAGATAAACCCATTGGAGATTGAAGACGATGCTACATTGACAAAGTTGTGTTCTATTACTTCATTTGTTCAAAATGTTTTAGAGAAAACTTATTTAATGCATTGTAACATACTGGCAGGATATTACTTACATTTTTAAACATTTAGTTAATAATTTTTCTGTTTATTTGCTCTAATTTGACATCATATCATATATATAATTTATATTTATTTTATACATGCAATTCAGTGCATATGCTCATGCTGTGCATGGATAATTTTTTTATATTAATTCATGTTATTTAGGATAAGCTTAATTTATGCATTGAATTATATTAAGAGTGTAATGTTTTGTTTCAAAATTATGCAATTTTTGTTTTATTTATGAGAATATTACTTACATATGATAATATATAATTTAGTTTTAAAATATTGTTAAATTATGTAATTGAAGATTGTTCGTATAAAACTTATTTTTATGCATAAAATTTAATTTAAAAATGGTTTGGTGATCTATATAATTTTAATTAATTCAGATTTAGCCACAATATCCTTAATTAATTGAAATTATTTATTAAGAAAATCTTAAGATCACATAAATACTTAGACATTAATTGTGATTAATTATAGTTAATATAATAAATGTTATACCACATGAACTTTTATTATATTTCTATAATTGATTAAGATAAAGTATCATATTATTTTTAGAATTTACCCACAAGAATTATGAATTAGTACATAATTTGATAGTTTTATCATAAAGTTATAGTTAGGTGGATTTAATTGTGGTAAACATGATATTTGTTTATTGGCCTCAAATTTTTTATATATAAGCATGTATATTTAACTTTATGTAGTTGTACAACCAGTGAATTTTTCTAATATCAAATGTGATATTCCCAAATAGAGAGATGATATCTATAAAGTTTGGAATGAGAGAATTTTTCTTCACTTAGAGTGTATGGATATTGATTATTCTACAAAAAAAGACAAATCAACAATTACTGAAACTAATAACGTAGCTCAAATTGGTCTTTATAAATAATGGGAGTGATCTAATCGCCTTAGTGTAATATTCATAAAGATCAAAATTTCTACTTGTATTTATGGTGTAGTCGATCAACATGACAATGTCAGGGCATTACTAAAGGCTATAGATGAGCAGTTTGAGACTTCAAATAAGGCACTTGCCAGCACTTTAGTCATGAAGTTTTCATGATTAAGGCTCACTAGTGTGAGAGGTGTACATGAGAACATCATGCATATGAGAGACACTGTGACTCAATTGAAGTTTTTTGAGGTTAAGATGTCAAAGACTTCCTTATGCACTATATATTTTAAGAGGAAGGGTAAGTAGGTAATTAACGAACTTTTGATCATGTGTATTTAAGAGGAAGGGAGGCTAGCGATGGAATTGGGCGAAGGTGCATTTATGACAACACAAGAAAAGGATCAGAACAAAGACAATAAGAAATAGAAAGGTAAAATATTACCTCAAGGTGAAATTAAGAAGTGAAACAGCTATTAAAAGGAAAAGCTGAACATACCGATTCTTACATGAATAGATAGGTAACATGCGGAATTACGTAATCTAATTACTGTCATTAAGGAGTCATCAATGAATTGCACATCCCTGCACCTAATATACTTGGAATTACCGTAATTGTCTGTTCATTTGTGTAAACGGACACCAATAATACCACAGAATATTAAGACCTGTTTCTTTAGATTAAGAGCGTGTTTGGTTCTGCGTTTGTAAGATTTTAAAGCCCGTTTGCATGGAGGAAACGTGAGTTTGTAAAAATTCAGCGTGTTTGGTTTTGCGTTTTCCCATTTTTACAAACCACGATTTTCATCTCAAATCCCGTTTGACAACCGCACACCGAAGCTTGCTTCTGCGTTGCTGAGAAGTGCGTTGAAGTTCCAAATCCCAAAGATAGTGAGAAACTCTCATTTTTATCCCTTGCTGCTTCTCTTTCGGAGTCTGTATTGTTGCCACCAACCAACAGAAGAGGCAGACAATGACTGCCATGAAATACATGCAGCTGTTAGTGCGAGTTCAATCTCAAATTCAATCTCGGAGGATCCATGTTAGACGGCAATCACAGCGAGTGCCCAAGCCCAACCCACGATTAGCCTTCATCCCATGAGCTGCAGAACTTAGCACCCTATCCTCCATTCTGAATCTAGATATTGGATTCAAAAGGCAGAATCCAGGAAATAGCCCACAAACTTTGGCTTCATAGTTTTCAGACCCATTGTAATTATCATCTTCATCCTCACTTTCTTCCTTACCAATATCTTGGGCAGAATGTGACAAAACAATTTGCCTATACTTACTGTACCTTCGTCCATTTACTACTTCCTTTACTTGTCTTGGTTGTTCTAGTGCAACAGGTGGCTTCCTGGATGTATATTGAGGTGTTCCAGAGGCAACTGCCTTTGCTGCAGGCAAGAACCGACCAACAGGTGACTCATATGCATGCAACACAATCCACGTAATGCATGCACCACAATCCACGTAATGCATGCAAGCCCAACTCACGTGATGCATGGAAGGATACATCCATACGCGAACCATGAGCAGATGTGGCTATCTTCGCGCAACAAAAGTAACGTTAGGAGTAGTTATGCATGGAAGGATACAATCCACGTAATGCATATTCCCACCAGGTACTCGTACTTAACGTACAAACAGTTTCTGCCAAAATATGACGATAGCCTCACAAGCTGCCCACCATTTTCATTACCAAACTACATGGCTCCAACGGTTTCTGCCAAGGCCAAAGTCCGTGGTAGTAGTAATCCAAGAGAAAGTTTTACTGGGACTCCAAGCATCACTGCTTCAAAGCTAGGAGCTTGTAAACATCTCTTATGCTTACAGTTACTTTATTGTGCTGCTTGTATTGCAACAAGCAGTCAAGTGTATCTTTCTTCCAAGACAATAGTGTATCCCTCGGGCGGCTGATAGGAATAAGAGCGGGTGAAAGAGGGCGCTTGTACTTCCCAAACTCATTAAGGTTTGATGAAGAAAGGGAGAAGACACCATCAGCAAAGGGTTCGTGTTCTGATGCTTCTGAGGTACATGAACGACAAGTGGATATGTGTCGACGCATTTGCATACCCACACTACGTGAATCAAAGAGGCGACTTTCATTTCGGTGCAACATTCATCACTCTCGACTAGTCTCTGCGAGGCGTCGTGTCAGCGTGAGCAAGGAACCCACCACGAGAGAACACACAGCGTCCATGTTCAGCACCGAATCCCAACAAATTTAGTGAGATTCGAATACACACAAATTTTCTGAAGATTTTAATTCAAATCCACTTGAGATTTCAAACTTATAAAAAATAAGTACAGCTAATATTGGGTGATCTAGAGCGATACATATCGACGTACGAGAAGAGTTTTTATAAACTAGAGTTTGGACAAAGACAAGTTTTAATGTTGTTTGAAGATTATATAGGGTTTCCTGGACCACGTTTATTTATTTATTTTTATTTTTCCCTCTGAATTTACAAACACGTTCATCTCTCGAATCTCGAATCTCTCGAATTATTTTGTGGTCCCCAATTACAGTTCCGAGAATAAACAACCAAAAATAAACAACCAAAAACAATGAGGCGCATTTGGCAGCGTGATATAAATATAAATGCGTTGCATTAATATTCTAACTGCCACCAACACCTCGTTGCTTAAGGCGCATTTGGCAGCATTAATATTCTAACTGCCACCAACACCCCTGTTGGCAGCGTTAAGGCGCATTTGGCAGCATTAATATTCTTTTGCTTTTGCTTTTATTCTAACCTGCACATCCACATTGTGTTGCTTCATCACGGCAAGGCGAACACGACAAGTTTTCCAGGTTCGTCACTCATCCACACCTCGTGCACTTTTTCTGGTTGCTTTTGCTTTTGTTTTATTCTAACCTGCACATCCACTTTTTCTTCGTTTTATGTTTGATGCTGCTTTTGCTGATTATTCTTGGTATTATTGGTGGGTTGGTATTCATCTCTATTTTATAGAATTTAATTTTGCTTGCTATGTTACTGAAGTTCTATGCTTAGCTACGCAAATACATTTTGATACAAAAGCTTAGGAGATCCCTAATTTGACTTTAAAGTTGCCTGTCATTCTCATCTTATTATCTTATCTATGAAGAAAAGTTTAACTACATTATATAATAGCTTTAAGATGAACTACAAACAGGTTCGCGTATAATATAGTACATTATGGGTAGAATTTCAACAATGATCGACACAGTCTGGTCTGTGGCCTTGGGTAGAATTTCATAATTATTTGATTTATAATAATAGATACGATGCTCGGAGTCCTTTGATAATATAATATATTCAATATGGCCATTAATGGTTTCTGCTTTCCAGTTGGATTGTAGACCGAAAGTTGAGACACCAACCAAACACACAAAATTAGGGCAAAATAATTAAAACGAAAGTGAGACACCTAAAGACAAAGATGATATAATGGGAGGCTAAAGACAAAGATGATATAATGGGAGGCTATCTTGATAATGACTTACAAATGATCCAAAACCTCCATGTATTTTTTTTAAAAAAAATTTATTTCATTATTTTATATCATATTGTTAAAAAATTTAGAGTAAATAATCATTTATAGTATTTAAAAAAGTGCTGGTATCATTAGTCTAATTCTTTAATTAAATATATTTGTCATTATTTTCTCATCCTATTAAAAATACATCCTTTTAATTTTAAGATAATGTTAATGTATAGAATATTGTTTAGGTGAATTAATTTTGGGAAAAATTTTATTTTTTAACTTTTTTAATTTTTTTTATTTGTAATTTTTTCTAATCAATTAATTTTTGCAATTAACTTCATAAATTATTTATCCATTGCATTTATATCTTATTATCTAAATTAAAAGTTAACTTTAATACTTGCTACTTAAAATTATCGAAATTTTATTTATATAAAGGGAAGGACAAAATGGAATAGCAACTAATATAAGAAAATTTTAGTATTTTTACCTAATTATATTTAAAATTAAAATTTAAGAAATTAATTGTAAAATTTAATATAATAAAAAATTACAATTGAATATAAATAATTTTCCTTTAATTTTGTCCAACAAAAAACATTATTATCTATTGATGTAAATTAATGTCCTTTTATTATACCTAACGTCAAAATTAAAATTATATTTATTTTTTAAAAAATTGATAATAAAATTATAATAAATATTTCTAAATAAGTAAACTAATGAACACAAATATTTTTTAAAGATCACATAAACCATTTACTACAGATTTTTAAAATTTTAACAAAAAATTATAATTAAACTTTTCAATAGCCAAAAATTAAAATTACCTTCAATTATAGTTGAATTCAATGAACCGCAATTTCTTTCAGTTCAATGAGTAATCCAAATTTTAAAATCTTAATTAATATTTAGATAAATCTAAATATACTCATTGAATAATTAATTTCAATTCTAATTAGATAAGGTGCAGATACATTACGTGTACTATAAAGTTTTTTAAAAATATTTCGTCACAGGTTGATTTCTTTTGTATCTTATTGAATCCATTACTTTATATGTTCCAAAATTCTTCAGGTATGTCACCAGAAATAAAATCTTAGAAGTAAAGTAAAACAAAATGAATTGAACCAGAAATAAAATCGATCACTATCTTAGGCTCTTCAAAACTATTTTTTGTTTTAAATTTGGAGTTCTTTTCACTTTCAAATTTTGATTACCACAGAAGAAAAGTTTTTACTCGTGTTATGTAGAAATGAAACAAGTTAGTTGATCTTGTGGCTTTGTACAGATTTTTGTGTGGAAATTAACCCTTAAGCCTTTTCATAGATTTAATGCCTTAAATTTAATATCTTCTGTCAGCTATCTTGTTAATGCTATTAGTTTGTTTCCTTAAAAATAATTACGTTGGGTGATTTAATATCTTTTGCCTTTAGTTCATCTTTAGGGAATGTATTTCAATTATTGGTTCCTAAGATTACATAGTATGTAATGCTCCTATTTTCTTTTCTTTTTGTGGTAATGGAAGAAAGTGCGTCCTCTAAATCCTCTAGATTGTTCTCCTCATTATTTTGTTTTACATAGGAATATGAGTTCTCAAAGAAAAAAGGTTACTGTGGATTCCCATTCAAATGATAATGAAGTCCACAAAATAAAAGCCGTTTGGGACCCTAAAACAACTGAGCATTTTATCAAGGCATGCTTGGAACAAGTCCAACAAGGAGAACGAAATGGAACCACCCTCACGAAGAAAGGGTGGAAGACTGTTATTTCCCAATTTAATAGTTTGACTGGACGAAAATATGACAAAGCCCAGATGAAGAACAAATGGGATAGCCTGAAAAAGGAATGGTCAGCATGGCATAAGTTGTTTGCCAACGAAACTGGATTAGGTTGGGATAGTGTGAAGATGACTGTAGATGCATCTGATGAGTGGTGGGAGAAGAAGCAATTGGTATGTGATGTATTATGGTCTAGTCATTATAAGTGTTCATATTTATTTATAAATTGATATTTTTGAAATGATTAAATGTCCCTCATATGCAGGAGAACACATAGTATGGGAAATTTAGGCATAAGGGACTTCCATTTGCCAACGAATTAACCATACTTTTTAAGGATGTAGTTGCTACCGGACAATTTGCATGGGCACCATCATCAGGTATATTATCCAATGGCCTCGATGAAAGTGACATTGGGTATCGCCCAAACTTGGATAATATTTGCTTAGATATGGAGGAAGGATCTGGGGATAGCGAAGATGTCAGTGTTGGAGCTAGTGAAGAGTTTGCTAATATCAATCTATGCACATCCCAAGGGACTAGTGGCCCAATGAGTGGTGGAAAGAGGAAGAGGACCAATCTTAGTGAAAGGGTAAGTAAGGCCAAGGTTCCGGCCTCCGAAAAGATAGCTGAGGCTGTAAGTGTTATTGCGGAGACATGTCGCTCACGCAACACTAGTGCCCCCAATACCCTATCTATAGGTGAAGTGATGGCTGAGTTGAACCTGATCGATGAGATTGCAAATGATCTAGAATTGCATGCAAAATGTTGTCAATTGATGATGCTTAAACCAGCAAGGGAGATGTTTGTAGCCTTACGTAGTGTGGAGGATAAAAGGTTGAATTGGCTTAAGCATGCAGCAAATAACCCGTTGCCGTTCATGAATATGTAGTTATGGTCATGCTTATATATTTGAATTATGGTCATGCTTATGTAGTTGGATCATTGTTATGGTTTTGTATTATGGTCATGCTTGTATTTGAATTATGGTCATGCTTATGTAGTTGGATCATTGTTATGGTTTTGTATTATGGTCATACTTGTATTTGAATTATGGTCATGCTTATGTAGTTGGATCATTGTTATGGTTTTGTATTATGGTCATGCTTGTATTTGGATTATGGTAATGAACATGTATTTCGATTATGCATTAGTATTATAAATACTTTGTTATGGTTATTAACAATTCAATTGTGTATAGGTGTGAATGGACAAAATGGAAATGTGGGATGGAGAAATAGAAACCAATAGCTTTGAAACCAAAGATGATGAATTGGAAGAAATTTTTGTTTTGGGCTCACTTATTGGTAAGTACGCAGTAACATATTTATGTAAACAACCGTGTAGAACGAGTGAACAAACTGGACATGCATGGGTTAAAGAAATATTGCAAGGGCATCCCACTCGTTGCTATGAGATGTTTCGAATGGAAATACATGTATTCAAACAATTTTGCATTGAATTGGTTGAATGTGGGTTGAAGGCCACTAAACGCATGGGAATTAATGAGATGGTTGCAATGTTCTTAAACATGGTTGGCCATGGGATAGGTAATAGGATGTTACAAGAAAGATTTCAACATTCAGGAGAGACTGTAAGCAGACATTTCCATAAAGTATTAATTGCTTGCTTGAAATTGGCTTTTAAATATATTAAGCCACAAGATCCTACATTTCGGTCAATCCCTTCGAAGATTCGAAATGACCAACGATATTGGCCATTTTTCCAGAATGCTATAGGAGCAATTGATGGAACCCATGTCCCGTGTGTGGTTAGCCTTAGTGAACAACCAAAATTTATTGGAAGAAAAGGGTATTCAACACAAAATGTAATGGCTGTATGTGATTGGGACATGTATTTTATTTTTGCATTGCCCGGATGGGAAGGCACTGCCCACGATGCCCGTGTATTTTCTCATGCTCTCACAACTCCTTACATGAATTTCCCACATCCACCTCCAGGTTTTTTTTCTTTCTCATAGTTGAAATAGATTATACTTATTATCTTATGCTGTAAATATTAATACCTTTTTGTTTATTAGGTAAATTTTATTTGGTGGATGCTGGCTATCCAACACCAGTTGGATACATTGGTCCATATAAATGTGAGTGTTACCACCTCCCTGATTTTAGGCGTTCATCTAGATTCACCAATGATAATGAGGTATTCAATTATTATCACTCAAGTTTGAGGAGTACTATAGAAAGAACTTTTGGAGTATGGAAGAATAGGTTTGCAATTTTACGCCGCATGCCTAAGTTCAAATTTGAAACACAAGTTCAAATAGTCTGTGCAACAATGACCATACATAATTTTATTAGAAGGCATAGTAAAATAGATTCTGAATTTAGTCATTATGAAGATGAAAACATACTTGAAGACTATGATGACCGAGTTGTTTTGGATCCATTACCAAGTTTAAACATTGTTTCTTCATCTGAAATGGATCGTGTTCGAGACGCTATTCGGGGTCAAATCGTAGAGCATAGGCAAAATAATTAGTTGATTTAAATTGTTATTTTTTTAATGTCATGCACTTCATTTGTAAATCTAAAATTACATGAATATTTTTAGGAATTATTATTTAAGAAATTATTATTTGTTGAATTTATATTTAAGAATAATTAAAATAAAATACTAAGGGTCAAAGTCAAACAAAGTTACATAACATTACTACCCTTTCTAGTAATTTCATATCTAAAAGTGATTCTGAAATACAATATCCAAACAAAATCAATTCCTTCATAATCACTTTTCAACTAAAATTTCCAAACATAAATCACGTTCATACAAACTTACTTTTAACCAAAATCAATTATAAAAATCACGTTCACACAAAATCTATTTTGTCCACCGCCAATCTAAACACACCCTAAAAAAACCAAATTTACTTTTTACTTTAGTCAAGGAAAATGAGATGGAACATGTGTTAACTAGCCGGCGAAAGATCATGGTACATATTTAATTTAAATGAATAAAAAATGATTAAGCACTAAATATTTGAAATTTCAATCTATTGGCTTTTGTCTTGAGATTTGGCGCTCTCTCCCCTTAGTTATTTAACTTAAACTTTATTTTTGTTTAAAAAATATAGAAAGAAAAGGTTTTCTCGGAAAGCACTTGCTTCTGCCCATGAATGTCATCATGAGTAATAAATGATATTTTTTTTAAAGGGAAAAACCGATGTTTCTTTGAGCCATGTTAGCACGAATTTAAAAATTATCACGCGGATAGATACAATAATGACGGGAGGGTGCATGTTGTGCTGTTAGCCTGTCAAACAGCTGCATATTAATGCTATAAAAGTGGACTTGCAGAGTTTCAAACCCAGAGCATGAGTTGGGCATCATTCTCAAATCCAATTAAAGAAGGTTTTCACACCCAACAACTGGCTCTTATCGTATCAATGGCTCGTCCATCCTCCGGTAAAAGTAGTAATGGTAGTCCTCAAGAGAAGCACGAGGTGTTCATCAGCTTTAGAGGAGATGACACCCGTAAGACTTTCACAAGCCATCTGAATGCAGCTTTAACAAGGCGAGACATCAAAACCTACATTGACGACTACAATCTTGAGAGAGGGGACGAAATCTCGGCCGCCCTTCTTTTGGCAATTGAGAATGCCAAGCTTTCTGTGATCGTCTTCTCTCAGAACTATGCAAGTTCAAGTTGGTGTCTGAATGAGCTCATCCAAATACTCGAATGCAAGAAGTGGAATGGGCAAATCGTAGTGCCTGTTTTCTGCGGCGTAGATCCACCCTCTCTGCGTGACCAACGGGGAAGTTTGGAAGTCGCATTTACTAAATATGAGCAAATATTTAGTGACAACATGGAGAAGGTACAAAGATGGAGGGATGCTTTGAAAGAAGTTGCGAATCTATCGGGGTGGGATTGCTCTGGTCCCAGGTAACTATCGCGTGGAAAGGTTCTAGGGTTAGTTTGGTTGGAGGGGAACGAAGGATTGATTTAAAATTTTGGAGGGAAGGGGAGGGGAAATTGAGATGCAAAATCCCCTTCCCTCCCAAAATCCCTTCCCTAAAAAAAAAAAAAAAAAGGAGAATTCAAAAAAAATTGAGAAACAAAATTTTTTTTACATAATTTTTTTAATATTGAAATTATCCTTAATTTTTTTTTTTTTGTTTATAAACAAATGACTAAGACCAAAATGACTAAGACCAATACAGAAGGCTACCATAGCTGTGACTCATAGCAGGGGAAGGAAATTTTTTATATATATTTATATTAATTTTAATAATTATATCAATATTTCTTAAAAAAGAATTTCAATAAATCAAATTATCATAAAAGATAAATTTAAAAAAAAAAGTAAAAAAAAATGTTATAATGATAATTTTTATTGAAATTTTTATTTTAATTATCTTATTAATTTTAAACATTTCAACGAAAAGAAAGTAATTTTATAATGTCTATGGACGCATTGGCTTTATATATAAGTCCACAAGAGATTTGTCTAAAAATCTCTTATACCAGGAGACTTTTATTTAGCTCCTACACCTCATTTTATTTTCAATTGCTAATTAACGATTGAATTCCAAATGGTTAAAATTTGTAACATTCTTTGTATGTACCAATCTCTTTTTTTTAAGGACGGATTATGAAATGGTGGAGGATATAGCCAATGGTGTGTTGCGGGCACTGAAACGTGTGTATGTAGGAGACCTTGATTACAAGATAGCAAGGTTAGCGAAACTCGCGGAACTTCAAGAGGAGTACTCTCAGCAAATAGATTCTTTGGGGATCAGAAAAAATCATCAAGCAACACTCCAACGCATCGTCCAACTTAAGATGGAGAAGAAATTCCGTATGTTTGGCCTCTCAACTGACTTGCTTGCCCACACAGAAATTTTACGTGACACTGATAAATATTTGAGTTCTAAATTTCACCCTACTCCCTCGAACTAACTAAAAAGGACGAAAACTCCAAACTCAAAAACGGGTGCGGTGTCGCACCTGTTATAACGATGAAGGAGGTGGCGGTGATGTCACCGGAAGTAAGACAAACGGAAGAGGAGCGTGGTGATCATGTAGTCAATGAAGCTCGTGGTTACTATGTAGACTTACCACCGGAGGAGGAAAATAGGGAGTCTGGCTCTGGAACAAGAAGATGAAGCAGAGCCCAACAAGAAGTGCAGAAAAGAAGTGACGAAGAATGGGATAATAATGTTAAAGAGTACTTGGTGAATAGTGATAGGGATAATTATCTGGAAAGCGTGGATTAAATCATCAATTAATGCTCCAATCAGGACCTTTTTATTGTTATTTCTTATATATTGTTTTAAGTCTTTCATCGAGGTTTTTTTGTCAGGAATCCTGTTTATTGCTACTTGATTGTTTCCGGTATGTGTTTTTATATCCTAATGTTATCAATTTTATACCTGGGGATTTAGACATTTTAGGTGGCTCAGATATTGAATGAAATATCAGAATTTCTCTGCCCTCCCTATCTTTCTTCTCTCTTTAATTATCTCTCTGTTTCTTCCCTTGCCCTATCCCTCTGCTGGTTCTACTTCTACATCAACACGTCACCGAAAGAAGGGTAAATAGGAAAGGAGAATTGGTGATGAAGGAGTTAGATAAGGAACTGGTGTTCGAAAACTTCCAAATCTAAGATCCGTGTAATCCAGAAAAAAACAATGTGGAAAAAAGTCCCCAATGTGGGCACTGTAGCTCTGCGACCAAATTGTGTTCGTTGATCACTATTTCAAATCAAGATACTGCAGAAGGGTGCCAAAATTCTGTCAATAACCACAAGATACCAGAGAAAATAGCAAAATCGAGAAGAAAAGGAAATTGTATTTGAATGAGCTTGTAAAATAATGGAATGCAAGAGAACAAAAGCACAGATTGTTTGGAAGAAAGAAATTAGGGTTAAATCATACTAAAAGACGACCATTACATGAATTTTAAAGATTCAGACTCAGTTTAGACAACATCTAATCTGAACCATTAAATTTATCGAATAGCACCCTGTGTTTTGTTCCTCTCACATATTATGCTCTCGTAAAATACATCTGCTATAACGAGAATTATTATGTAAACCTTAATTAGGTTTTGATTTTCTAACTTGCTTCATATGCCTTTACTTATTTACTGATGATATGGTTGATCTTCTTGGATGGGATGGATTGAAAACAACGAAAAGAGACAAATTCATCGCATGAGTTACAATCGCCGTCCCTGTTGGACTCATTGCATCCACATGCAATTAGTCAAGAATGATAGGAGAAATATTGGACTTGGCTTCTTATCTAGCTAGTCAAGAAAGATGGCCACCAACTCTTAGTCAAGAAATGTAGCCACCATGTTTTTCTCATATTCACATTCATTTATCAAAAATGGCAACAAGGTGGTTGCATCCTTTGTTGAAAATTGACTCTTGAATGTGTGGCTATGGTTCACTCACAAATGCTATAAATATGGGGCATTTGGAATGAAGTTGGCATTCAATTCTATCTCATTTCTTCACCTTCCTTCTAAAGCTTTTCTAGAGAGAGTAATTGAGGTATTTTGTTCCTATTGTAAGAGAGAGTGATTTAAGTGTTCTCTCCTTTCAATTTGAGAGTTGTTGTAATTACCCAATTATTTCTAGTATTATCCTTCTTTCACTTGGCCGTGGACGTAGCCTATATTGGGTGAACCACGTTAAATATCTGAGTTCATTTTATCTTCAATTTTCTCATTTCAACTTTAATTGCGGTACCCGACTTCCTAACAGTGGTATCAAAGCCTTGGTTCTCATAAATCTTAGTATGCTCTGTGGTTGCGGTTATTAACCGATCTTCCACATCAGAAAAGATTTTTTGAGGTCGTGGTCTGTACTGCAGTACTGTTCATAGTCCATAGTGAAACAGTTGTATTGTGCAGAATGGCAACAAAGTTCGAAATAGAGAAGTTCGACGAAAATAATTTCTCGTTATGGAAGATGAAAATGATGGCGATCTTGACCAAAGAAGATTGCGTGGAGGCAATAGGAGAAAGATCGGTGGAGATCGTTGATGACAGAATTTGGAACAAAATGAACGCCAACGCTGTCGCTAATCTTCACCTAGGCCTGTCAAATGAAGTACTATCAAGCGTAGAGGAGAAGAAGACCGCAAAGGAAATTTGGGATACTCTCACAAAGTTGTATGAAGCCAAGTCGCTACACAATAAAATCTTCTTAAAAAGAAGACTATACACTCTTCGGATGTCAGAATCTGTTTCAGCGACAGATCACATCAACACCCTCAATACACTATTTTCTAAACTCTCAAAATTGGGTTATAAAATAAGAGTAAATGAGCGTGCAGAAATTCTACTACAAAGTCTACCAGATTCGTATGATCAACTCGTCATCAATTTGACCAATAATATTCTCACAGAATATTTAGTCTTTGAGGATGTTGCAGCTTATGTTCTGGAAGAGGAACAAAGGCGTAAAAACAAGGAGGACAGGATAGCAAGTTCACAACAAGTGGAGGCATTATCGATGATAAGAGGGAGATCAACGGAATGTGGATCCAGTGGGAGCCAAAATCATGGTAGGTCCAAGTCAAAGGGTAGAAAAATTATCAAGTGCTACAATTGTGGCAAGAAAGGGCACACCAAGAAGGAGTGTTGGCATTTGAAGAAGAATGAAAAAGGTCATGAGTCATCAAATGCTCAGGGTAGTGTAGCCAGTACCTCGAATAATGGTGAAATTCTTTACAGTGAGGCAATAACTGAAGATAGATCGAATTTTGCTAATGTCTGGATCATGGACTCAGGAGCAACATGGCATATGACTTCTCGAAGAGAATGGTTTCATCAATATGAACCAATCTCAAAAGGATTTGTATTCATGGGTAACGATCATGCTTTGGAGATTGCCGATATTGGTACTGTCAAACTAAAAATGTATGATGGTATGGTTTGCACTGTACAAGGAGTACGACATGTGAGAGGCTTAAAGAAAAATCTATTGTCTTTAGGACAATTAGATGATGTTGGGTGTAAAACCCGCATTGAGAACGGGATCATGAAAATCGTAAAAGGCGCGCTAGTGGTTATGAAGGCAAAAAAGGTTGCTGCTAATCTGTACAAACTTGCTGGAGAAACACACCAGGAAGGAGAATCATCTGTTGCATCAACAAATTCAAGAGAAGAATCAACGATGATGTGACATCGTAAGCTTGGACATATTTCAGAACGAGGTTTGAAGATTCTCTCTGAACAAGGATTACTTCCTGGACTCAAAATGGTAAAATTACCATTTTGTGAGCATTGTGTGACAAGCAAGCAACACAGATTAAAGTTCAGCTCATCAACAGCTAAGAGTAAAAGCATCTTAGACTTGATTCATTCTGATGTTTGGCAAGCACCAGTTGTATCCCTAGGAGGAGCAAGATACTTTGTATCATTTATTGATGATTTCTCTAGGAGATGCTGGGTATATCCAATTAGGAGGAAATCGAATGTATTTGAAGTCTTCAAAGTCTTTAAAGCGCGGGTGGAACTTGAATCCGAGAAAAGAATCAAGTGTTTGAGAACTGATAATGGAGGAGAATATACAAGCAATGATTTTGACACATTTTGTCAAAAGGAAGGCATCAAAAGACAGTTCACTACAGCATATACTCCGCAACAAAATGGAGTGGCAGAGCGGATGAACAGAACTTTGTTAGAAAGAACAAGAGCAATGTTGAGGACTACAAATCTAGCCAAGTCATTTTGGGCAGAAGCAGTCAACACTGCCTGCTATGTGATAAATCGGTCTCCGTCAACAGCCATTGACCTGAAGACACCGATGGAGATGTGGACAGGTAAGCCAGCTGATTATTCTCACCTCCATACATTTGGAAGTCCTGTGTACGTGATGTACAATATCCAAGAAACAACAAAACTGGATTCAAAATCCAGAAAGTGTATCTTCTTGGGGTATGCTGATGGAATCAAGGGGTATCGCTTGTGGGATCCTACTGCCCACAAAATGTTCATCAGCAGAGATGTAATATTTGCAGAGGACAAACTGCAAGAAAAAGAAAGTGATAGCACTTTAATAGAAGATGCTGAAACTACATCAATTCAGGTGAAGAATAATCCTAAAGAAGAAAAACAAAATTCTTCTGAAGCAGTACCAGAGCACGAAGAAGAAGAAGAACCAGTTGAGTTTGAGGCTCAAGAAGTTCGTCGATCTACTCGTGAGAAAATACAACCTTCTTGGCACTCAGAATATGCTATGGAGAGTAATGTTGCATATTGTCTTCTAACGGAGGATGGAGAGCCATCAACTTTCCATGAAGCTTTAAATAGCGCAGATGCATCTCAATGGATGACAGCAATGCAAGAAGAAATTGAAGCTCTTCATAAGAACAAGACATGGAAACTTGTACCATTACCACATGGTAGAAAAGCCATTAGTAACAAATGGGTCTACAAGATCAAGCTAGACAGCAATGATCAAGTAGAACGGTTTCGTGTGAGATTGGTGGTTAAGGGATATGCTCAGAAAGAAGGTATCGACTTCAACGAGATATTTTCTCCTGTAGTTCGACTTACAACAGTCAGAGTAGTTTTGGCAATGTGTACTACATTCGATTTACATCTAAATCAACTAGATGTGAAGACTGCTTTTCTTCATGGTGACCTTGAAGAAAAGATTTATATGCTCCAACCAGAAGGCTTTGTAGAAGAAGATAAAAAGAACTTGGTTTGCAGGTTGAACAAATCTCTATATGGTCTCAAACAGGCACCGAGATGTTGGTATAAGAGATTTGATTCCTATATTATTAGCCTTGAGTACAATAGACTCAATTCAGACCATTGTGCTTATTACAAGAGGTTTGGTGATGAAACCTTCATCATTCTACTATTGTACGTGGACGACATGTTAGTTGCAGGCTCTAACAAAAATCGAGTCCAAGAGTTAAAGGAACAGTTGGCTAGGGAATTTGATATGAAGGACTTAGGACCAGCAAACAAGATTCTAGGGATGCAAATTCACCGAGACAGAAATAATAGGAAGATTTGGCTTTCTCAGAAGAACTACCTATTAAAGATCTTGCGGCGCTTCAACATGCAAGATTGTAAGCCAATTTCTACTCCACTTTCTATTAATTTCAAGTTATCCTCAAGTATGAGTCCTAGCAATGAAGTGGAGAGAAAGGACATGTCTCGAGTACCGTATGCATCAGCAGTGGGAAGCCTAATGTTTGCTATGATATGTACAAGACCAGACATTGCACAAGCAGTGGGAGCAGTTAGTCGATACATGGCAAATCCTGGTAAAGAGCATTGGAATACTATGAAGAGGATCCTGAGATATGTCAAGGGTACCTCAAATGCTACATTATGTTATGGAGGATCAGATTTTATTGTCAGAGGCTATATGGATTCAGATTTTGTAGGAGATCTGGATAAAAGAAAATCCACTACTGGTTATGTGTTTACACTTGCAAGTGGAGCTGTAAGCTGGGTTTCAAAACTACAAACTGTTGTTGCTCTATCTACTACAGAAGCAGAATATATGGCAGCTACACAAGCTTGCAAAAAAGCAGTTTGGATTCAAAGGTTATTGGAGGAGTTTGGACACAAACAAGAGAAAATCTCTTTGTTTTGTGATAGTCAAAGCGCCTTGCATATTGCAAGGAATCCAGCCTTTCATTCACGAACAAAGCACATCGGAGTTCAATATCACTTCGTTCGAGAAGTAATAGGGACTGGATGTGTGAATATGTTAAAGATACATACCAGTGATAATCTAGCAAATGTAATGACCAAGCCTATCAATGCTGACAAGTTTACATGGTGTAAATCCTCTATAAGCCTAGCAGAAACGTAAGTGGCATGGTGACGACAAGTGCAAGTATGGATAGTAGAGTGTGAAGACATGATTAAACATCAAAGTCTTCAAGTGGGAGAAATGTTGGACTCATTGCATCCACATGCAATTAGTCAAGAATGGTAGGAGAAATATTGGACTTGGCTTCCTATCTAGCTAGTCAAGAAAGATGGCCACCAACTCTTAGTCAAGAAATGTGGCCACCATGTTTTTATCATATTCACATTCATTTGTCAAAAATGGCAACAAGGTGGTTGCATCCTTTGTTGAAAATTGACTCTTGAATGTGTGGCTATGGTTCACTCACAAATGCTATAAATATGGGGTATTTGGAATGAAGTTGGCATTCAATTCCATCTCATTTCCTCACCTTCCTTCTAAAACTTTTTTAGAGAGAGTAATTGAGGTATTTTGTTCCTATTGTAAGAGAGAGTGATTTAAGTGTTCTCTCCTTTTAATTTGAGAGTTGTTGTAATTACCCAATTATTTCTAGTATTATCCTTCTTTCACTTGGCCGTGGACGTAGCCTATATTGAGTGAACCACGTTAAATATCTGAGTTCATTTTATCTTCAATTTTCTCATTTCAACTTTAATTGCGGTACCCGACTTCCTAACAGTCACTTCTACAAGCAGCAGGCATTGACTGTGTACATGTGGTG
This sequence comes from Gleditsia sinensis, assembly GCA_037074535.1. NCBI lineage: Eukaryota > Viridiplantae > Streptophyta > Magnoliopsida > Fabales > Fabaceae > Gleditsia > Gleditsia sinensis. The sequence continues at coordinate 7,933,444 of CM073471.1, forward strand.
TTTCTCCTTGTGCTTCACTTGAAGATGTCATATTCCAGACAGTCCACTTTAGCTCGAATACAAGTCCCTTGCTTTCCCAGATTCCTGCTTGCTTCCAATCTGATGATCTTCTACCTCAGCAAACCCCACAGGCATCTGTACGTTAACTTAATATTTTTCCTGTTTTACATATATATTATAAGGATATAATTAATGTTTGCAGACACCCGTTGTACCTGAGAATGATGGAGAGCATGAGGACAAGATACCGCTCCCACACAGGTCAAGGGGGAGGAATTTCCAGCCAGGAAATAATAATTAATAAGCTACATTGGCAAAGTCTAGGTCAATATATGTACATTTTCGGCATTACAATGTGATATATTCAAGATTTTAGTATAAATATATAACTATCATCATAAACACCACACAATTTCAATATAATTTGCTACCATCAGGGACGAAATAATTTTTTTAACTATTTTAAGTCAGTTAAAAAATTAAAAATATAATGTGCCTTATATAATATTTTTTTTTTCTTTATCTTCTTGTATTTTCTGAGACTCTCCTCCCGTCACTATGTCTTATCTACCTTGAAATCTAGATAAACCTGAGAGCTTGTCTTTCACATGGGCAAAGATATTTCTGACTATGGCTACGACAATATCTACAGGCCCCCTTTTCTTCCCATCCAACAACTATGGCGACGGCCATAGCCATAACAACCATACTCGTCTTATTCAACTGTTGAAGGAACCTACTGCCATGTCTCAGCTCAAACAAATTCACTCTCAATTTCTTCGTACCATTCCAAGCAACCATCCGCAGGCCCTCCTCCTCTACAGTAGAATTCTCCATTTCTCGTCTTTGGCTGATCTTGGCTATGCCACTCGGGTTTTCAACCACATTGAGAACCCCAATTCCTTCATGTGGAACACTCTCATAAGAGCCTATGCCCGAAGCACCCGCTTCAAAGAACAAGCCATAGAGCTTTACAAAGCCATGGTGGAAGAAGAAAATGCCATGCCTGATAACCACACGTTCCCATTTGTTCTGAAGGCCTGTGCGTATATGTTCTATTTGTTTGAAGGGAAACAAATTCATGGACACCTTTTGAAACTTGGGTTTGCGTCTGATATCCATATTAGTAATAGTTTGATTCATTTTTATGCTACTTGTGGTTGTCTAGACTTGGCACAGAACATATTTGATGAGATGTCTGAGAGAAGTGAGGTTTCTTGGAACATCTTGATTGATTCCTATGTAAGGGTTGGGGAATTGGACACTGCTTTGAAACTATTTCGTGAAATGCAGAACTCATATGAGCCTGATAATTATACGATGCAAAGTGTTATTACTGCTTGTGCTGGTATGGGTGCTCTGTCTTTGGGTTTGTGGGCTCATGCTTATATTTTGAAAAAGTGTGACATCCATATAGCTGATGATGTGTTGGTCAACACTTGCTTAGTGGATATGTACTGTAAATGTGGATCCCTAGAAATTGCTGAACAAGTCTTTGAGAGCATGCCTATCAGAGATGTGAATTCTTGGAATTCGATAATCTTAGGCTTTGCCATGCATGGCAAAGCTGAGGCAGCATTGGACTACTTTATCCGTATGGTCAAGACAGAGAAATTCGCCCCCAACTCTATCACTTTTGTTTGTGTCCTTAGTGCTTGTAATCATAGGGGCTTGATTAATGAGGGGCTTGTGTATTTCGATATGATGATTAAGCAGTACAAAATCCAGCCACGATTAGAGCATTATGGATGTCTAGTTGATCTTCTTGCTCGTGCTGGGAAAATCGAAGAGGCTCTGAACTTGGTTTCAGAAATGCCCATGAAACCTGATGCTGTGATCTGGAGAAGCCTTTTGGATGCTTGCTGCAAGCAACATGCAAGTGTTGAGCTAAGTGAAGAAATGGCTAAGCAGATATTTGAGTCGGAGGGGAGTGTCTGTAGTGGAGTTTATGTACTTCTTTCAAAAGTCTATGCTTCGGCTAGCAGGTGGAATGATGTAGGATTGCTTAGAAAACTGATGACTTATAAGGGTGTAACTAAAGAACCTGGCTGTAGTTTAGTAGAGATTGATGGTGTAGCTCATGAATTTTTTGCTGGGGACACCACTCATCCCCAAAGTAAAGCTATATACAAGTTTTTGAATGTGATTGAGGAGAAGCTAGAATCAATTGGGTATTCACCTGACTACTCAGGAGTACCTTTGGTGGATGAGATTAATGATGGAAAACAGAGTACCCTGAGATTGCACAGCGAGAGACTGGCCATAGCTTTTGGGCTCTTGAGCTTAAAACCAGGTGTGCCAATACGAATATTTAAGAATCTTAGAGTCTGCAATGATTGCCACGAGGTGACCAAATTAATCTCTAGAATTTATAGTGTGGAGATCATTGTAAGAGATCGTGCTCGGTTCCATCACTTTAAAGACGGATCCTGTTCTTGTATGGATTATTGGTGAAAGATGTTTTAGTAGTAGTAATACTCACTATTAGAGACATGTATAGCTGAAAATCCTTGGGAACTGTATCTACATAACGATTGAGGAAGATTGGATTCATTCTCGCAAAATTCTGAGGGGCAGGGCAATGAAAAACTGCCAACTTATTGACGAAGTTTGTTGCTATATAAACCTTAATTATCATGAAATTTAGGAAACATGTTTTTATTATAAAAAAATGTCTACAAGATTAATTATTCTATTGAAACGTATGTTTCATCCAGAATCAATTCAAATCTTAAAATAAGTGGACAATATCCGAAGTTTAAATTATTTTTTTTCCAATATCAAATGACATGCGAATTATGCTATCAAATATAAGTTTTATTTTTTAAAGCAAACACTTACTAAGCTTCCCAGTTCATGTAAGGGAATCTGAAAATTTTAATAATATGACTTCGGCCAACTACATGCGAGTGGTTAAATACTACGGCTCTACCCACCACGTGCACCCCGTAGCACGCAGATTCATTACAAAAATTAGATTTGATACGAAATTGTGGTAATTCCGAGATTGATTTAACAACGTCAGAAACATTATGGCCGGTGACGCACATGACCCTTTTGAGCTGTCCTCTAATCTATGCCTGTCAGCCCTTAAAAGATTTTACAAAGTTTCTGTGACCCAATCAGAACCTTTCCATGTGATTGAAAACTTATGGTCCCCGCTAACATAAATGTCCTGAGTCCGAAACTATTATTATTTTCTTTAATAAAAATTAAAAGATAGACGAATTATTCCATCAACACACCTCAATCATCAAGTTGAACCGACACTTACCGTTTCTCTTTTACTAGAGATTTTGTGCGGAGAGGAGAGAACAGAAAATCAAACTTGCATGTATTAAAGATTAGAAGGAAAGAAACACTTGTTGGCTGAAATAATTATCTTTTATTATATTAACAAATTATATTTGTTTTTATTCAAGTGTATGGGTTTTATATTTTATTAAAATATTAATCCAGTTAAAACGATAAGATTTTTTATGATTCATCGAAAAATAATTATTTTAATTAAACAAAGTGTTCAAAAACTATTTTATTTATTTTGCAAGGTGTTTTTAAATGAATAATTTTATTCCAACACAAACTGCTACAAACTTCGTAGGAAGGTAGTGTTTGGTTCATAGAAAATTTTATTCCCAGGAAAGTCATATTCCTGGGAATCTCATTCCCAGGAATCTCATTCCTAGGAAAGTAAGATTTCCATGTTTGGTTGACACAGGATATTCCCAGGAAAGTGATATTCAATTTTCAGTAAAAAAATTGTAAAACAATCAAGCAGCAAAGTAAATGTTGCATTTGGTTAGGCTGTGTGTATATATATATATATTCCCATTGCCCGCTTTTCAAAGCTTCTTAGTTCTGTTGTTTGTGGTAAGTTCAAACTAGGTACATCTCAGGAAATTGAAGATCGTTCTATGTTCTCCCATAAGATGCATTGCATAAAAGGAAGTGGTAGAAGGCATTATCTGGTATATCCTAAGAAGGGAGAAACTTGGGCAATTTTTAGAGATTGGGATATTGGATGGATTTCTAATCCAGAAAAGTATTCTAATTATGAATTTGAATTTGTGGAAGTCCTATCAGATTTTACTGAGAATGTTGGCATTGAAGTTGCTTATCTTGGCCAAGTGAAAGGGTTTGTTAGCCTCTTCAAGCAAACTGAGCATAATGGTGGCAAAGACATGGGCCACAAGGACTTCAGTCAACTTGAGAGAACCAATGAGAGTGGTCATGAAGCAAAGATACATGAGAGTAACGATGCAGAAAGAGTTTCTCTCAGTCTGTAGGAAGTGTTTGTAGACCTTTCCCAGAAGATTGCAGAGTTCCGAAAGCATCATGTTATGACTTCAATATGGAAAAATCTCAAGAAAAGTTTCAGCGTGATCAGATATGGGCATTATATGGTGATAGGGATGGGGTGCCTTACATTTACGCACAAATTAAGGAGGTTGAATTTACCCCTAATTTTAGATTGCGCGTTGCCTTGCTTGAACCATTTTCATCACCCAAAAGCAGAAATAGACCAACATCTTGTGGTACCTTTACGGTTAAAAATGCTAAAACACAGATCCTTTCCCGCTCTGCTTTCTCTCATCAGTTAAAAGTTGAAGCCGTGGCAAATAATAGATTTGAAATTTACCCAAGGAAAGGTGAGATTTGGGCTCTATACAAGGACCAGAACTATGAATCAGCAAAATTCAAACCAGCAAAATTTAAACCAGCAGAAATCACCGAAGGAAGGAGCAAAAATCAGAGAGTGCAGAAGAGTAGAAATCACCGAAATCTTATCTTGTAGGCAGAGCAGAAATCTGAGTGCAGAGGAACAAAGTGCAGAGCAGCCAACAAGATGGTCTCGAGCGCAGGAGGAGTTGCCGAAGAAGATGGTCTCGCGGCGCAGGATGGAGCCCAGGTCTCGTGGCACAGGAGGAGATGGCGGTCTCGCAGGAAGGAAGACGATGGTCTCGCAGCGCAGGAAGGAGCCCAGGTCTCGCAGGAAGGAAATTTCGCGCCACAACAGAGATGGTCTCGTGGGTGGGTCGTGGGATTAGGCCGTAAGAGTTTCCTAGGAAAGTTTTATTCCCACCTTAACCGGTGGGAATGAAACTTTCCAATGCTACGTGTAATTTATATTCCTGGGAAACAAAGTTTCCCAGGAATAAATATGTAAAAGTTATAACAAACGTAGTAATCTTTTTTTTCTTAAACTTTTCTGGGAAAGTTAAAAATATAACTTGAACCAAACACCCCCGAAAAAGAAAATATGAATTCAAATATCAATGAAAAAATATCTATGTTTTTTTAATAAAAAAATGAAAAATTATATCTGACAATAAAAAAGTATGACATATAATTTGAAGAAAGCACAGAAAAATTACAAAACCAATGAACAACAAAATTCCCGAATCCTCTTGAAAGACATGTTGTAAAAAAAATTAGAGCCAATAAATGAGAAGCCCCAACAAATTGTACCATCAGAATCGTCTCCAAGCCATTTGGGATGCCATTGATGAGCATATATTGCCGTTAAGAGTTATGAACCCTTTGCAATGGCAGCTTAAAAATTGCCTCCTTAATTTAGACCTTGATGAGCTCTGCTTTATTATAATTGCAAAGAAGGCGGAAATTCCCAACATATTCTTAAATGCTTTCAGTTTCACATGAAGTTTGAAGAGGCTAGGATCCGTATGTACATGCGCCTCGCACTTGAATACGTTCAAAATTGCAATTCTCTAGGCATCTCACAGTAATCCTTGTTCCTCAAAATCTCTTGCCGCTGAAACACAACAGAAAGCTCATGTTAAGGCAACGAGATAGACCAGTATAGGAAGATGAGTAATAAAGAAAAATGGAACAAAAGTAATTAAACTTGGTCTTAGGGTACAATTTGAGCGAGCAAATAGACCGGTATCACCGGAACGCAAAGGATATTTTTTTCTTTCTTTCTTTCTTGAGTTTGCTGCCTAATGTGTTTCATAAAAGGTACAGATGCAACATCCACAATTATCAGCTATGAAGACGCAATCTAATAAAGGAAATGCTAACTTATTTATCCATTGTATTCCTTCAGCTAACAGTTTAAGCTATCAACAAAACGGAACTGTGAGATTCATGTCAAGTAGTAGCAAATTTTTGCAGAATGCGATCATCAAAAAGCTAATATGACGGCACATTGGAGAAACAGGAAAGCTTACCTTGAGACTCGGGAAGAACCAGGACCACCTTCATTGTCACATTGTTAGGGGGAAGCTGCAAGCGAAGAGGGTAAAGCTTTCGGTTCAAAGGACTGCGAGTACACACAATGACTCCCTCTAGCCCAGTCTCTTCCTGGATTTTACGAGTCAATTCTTCAACTCCATTCCCTTTGAAAATCAAAGAATACCCCTGCAAGCCTTCATCTTCCACGTCTCCGTTATCTTCTGCCACATGGTAGTAAATAGTTCGTCCCTCGATCTTTGGCAGCGAACCCACATTTGAATTGGTAGACTGCAATTCACAGCAAGACCAATAAGCACAAAATACAAAATTTAACTTCGATCAATTCAAAGCTACACAGATGTAAATTTTACAACGTTTCCTCAAATCTCATACCTCTTGTCTGGAAACGTTGGCAGATTTGTATGGTACAGCAAAGGGCGTGCTGGATTCGAATTCCAGAGAATTCGCATGAGAGACGGGAGGAGGCACGGGAGGAGGCGCGGGTTTCTGACCCGGAGATCCAACTTGAATCTCGACGACATCAACATCCCACAAGATCCAATCCTGGGTTGCAGTTCTATGCGGAATATCGTGGGTGATCGAGTTCCTCCAAGGAGGCAAACCTCCATTAGCCCTCAAAAAGTTCCCATAGCGAGTCTTGAGCTTGACCTGAGCACCATCTCTAATGGGTTCCCACTCAACAGAGGAATCGAGCCTTGCGGGCAGAGTCTGAAGCACCTTGCGACCCGTCATGCCGAGCAAAAATGGTTGGTTGGAGGCGGTGAGGTACTTGCCATAGCAGCTCTTGAGGCGAATGGCGTTGTCGTATCCAGGGACAAACTCGACGACCCATCGGGCACTCTTGGAGGATCCGTTCCGGTCTTGGGTGACGGAATCCTCGTCCTCCTCGGCGAGGAGGTACTTGTCGTGGTGACAACGGAGCCGCACCGCCTTGGCGTTGAGGAAGAAGTCCATGCCGGTCCTGAACTTGTTAGAACTTATCTGCATTCGAAGATTAAAACAGAGTGTTTCAACTTTGAAACTTGAGGATCAAAAAAAGAGAGCTGGTTGATTCAGACAGTCTTGAGATCAGATACGAAAGAAATTTAAGAATTGGGTTTGTATGGGACTCCGGCGTTTATATGTAAGAAAGAAAAGGTTAGGAGTTCGGGTAAAAAGGGTGTTGGACATGGGAAGCGGTCAGCGCCAGCCAGCCAAACTGTGACAACGCGGTTGGTTTGGGTTGGGTTGCACGCTGCTGTTACGTGGCCAAGTTGGAAGTTGCGTGTGAGGCCAATAAACGGTGGGCCACCTGAGGATGAAGTGGCCAAGCCTAACAGATGCATAGCCAGTATCAGGGAGGCAGACACTCATTCACTCACCGGGTACGTTGAATGTAATTGAATTGGATAAAGGGTTCTGCGTTGCCACGGCAAGTTGGCGCATCGAAGAGAATCCAAATGGTACAAGGGATCGCAAGAAGTCACCTTTTGGAAATACTACATAATACTAAACAATAGACGCCGACTCTCCCCAAAAAATTATAATAATAACAGACACCAAAATAAGACTAAGATAAACGTGTAGTAAATAATATTTTAATATTTAAAATATGACCATTTTTAATCTGTAATTTTGTTTAAATATACAAATTAGTTATTAAAATTATAAATTTGTTATGCATGACTTATTTTAAAAATTAATATACAACAATTTAATATTTTAAGATTTTATTTTATATGATAGTAAATTTAAAAATTTAAGTAGATTTATAAATACAATATCTAAATTGTTAATTTATTCACTTTCATTACTATTTTATCAACACATTTTTTTTTTACCAATTTCAGTTAAAATTGCGAATAGCTGAAGTGGAATACTAATGAGGCAGAGAGAACAGTGTAGAAAGTAGGAACAACCCCCTTGACCTCTCTCTCTCTCTCTCTCTCTATTAGGGGTGACCTCTCTCTTCTCTCTCTCTCTCTATTAGGGGTGAGCACAAATTCAATAACTCGATCCAATTCAACTCAATTTGATAAAAAAAATTACTTTGAGTCGGGTGAATAGATTAAAACGAATTAAATTTTTTTAAAAATTTAAATTCAAACGAATTTATTGAGTTATTTTAAAAAAAAAAATTTTAAATCTAATCCAACTTAATTCGATCAAAATCTATCTAATTTATCGAATTTAACTTAAATTAATTTAAAATTTTTGAATTACTTTAAAGTTTAATCAAATTTAAATTATTATTTTTAAATTTAATTTTTATCAAATCAAATTGATAAATCAATCAACCCGACCCAACGAACTATGCTCACCCCTACTATCCATTGCAAATCTTAAGTAGTGCTTGCAGGGTGTGTAAACTTTAATGCGAGTGCCGAAGAGTTGGCGAAGGCATCACATCCGAGATTTAATTGCTTGCTTTATTAATTTCCATGTTGGGTTGGGTTCGTACGAAAGTAAGGGTAAATGGTAAAATCTTTTATTTTTAAAAAATTATGTATATTAAAAAATATAATTGATAAAAATATATTTAATTATTTTATAAAATTATTAAAAAAATTTAAATAATATTTTTTATAAATTATTTATTTTTATGTTCAGTTATACTTAAATTTTAAAAAAAAATTGATGTATTTTTTAAAAATATCTCTTATTTATTTATTTTTAAATTTGTTGTTAACAAAAAATAAAATAAAATAAAATAAAAAATAACTGTAATTTTCATGTACCAAAAATACTCTACTTTAGATTAAAAAAAAAACAAAGACAATTGTTTTAAAAAAATAATTAACATTTTATCATATAAAATGATTATCGCCTTCTTAGAAATCTTCGATTCCCACCCAACACATGATGAGAAATTGAAATTTTCTAAAATTGCTAATATTTTCATATTAACATTTTCAAGAATTTAAAATAAAACCCCCAGTAAGTCTTGCAATTCTATGTCTTCGTCTCATATAATTTGAAGGTCGTCAAAAACATTCATGGCCTACTAGTGTATTATTAACATGCCTTGCCCAGCACACTTTTTTGACCTTTTGGGCTAAGACAAGTATTTTGTGTTGTTTATAGATTTTTTGGGATCAAGCTTCCCATTATATTTACAGAATTGTATTTTGAGTTTTGAAATTAGATCTTTTGTTTTTAATTATTGAAAGACAAAGTCACAGTCTTATCCATATTATACATAACATTTTAAACTATTAATCATAGATATTAAATTCTCAAAATTAATTCATTTTTTTCATAAATTAAGAATAATGGGATTGTGTTCAGTCTCCGTTATTCGTCTAACTAACCTAAAATCAGTTGAATCATAATTTTAGTATTTCACCCACACACACACAAAAAAAAAAAGCAAAATTAATTTGACAAATAAACATAACCATTAATCATGGGTACACGTACCTGATGCACCTTGGAATTCCGTCTCGGCGAGTTCATGGAGAAAACCGACATGGGCGACGCCGTCCCCGAACCCAAAATTTCGTCGGAAGCAGAGGACGACACACTCTCCGAAAAAGAATCCATTTTCTCCGGCAAGTCCACGTCCTCCACACCCCACAGAATCCAAGCCTGGGTAGCCGAGCTGTGTGGGTCATCGTGCGTAATCGAGTTCCTCCACGGCGGCGTCCCTCCATTTCCTCTCAAATACTTTCCGCACCAACTCCTCAGCCTCACCTGGAACCCGTCTCGTATCGGCTCCCACTCGAACTTCCAATCCAAACCCATTTCGAAATCGGCCTGAGCCACTCTGTTTCCGGTCATACCCAATAGAAAGGGTATCTCCGTCGCCATCAAATACCGGCCATGACAGCTTTTCAGCCGCACAACGTGGTTCTTCCCTTCAACAACTTCCACGATCCATTTAGCTTTCCTGGAAGACCCGTTTCTGCTCTGACGAACCTTTTCCCGGTCGTCGTCAGCGACAAGGTACTTGTCAAGGTGGCTTCGCAGCTTCACGGCCTTAGCTTTGGTGAAAAACTCCATAACCAACTGATTCTAGAGTGCACCTGAAAAACTTCAACTAGGTATGTATACAAACTGTGTGACGGATGTACTCGGAGAGAATATTTTATTTGTATTGCTAATAAAGATTGAGGATTTGCAGGTTTGGATTTTAAATAAAGATTGAGGGGAAGGGATTAGTATAAAAGTATATAGTGACTAGAAGAAAGTTGATGAAAAGGTTAATGATGTTGGGTCTTGCCTTGTTGTTATTTGCGGTGAATGGGATTTAAATGGTTTTCTTAATCGACACGATTTAGGTGGGGAACGCAGAAATAAATATGGTTGACGAGGAAGGTTCCAGGCAAACCCAAACGTTGGAGACAAAGGAAAAAACTGCGAAGGTTTATGCGTTGAAAATCAAAGTTTGAAGCACAACGTTGTCAGTCAAGGTCACGGACGATTTAGAATGGCATTGCCTGCGAAAGCCTACTAGAAGATAAATAACAATTTTGAAAAAAATAATTAATTATATACACAACACAGATTAAAAAAACCATACTTTTACCGAAATACTGAATTAACAAAGTTTAGTTCAAATTCTAAAATTGTTTGTCTCATCGTTTTCGTAGGCTCTTCAATTTCACTGCATAACTCTTAAGACTATAATTACTATCCCAAAAATTTATATCTTATTCAACTCAATTCAATTTGAATATATTTCTGAATTGATACTTTAAAAATATATAAAAGTTTCTCAAAATAGTTTTATGGAAGAGCCCTTTTAGGACCAAAGACACATTTCAACGCCTAATGAAAACTTGCCATCTTTCTTATATTAAGTTGGCATAATATAAGAAAGATGGCAAGTTTTCATTAGGCGTTGAAATGTGTCTTTGGTCGGACAAAGGATTTGGTAGGTGGAAGATTATGGGATTAATATATAGTGAGTTAGGTTACAGTGCTTATTAGTAAATTTATACTCATATATACAAATACTGAATTTAAAATAATTAATAGTAACGATTATTTAAAATTTTAAAACAATAAATATTTGATTTTGAAAATATTATATTAAAGAAATTCTTAAACAATGCTGGTTTAAAATAATATTTTTATTTTTTATATCATTTTTTAATCCAAAAAATAAATTACGAAAGAATTAATCCTACTAAAACGAGAATAATGCCGGAAATCACGTAAGAATAAAATAATAGTGAGGAAGGAAATGATGCCGTTCCAATAATTCGAGAAAAGATGGCTACTTCCTTTCACGAGACGACAATTGGTGCGTTCTTTACTTTATTGCTGATTAGACGACTCGCTTGCCGTGTTAGCCCTCCCGAAATTTTTAATCATGATCACAATAATAGCTTAATTTTTGGAATAGAAAACTGACATAACTGATAAGCGAAAGATTCTTTTTTTTTTTTTTTAAGTGGGATAAAGGAGGAGAAGTGGTATATTTACACTATAATTGTCACAACTTTTTATATTTTTTCAATTATTGATTCAATATAATATAATATAATTAATAATTATTCGCGTAGCCATTCCGTCCTTTTATTTAATTAGTGGTGGGAGATAGTTATATATAAAAAAATGTCAGTTCAATACTAATTTTTATTGATTTAATATAAAATATAATGATAATTAATAATACAGTATTATATAAATGAAATCTAAAAAATACATAAAAATAACATTACTCTAATTAATTACGTGGGGTGTCTTCTAAATGCAGCCAAGCCATGCAATTGGAAGGTGTCTAAATCAACTTTCTGATGGCTCTCAAGGCATCAAAGTTTCGATGTTTTATGGTTTTGGATTAGAAATATAGGATAATATCTCACAATCTTACGCGAACTATATAAAAAGAAAATGAATTTTATGGATATTAAAGTATTAAATTCCTAATATATTATAAACTAATATACGATTTTTATATCACCATAAATTTCGAAATTTAGCAATTAGAGAAAAAAGCTGTTAAAAGCTGTATAATGTTTTTAAATCGTTAATCCTTGAAATGTCAAATTATAGAAGTTAATAATGTAGTTGGTTGGTGTGTGTTGTGTGTCTATATATATAAATATGTAGTAGCGTGGGAGTGGGGTTAAGCTGTAAGCAGAATTGGGAAGAGTCGTCGTCCAACTTGAATTTTCTTCTACGCTGCAATTTAAATAATTGTAAGATTAGGATTGGTGTATCAATCTCATCGTCACTATGCCCATGTGAAAACGCTGACATACATCTCTGGGAAACTAATTGAGAATTTGACATTTATTCCTCCTCCCATTTTAAAAATAAGATCATATTTATTTTTTAAAAGTATAAAAAACTTGTATTTATTTTTTTTATTTTAAATTAAAACAAAAAAATTTCTAAAATTTATATTCATGCTGCGTCGATTTTGAAAAACATTACATTATTATTATTTATTTATAATTTTTGTAAATATTAATTTGATATTTTAATTATTTTTATTATATTAAATTAAATTATTTATTAATAATTATGAATTTTTTTAAAAAATATAAAATATATATTTTTATTGAAAATTTTATAATTAAAAATAAAAAAATACGAGTATAATTTTTAAAAATCTCAAACGTGAATAATAATTTATTCGGAAATATTAGGACTACCATATTATAAGTAATTAGATGGTCTGGGTAAATATACTTACTTTAGCTTAACGATTTTAGGTTCGTACTTAATATTAATCAAATGAATGTAAATTTAAGCTAAAATAATAAATCTGGCCAAATAGACTTGGCATAGGATGGCCTAGTAATATAATTTACTGAGTCGTTCACTTTTTAAATTTCATATATTTATTATTTATAACTTTTTTATTACATTTCTTTTTAAATTATATATTTTATTTTATTTTTCTAATAAACCAAATACGACAAAAATATAACTATTTGGACAAAAGTGCTTTTATTCATGAAAGTAACACAAAAATTGACTACAAATTAATATTTTTGGCACTTTTATCTAAAAAGTACTATTTACCTGTAAAATTATCTAATTCGCTTTAAGAAATTCATTTATTAACTTCTAACAAAGTTATATTTATGTGCTATTAAAGATGCCTCAAACCTAAACTTAGTATTTAATTATGAACTTGAATTAAATTAAAGATATACTTAGACCTTGGATTAGGCCCAACTCACAAAAAAAGTACTGTTGTGAGAAAATGTGGACAGTTAACACCAGGCTTTAATTCCAGCCTCCATCGAAACAATTTATATGTTCCCTCACTTGAATTTGTTTTTCCCCCACTCGAAGCTCGAATTAATACGAACTCATCATACTTTGTACCTTGTATAAAGAGCAAAGAATGTTAAAAGATGTTACTAAAATTAATCCTAAAATATTTTTCATAGATATATGTATATCAATAATAAATCAACCTTACTTATTATTATTTTTAATATTAATTCATGTATAAACATAATAAAATAGATTAGATCAACTATATAGTCCAAAAACATTAGAAAATAGATAAATTTATAAGCTATGCGCAAACAAATAAAACACAATAAATAATAGAGAAAAACAGAGATAACAAGCACTAATTCAAAATGATAATAAAAAAGATGAGTGAGTTGGGCTCTTAATCATTACAATCGTTTTAAACTTTAAAAAATAAAATTGAAAACATACGTATCTTTATAAGATTAAAACAATAATTTACTCTAAAAAAATTTACAACTCATTATAATGGAAAAATAACTATTACAATCGAATTAAATGAAGAAGAATAGTTTTATAAAAAATAATATATACCTCTCAATCTTACTTCTTATGACATTATTTTATCAAGATTTTAGAAGACTTTCCAAAAAAGAAAAGAAAAAATTCCAAAAAAGAAATGGCGAAACACCTCGCTTCCATTTTCCATATAAACTTTTTCAAGACCTTTTATCTGTAGACTAATAATGGGGTTGATGAAATGAAGTTCAGCAGCTAAAATACTTGGACCAGACAAAGAAAAGTCCAATGGGAGCCCAGCCCGTAACACCTTAAAAGTAAAAAGAAAAAAAAGAGGGACTCGACAATATTAATTACTATTAAATAAAGTGATAATATTCTAATAGTAATTATTATTTAAAGTTTAAACTTTAAACAGAAGTTCAGGAATGAAAAAGGGTAATGTGGTGGGGTCCCGGGGCAAGCGTGTCTTCCCGCCACTTCTGCGTCCTGTTTTGACATTGACCAATCTGCAATTTTAAGTTGTTATCTCTCTGACAATAATAGAAATTTATTTATTTTAGAAAATTTATTATAAAATAATAATTCTTATTAGGATCTTCCACTTACATTGGGCAATTCTATATCAGATTCGCAATCGTGAAGCTGTTTGGCGTTTGAAAAGCTTGTGCCTCCCTTATGAATAATGCTTTTTTGTCACATTATTAGAATATGAGAAAGTGAGAATTATATGCTCTATAATTCCACCCCTATCCCCCTACAATCATTAAAGAGCAAGACCCCCCGTGCTCACAGGACAACCACCATCCCATCTTGTTTCAGTCAACCGCATATTGGCTTTTAAATTTTATTTCATATAAAAAAATTTATAGAATCAAACTCCTTGTTCCCAACATACTATTTAAAAAAAACAAATTATTTATAATAAAAATAAATAAATATTACCCACAATAAATTGATCAAGGTGATAAATAAATCCAAATAAAAAAATAGTAAAAATTTCAATTTTAAGAGATATCAAAAGATTAGAAGTCATAATCTTTTTAAAATTAAAAAATTAATTTCATAATACTTATAGTTTTCACTAATAAATAAGTATTTTATGTAGAAAAAATTATATGTAATAATTCATATAAAATTCAAATTCAATTTTTTTAAGATGTAAGTGATTAGATATTTATTTTTAAAAACTACGAGGGATTTTTTTTTTAAAAAAGAAAAGAATGTCATTGGAGAACTAGAAGTCAGCAAGCCGCTCCCCGAGTCTCCTTGCAAGTGGCCCCCCTTTCGAGAGTTTTTTGTCTTCACTCTACTGTTGCACGTGACCCTTCCTTGTTCTCTCTCCCTGTTTTCCAACTCTTACCCTCGCTCACTATCCTCCTCTTCTTCATATGAGTGTCAGATCTCACCATTGATGATTCCTCCTTTTACTTCCCCTCTTCTTCATCCATGCCTCTACCGTCATCATTGAGCGTTCGCTGCTTCATACTATGCTTTGTAGTAGAATTGTCGTCCTCTGTTTTGGCTGCTGCTCACACATGCTCTTCAAACCCAGACCCATCTGCATTTCCTTGTCCACCATTCACTTCCAGTCCTCCTTTTCCATTCTCTTTCTCACCTGGGTGTGGCCACCCTTCCTTCCAGATCAAGTGCTCTTCTCCCCATTCTCTCATCTCCATTAACAATCTTTCTTTCTCTGTTCTTCGTTATGACCCCAACTCCTCCTCTCTTGTCCTCTCCCCTCGACCCTCAAGTGCATCCGATGCGACGGCCTTACCGGCTTACAAAAACTGCCCCTCTCACTTTCTTTCTATTCCGAATCGTTCTATCAATCTTACTGGTTCGCCTTTCCGAGTTTCCGATGCTTCATGTTCTCGCCTCTCTTTTCTCCAACCTTGCTCGCCTCCAACTCTACCGAACTGTAGCCATTGCCCATGGGAATGCAAGCTCGTAAAGAACCCAGCTCAGCTTCTTCATGATTGTGGATCTGTGCACCGCTCCGTCTCAGACTCCGACCATGACTGCCAAAGCGACGTTTTGGGATATCTCGACAAAATGTTGACATTGGGAATCGAGGTCGAGTGGGACGAAGCACAGGATCCTTACTTTTCAAGCTGCAAAGATTGCCGAGCAAACAAGGGCGTTTGCGGCTTCAATTTATCAGACCCTGGCAACCAATTCATCTGCTTTCACTCCCAATCTAGCATCTCACCACATTGGATTCGTAAGGTCAATCCCAATCGAATGGCTATTTTGTCCCTTGTAATCGCATTGATGTCGTTGCTGCTTGTTGTTTCGGTTGCCACGGCTATTTTCCGCTCCAGGCGGTTCAAATCAGCTGCTACAGAGGAAGACCCAACAATACTTTTCCTTCATAATCAGCGCTCTGCCAGTCCTCTTCCTCCTGTTTTCACCTACGAAGAGTTGGAGTCTTCCACCAACCATTTCGACCCCAAGCGCAAAATTGGCGATGGTGGGTTTGGGTCGGTGTACCTGGGACAGCTCCACGATGGCCGAATCGTCGCGGTGAAGTACCTCCACAAGCAGCAAGCCGAGGCCGCCGCGGGACGAGCTTTTTCCACCAAGTCATTCTGCAACGAAATTTTGATTCTCTCTTCCATTGATCACCCAAATCTTGTCAAGCTTCATGGGTATTGCAGCGATCCAAGAGGGCTGCTTCTGGTATATGATTATGTCCCTAATGGAACTTTAGCAGACCATCTCCATGGCCCAAAGAGCTTATACCGAAAAGGGTCTTTGAAATGGCAAGTGAGGCTCGATATTGCACTGCAAACAGCATTGGCCATGGAGTACCTTCACTTTTCAGTTGCGCCTCCCATAGTTCACAGAGATATCACCTCATCCAACATCTTCGTAGAGAAAGACATGAGAATCAAAGTTGGGGACTTTGGACTTTCTAGGCTATTGGTTTTGCAGGATACGTCGTCGTCTTCAACTGGGTATGTCTGGACGGGGCCCCAAGGTACACCGGGGTATTTGGATCCTGAATACCACCGATCGTTCCGGTTAACGGAGAAAAGCGACGTGTATAGCTTCGGAGTGGTGTTGTTGGAGCTGGTTTCCGGGTTGAAAGCGGTGGACCAGAGGAGGGACAAGCGTGAAATCGCCTTAGCTGATCTGGTGGTGTCAAGAATCCATATGGGTCAGCTGCGCCAGGTGGTGGACCCAGCCCTGGCGACGGAGGAGGAAGCGATGGACTCCGTGGCCGCGGTGGCAGAGTTGGCATTCCGGTGCGTGGCGGCTGATAAGGACGACCGCCCAGATTCGAGGGAGGTGGTGGAGGAGTTGAAGCGGGTTCGGAGCCGAGCACGAGGTGGACTCCTGTCCTCGTCGAATTCCAACGTGGGTGCTGAGGTGGCCAATAACTGTGAAGGGTTGTGAGACTAGATGGGACCCAAATGCACATGTGGTGTTTGACTGCTCAGTTCACTTTTGTCGGGTAGCAACATTGACCCCACTAAAACTATAAATTCCACGTCGGACACACACGTGCACACGAGGGCTTTGTTTGGTAGGAGGAAAATGTCAGTGGCTCCGTACGTGTACGGGAAGGTTTGAACCTTCTGCAACTAGTTTACCTCGCAGATACTTGAGTAAATAATATCTTGTAATTCAGCTGCAACGAAAATTAAGAACACATTCCCCTTTCAATCATAACTTCATAGTTTCTTGCTCATAAAAGTGTTGGTATTTTACTCTTCTTGGAGGTTTTGTTACTTGCAAATGTAAATGAATAGGGAAAAGGCAAGGTCAATACACTTTTTTAGAAGTTTTTGACGTGCTTATGAAACTCTCAAAAATCATATAATGTACTCATTCATCATGCAAAAAACCAATGAATAGCAGGTGTTTCATGTAATATCTATCTATTTTTAATAGATTGGAACTCTGCAGACAACAGTTTATGAAAGGTCACTTGAATTCTTACTCTTTCAAAGTTTGTAAGATGCGAAGAAAGAGTATATAACATTGGTCTTGTAAGAAAGTGTAGCAGTTGAAGACTTGAGAGTTTGGGTTGGTATTATTGGTGGAACTTAGCTAAAGTCTTGGACTCTGCTTCCTGGCGTGTCAACAAAGGAAGATCTCCCCATCTTTCCCGTGATTAGCGTTTGGAATTGGAGATGACACGGCAGGCTTTTCAATAAATCTACGTCCTTTATCGTAGTCAAAGACAAACAGCACAAACAACAAGGACTCACAGCCTCCAAAGATGCAAAGCTACATCTTTTCTTATATTAATATTTACATAATACTTACTTTTGCATTTATGGTACAAATGCAATATACCACTCAAGATATGGTTCGTTAGTCAAAATATGCACTCTCCAAAGCCCTGGCTTTCTCGTTTGCAAGTCCAGCTTCTGGCCTATCTGTTAGTTTATATCCTCTCTCCTGATATAAATTCAAAGTAATAAATTTTATAAGCAATCAACTCTGCCGCTAAAGATCCTAGGCCTTATTCTTTAAAACGCAAAGCAAAATACTCGAGGACAGGGCAAACTATACCAGCAGACGCAACAAGAATGGGATACCTTCCCTCTTCTTTATTCGCTTCTCAATTACTTCAACCGCTGTGTTTTTAGTTATCATAGTTAAACACGATGACAGGTTTGAACTTTAAATGTTAACAGTGAGATAGGAGTTTAAGATTATACCCTTCGTTGCTTCTCCAGAATTCAGCAACATCATGTACCAAACTTCATTGAATACATCAAGTTGTTCATCTGACGCTCCAATCATCTTCACAGGACAAATAATTTGCTATTGTCAAATATAGAATAAGAAAAAGTGAAGCAACAATAAAACTTAAAACTAACACAAACCTTGCAATCATTGGCATCAAAATCTGGACCCAGTAATTCCAGTCCCTGCTTGTCGTTACCTCTCCCATATGCATAAAGGGCTTCTGCAAGCTGAGTTAAAAAATAGCAATGGAGGGGAGAATTGTAACTATAAAACAATAAGAGTTCATTCGCATGAGCAAAGGAAAACACGCTTCTATACAGGTAGAAGCACCCAAGTACAGGGATGACTACCATTTTAGGCAACCGGCCTATAGGCCACATATTATATACCTCCCTTTTTTTTTTTTTTTTTGAAGTTTTTCCTACAATGCATCGAAGATGAGAAAATGTAAAGAGTTCTTAAATATTGGATCACACTGGAGATGGCAGGAAACCTAACAGAGCCACAATTCTCAAACTACCCCTATGGGCAGTATCCTAGCTAAGTCTCCTACGATTTTGTGTAACATTCCTAGTTAAGTTTGTAACACTAAACCTAATTGCTCAGATCAAAATGAGTTCAACAAAATTGGGCTATGAACTACAGATAATATCCAAAGAGATTTAAACGACCAAGAGAATCTCATGGATATAACAATAGAAGACAGTAAATTTCATATAATCATGGAAGCAGCAAGCTGGGGCATACCAGCATTCCTCTCTGCATTAATTGTTGCTTTTTTTGGGCCATCCTAGAAATCCTACAGTAAGAAAACATGATTAAATAACTCGTACCATAATATTTCTACGATAATTACTACAAAAGACAAGATGACATGATACGACGTCAAACCATAAAGGGAATAGATCACTACATGTGGCACCATTTCAGAAGATATTTGAGAGATTTACTCATGGCAAGTTTTGGAAGAAGTCAACAAGTTAGTGGGAAAAATTAGTTACTTAGTTGTTGCTTTTTCTGCTAGTTGCTGTTATTTTATTTTATTTTATATTTATATTTTCTGTTTAGATAATTTAGGATGTTGTTCTCCTCAATAGTAAGAGTTATGGGTGTTTAACTGTGTATTTAAAGGTTATTTGGTTAATGAGAAATTAAGAAAATTATTTTACAAAATATTATCTGTGAGATCAGTGAGCTCTCTCCTTAATTGAGCTCTCATGACTTCATTAAGTCTGTCACAATAGGGAGAGGAAGGAAAAAGTCCAATAAACCTCCTTCTCCATCTGAAATAGGAGAAGCCCTTACTCTACAACGTCCCATTACTAGATCCAAGACAAAGGGCCATACCAATTTGGTATCAGAGTCGGAAGTAATGGGGGATCTGCGTACCTTACAGGAGCAATTCGATGAGTTCTTAGCAATCTACAAAGCGGAGCAAGCAGCCAACCACGCCTGACATCAAACCATGGCAGCCCAATTGGAAAACCTCACCCAAACCATAAATGCCTAGCGGACAGACACTGATTTAGGAGATAGGAGTGTAAATCGAGGCCCTCGTGAGCCCAGATCGACCACTGGCATCGACAATCCAAACAATCAACATCTGTTTCCCAAGTATACCAAAATTGATTTTTCTCGTTTTGATGGGAATACTAACCCTTTGGTTTGGTTAAATCGTTGTGATAATTTCTTTCATCATCAACAAACCCCTAAAGCAGAGCGGGTCACCTTGGCTTCAGTACATTTGGAAGAAGATGCTCAATTGTGGTATATAAAATTAGCCAAAGACAAACCACAATTAACTTGGGCCGAATTTAAACAGTATTGCACCTTACGGTTTGGGCCCCCATCAGGCAGCAATAAACTAGGAGAACTCTCCAAACTAAAACAAACAGGCACCGTGGAACAATATCAACGCCAGTTTGAAAAGCTCTCAGCCCAAACTACCTCGTTGACTTCAGAGCAAGAGATGCAAATTTTTGTTAGTAGGTTATGGGAAGAAATTGCCGTCGAGGTAGAACTTCACCATCCACCCGATCTGTCAACTGCGATGAGCCTGGCACGCCTCTATGAACGACGCAGCTTTGCAGGACCAAATACAACACCACCCACTCGCAAAAATGAAGGGAGTTCAAGTCGCAAACCTATTGAGGCTGGACATCCCCCCTTTATTCGACGTCTTCCACGAGCTGAGATAGAAGACAGACGGATGAAGGGTCTCTGCTTTAACTGTGATGAGTGCTTTATTCCGGGTCACCGATGCAAGAAGCTATTTTGGTTAGAAGGAATTGAAGACGACTCAACCACGAACGACGACACCTTGGAACCCGAAATTTCGTTTCATGCGATTATGGGTACCCTTACTTCTCAAACGATGCAGGTCAGAGGCGAGATACATGGGACACCGCTGATAATCTTGATTGACTCAGGAAGAACACATAGCTTTGTTGATGAATCCTTGGTAAGTACTCTACAAATTCCAGCAGAAACAAGGGCCAACCTGAAGGTGATGGTAGCAAATGGAGAGAAACTGAATTGTCTTAGAGTTTGCCGAATGCTGCCCAGTACATTGGGTAAACAAACCTTCCAATTTGATTTATTTTTGCTCCCTCTGTGGTTTCGGTGCTGTGTTAGGGGTTAATTGGCTCAGAACTCTGGGTCCCATTCAATGGGATTTTGCCACCATGAAGATAGACTTCCAATGGCAGAAAACTCCAGTACAACTCTCAGGAATTAAAGATTTTCAGGCACAACCTTCTTCGTCTCTTGCATGCACTATCATCAAAACAGAGAAAGAAACGAGTTTGAAAAAGATGTTATCCGAATTTCAGCAAATTTTCCAACAACCAACCGAACTCCCACCTTCGCGCAATTGTGATCATTGCATCCTTCTGAAACCCAATTCTGTTCCTATAGTTGTGAGACCCTACAGATATCCGCACATGCAAAAAGATGAGATAGAGAGGCAATGCCCAGATATGCTACAACAAGGCATCATTCGGCCTAGTTGTTCTCCTTTTTCATCTCCAGTTCTTCTTGTTTAAAAAACAGACAACTCTTGGCGATTTTGCGTGGACTATCGGTGCTTGAATACCAGGACAATCAAGGATAAATTTCCTATTCCCATCATCGATGAACTGTTGGAAGAATTGCATGGAGCCCATTATTTCTCTAAACTTGACTTACGGTCTGGATACCACCAAGTCCGTATGTACCCAGAAGACATAGAGAAGACTGCATTCCGCACTCATCATGGCCAGTTTGAGTTTCTAGTCATGCCATTTGGTCTCACCAATGCCCCATCAACTTTCCAAACTCTCATGAATGAAGTGTTTCAACAATACTTGCGTAAATTCGTTCTTGTATTTTTTACGATATTCTCATTTACAGCTGTACCTGGGCGGATCACTTACATCATCTTAGAGTTGTATTCTATTTATTAAAACAAAATTCCTTATCTCTTAAACAAACTAAATGCTTGTTTGCTCAGTCCCAGATAGCTTACCTTGGTCATTTAATTTCAGCAAAGGGAGTCCAGGCGGATGAAGAAAAAATTGTTGCCATGATCCCTTGGCCACAACCCACTACAATCAGAGCTCTTAGAGGATTTTTGGGGCTTACCGGTTATTATCGCAAATTTGTCCAGAATTATGGAGTGTTAGCAGCTCCTTTAACAAATATGTTAAGAAGAAACTCTTTCACGTGGACTGCAGAATCACTAGCTGCCTTTGAGGCTCTCAAACAAATAGTGACAACAACTCCAATATTGGCGCTCCTTGATTTCACCAAACTTTTCGTAGCAGAGTGTGATGCTTTTGCTGTTGGCTTGGGGGCTGTCTTACAAGAAGAAGGCAGACCTGTGGCATTCTTCAGTAGGCCCTTAGCACAACGCCACCATCATTTACCAGCATATGAAAAAGAGTTCGTGGGTCTTGCCAAAGCTGTTCGCCATTGGAGATCATATTTATGGGGCCGCAAATTCTTGATTTGGACAAATCCCTATTCCCTTAAATTCTTATTGGATCAGCGTATTACCACTTCACCTCAACAACATTGGCTCTCCAAATTATTGGGCTTTGATTTCACAGTGGAATATCGAGCTGGGAGAAACAATAAAGTAGTCGATGCCTTATCCCATCGCAATGAAGATAATGGTCTATTGTTTGCCATCTCCATGCCACAACTCGAGCTTTTTCAAGATTTAAAATCGGATATTGCCACCTCTACAGCTCTCACTGACTTGGTCACAAAAATTCAATCCGGCCATCATCCTTCCACTTGGACGTATCATGATGGGTTGATCTATTACAAGAACAAGGCTTATGTAGAACCCAACTCCCCCTTAGTTCAGAGCATCCTCTCTGCCTTGCATCACCAGTACCATGAAGTCTACCAAAAAACTCTCCATCACATCACCGTTGATTTCTATTGGCTAGGAATGAAACAACATGTTTAGGACTATGTTCGATGCTATCTCATTTGTCAAAAAAATAAATCTCAAAATCTCCAACCCGCAAGCTTGTTGTAGCCACTTCCCATTCCCCATCAAGTTTAGGCAGATATATCTCTTGACTTCATTGATGCTTTACTGCTTTCATATGGTAAATCTGTCCTCCTAGTAGTGGTGGATCGCTTCTCAAAATATGCTCATTTCCTTCCATTAGCTCATCCTTATTCAGCAACTTCAATGGTCCGTATTTTTTTTTATAATATATTTAAATTACATGGCTTACCCGAAACAATGGTAAGTGATAGGGATGTGACATTCACCAGTTTTTTTTGGACTGAACTCTTCAAATTATGCAGCACTAAATTGTCATTCAGCTTTGCCTATCACCCTCAAAGTGATGGCCAAACGAAAGTTGTGAACCGAACCATTGAAATGTACTTGCGTTGCTTCACAAGTGACAAGCCAAAACATTGGGTTAACTGGATATCTTGGGCAGAATTTTCTTACAACACTAGGTACCATTCCTCTCTGAAAACCACTCCATTTGAAGTTGTTTATGGCTGAGCACCGCCACGTCTCTTGACTTATTGCCCAGGTACCGCCCGTATTGACGCAGTAGACCAAGCATTGCAATCACGTGATCAGATTTTAAGCCTTCTCAGAGAACGACTTCTCCATGCTCAGAACTTGATGAAGGCCTCCTATGACAAACATCATCGGGAGGTCTCTTTTGCTGAAGGTGACTTAGTCCTGGTAAAACTTCAACCTTATAAATAGCTCTCACTTCGCTCAAAGAGTAACATGAAACTTTCTCCTAAGTTCTATGGGCCTTTTCCAATCGAAGCCAAAGTAGGTTCAGTAGCCTATCGCCTTACCCTTCCTCCCTCTACCAAAATTCACCCTGTCTTCCACATTTCCTATTTAAAAAAGTTTCACGGCAATTCTGCAAAAGTTTTGCCACAATTACCTACTGTCTACAAAGGGGAAATCCTTCCCACTCCAAAGGCTATTTTAGACAAAAAGATAATGTCTGGACATGCCCATATTCTTGTTCATTGGGATGGATTGTCTCCTGCAGATGCTTCTTGGGAATGTGCCAGCCAAATCATAGACCAACACCTTACATTCGCACTTGAGGTCAAGCGCGTTTTGGAGGGAGGGAGTAATGATACGACGTCAAACCATAAAGGGAATAGATCATTACACGTGGCACCATTTTAGAAGATATTTGAGAGATTTACTCATAGCAAGTTTAGGAAGAAGTCAAACAAGTTAGTGGGGAAAATTAGTTACTTAGTTGCTGCTTTTTTTGCTAGTTGCTGTTATTTTATTTTATTTTATATTTATATTTTTTGTTTAGATAATTTAGGATGTTGTTCTCCTCAATAGTAGGAGTTATGGGTGCTTAACTGTGTATTTAAAGGTTATTTGATTAATGAGAAGTTAAGAAAAATCTTTTACAAAATATTATCTGTGAAATTAGTGAGCTCTCTCCTTAATTGAGCTCTCATAACTTCATTAAGTCTGTCACAATAGAGAGAGGAAGGAAAAAGTCCAATAAACCTACTTCTCCATCGGAAATAGGAGAAGCCCTTACTCTGCAACGTCCCATTACTAGATCCAAGACAAAGGGCCATATCATGACACTTCTACCTGTATTTTAAGCCCTTGATAAGATCTTCTGCAATAGAGAACTCTCCAGTCTTTGCTAAAGCCCAAACTGCCAGCACATCAAGTTGCCACTCCAGATACCAGTTTGCCTAAATTGCACAAAGAATGAAGTTATTGCAACATGATACTTGAAGCACCATACAGAAGCAATATGAAAATCATCATCAATAAAACATGGAACGGAAACAACTCAGAAAATTTATAACATTAAAAGAAAATATACATCTTCACCAGCAATTCATATTTTATATAATAAATTAGTGCCTGCAAAAAATATCCTGGTGATAAATGAAGTTGTACTTTTACAGAGCTGTATTATTTCCATACCAAGCATAGTGCCACATATCTTATAATTTTTGGCTTGATGATATTTGCATTTTGCAAGGCCACTTACAAAAAGCTTAACTAACTGTAGGAGGCATAAATTGCATCATTTAAGCAAAGTCATACCTACAAATAACTATATTTTAATTGAAGCTCTTAGAACCATTAAATAAACATAACATGCAGGAACTATTGTAACTTACTTGATCACTTAGGCATCCTGCTAGTATCTTCAGACGATCCCCAAAGATATCTAGTTCACCACGTACATACAACCGCAAAAGCAGACTCACAGCGTTTAAGTAAACCTATATGAAGATGAAGTTAGAATCGGCAAACAGAATGACGAAAATGAAAAGCTATGGTTGTGATGAAGTTGAAAAAACAATATACCTCAGCGCCTACAGCATCAGCTTTGTCTAACTCTTTCCATATATGATTGTCATATATCTCAAGGACTCTTTGTTTTGGAGCATTGCCTTCTAAATAACAAAGTGCTACATGCCACCAATTGTGGGTCAGCCTGAAAGAATGCAAATTTTTTAGCTGACGAAGAGCAAGTGAGACAATGCCATAGTAATAATGAATTATATGCTTACATAAAAGATGAACAAGAACTCCACGAAAGTGAACATCTATCCATGAACTCCACAGCTTCTTTAAAATGGCACCCATACTGAAAAACATGGCATAACTACAGAACAAAATTTGATGGTTACACCAATTATTTAGGTTACAATTTACAGAAGATTCTTGCTAGAAAATATTTTTGACAGTTATGTATGTTTACTGATTCTAACTTCAATATAGCTGAAACTTGAAATGATTTCTCTATCAATGGTTGAATTGTTGATAGTGATCATTTGAAACCTTAAATGTTAATTGAGCAGCATGGAAAAGGGCAATTATATCAAGGTTTCATCATAACATGGAGTGAATATTCCTATATTTTAAAAATACATTAACCTACAGCATGCTGCGCCCAAGTGTCTTGCTTATTGATTATATATCCCCTTTTGGCAGCTTCCTCAGCATCTCTCATTTGTCCAAGCTCCAATAAAGGAAAAGCAAGCATGCCATATATGTAATTTTTTCCTTCATTTTCAGGCAGAACCTGTATAACTTAGATGCATAAGGAACTCAAACTATCTTCGAATCGATAAAAATATAATTTAATGACTGGTTTAAATTCAAGAATTAGATTGGATTGGAAAAAAGTAAGATTTCTAGTAAGCACAATCCAAGGTTCCTAAATCCTGGTGTTTGGTACAGTAACTTTGGATGATGGAAAAAAATGTCCAAGATAATCCAAAAAAAAAAATTATTTGCCTTTAAGTTGTTAAAGTTTTTGAAGCATTGGATTAAGAATAACATAGGGGTGATTTTAGATTCCCACAGTCAAGGGGAATATGAATTTATTTAGGTAGCAAAAGAACCTTGAGCCAACCTCAGCTACCTGATGGAATCAAACAGATAAAGCAAAAAGAATGGGTATACATTTCGATTCTGACTCAGCATTTGTGCACTTCAATTTGGTACAAGAGTTATGAACTTTAGTTCTGCATTGAATGTAAAAAATGATGATGATGATAATAATAATAATAATAAAACATTGTTAAATTAAATTTTTTGCAACTTCTTTAAACATGCTACAACATGCAAGAGATTATTACTAATAAAAAAGTGTTTGATGACCAAAGAAAAATTTTGCTTTTTTAACATACAAATTATTGCATAAATGAAACAAAACTATTTTGTTATCAGAAAAAAACCTGATGAACAAGAGATAAAGAAAGATCAGGTCGACCCATGTAGAAGCACAGCACTTGTGCTCTCTTCAAAGATACCAGATCTCTTGGGAACTCTTTCAGAAGCTGCAAAACAAACAGAAGTTTTGTTAACCAGGAAAAGGCGAGCACGTATTACAGATGAATTTTAAAGCATAGTGCAGACAGGTATAGTTGGCAAAAACATCTGCAGAATGTAGAAATATACGATACACCATGAAGCTTCACAGTTCATTATTTTTACAAAATATGAATAACAAATACAATCAGGCTTCAAATGCTCATAGCATTATATTTAAAACTCAAGTATAAAGTCATCCAATTGATGCCAAAATAGCCAGCAGTTATCACTCTTCTGGACTAGTATACAAATTAAAATCTCACTAACGATTTGTAACATTGCATTCTTACATATGAAAGAATCAAACATGTAACCAGAGTTGAAGGAACTTAGTAGAGAGAAGGACATGTTAAAAATATGCAGGAAGGATTTGAGATTCTATATGAAGCTTTGTTTTTCAAAAGATATTTGTTAAATGCAGGATATGTGTCCATTTGGAGCTTGGGCATTTGTGTAAAGGAGCTGCTACAAACCCTACAGGATGGCAACGTGGGTCAAGGTGATATTTCATACCCAATAATTGTTAGCAATTCCCGTTGTACAGAAAGTTCTTAGATATTTAAAGCCGAAGAAGCCAAACTTTAAGAGCCAGAGGGCAATTGTCACCAGACTCACCAGAGATCATTATGATAGATTTAAAAGCAGAAATGTGAGACATAAAAATTAGTATCCATTAACGAGGGCCCACTCACCTTAAAATGTAATTCGACAGCGACATCATCATCTCTGTCTTTAGACATCAAGTAATTGACGACATCAAAAACTAGTTTCTCGAAATGGGTAGCACGTTCCTGTTACAACTGAATTCTAATTATGCATAAAGAGAAAATTGGGGGAGAATCATTTGTAGCCAAACCAATGAAAAATTACAAGGTGGGACTTTGCGGCTTCAACAAAAGAGGGAGCTCGTGAAGGATCAGAGGAGTGAAGGAAATGGGCTGCCAAGATGTTGGCCAAGACGCAATCTTTGTCATGATCTGGCGCGTCCAAAATCACAGACCTCTCTCTGCCATAGCTGAGCACCTTCAGAAACCCAAAAACCCATTTCAGAATATTGAAGTTCCGAACACAAAATAGAAGAGACAGTGAAAATAGGGAGGAATCAGACCTGATAATAGAAGGCGTTGATGGCTGTAATGCAGGCCTGAGAGGAAGTTCTCACCTCATATCCCCATCTGTCCAATTTGACACCTCCTTCCATCTTTCTTCTCTCCCTTTCACTCTACACCTCTCTCTCTCTGTGGGTTGTCGGATTAAATAAAAAATAAGAGCATTCAGCGAAATGCACAAGAATTGTATTCTCTGTTGAAGTATGTCGGAGGCTCCAAACTCCCGCTTGGATGTTGTCGCAAGAAAAAAAGGCTAGTAAAAATGGCCAATTTACCATCTATGCTTTCAGTGCCAAGCGCTAATTAACCTTATCCAACCGAACACCCAGCATCTATCCCCGTACTTGTCAGCAAAATCGCATAAAGACGGTGCTCTCGCTTGTCAGTATCTGCTTTGTAGCTTTCTCAGCTGCGCATCATTAGGCGCTTTTAGAAGGATGAGAAGGGAGCACACCATCCTTATTTAGTAACTTCAATTTTTCTAAACAAAATAAAAACTTCATAATAAAATTTTCGAGATGGTTCGGATGCCCGATATGGTATAGTCTTGAGTCTTGACATATTAAACTCATTTAAATGCAATTTTTTTGAGTAAATATAAATATATTGAGTAAATTACACTAGTAAACTCATCTCACAAATTTTTTTTTGAGTAAATTATATTTTTTTACAAAATTTGATAAAATTACGTTTATTTTTTATTTTAAAAATTATATTTGGTTCATATCTTATTTTTTAAAAGAATTTTATTTTTTGATCAAGAAATTTTTAAATATTTTTTATTTTTTATATTTTCAGAGTTAAAAAAATTTATCTAACTTATCAAAAAATTTGAAACTTTACTATACTTAATGATATATATTTTTTATAATATTTTTTACTTAAAATTTAAATTTACAAATTTTTATATGAGATTAAAGAAGATTTAAAAGTTAACATGATTAAATTTAGATTTGTATAAAAATTCAATACAAATATAATATAATTGGTATTTGATTCTTCATCCTGTAAAAAATATTTATCCAATGAAAATATTTACAGCATATGAGGTTTACTTTGATATATATTTATATTTATCCAACAAAAATATTTTTAACTTTTAAAAATTTGCTCATTTTTTTTTAAATCAAAGTAGTACAAACAGTCATAAATGTTACTTGATATTTAAATTTGATTTCATATAATTATAAGATTATTTTTATTTTGTTTAATAATTTTTTTTAAATCACAAAAATATCACCAATTATTTTTTTAAAATGTTGAAAATTTCTTTTAGACATTTTTTATTTTTACCTTGTTTTAGAAAATTTTCAATGAAATTAATAAAAAAACTAAAGAGTCTCCGAAGTTGAATAAATTTGTAATAATTTATTTTAAATTGAATTACGATGTAGAACCGACTTTAATACAGTAATATTATTTATTTGATGAAATCATTCAAAAGACGCTCCTTTTTCTTCCTCGTCGACTCGTTGATTGCCCTTTCAACACGTTAACGTTGGGTGAGACCAAAAAACAAACCCAAGCATTCAACAACCTTGACTTTCTTCCAACCTTGTTGCTGAATTGTGGATCATATCTAAACTGTTGCTCCAAAACTTGCTTTGAACTAGAATTTAACTCCCATCATCGTTAAACAGCTATTATCGAAGTGTTAAGGTTTTAAAATCTGAATTCACCCCTTTTCTTCAATACCTAATAAAGTTTAGATTCAAGCAACACATTTTGTTCTCTTCAGTTCATTTTTATCTTTCACCAAAAATAGCTTTAGATTATCAAAGGCAGTAAATCGAGGGGAAAGCTCTTACTAACAGGACACCCACTAACTTCCTACCAAACCTGCATCTACATTTTCAGATAATCATAAACTTAGCAGAGACAGTTATGGTAATTCAGATTCTGCTGCAGTTGATATTGAATTGCCTTTTATTTTAGCAAAAAGCAAACAAAAGTTCAGGAAAAGAGAACATTATTTTGCAAAAACAACTCATCATTCAGCAGATAGTTTGAATTTTGGACCAAGCAACTCCATCTGAGAATGAATTCCATTACTAAGCAGTTGCAGCAGCTTTCCATTGGCTCTGAAGAGCCTTAGCAAACTCTATAAGCTTGTCAGTCTCAGGCATAAGCCCTTTCACATTAGGATCACCGGCAAACCTCTCTGCCCATTTCACCAAACCAGGAGTCTTTGCTTCAACAATCACCTTCCGTCCGTTCATGGTCTCTATCACGCTCACCCAACTCAACATGCTCCCAAAAGCAATATCAACGAACCCAATCTGATCTCCTCCAAAAAAGCCCTTTCCTTTGCCGCATTTCTGCAACAGATCTTCCATCCTCGCAAGCAACTCTTCCATTTCCTCAAAGTATGGCTTCTTTGCCGCCTCATTTTCAGCAACTAGAATGTTTTTCATGGACAAAAACAGCTACGCCATTTGAAATGAAATACATTAAGATCAAAAAAAGGGTTACAACTCAAATATTCAGTTGGAATAACCAAAAGGAATGATACATAGAAACACAGAAAGTGAAACATACCTTGTCATCGATGTAGGCAGCCCAGAAACGAGCAATAGCTCGGTCATAAGCATCCAGGGGAAGGATGGAGGGACCAGAGGTCCAAACCTCATCTATATATTCAACTATAATTCTAGATTCACAGATGGTTTTATCCCCATGAAGGAGAACTGGGATTTTCTTGTGCACAGGGTTTGACTGAAGAAGCAGCTGGCTTTTGGGATTCAAGGTCTCTTCAACGTTCTCATAATCCAGAGATTTGATGTTGAGGGCAATGTTAACCCTCAAGGAAAATGGACTAAACCAGCCACCCAGAAGCTTCAGGTCGTTATTCGCCATGAGTATCAGTATCAACCACCAAACACAAAGGCTAATTGAGATATTGCTTGGGAACTTTGGATGCCAACACCAAGTGATGAGGTATTTATGTAGGAAAATTCTGGTTCTGACTATACAGAGCCAGCACACCACATATTGGTCTTTGCCAGCCGCCTATTGTCCAATATGTCCAAATTGAGATAAAGACATTAAAAAAATTTCCTATTTGGGTTTAGGAAAATTCTGGCTCAGAAGCTACTGAGCTGCACACCACGTATTGGTTTTTAACAGCCGCCTATGGTCTATTGTCCACAATGATATAAAGACAATAGAAGATTTCCTGTTTGGGACTGCCTTTGCAAGCAGCAGCAACAGCTCCCCTGCCCCTTTTTTCTCCCTTTATTTGTTCAGAGTTCATCTCTGCCACCTTCTGTCTATTCAAAGTTTTTACTGTCTTCTTTGACTTTTGATAAAAATTTTAAAGAAATGTAATTTATTCTCTCAGAAAAAATAAAACTGTTGATATTTATTTAATGAGAAAAAATGTTAAACTTATAAAAACAATACTTAAAAATCAGAAAAAAAATAAAACTTATAAAAAACTTAAACTTCAAAGAAAGTTAAAAAATGTGTTATATCTTCTTGTATGATATTTATTTAATTTTATAGATAACTGTTGTTGAAGTTTATTGGTATTTTTTTCATCCAAAGTAAGAGGAATTTTTGTTCAATGTCTTGTTTAGAGTTGTTTGTATTTCTCTTTTATATATATAAAAAAAAGAGTTGTTGAGAATTAAAGATTTCCTATTTGGACTTGGACATCAAAATTGAATGACAATAAAAAAATAGAAAAATTGGGCAATTAGTAAAAAGGGTGCAGCGGCTAGCCAGCGTTGACAAAAGGTAAACTATCTGCAGCCTTTTTTGCTCCCCGTGGATGTCAATCATCTCCACTCGGTTCAATGAGAGATAAGTAAAGGGTACAGCCTTTTTTGATGAAGAGAAGGTGTTGACCAAGACAATGACCTGACTCTGAATTCATTATTCATCTAAGCAAATCAATAGCACCTTGATATGGAACAGCGGTTACAAATGACAACAGTACAGCCCAAAAGAGATAAGTAAAGAAAACCAAGGACACTAGAACTGAATTTTATTTCTCGCGCACAATTAATCATACAACAGAAGATCAATGATTTACTACAGCAACGCCCACTCAAAGATTCTATTTCTTGGCAATTGCAGCTCTCCATTTGATCTGAAGGGACTTGGAAAGCTCTATAAGTTTGTCAGTTTCAGGTATAAGCTCCTTCACAGCAGGATCGGCAGCAAATCTCTCTGCCCATTTCACCAAAGCAGGAGCCTTTGCTTGAACAAGCAGCTTCCTACCATACACATTTTCTAAAACGCTGAGCCAACCCAGGAAGCTCCCAAAAGCAATGTCAAGGAACCCAATCCGGTCCCCACCAAAAAAGGGTTGTCCTTTGCTGATTTTTCCAAACGCATCCTCCATTCTCGCAAGCACTTCTTCCAATATCTCGAAGTATGGCTTCCTCGCCTCTTCATCTTCAACAGTTATAATGCTTTTCATGGCCGGAAACCACTAACCCATTTGCACAAAAATAGGTAAAAAACTTCAATTCAGTATGATTGACCAAAACGGGAAGAAACTCGGAAACCCAGAAAGGAACAAAAATAGAAAAGGAATTACCTTGTCGTCGATGTAAGCAGCCCAGAATCGAGCAACTGCTCGATCATAAGGATCGGAGGGAAGGATGGAGGGCGCAGAGGACCAAGCCTCATCTATGTATTCAAGTATGATGAGAGATTCGCAGATGGGTTTTCCATCGTGAATGAGAACTGGGATTTTGCCGTATACAGGGTTGGACTGAAGAAGCAGATCGCTCTTGGGGTTCATAGTCTCTTCAAAGTATTCATATTTCAGGGATTTGATGTTTAGGGCAATCTTGGCCCTCATCACATAAGGACTCGACCATCTCCCCAGAAGCTTCAGGCCACTCTCCGCCATGGGTATCACTCTCCAAGAGGAACCAATCAGTGTACTATCACAATTCCCGACCACACTTGTTGCTAAATAATCACAAAAGTTTAGGGTGAATTCATTATTACTCTTTGTAAAAAAAAAAAAAAAAAATCATGTTGTAAGCTTTTGTTTTTTGTTTTTGTTTTGTTGGATCCCTATATGAGCGTGCCATTTTAGCAGTAATAATTTAGGGTTAAATTTCAATCATCTATTCAATCATTCATATTATTTTATACATATAAGATCTGCACCATGGAGGTTCTCTTGTTTGCGCATGGACTGTGGGGTTGATTCCAATAATTTCCGGAAATTATCTATTTTTGTCACCTCCTCAGTCGTCATCATATGTCTCAACTCTTAAAATGTAAGAACTATACTTCATTATTGGATGAATTTTGAAATTTTGTTTTATAAAAACTTTATTGAGTTTCGAATTTTAATTATTTAAATAAATTAGAATTATTCAATCTATGTAGTGGGAAATTTAACTTTTTTGTGAGTAAAAATTCTTAATATAACTGTGTATTTTCTCCTCTCATGATGCAGTAAAATTGATGACCCTACGTTGTTTCACTTATTATCATATTTTCTCCTCAATCATAATAAAAGGTTGTTGATTTTTTTTTATGTGATACAAATTTTAAGGATTAAATTTATGAATTCAATATTAAAGAGCAAAATTAATTGTAAATAGGAAAGTTGAAGTAATAAATTTGTAATTTTCTTGAAAAGTTTACTTTTGTTTCTCTTGAGAATTTAAAATTTATTCTAAGAGAGTTGCTTACAAGTTACAGTAACAATATTGGGTTAGGAATATTCAGTAGAATAATATCCCTCTTTGTTTTGCGATTGATCATATATCATCATTTGAAAAATGTTGGTGTATATAGAAAATGATGTCAATTTTAGACATCCTAATCTTTTTGTTGTGCGAGTAATAAGATATTAAAGAAATTATAATAGAATAAATTTTGAATTTCATTTGGGGGTGAGCAAATCAATTCAAAGAGATCAAGATCTCACAACTAATGCTCGAGTGCAATTTTGGATTAAAGTTTATAGCAAACATCTTTCATGTATCCTAGTTTTAATTTACATGTAAAAAAAGACATTACGATGTTTGGGCGTACCAAGTGCAGAGCCTCCAATTTGGCCCAAATAAATGGAGCACCAAAATTGGAAAAAGAGATTACTCGCTGCACCAGCCGGGAATCGAACCTGGGTCTGTACCGTGGCAGGGTACTATTCTACCACTAGACCACTGGTGCTTTAATGAATGGTCATTCGTTATGTATTTTTATTAATTAAAAAAACAGAATCTGTCGCACAATCGCATGCAGATAGATTTGAAGATTAAAAACAAAACAAACCCAAAGCCTCCTCAACCATAATACCAAACACTACATGCCCTACTTATTCGTTAAAATAGTATTAATTAGTTTGAAGCAGAAGATGACATTTTGACCCGAAGGATCTTAGCAAACTCAAGAAGCTTCCCTGTCTCAGGCATAACATCTTTAACAGCATCATCTGCACAAAACCTTTCAGCCCATTTCGCCAGCCCAGGTGTCTTGCTCTTGTCCAGCAGTTTCATCCCAGAAGATGTCTCTGTGATCCTCAGCCACCCCAAGTAG
The DNA here is from genome assembly GCA_037074535.1 of Gleditsia sinensis. Lineage (NCBI taxonomy): Eukaryota > Viridiplantae > Streptophyta > Magnoliopsida > Fabales > Fabaceae > Gleditsia > Gleditsia sinensis. The sequence goes on from CM073471.1 coordinate 7,968,004, forward strand.
CACCCAAATGCAATATCAAGGTATCCAATTCTCTCACTGCCGAAAAAGGGTTTACCTTTGCTGATCTTCTTGTATGCATCCTCCAGCAACGCCAACCCTTCTTCCAGTTGCTCTATCAAACCCTTCCTCTCATCTTCTCCTTTTGCAACAGCAATGGATTTCATGGTGGGGAACCACTGCACACTCACCCAACACAATCCCACTATATTAATTAACAGCGTATTGAAATGATCTATACTAAATGATGGCATTATAGCATTTGTTACACTATTACCTTCCTTCAAATTCTATATTTAGCATTTAGATCAAAATATTTAACAAGTTAAAAAGAGAATCCCAATCCCCGTATAACATGCTTATTAATCAGGACAAGGAAATGACAGAAGATAAAATACCTTGTCATCTATATAGGTGGCCCAGAAACGTGCAATAGCACGATCATAGGGATCAGAGGGAAGAAGGGAAGGGCCAGATGACCAAACATCGTCCACGTACTGAACAATGATTAAAGACTCGCAAATGGGTTTGTCCCCATGAATAAGAACTGGGATTTTCTTGTAAACAGGATTGGATTGCAGAAGAAGCTGGCTTTTTGTTCCAAAATTCTCTTCCAGGAACTCATAGCTCACTGACTTGATATTAAGAGCTACACGAGCCCTCAGCACAAAGGGACTTGGCCATGCCCCCAGAAGCTTCACCTCACCCTTTGACATGATTTCCTCACTCTTAATTAAGATCAATCTTTCTATGGGGTCGATCAGTTTATAAAGACTGAAAATCAAGGCTAAAAAAAGTTGGTAGATGCCGTTAGGTTCAAGTTAGTTCATATGTAGTAGTAGTGGGAACATGGAATGGTAGATGAAGGAGATTTAATGGTCGTATCTGTCTTCTTTATTTGCAGTCTCAAACTAATTAAAGCTACCTCACGGGGTCATGAAGAAAATGGCGAGGGAGATTGGTGGATTTTGTGGCTTAAAAGGAAACACGAAGGCATATAACTGATGTCCTATGGCGCATAAGAGAGAGAAAATGTTATCGAGGATTCCTTTTTTTTTCGTAGAAAAATAAACAAAAGTTTTGAAATTTTTTTTAAAACTTAATTCTATAAAAAAATTTCTTTTACTTGAATTACGTTAAAACAAATATGACAAATAATATCTAGGGAAAGTGAAGTGGTGGTGGGTGATGTGAGAGTGGTTACCGGAGCTCAAGCTTGACTGGAAGAAAAAACTGCATGACATGAACTTGAACTTAGTTTTAATTAGTTTATTTTCAAAAACTTTGTTTTGGACCAAATAATTAAAATAAGGTCTAATTATGGGTTTAGGCTTAAATTTTATCTTTTAAATTTTTATTTTGCCTCAAATCCAACCTGAATAAAAATGTTTGAACTCATTTTCATTCTTAAAATTTTTATTTTGACCAAAATATAAATATATATCAGAATATGGAGTTTAAACTAACTTATTTTTTTAAAAATATATTTTTAAATTTAGTCTAAACAGAAATTTTTTTGGTATAAATACATTTTTAAAATTTTTTTTGGGTCAAATGAGATATTCGAATTGAAGCCTAATTAATTCAGATTCAAATCGATTACTAAAAACTATAATTTTTAACTTGCTAAATTTTGTAATCGGAGTTTATCGTGAAGTTTGACTTGTTTTTAACATTTTTACTTGAATTTGAGTTGAATCACAAAAAAAATTATTTTTTAAATTTCTCAAAAAATTAAGAAATTTAGATTAGTTAAAAAAAAATCATTTCTTACCATTTAAACCCAAATAACTATAAATAAAGAAATTTCTTAAAGAAGTATTGTAACGTAGAGTCAAAAGAAAAACATTTACGCCCACCAGGAAGTAAAAATGGAAACAAAACTATATTGTGCACCAGCCGGGAATCGAACCCGGGTCTGTACCACTAGACCCCTGGTGCCGATGACTTTCTAAATACTAATAGTAGCAGTACTGAATAAGCCAGCCTCGTGGGAAAGAAAAGGAAAAAAGAAAAAAAAAAGGGAACTCGCTTGGCCTTCGAGACGAAGGTGCAAGGGTAATTAGTATTAGTGTATTTTTTAATAATCAGTTTTAGCCATTTTCTTGTCTACTAAATGTGAAAGGTATAAAGAATATACATTTATCGGTATACAAATAAATGCCTACACTATATATATATATATATATATATACTAAATTTTTTTAATGAACTAAATAGTTTTTTTATACCAAAAAACAGAGTTTAATTTTCTTTTTAAGTAACTGTTCAAATATATATTTCTGATTCAAAATAAGCATTCTAGCCTCTACGAATGAAACACATGTTTTTATTCTTTAATATTTTATCATTAAATAAATATTTTTAAATTGAAAATATTGATAATTAGATTAAAAATAAAGTAGAATAACAATGATGTATTAATGGATAATTATGAAAGGATTAGGAGACTAAGAAATAGAATTAATAATCGTTGACAATGAAAAAAAATGACGTATAAATATAATTATCAAGAAAATTTTGAAAAACAGCCCAACTTAAAGACAATATCCTTTACTTTGCATATGTTCAGAAGTTATTTTATATGAGAGGCATACCAAGTCATATGGGATGACATTCTATTTAATTCTATTTAAAAATGATTTTTTTAATACTTTCAGCACTTAATTTCTTTAAACATAATATCGGAATATATTAGACTAATGAGCTTAGTTGATAGTGGAGTTGTTTTTATCATAGTAAAATGAATTTAAAAATAATTAATTTTATTGGCAATTATTGTCTCTTTTTTTTGTTTTGAATAAATTAAAAGCTATTTGAGATGTATACTATAGTAATATTGAGCTTATCAAAACCTTTGTCATAGTCACAGAAGCATGACATTAATTGTGCTTTTGATCAGTTGGTGCAACATATCCTGGTTATGCATCTGTTTAGGAAAACACAGAAAAATCATATTAAACTCAAAAGTTTACTCTTGTTACTTCCTCTCTCTGTCTCTCAGGAGGAAGCAAATCATATTGCAAGAAGATCATAACAAACCTTAATGGCAAACGTAACATGCCTTCCTTATTCTTGACAATCTTAGGATAATACTTGCTAGTTTCTAGCAGAAGCTACTATTTTGGCCTGAATATTAACCTTAAAAAACTCGAGAAGCTTCCCTGTTTCAGGTAAAACATGTTTAACAGCAGCATCTGCAGAAAACCTTTCAGCCCATTGGAGCAGCCCGGGAGTCTTGCTCTGGTCCACCAACTTGGCCCCAGTAAATGTCTCTGTGGCTCTCAGCCACCCCAAGAAACACCCAAATGCAATATCAAGGTACCCAATTCCGTCGCCACCGAAAAAGGGTTTGCCTTTGCTGATCTTGTTATATGCATCCTCCAGCAAAGCCAATCCTTCTTCCACTTGCTTCATCAAACCCTTCCTCCCTTCCTCTCCTCTTGTAATCCCAAGGGCTTTAAATGCAGGGTACCACTGCGCAGTAGTCACACAAAGAATCCCACTATATTGACAAATGGATTGTAATCTAAAACAACTCGTCATCGTCGACCAAAATAAAGAAATAACTATTACGCTCCATTCAAAAGTTTAAATTGTGAGGCGAAATGCTATGAATAAAAACCTGCATGCTTACATTTCATTTCATTCAAATAGAAAGAATATGAAGTTTTTATGTCCGGGTGTCTCTTTTTGTGTCCATATATCTTATTTTTCACCTATAGCTTCAAATACTATAGGAAGCAAAAAACTTGACTAGGAAATGAGAGCCGATTTATATATATAAATACCTTGTCATCGATATAGGTAGCCCAGAAACGTGCAATAGCAAGATCATAGGGATCAGAGGGAAGAATTGAAGGGCCAGAGGACCAGACAGCGTCCACGTACTGAACAATGATCAAAGACTCGCAAATGGGCTTGTCATTATGAATGAAAACTGGGATTTTCTTGAAAACAGGGTTGGATTGAAGAAGAAGCTGGCTTTTGGATCCAAATGTCTCTTCCAGGAACTCATAGTTCAGTGACTTGATATTAAGAGCTATACGAGCCCTCAGCACAAAAGGGCTCGGCCAATACCCTATAAGCTTCAACTCACCCTTCGACATGATTTCTTTGACAAAATTTGTACGTAAGTGACAAGGTAAGCTCCTGCTCCTGCTCCTGCGATGCTAAATCTCATCCAATAAATAGAAGACTCAATGCTCAGCTATGTCGGGCTATTATTATATTTTTTTAAATAATAATAGGCAAAAAATAATAAGGACGAATGTATCTCTTAAACAGTTTTTAGCCTTTTTTTTAGGGGGATGATTATTGTATAAATATACATTTATTTGTATACAAATAATATAACATTTTTTAATGAACTAAATAGTTTAATTATATTTTCAAGTAATTGCTCTAATATATATTTCTGATTCAAAATGAGCATCCTAGCGTCTACGAATGAAACGCGTTTTTATTCTTTATTATTTCATTGTTTAATAAATAAATAAATATTTGTAATTTGAAATATTAAAATAAATGATGAATGGATTAAAATTAAAGTTGAATCGCAATAATCTATTAATAATATTGGATAATACTCAAAAGATTAGGAAACTGAGAATTATAATGAGCTATCATTGATAATGAAAAGAAAACGACGTATAAATAATTTATAAGAATAATTTGACGAAGTGACAATACCCTTTATTTTGCGTTTGTTGAGAAATTATTTTATATAACTGGCGTGCCAAGTCATTTGGATGACATTCCATTTAATTCAAGTCAAAAATGGATTATTTAAGCATTTTATAACTTAATCTTTTTTTTAATCCAAGATAGATAATTTTATCCCAAAGAATAAAACATAGAAGATAATATCTCAAGAACATTCAAAAATAATTTTATAAAATTTAAAATACACAATCAGCTGAAAGAATAAAACAAATCATTCCAAAAAACAACTAATCAATAGAATAAAAACAAACAACCATAAAAACAAGGGATTAATTAACAGAAATTCATGTTAGTGTAGTCTTAAAGCTTGGCATTCAAACACCACCATTTTGTTTTACATCTTCTTCTTCTTTTTTTCTCACAAGTTACAAAATAATCAAACAGTTCTTGACTAGTAGAGTTTTAAATAGAGTTCTGATTAATTATCATTTTAAACATTTTTTTCAAGACGTACATTGATTTATCTACTCGTTATAGCAAAGTCCATGGCTTCTTTTAGAATAGATTTTTGTAAAACTATTTCAGTCACTAAACTCTTACCACAATTTTAAAGTCTTTGATAAAAAATTTGATCATCTAAACAGTATTTGCATCAAAACCTTGATCGTCATAAAATATTGTTACCAACTAAAATTAAGCGTTACTTATAAGATGATAGCTGTAATGCTTCATTCGAGTAGATAAAAGATATATATTTGGGCTAGATGTTTTTAAAGAGAATTTACTGTTACAAATCAAAAAAAGAAAAAACGAAACTAGAACAGAGAAATTTTTCTTTTCTTCTATTCATTTTTTTTCTCAGCTAATGGCCTATTTTTGTACAAAAGAAAAAAGCAAGAACTTTTATCTATACACGTGTCCTCTAACCAACCATAATAGAGAAATGACAAAAAAAAAAGTTGACAGCAATAAACTAACAATCCACCGAGAGAATTAGTTTAATAATACATAATATAAACAGAGAATTAAGACTAAATAATTACAAGGCTTAATTTCAAGACTCCCCCTCAAGAAAGAGAATACAAATTATGTATTTCCATCTTGTTTATAAGTCCTTGAAACTGATTTGGATACAAAGCTTTAGTGAGTACATCTGTCAATTGAGCATGTGATGAAACATGAAGTCTCTTGAGTATTCTAGTTTGAATCTTTTCCTTCACAATATGACAATCAATCTTTATATGTTTTGTACGTTCATGATATATTGGATTTGTAGTAATGTGTAGGGCTGCTTGATTATCACAGAAAAGCAAGGCTAGATCTTGGTGTTTTACTCCCAATTCAATCAACAAGGAGAGCAACTAGGTAATTTCACAAGTAGCAGCAATCATAGAGCGATACTCCGCCTTAGCAGAAGAACGAGAAACAGTAAGCTGCTTCTTTGATTTCCAAAAAACTAATGATAATCCAATAAATACACAAAAACCAGTAATCGAACATCTTGTTTCAGCACAGGTGGCCCAATAGCATCAACAAAAGCTTTAATTTAAAGTTCAGACTTTGCTGAATAGAACAAATCTTGACTCAAGTCCCTTTGATATATTGAAGAATCCCCATAGCAGCCTTGAAGTGAGGAGCCTTCGGTGATGATAAAAATTGACTTAATCGATTCACAACGTAGGTAATATAGTAAAAGTAGGGAGGAATCAGACCTGATAATAGAAGGCGTTGATGGCTGTAATGCAGGCCTGAGAGGAAGTTCTCACCTCATATCCCCATCTGTCCAATTTGACACCTCCTTCCATCTTTCTTCTCTCTCTGTGGGTTGTGGGATTAAATAAAAAAGAAGAGCATTCAGCGAAATGCACAAGAATTGTATTCTCTGTTGAAGTATGTCGGAGGCTCCAAACTCCCGCTTGGATGTTGTCGCAAGAAAAAAAGGCTAGTAAAAATGGCCAATTTACCATCTACGCTTTCAGTGCCAAGGGCTAATTAACCTTATCCAACCCAACACCCAGCATCTATCCCCGTACTAGTCAGCAAAATCGCATAAAGACGGTGCTCTCGCTTGTCAGTATCTGCTTTGTAGCTTTCTCAGCTGCTCATCATTAGGCGCTTTGAAAAGGATAAGAAGGGAGCACACCATCCTTATTTAGTAACTTCAATTTTTCTAAACAAAATAAAAACTTCATAATAAAATTTTCGAGATGGTTCGGATGCCCGATATGATATAGTCTTGAGTCTTGACATTTAAATGCAATTTTTTTGAGTAAATATAAATATATTGAGTAAATTACACTAGTAAACTCATCTCACAAATTTTTTTCTGAGTAAATTATATTTTTTACAAAATTTGATAAAATTATGTTTATTTTTTATTTTAAAAATTATAGTTGGTTCATATCTTGTTTTTTAAAAAGATAATTTTATTTTTTGATCAAGAAATTTTTAAATATTTTTTATTTTTTATATTTTCAGAGTGAAAAAAATGTATCTAACTTATTAAAAAATTTGAAACTTTACTTAATGATACATTTTTTTATAATATTTTTTACTTAAAATTTAAATTTACAAATTTTTATATGAGATTAAAGAAGATTTAAAAGTTAACATGATTAAATTTAGATTTGTATAAAAATTCAATAAAAATATAATATAATTGGTATTTGATTCTTCGTAAAAGATATTTATCCAATGAAAATATTTACAGCATATGAGGTTTACTTTGATATATATTTATATTTATCCAACAAAAATATTTTTAACTTTTAAAAATTTGCTCATTTTTTTTTAAATCAAAGTAGTACAAACAGTCATAAATGTTACTTGATATTTAAATTTGATTTCATATAATTATAAGATTACTTTTATTTTTTTAATAATTATGATTTTTTTTAAATCACAAAAATATCACCAATTATTTTTTTTAAATGTTGAAAATTTCTTTTAGACATTTTTTATTTTTACCTTGTTTTAGAAAATTTTCAATGAAATTAATAAAAAACTAAAGAGTATCTGAAGTTGAATAAGTTTTTAATAATTTATTTTAAAAAATATTTTTGTTTATGATCAAATTAATTTTTTAATTTTGTTTTAATAAAAAATTTTAAATTATTGCTTCTTTATTTTAGTAAAATATTGTTTCTATCCCGATCAAACAAAAAAAAAATATATATAAAAAAAAGATCAACCAATTGAGCTATAACTTATGAAATACGGACATTTTATTTTAAAACTTGTTGACGTGTCAGATACTCTATGGACATCGACACTCTTCGGACATTCTTAGGACATGTGTTCAACATGTGTCCCGTGTTTAACTTTTTTAAAAAAAATTATAAAAAAAAAATTCGTGTCAAACACATTTTTAAACGTATCCGACATTTATTTTGAATATTTTAAACATAAATTTTCCATTCTCTTTAGATTTTTATTTAAAGTTAGAACTCAACACTAATTATTGCAACTTGTATCTTAGTTATCGTAACATGTCTTCCATTGAAATTGAGACCTTATTATCTATCGTAGCTTGCATTTCAATCATCGCATCTCTATTGTTTGTTTTTATTGACTATTGAGAGTAAATGTTTCTATTTTCTCTTATTGAATTTATCTATGTGCCTGTGGCTATGTGCATATTCCTTTTCAATAAGTCTTCGAAATTTTTTTTTATGCAAACATATATACTTATTGGAAAATTTGCTTGTGAAGTTCAAACTTTTTAATGGAAGAAAAGAAAGTTAAATTCTTCTACTTTTTGTGTTGTCTCTTAATATTTCACATAAATACAATGGTAAAAAATTGAAGTAATTTTTATCTATGGTGATGAAGTTGAATTATAATAATGCATATTTTTTTTTTGAGTTGTTTTCTTATTTTTATTCTTTGTTATTGCTGTATGTACAAATAATTTTTGTATTCTTTATAATTTGTTGTTGTTGTTGATGTTGGAGATTTATTGGTTATAAATATATTTTTGTATAATTCAGAATTAAAAAATTCTTTTCACAAGTACAAAAAATAAAAATAATAGTGATGATAAAAAATATATTAAAAAATAATGAATGTTTATTGTATTATAAATTTATAATAATTTTTTTAAGATTGAGTTATAAAATAAATTGTAAATAATATTATTTTCTATATATATATATATATATATATATATATATATATATATATATATATATTTTAATTCACATATTTTCAACATATCATATCTTATATTTTTTTAAAATTTATGTGTTATGTATTTATATTCGTGTCGTATTCTGTGTTTATATTCGTGATTGTGTTCATATTTCATAGGCTATAACTCGTTTAGCTGATAAGTTAGACGATCCAAACTTGAATTACGGTGTAGAACCGACTTTAATATAGTAATATTATTTAGGAAAAAGATTTGATGAAATCATTCAAACGACGCTCCTTTTTCTTCCTTGTCGGCTCGTTGATTGCCCTTTCAACACGTTAACGTTGGGTGAGACCCAAAAACAAACCCAAGCATTCAACAACCTCGACTTTCTTCCAACCTTGTTGCTGAATTGTGGATCATATCTAAACTGTTGCTCCAAAACTTGCTTGGAACTAGAATCTAACTCCCATCATCGTTAAACAGCTATTATCGAAGTGCTAAGGTTTTAAAATCTGAATTCACCTCTTTTCTTCAATACCTAGTAAAGTTTAGATTCAAGTAACACACATTTTGTTATCTTCAGTTCATTTTTTTCTTTCACCAAAAATAGCTTTAGATTATCAAAGGCAGTAAAGCGAGGGGAAAGCTCTTACTAACAAGACACCCACTAACTTCCTACCAAACCTGCATCTACATTTTCAGATAATCATAAACTTAGCAGGGACAGTTATGGTAGTTCAGATTCTGCTGCAGTTGATATTGAATTGCCTTTTATTACAGCAAAAAGCAAACAGAAGTTCAGGAAAAGAGAACATTATTTTGCAAAAACAACTCATCATACAGCAGATAGTATGAATTTTGGGCCAAGCAACTCCATCTGAGAATGAATTCCATTACTAGGCAGTTGCAGCAGCTTTCCATTGGCTCTGAAGAGCCTTAGCAAACTCTATAAGCTTGTCAGTCTCAGGCATAAGCCCTTTCACATTAGGATCACCGGCAAACCTCTCTGCCCATTTCACCAAACCAGGAGTCTTTGCTTCAACAATCACCTTCCGTCCGTTCATGGTCTCTATCACGCTCACCCAACTCAACATGCTCCCAAAAGCAATATCAACGAACCCAATTTGATCTCCTCCAAAAAAGCCCTTTCCTTTGCCGCATTTCTGCAACAGATCTTCCATCCTCGCAAGCAACTCTTCCATTTCCTCAAAGTATGGCTTCTTTGCCTCCTCATTTTCAGCAACAAGAATGTTTTTCATGGACAGAAACAGCTACGCCATTTGAAATGAAATACATTAAGATAAAAAAAGGTTTACAACTCAAATATTCAGTTGGAATAACCGAAAGGAATGATACATAGAAACACAGAAAGTGATTACATACCTTGTCATCGATGTAGGCAGCCCAGAAACGAGCAATAGCTCGGTCATAAGCATCCAGGGGAAGGATGGAGGGACCAGAGGTCCAAACCTCATCTATATATTCAACTATAATTCTAGATTCACATATGGTTTTATCCCCATGAAGGAGAACTGGGATTTTCTTGTGCACAGGATTTGACTGAAGAAGCAGCTGGCTTTTGGGATTCAAGGTCTCTTCAACGTTCTCATAATCCAGAGATTTGATGTTGAGGGCAATGTTAACCCTCAAGGAAAATGGACTAAACCAGCCACCCAGAAGCTTCAGGTCGTTATTCGCCATGAGTATCAGTATCAACCCCCAAACACAAAGGCTAGTTGAGATACTGCTTGGGAACTTTGGATGCCAATACCAAGCGATGAGGTATTTATGTAGAAAAATTCTGGCTCTGAATATACAGAGCCAGCACACCACATATTGGTCTTTGCCAGTCGCCTACGGTCCAATGTCCAAATTGAGATAAAGACAGTAAAAAATTTCCTATTTGGGTTCAGGAAAATTCTGGCTCAGAAGCTACTGAGCTGCACACCACGTATTGGTTTTTACCAGCCGCCTATGGTCTAATGTCCACAATGATATAAAGACAATAGAAGATTTCCTGTCTGGGAATGCCATTGCAAGCAACAGCAACAGCTCCCCTCTCCCTTTTTTTCCCTTTATTTGTTCAGAGTTCATCTCTGCCACCTTCTGTCTATTCAAAGTTTTTACTGTCTTCTTTGACTTTTGATAAAATTTTAAAGAAATGTATTTTATTCTCTCAGAAAAAATAAAACTGTGGATATTTATTTAATCAGAAAAAATGTTAAACTTATAAAAACAATACTTAAAAATCAGAAAAAAAATAAAACTTATAAAAAACTTAAACTTCAAAGAAAGTTAAAAAAATGTGTTATATCTTCTTGTATGATATTTATTTAATTTTATAGATAACTGTTGTTGAAGTTTATTGGTATTTTTTTAATCCAAAGTAAGAGGAATTTTTGTTCAATGTCTTGTTTAGAGTTGTTTGTATTTCTCTTTTATATATATATAAAAAAGAGTTGTTGAGAAATAAGGATTTCCTATTTGGACTTGGACATCGAAATTGAATAACAATAAAAAAAAATAGAATAATTGGGCAATTAGTAAAATGGGTGCAGCGGCTAGCCAGCATTGACAAAAGGTAAACTATCTGCAGCCTTTTTTGCTCCCTGTGGATGTCAATCATCTACACTCGGTGCAATGAGAGATAAGTAAAGGTGCAGCCTTTTTTGATGAAGAGAAGGTGTTGACCAAGAGAATGACCTGACTCTGAATTCATTATTCATCTAAGCAAATCAATAGCACCTTGATATGGAACAGCGGTTCCAAATGACAACAGTACAGCCCAAAAGAGATAAGTAAAGAAAACCAAGGACACTAGAACTGAATTTTATTTCTCGCGCACAATTAATCATACATTAGAAGATCAATGATTTACTACAGCAACGCCCACTCAAAGATTCTATTTCTTGGCAATTGCAGCTCTCCATTTGATCTGAAGGGACTTGGAAAGCTCTATAAGTTTGTCAGTTTCAGGTATAAGCTCCTTCACAGCAGGATCGGCAGCAAATCTCTCTGCCCATTTCACCAAAGCAGGAGCCTTTGCTTGAACAAGTAGCTTCCTACCATACACATTTTCTAAAACGCTGAGCCAACCCAGGAAGCTCCCAAAAGCAATGTCAAGGAACCCAATCCGGTCCCCACCAAAAAAGGGTTGTCCTTTGCTGATTTTTCCAAACGCATCCTCCATTCTCGCAAGCACTTCTTCCAATATCTCGAAGTATGGCTTCCTCGGCTCTTCATCTTCAACAGTTATAATGCTTTTCATGGCCGGAAACCACTAACCCATTTGCACAAAAATAGGTAAAAAACTTCAATTCAGTATGATTGACCAAAACGGGAAGAAACTCGGAAACCCAGAAAGGAACCAAAAATAGAAAAGGAATTACCTTGTCGTCGATGTAAGCAGCCCAGAATCGAGCAACTGCTCGATCATAAGGATCGGAGGGAAGGATGGAGGGAGCAGAGGACCAAGTCTCATCTATGTATTCAACTATGATGAGAGATTCGCAGATGGGTCTTCCATCGTGAATGAGAACTGGGATTTTGCCGTACACAGGGTTGGACTGAAGAAGCAGATCGCTCTTGGGATTCATAGTCTCTTCAAAGTATTCATATTTCAGGGATTTGATGTTTAGGGTAATCTTGGCCCTCATCACATAAGGGCTCGACCATCTCCCCAGAAGCTTTAGGCCACTCTCCGCCATGAGTATCACTCGCCCAGAAGAACCAATCAGTGTCCTACCACAATTCACGACCACACTTGCTACTAAATAATCACAAAAGTTTAGGGTGAATTCATTATTACTCTTTGTAAAAAAGAAAAAATAAAAAAAAAATCATGTTGTAAGCTTTTGTTTTTTGTTTTTGTTTTGTTGGATCCCTATATGAGCGTGCCATTTTAGCAGTAATAATTTAGGGTTAAATTTCAATCATCTATTCAATCATTCATATTATTTTATACATATAAGATCTGCACCATGGAGGTTCTCTTGTTTGCGCATGGACTGTGGGGTTGATTCCAATAATTTCCGGAAATTATCTATTTTTGTTACCTCCTCAGTCATCATCATATGTCTCAACTCTTAAAATGTAAGAACTATACTTCATTATTGGATGAATTTTGAAATTTTTTTTTATAAAAAATTTATTGAGTTTTGAATTTTGATTATTTAAATGAATTAGAATTATTCAATCTATGTAGTGAGAAATTTAACTTTTTTGTGAGTAAAAATTCTTAATATAACCAAGTGTATTTTCTCTTTGCAGTAAAATTGATGACCCTAAGTTGTTTCACTTATTATCATATTTTCTCCTCAATCATAATAAAGGGTTGTTGAATTTTTTTCTGTTATAAAAATTTTAAGGATTAAATTTATGAATTCAATATTAAAGAGCAAAATTAATTGTAAATAGGAAAGTTGAAGTAATAAATTTGTAATTTTCTTGAAAAGTTTACTTTTGTTTCTCTTGAGAATTTAAAATTTATTCTAAGAGAGTTGCTTACAAGTTACAGTAACAATATTGGGTTAGGAATATTCAGTAGAATAATATCCCTCTTTGTTTTGCGATTGATCAAATATCATGATTTGAAAAATGTTGGTGTATATAGAAAATGATGTCAATTTTAGACATCCTAATCTTTTTGTTGTGCGAGTAATAAGATATTAAAGAAATTATAATAGACTAAATTTTGAATTTCATTTGGGGGTGAGCAAATCAATTCAAAGAGATAAAAATCTCAACGAGAATTAGATAAACTTGAATGAGATTCAGTGTCACAAAATAATATTTTGCAAGTGGTGGAAAAAAAAGAAAAAAAAAAAGAGGAAACTCTTTCATCGAATGGCGAGAGTACTATATCAGTATTACTAATTAGATATGAAAATTGGTATTAGAGGTATTATAAAATTATTTAAAGATATTGATCTATCTATCTTAAGAAACGATTGTCCCACCAAAAGACCAATTCTACAAAATGGTAACTCAAAGTACCACACTGAAGGCCAAAAACAGACCTCAAACTAATGCTCGAGGGCAATTTTGGATTACAGTTTATAGCAAATATCTTTCATGTATCCTAGTTTTAATTTACATGTAAAAAAAGACATTACGATGTTTGGGCGTACCAAGTACAGAGCCTCCAATTTGGCCCAAATATATGGAGCACCAAAATTGGAAAACCAGAGGTTAACTTTGCACCAGCCGGGAATCGAACCCGGGTCTGTACCGTGGCAGGGTACTATTCTACCACTAGACCACTGGTGCAATAATGATAGGCTACTCATTACGTAATTTTATTGATTGAAAGATCCAGAATCTGTCGCACAATCGTATGCAGATAGATTTGAAGATTAAAAACAAAACAAACCCAAAGCCTCCTCAACCATAATACCAGACACTACATGCCCTACTTATTAGTTAAAATAGCATTAATTTGTTTGAAGCAGAAGCTGACATTTTGACCCGAAGGATCTTAGCAAACTCAAGAAGCTTCCCTGTCTCAGGCATGACATGTTTAACAGAATCATCTGCACAAAACCTTTCAGCCCATTTCGCCAGCCCAGGTGTCTTGCTCTTGTCCAGCAGTTTCATACCAGAAGATGTCTCTGTGATCCTCATCCACCCCAAGTAGCACCCAAATGCAATATCAAGGTATCCAATTCTCTCACCGCCGAAAAAGGGTTTACCTTTGCTGATCTTCTTGTATGCATCCTCCAGCAACGCCAACCCTTCTTCCAGTTGCTCTATCAAACCCTTCCTCTCATCTTCTCCTTTTGCAACAGCAATGGATTTCATGGCGGGGAACCACTGCACACTCACCCAACACAATCCCACTATATTAATTAACAGCGTATTGAAATGGTCTATACTAAATGGTGGCATTATATATAGCATTTGTTACACTATTACCTTCCTTCAAATTCTATATTTAGCATTTAGATCAAAATATTTAACACGTTAAAAAGAGAATCCCAATCCCCGAATAACATGCTTATTATGGACAATAGCTAGCAATCAGGACAAGGAAATGACAAAAGATATAAATACCTTGTCATCTATATAGGTGGCCCAGAAACGTGCAATAGCACGATCATAGGGATCAAAGAGAAGAAGGGAAGGGCCAGAGGACCAAACATCGTCCACGTACTGAACAATGATCAAAGACTCGCAAATGGGTTTGTCCCCATGAATAAGAATTGGGATTTTCTTGTAAACAGGATTGGATTGCAGAAGAAGCTGGCTTTTTGTTCCAAAAGTCTCTTCCAGGAACTCATAGCTCACTGACTTGATATTAAGAGCTACACGAGCCCTCAGCACAAAAAGACTCGACCATGCCCCCAGAAGCTTCACCTCACGCTTTGACATGATTTCCTCGCTCTTATTTAAGATCAATCTTTCTATGCGGTCGATCAGTTTATAAAGACTGAAAATCAAGGCTAAAAAGTTGGTAGATGTAATATACTTAATTTCGTTTTTTTATTAATAAAAGTATACAAATATTTAATATAACATCCTTAATTTTATCTTTTTAAAAATATATAAATATTTAATTAAAAAAATAAAATTTATTAAACAATTGTTAGATATCTAAGAAAATATAATCCTTAAAAAATTTTCATCTTGTATGTATGCATAAAAAATATTTTTAACATTAAGGAAACAAATCAAGAAAGAGAATATAATAGGAAAAATTAGAAATAACATACTAAAGAAATGTAAAATTTTTTGGTAAGGAAGATAAATTTTTGTGAAGTAATTAAATGTTTTAAAATTTTAAAAAAATTAAATTAGGGTAAATTTTTTTATAATTTAAGAGTTAAAGTTACTAAGTTTAGTATATTCACCCATAAATTGGACATTTACCTATGGACACTTCATATAGAGTTTTTCCACTCCACGTGAATTTTTAGCAAGCTAATAAAATAGTCCAAAGAAGAAATAAAACATAGACTTGGAGTAAGATATAAAAATTGGACCGGTAGCCTAAAAATAATGAAAATGTGACCAAACTGATTATAAAAGGTGGAATTTTAACCAAAGTAAAGAAAATGGGCAAGAATGAGCCCAAACCCAAGAGAAAAAATAAAAATAAAGTGATGAAATAATGGTATAATCAAGATTATGTGACATGGCATTAAGACAAAAATTTAGCAAGTGGTGTGATATCCTACATTCATAATTTTAGCAAGTGGTATGATAATACATGGTATTAGGACAAAATATCTATATTCTACACTCATAATTTTAGCAAGTGGGTAATAATACATAGCATTATAACAAAATATTCTTATCCTATACAAATAATTTTAGCTAAGTAAGGAAGATTCAAGGGTTGAAAATTTGTCACCTAAAAAGGCAAACTTATCATACTTGATTAAGACAAAAAAAACCCTAAATCAAAGGGACCTTGTCCTTTATCTTAAGAATATATTATCATAATTTTCAAAATAAAAATCTCATTTTCCTATGCATATCTTGACTAAGAAAAAAGAAGATAAGAACATGAGTTGTTTGTTTTCTAAAAAATCAATAAAGTGTATCCTAATTGTGATAAGGTAGACCTATGATCATGAAAGGTGAATTATTTGATAGTCTATTTAAACAAAATCAACCCTTATAACATGATAATTTCGTCCAAGTGAGGGAGAGGAAAAATAGAAGTAAGGTAGAGTGAGAAAAGGAGAGGAAGAAAGGAATAAAAAGGAAGGATAAGTCTAAAGGACTAAGTGTTCAAGATAAGTTTAACAATATTCATTTTTGAAGAAATTTTTTGAAATTTGTAACATTTATATGGGATTTTGATCTTAAAATTTTGATAATTGGTCATGGATGTTGTTATATCATGTTACATATTATGCATGTTTGAATACTTAGGTTGGTGTAAATAATTCTGCATAGGTATGGCTATGGGTGGTAAAATTTTAAACTTCATTTTTTAAAATGTTGGAAAGAATTGATAAGGAATTAAAACAAATGGTTAACATAAAAAATGTAGATCTATGTCTCACGAATTTTAAGCCACTGGAATCACTCCATTTGGAGTCTATATGAGATAGATATGGTTCGATTAGTAAGCAGTGGTCAGAAAATGATTAATCAGGGAAGAATATGTTAGGATAGTTTATGTGTTTTAATTTTTAGAAACATTTTTAGAGAATTAAAATAAATGGTTAACATAAAAATTATAGCTATATGTGTCACAGAATTTTTTCCATTGGAATCACTCAATTTGGAATTCTCATGAGAGAGATATAGATAAATTAGTAAGTAGAGATCAGAACCTACCCAAAAAGAAATAAATTGTACATTGAAGGAGTAATATCACCATATTTTCTTAATTTTTTTGCTAAATTGTTCAATATAATAGTTTTAGATATTTGTTTTATCTTTTAATTGGCACAAATATCACCTAAATTGGAGTTGAAATGAGGGAGTTATACTCTAATTAGTGAGAAAATGTCAGACAGGATGAAAACATGCATAAGGGAATAACACAACATAAAGTGTGGCCGTGTTTCAAGGCACGACCAGGCCGTGTTCTGTGCTGAAAATGTCATTTTGAAGCCTAAAGTATGGTTGTTTTGTAGTAAATGACCAAACCGTGTTATAGAATACATTTAGGTTGGTTTGGAAACTAGTAAAACTTATTTTCAACATTTTGTTTACCCTAAATAAACCTAATTACCTATAGGATAGTAGTAGAAACTAAATTGATGAAGAATGCCATATTAAATTTGTGAGAACATGTATTGAAAATGATATAAGTAGAAGAAAAGTGACTAAAGTGTAACGTCCGGTTTTTTTTTTTTTACATTACGCATGTTAAAATACGCCATATGTAAAAACACATTATATATATATATATATATATATATATATATATATATATATATATATATATATATTTATTTATTTATTTATTACAAACCTCATACAAGTTATAATTATACAATACAACATTTCAAAACACATTATACATGTTTATATATATATTACAAACCTCACACATGTTACATTTATACAATACAACATTTTAGTACATAAATAAGAGTTTTTATACAGCACTTCACCCTTGAAATACAAAGGGTGAGGAGGTGGTGCTGACATCTAGATCTCCATTAGTAACTCCTATTTGTGTTGTATCTCATTTCTTTTTATTTGAACATAACACCACAATAATAGTGAAAACAAAAGTTCTCAGTAGACTTAACATAAATAAAATATGCTGAGAAAACAGGAGTTATGTTCAGTTGTATAAACTACAGAAAAATATCAAAATTTTGAGATAAAATCATATTTTTTTTAATGCATAATTATCATGCTACACTTGCACCAAAAGTCCATTTTTTTTCTAATGTTCAGCCCTATCACGGCTTTTAATTTACTCGTTTGTTATATGCATAGTGACCGATCGACTACAGTCACAATAAGTGATCAGGGAATGTGAGTACATCACCCTCCTGCCTCCTCACATTACCACTGACACCCGGTTGGAGCGGCCCTCCCTTGGCTCACTTAGGCTAATAGCGCGTCCCCTACTCGGTACCGTCACAAGCCATACAACCCGTCGATATTCATTCACACACACACACACACACACACACACACACACACACACACACACACACACATATATATATATATATATGTATGTATGTATATTAATGCATATTCATCAAATAGAATGTAAAATTATCAAGTAACTCGCCATTAGTTTTACGCTTGCCATAATTATCAAGCAACTCGCCATGAGCTTTACGCTTATCATTCAATTTCTTTCATAAAATAACATGCATAATTTTCATATCCAAAAATTTATAATTATTCATCACATATCAAATGTCCAATATAACAAATTTCGAATCAAATAAAGAAAAGGGTAATTTTCTTGAACATTTGTCTTCTAAAAATATTTCAACAAATAAAACTAATTTTTAAGTAGAAAAATAGTGAAATGTTCTGTGAATTTTCTTCACTTATTCAATCATATCTCCCTCATATGAATTCCGATTGAGGTGATATCAAAGCCTATAACAAGTTAAGACAATTATCTACAACTTCTATGTTTATCATTTTTTCAAATTCTTTACGGTTTATTCCCAGAAAATTAAAAATAAAACACTTAATTTTACTATCCTGAATTCCGACCTTTGCTCAATTAATCAATCATATCTCCCTCATATAAATTCTGATCGAGGTGATCTCAAAGCCTATAAACCGCTAAGACAATTATCTACAACTTCTATGTTTATCATTTCTTCAAATTCTTTACGGTTTATTTCCAGAAAATTAAAAATAAAACACTTATTTTTACTATCCTGAATTCTAACTTTTGCTCAATTAATCAACTATATCTACTTCATATGGTCTCCAAATCAAGTAATTCCAAAGCCTATAGATCCGTGAGACATATATCTACAATTCATATGTTGACCATTTCTTTAAAATCCTTTCCAAATTTTTCCAGAATTTCAAAAACCGAAGCTACCCCAATTATTCCGAAATTCAGCTTAATTTATCTTCTCCTTTGATGTTCTTTTATATAATCCCATACACCCATATGTATGTCCAAATATCCAAAACAGAATTTTATATAAATATCCAGACCACATGTTATTCAAAATTATATCTAAACAAATCTGAAAATGTATATATAGTTTTGTACAAAAATGTATTAGAAGATGTTAATCCTACCTCAGATAGATCCTTAAACTTGTATGTTTGATTCCTTCTACACAAAGTAAAATCCTTGATTTCCCCTTTCCTCTTCCTTTTTCTCCTTCTTCCTCTTTCTCTTCTTTCTCTTCTCTTCTTTTTCTTCTTTTTTTCTTTTACTGAAAATCCTACCGACACTTTTTTTCTTCCCCATTTTTCTCTTCTTTCTCTTTCTTTTCTCCTTTTTTTTCTTTCTCTCTTTCTTTTCTCCTTTTCTTTCTTTCTCTCTTTCCTTCCGTCATCTCCCCCTTCCCCTTCTTATCTTTTTTTATATTATTATTATATTATATATTTTTCTTTCCCTTCTTACCCCCTACCTACCTCCTCCCTTTCTCCAAAATACCCTTGCCACCATCCCTAATTTCATAAATGCCATCCTCCATTAATTACAAAAATACAATTTCAATGAAATTACATAAATGCCATTTTAACCATCCTACTATCTTTTTTTACTTGAGTAAAATTATAAAACGATTTAATCCTCTCGTGAAGTCCAAAATGCTTTCTCCTCTCTGAACAAAAATTCTAATTAGTAACATAAAGGGAAAAAATCGGGGATGTTACATAAAGGCCATACATAAAGAAAATGAAGAGATAAAAATAATATTTTAAAAAGAAGAAGAATCTTATAAATGAAAATAATAAATGACTAGTATATGCCATAGCCATTGCCATTGCATGAACTTCTTACCATTTTAAGTGTGAAATTTTGACATAGAAATATTTTATAAAGTGATATTTGAAATTGTTATGTTCATGGCATGATTACCAATGATTTTTGGTAATAATTATATTTTGATGAACATACTTGTTATTGAAAGTATATTTTTGACTATTATTGAAAAGAAAAGAAATGAGTACAGTCACATGGCAATCCGTGTGGTGCACCAGTAGGGAACGTCCTACCAACAACTATAATTATGATAATAAGAAAAGAAAGAGAAAGTGTGTCATGTCGGACGGAACGAGAAAAGCAAGTACCAGAGAATAGAGAATACTCACCCTGACCGGGGGTAATTTATTATGAAATAAATTGATAGCCATCATATGATATTCTGAAAATAGTTAATTCTGTCATACATGTCATTACTGTACGATTTTCATGTGCATAGATAAAGTGCATCCATGTGATCAAAGATACTTGCTATAGTTTATACAGATGAACATGACGTGATGAACTATATTGATGATGATTTATTGTTGAATTTACTGAGATTTAATTCTCACTATTTTTTCATATCATGTTCAGAAAATTAATTATACAACTATTCTCTATGATTCTTATTATTGCTGTACGATGGATTGAGCTGCTCTACCTTAGGCAAATACCGATTATATCAGATATATCTGTTGTAGACATAATTGAGATTTCGGTGAAGGTGCCGCCACCCGTACCAGTGTCTCCGAAAGTAGTCTACATAAATTATTAGAGCTAATATGTATTTGTTAAATTTTTGTATGGATATTTGTAAAATAATTATGTATATATAAACTCAGTGTTGTATAAACTAAATAAATATTATTTTGAATTAAGTTATAAAAAAGTAATAACTTCCTGAATTTTTATAAATATAAAAAAAAATTATTATTTAAATAAAATTGTTATAATAGATGCCGTTAGGTTCAAGTTAGTTCATATGTAGTGGTAGTGGGAACATGGAATGGTAGATGAAGGAGCCTTAATGGTCGTACCTGTCTTTTTTATTTGCAGTCTCAAACTAAAGCTACCTCACGGGGTCATGAAGAAAATGGCGAGGGAGATTGGTGGATTTTGTGGCTTAAAAGGAAACACGAAGGCATATAACTGATGTCCTATGGCGCATAAGAGAGAGAAAATGTTATCAAACTTAATTCCATGAAAAAATTTCTTTTACTTGAATTACGTGAAAACAAATATGATAAATAATATATAGGGAAAGTGAAGTGGTGGTGGGTGATGTGAGAGTGGTTACCGGAGCTCAAGCTTGACTGGAAGAAAAAACTGCATGACATGAACTTGAACTTAGTTTTAGTTTATTTTCAAAAACTTTGTTTTGGACCAAATAATTAAACTAAGGTCTAATTATGGGTTTAAGCTTAAATTTTATCTTTTAAATTTTTATTTTGCCTCAAATCCAACCTGAATAAAAATATTTGAACTCATTTTTATTCTTAAAATTTTTATTTTGACCAAAATTTAAATATATATCAAAATATCGGGTTTAAACTAACTTATTTTTAAAAAAATTATTTTTAAATTCAGTCTAAACAGAATTTTTTATTGGTATAAATACATTTTTAAAACTTTTTTTTTGGCTCAAATTGAGATATTTGAAATGAAGCCGGCATAAATTCAAATTCAATTCGATTACTAAAACCTATAATTTTTAACTTACTAAATTTTGTAATCGGAGTCTATCGTGAAATTTGACTTATTTTAAATATTTTTACTTAAATTTGAGTTGAATCACAAAATTTTTATTTTTAAAATTTCTCAAAAAATTAAGAAATTTAAAAAAATTTCATTTCTTACAATTTAAACCCAAATAACTTTAAATAAAGAAATTTCTTAAAAGAAGTATTGTAACGTAGAGTCAAAAGAAAAACATTTATTGGTGTTGAGGATCCGGGGGCTTGAGAGGAACCTAAGAGCTTGTAATGCCATAAGAGCGGAGATTTGGACTATCCTAACAGCTCTCACTATAGCTTGGGGTATGGGTGTCAAGGAGGTGATTATCGAATCAGACTCTTCAATAGCCATTGAGCTATGCAATCAAGGGGAGGTTTCTTCCCACCCGTGCTTAGGGTTATTGGACCAGATCAAGGGTTGGAGACGAAAGGAATGGAGGGTGGAATTATCTCACACACTTCAGGAGGCAAACAGAGTTGCAGATTGGTTAACAAGAGAGGCTCATCAGCACCAAGGTGAGGAGATTAGATCCTCGAGAACCCACCAGAACCCCTATGTTCCCTACTGGTGGAGGACCTAAAAGGCCGGATTACTAGGCCCGTGGGTTTATAGTCCGTTGGACTTCTTTTACTAGTACAAAAAAAAAAACATTTACGCCCACCAGGAAGTAAAAATGGAGACAAAACTATATTGTGCACCAGTCGGGAATCGAACCCGGCTCTTTACCACTAGACCACTGGTGCCAATGACTTTCGGGGTCGCGTTCTTCTAAATAATAATAGTAGTAGTATTGAATAAGCGAGCCTCGTGGGAAAAAAAATAAATGCCGAATATATATATATATATATATATATATATATATATATATATATATATATATATATATATATATATTATCAGTATACTAAATTTTTTTAATGAACTAAATAGTTTAATTTTTTTATACCAAAAAACAGAGTTTATTTTTATTTTTAAGTAATTATTCAAGTATATATTTCTGATTCAAAATAAGCATTCTAGCCTCTATGAATGAAACACATGTTTTTATTCTTTAATATTTTATCATTAAATAAATATTTTTAAATTGAAAATATTGATAATTAGATTAAAAATAAAGCAGAATATCAATGATGTATTAATAAATTTGGATAACTATCAAAGGATTAGGAGACTAAGAAATAGAATTAATAATCGTTGACAATGAAAAAAAACGACTTATAAATATAATTATCAAGAAAATTTTGACAAACAGCCCAACTTGAAGAAAAATATCCTTTACTTTGCATATGTTTAGAAATTATTTTATACGAGAGGCATACCAAGTCATATGGGATGACATTCTATTTAATTCTAATTAAAAATGAATTATTTAATACTTTCAGCACTTAGTTTTTTTAAACATAATATCGGAATATAATTAGTTTTATTAGACTAATGAGCTTAGTTGATAGTGGAGTTGTTTTTATCATAGCAAAATGAATTAAAAAATAACTAATTTTATTGGCAATTGTTGTCTCTTTATAGACAAACAGGTACTTTGTTCGAAGCGATATGGAGCTTATCAAAACCTTTGTCATAGTCACAGAAGCATGACATTAATTGTGCTTTTGATCAGTTGGTGCAACATATCCTGGTTATGCATCTGTCTAGGAAAACACAGAAAAATCATATTAAACTCAAAAGTTTATTCTTGTTACTTCCTCTCTCAGAAGGAAGCAAATCACATTGCAAGAAGATCATAACAAACTTTAATGGCAAACGTAACATGCCTTCTTATGAATGAGTTTTGTATTCATAAATTAAATATTTTTATTTTATCTTTTTACCTTAATTAAGTATTTATCTCCCTTATTTATTTTTAGTTTTATGTATTTTTATAGATAAAGAGAAAAATAGGAAATTAACTCAATTGGAAAAATCAAAGCTAAATTGTGATTCTTTAGAAATGATGTCTATAAATCAAGCAGACAAAATAAATTCATTAAGGATGGCAGAGTAAGGAGCATTATATTTTTGTCTCTTGAGACGCATCCTAATTGATATATGCATCAATTCAATATTAATTTATGACCACATTTCTAAAAGAATCGAAACATAAAGATTCAAGGCAAAATACTCAATGTTAAAAATTTGTTTGTTACTTGCTTTTCAACTTGATCTTACTATAGTATTTTGGCCGTATCTCAGAAAATACGTATATATTATGTGAAAAATTTGGTAGATGAATAGCTGACATAATTTCATATAACTTTCATGTTTATGTGATCAGCAAACTCAGATATCCAAAGGGCCGAAATTGGGCTAGAACAGAACATGTTTATTGTTGCAGTCCAGTCCAACCCTACTGTAGTATTTGAGCCATATTTCAGTAAATACATATTTAATGGACACAAAATTTTGCAGGTGAATAGAAGATATAATTTTCTACAACTTTTATGTTCAAGTGGTCAGCAAATTCGAAAACTAAAAGGGCCAAAATTGGATTAGAACCGATCATGTTTACTGTTACAGTCTAGCCTGACCTTGCTATAGTGTTTTGGCCATAAATTACAAAATACATGGCCAATTTTTGTCTACCTTATATGGATGGAAAGATAATGAAAATATCTACAACTCTTATGTTGATTGGATAAGCAGATTCGGTGGTTATCAAGGTAATATATCACGATGACTTTCGGGGCACATAATACAACACTATTGTCAACCTTAGTGCAATTTGCTACCCACCATTTTTGTCACATACTTTCCTTGTTTTGTCTATAAATAGGGACATATTGTGAGCTAAAGGGAGGGTAGAAAGGCTGAAGAGGGAGCTTGAGAAATCTTTGTGGAAGTTCTAAGTGTTTGTAATCCTTTTCTCTCTTTATACATTTTGTATATTTACTTTCTCTCATAAGTTTTATCATGTTTCTTCATCTTTCATTTTGTTTTCTTATCTTGATTATGGAGAACTAATCTCCTAATGCTAAGGTGAAAGGGTGAAACTCTTGGTATAAAAATAATAATTTATCTAACTTTTAATTTTAATGTTTATACTTGATGTTATATTTCTCTTCTTATTTATTTTCTTGTTATTTACTTTCTTAGAGGATTACTTTGTTGCCCCTCTGTTATTTAATTTTTGCCTTTCTCTTATTTACTTTCGTGTTATTTACTTTCTTAGATGATGGCTTTATTGCCCCTCTGTTATTTATTTTTTATGTTATTATTCTCTTATTTTTTTTTCTGAGAGGACGGCTCTGTCGCCTCTCTGTTATTTATTTTCTGCACTTTTATTATTTACTTTCTTGTTATTTACTTTTTTAGAAGATGGCTTTATTGCCCCTCTGTTATTTATTTTATGCACTTTTATTATTTACTTTCTTAGATGATGGCTTTATTACCCCTCTGTTATTTATTTTCTGCACTTTTATTATTTACTTTGTTGTTATTTACTTTCTTAGATGATGATTTTATTGCCCCTCTGTTATTTATTTTCTGCACTTTTTGTATTTATTTTCTTATTATTTCTTTTCTCAATGGCTGGTTTTACCACCTACTTTATATTATTATTATTGACTTTGTTTTTATATTTTTATTTTAAATTTTGTAAAGTGCAAATCTTGATACATTGTAGACAATTTTTGGCACAATAAATACTTAAATCATTCTTAATTTATTGTAGACAATATGATGATTGGCACAATGTATACTTGATTCCATTTTACAAAAAATATTTACTATTATTAATACAATAAAAGAAGGCAAATACACTTTATCTATAAACCAAAGCGTGTTTAATGTAACATATCTTCCGAATAGGAATCTCATTTACTTGAGGATTCCATTTGAGTAATAAAAGAGTGAAAAATTATTATTATTTGATGTACCAAGAGTGGATCCTCTAACCTTAGCATGTTTCTTATTTTGAATACATTCATATTTAATTTTGGTATTTTAGTTATTTACAAACTCTGTTCAGTACTCTTCTCACAAAACAAACATTTTGGCAACTAAGTTAGAAATATTTATTTTGGATCTGAATTAAATTTTCTCAATTGGCAATCTTCGTGGGATCAACCTTGCATACCACTAAATCTATACTCCAATAGATTCATGCGCTTGCGAGTTTTAATAAAAATAACAAGAAGTTTTTGGCGCCGTTGCCGGGGATTCTGACGGAAAAGCTAATTAGATCCAGGTAAGTAAAATTCTTCCACTAGTTATTATTTAGAATATTTATTTTTTGTATAGAAAATTTTCTTTGTGAAAAAAAAATTTCTTTGTTGCAAAATTTTGTGATTGTTTTTATTGTATTTGCATTTTGTTACTTATAGTTAACATTGTATATATATGTTACTAAGTTGTAAAATTATCCTCTTTTGTAATTGTGTTATATGAAATATTTGTTTATAATTTTTCTTTTAGTTTATGCGTGTTTGGAAACGTGATAAAGATCAGCGTTTGGTTAGGAAAAGTTTAGGATCACCCTCTGATTTAAAAATTGGAACATTAGACTTTGAGACATCATAAAAAATGGAAGAACAAGTTGTGCATGAGAAAACTCTTATGGAGTACTTCTCACCTGTCATAACCAATACTCCATCTTGCATAGTTTTGCCACAAACTACTGCAACTCACTTTGAACTCAAACTAGCCATACTTCAACTTTTACCATCATTTTATGGTTTGGAAAGAGAAGATCCATACATGCATGTGAAGGAATTTCTTGAAATTTGTTCAACATTTCGCTTTCAAAATTTCAATGATGAGTCATCTAGGCTTAGAATATTTCCATTCTCATTAAAAGATAAAGCTAAAACCTGGTTGAACTCCCTTCCTACAAGAACTATTACTAGTTGGAATCAATTGGTAAATAAGTTTCTAGCAAAAAAATTTCCCATGTCTAAAACTGATGCCCTTAGGAGAGAAATTTCTGATTTTTGTCAAAAAGAGGGTGAACAATTTTTCGAATGTTGGGAAAGATTTAATGATCTTCTTTTGAAATTTCCTCATCATGGTTTTGAAATTTGGAGATTGGTGAAATATTTCTATGATGGTTTAATTTCATCAAACCGTCAAATGATGCAAAGCATGCATGGTGGGAGATTTTTACAATTGAATGAGGGAGAAGCTTGGGAATCCTTAGGATCTTTATCTGAAAATTCTCAACATTGGAACTGCATAGATTCCAAGGATAAGAAGTCTCAAACACATAAAAAGGGAGGAATTTATGAGGTGAGTGATGACATAGATATGAGAATTGCCTTAGCTAGTCTGACTAGAAAGGTTGAAGCTTTAACTTTAAGCCACACTCTGAACCCTTCTACCAATACTAGGATAGAGGCATGTGCCTTATGTTCTAGTACATCTCACATTACACAATCTTATCCATCCATACCAGCTTACCAAGATGCATTCTCTGAGCAAGTATATTCTCTTCAATTTCATGGAAAATCATCAAACAACCCATTTGCACCTACATATAATCCAAATTAGAGGAATTATCCAAACTTTTCATGGAGGCAAAATCAACCTTCAATGAATCAAGGTGGGTAACAATTTGCCCCTCCTAACTCATATCCTTCAGTTCCTCAATATGCTCCTCCTTTCGGAGTATCACAACAAAGAAGACCTTTTTTGGAAGATACTCTACAGTAATTCATGCAATCAACTCAACAAGCTTTACAATCCCACACTCAATCTATTTCAAAGCTTGAAACACAATTGGGTCAAATAGCCAATACTGCAGGAGAGAGAGAGAAAGGAAAATTTCCCAGTCAACCTATTACTAATCTTAAGGGCCAATTTGAAGTAGGATCATCAACAAATCCTAATGAAAAAGTAAAGTCTGTAACGACCCTTAGATCTGGAAAAGTGATTGATAATCAAGTTCACATGCCTGGAACTAAAAAATAGAGTCAGCATGAACTACAAATTAATGACTCAAGTGAGAATAAAAGTGAACATATTCCTTGTGCCCCTAAAGCTCCATTCCCATAAAGACTTGAGATAAATAAGAAAGGTACTCAATATAGTGACATTTTAGAGGTGTTTAAGCAAGTAAGCATTAACATCCATTTTCTTGAAGCTATCAAACAAGTACCTGCTTACTCAAAATTTTTGAAAGATCTTTGCACAGTGAAAAGGAAAACTAATGTTCCAAAAAAGACATTTTTGACTGAACAAGTGAGCTCCATAATTCAATAAAGAACTTCTGTCTAGTACAAAGATCTCGGTTGTCCTACAATTTCTTGTGTTATAGGTGACCATGTGATTAACCGAGCCTTACTTGATCTAGGAGCAAGTGTGAATCTGTTGCCATATTCTGTGTATGCAAAACTTGGGTTAGAAAAGTTAAAACCTACACCAGTAACCCTTCAGTTAGCTGATAGATCCACAAAAATTCCTAGAGGTGTCATAGAAGATGTGCTCATTAAGGTTGATAAATTCTACTTTCCAGTAGATTTCATTATTCTTGACACTGAACCTGTTGAGAATACAGAGACACAAATTCCAGTCATTTTGGGTAGACCATTTCTTGCAACATTCAATGCGATCATTAATTGTCGAAATGGAATTTTGAATCTATCTTTTGAAAATATGACTATGGAACTTAATGTTTTTAATGTCTCTCATCAACCTGTGGATGCTGGTGATTTATGTGAGGTCAACATGATTGAGAGTATATCTGATGATTCATTTTTAAGTTCTTTTAATGATGACCCTTTAGAAAAATGTTTGGCTTACTTCAACATGGACATAGATGAGGACTGTTTGATCAATGAAATAAATTCCCTGTTAGAGACTACTCCATTGATGGATACCAATGAATGGAATGTCAAAACAGAGACAATTACATCTTCTGGGTCTATCCTATTACCATCCATAGAGAAACCGCCTCAGGTAGAGTTAAAACCTTTGCCAGATTCTCTAAAATATATGTTTCTAGGATCTGCTGAGACCTTACATGTTATCATTGCATCAGACCTAGATACAGAACATGAAGTTGAACTCATAAAAGTCCTCAGTGAGCATAGGGAAGCCAAAGGGTAGACAATAGCAGACATTAAAGGTATTAGTCCATCAATTTGCATGCACAGAATACATTTGGAGGATAATGCCAAAACCTCAAGAGAGCCACAAAGACGTCTGAATCCAAACATGAAAGAAGTTGTGAGAGCTAAAGTGATTAAACTTCTTGATGTGGGTGTCATTTACCCGATTTCTGATAGTGCATGGGTCAGTCCTGTTCAGGTAGTTCCTAAGAAGTCTGGCATTACTGTAGTCAAGAATGAGGACAATGAATTAATTCCCACTAGAGTACAAACTGGGTGGCGTGTTTGTATTGACTATCGTAAGTTGAATGTTGTAACAAGAAAAGATCATTTTTCACTTCCTTTTATAGATCAGATGCTAGAAAGGTTGGCTGGACATGCATATTATTATTTTCTCGATGGATATTCAGGTTACAACCAAATTCCCATTGCACCCGAGGATCAAGAGAAAACTACATTCACTTGTCCTTTTGAAACTTTTGCCTACCATCAAATGCCATTTGGATTGTGCAATGCACCTGCTACATTTCAGCGTTGCATGATAAGCATATTTTCTGACATGGTAGAGCGATTTCTGAAAGTATTCATGGATGATTTTTCTATGCATGGGTCTAGTTTTGAGGAATGTTTACACCATTTAAGATTGGTCTTAATTAGGTGTAAGGAAAAGAACCTTGTTTTGAATTGGGAAAAATTTCATTTCATGGTTAAAAAAGGAAATGTTTTGGGACATATTGTGTCAAATCAGGGGATTGAGGTAGATAAAGCCAAAATTGAATTGATTTCCAATCTTCCACCTCCTCGGACAGTGAAAGAGGTACATTCTTTTTTAAGCCATGCAGGGTTTTATCGCAGATTCATCAAAGATTTTAGCAAAATCTCCAAACCTTTATGTAATTTGCTTACCAAAGATGCACCTTTTATATTTGATGAAAATTGCTTTCAAACTTTTGAGAAGCTCAAATCTCTACTTACTTTTGCACCCATCATTAGACCACCCAATTGGAATCTTCCATTTGAAATCATGTGTGATGCCTCTGATTATGCAATTGGAGCTGTTTTGGGTCAACGTCTAGAAAAGTTTTCTTATGTGATATACTATGCTAGTAAAACTCTTAATGATGCTCAATTGAATTATTCTACAACAGAAAAAGAGTTACTAACTGTGGTATTTGTATTAGACAAATTTAGATCTTATCTATTAGGATCTAAAATTGTAGTATTTTCAGATCATGTTGCACTTAAGTATCTTCTTTCTAAGAAAGATGTTAAAGCGCGTTTGATAAGATGGATACTGTTGTTGCAAGAATTTGATTTAGAAATTCAGGATAAGAAAGGATCTAAAAATGTTGTGGCTGATCACTTGTCTAGGTTGATAGTTGAATCGGGTGACAATAACTTGCTTATCGGAGACTCATTTCCAGATGAGCAACTCATGTCTATTTCTCAGTTACCCTGGTTTGCTGACATTGCTAATTATCTTGCCACAGGTCAAATGCCTACACATTGGAGTAAGCAAGATAGGGTAAAATTTTTAGCAGAAGTAAAGAAATTCTTTTGGGAAGATCCATACTTGTTTAAGTATTATCCTGATCAAATCACTTGGAGATGTGTTCCTGAGAGTGAGCAATATAGTGTTATTTCTTTTTGTCATGATCATGCTTGTGGAGGTCATTTTAGTGCTAAAAAAACTGCTGCAAAAGTCTTGCAATGTGGCTTTTACTGGCCATAATTGTTCAAAGATGCCCATTTGTATTGTAGTTCTTGTGAGCGTTGTCAAAAATTGGGTAGTATTTCACGGAGGAATATGATGCCTTTAACTCCCATTCTTATTGTTGAGATATTTGATGTCTGGGGAGTTGTTTTTATGGGTCATTTTCCTAATTCTTTTGGTAATTTATACATCTTTGTTGCTGTGGATTATGTGTCAAAATGGGTAGAGGCTCTTGCATGTAAAACAAATGATCACAAGATTGTGGTAAAATTCTTGAAAGAAAATATCTTTTCGAGGTTTGGCACACCATGGGCTATCATTAGTGATGGGGAAGAACATTTTTGTAATAAGCATTTTGAGCAGTTAATGAGAAAATATGGCATTACACACAAAGTTGCTACCCCATACTACCCTCAGACTAGTGGTCAAGTTGAAATTTCAAATAGGGAAATTAAAAATATTTTAGAAAAAACGATTAACCCAAGTAGAAAAGATTGGTCTTTGAAACTTTCTGATACTTTATGGGCTTATCGTACTGCTTTTAAAACCCCTATTGGAATGTCTCTTTACCGACTTGTGTATGGCAAGGCCTGTCATTTACCTGTTGAGTTAGAACATAAAGCTTATTGGGCCATCAAACAATTTAACTTTTCTCTTGACAAAGCAGGTTCCCACAGGAAGCTTCAACTCAATGAACTGGAAGAAATAAGGAATGATGCATATGAGAATGCAAAATTGTACAAGGATCGAATGAAAATTTTTCATGATAAAAATATTTTAAGAAAATCATTTAATGTAGGTCAAAAAGTTCTTCTATATAACTCTCGTTTGCATTTATTCCCAGGAAAATTACGTTCTCGGTGGTCAGGACTATTCATTATTCGTACTGTTTATCCACATAGTGCAGTAGATATTGAAAATCCCAAAAATGGTGATGTATTTAAAGTCAATGGCCAAAGATTGAAATTACTTTTGGAATTACGCAACCCAGAGGTAGAGGAAACACTTCTGCGTGATCTTGTCTACCAGGATTGATTTGCTTCTTTTAATTGCTACGCACGCTATTTAGGTAAAAAAAATTTTAGTTTGCATTAATTTGTTCCCTCATTAATATTTTCTTTTGAATTGTTGTTGTTTTCTTGGTTTTTTTGCTTTTGATTTTTTTTTCAACAACAAAAAAATTGAATTGAGAATGGAAGACATACTTGCAAACTTGAAAAATCATTTTCCTTCTCTTCCACCCAATGCATTGTTGAAAATTTATAAAGCACGGGTTGAATGATTAAGGTTGATGATGATAATGGGAATACCTGCTTATATTCGTTGGCTAATTGAAGTTAAGGTACGATTAGCAGGTGAGTCTGCAAATGGCTACATCTCTTACATGCCTGGTTTAGGAAAAAGCAAATTTGCTAAAAAGCGTAGAGCTAAATGAATGGGTGTCTGCCATAAATGTGGACGTGAAACTTGCAACACACGTTGCCGTTCTTTGGGATGGGTTCATGTAAATCGAGAAGATAAAATAAAATTCATTAAGGATGGCTTGAGTAAGGAGTCATTGGATGATGAGTTTCATCCAACGTCTCTTGAGACACATCCTAGTGGATCTGTGCATATCGGGATTGTTGGTTTATGGCCCCATTTTAAAAAAGAACAAAAACAATACAGTCTTGGGAATCTGACATTAAAAGACCCTGTTTGCCAATTTATAAGAAAATTGGAAGGGAAGCATATCCTCGACCCTTAGAGGGCGTTTAAGCCGTTATTGGACATAAAATCATAGGAAGATGTGAGCCACAATCACAACTACTATATATATGCATGCATGCCGTTATTTTTGAATTTTTCATCTTTAATTTAGCTGTCATCCATTGGCCTACTCACATGGCTATTGTAATTATGCCACCGTCTTATTCGCATAGCTGCTGTAAGTATGCCTTTATCTGAGTTCTATAAATACACATATTATTATCTTTATCTTCATACTCAAAGTTAAGGTGATTGCAGGTATGGAAGAAATCACATTTCGTCAATTTCAAAATATTTGTGTCTTTTGTGGTTCTAGTCCTGGAAAAGATGGAGAATATGTTAAAGCAGCACAAAATTTGGGTATTGTACTGGCTAGAAAAAAAATTCATTTAGTCTATGGTGGAGGTAGTCGTGGGTTAATGGGATGTGTGTCTACAATTACACATGTAGGAGGATGACAAGTTCTTGGTATTATTCCTACAGCTCTAGTTGTATCAAACATCATTGGAAAAATAATTGGGGAAGAATTTAAGGTAGCCTTCATGCATGAACGCGTTGCTAGAATGATGAGCAACGCTGATGCTTTCATTGCCTTACCAGGTGGTTTTGGTACTTTGGAGGAAATTTTTCAAATAGTTTCCTGGGCACAATTGAATCTCCACCATAAACCCATAGGTCTGTTGAATGTTAACAATTTCTTTGATGGTTTGCTGTCTTTTCTTGATCAAGCTGTAGAACAAAGGTTTATCTCACACTTAGCACGACGAATTCTCATCTCGGTTTCAAATGCTGATGAGTTGATTGATGCATTACAAGCATATGTTCATATTCCTGATCAAGCTATAGCTCAAATAGATTGGACAGCAGACAACCGCAGAAAACGCAAATTGGATTTGGATCTTCATCTGTAACACCTTTTATTTGATTGAATAAATTTTTCTTTTTTGGTTAGTTTATTGCAGGTTCATCTTTTCCTAGATTTCTTTCCAGGTAATATCTCTTTCAATTTTTGTTGTTTGTTTTGTGCTTGTCATTCTTCTTTCTTCACAAAAAAAAGGGACGTGGGTGTCTAGCCTCCTATCTCTGTATAGGTTCCAGCACCTAGATTTCAAAAAAAAAAACTGAGTGATGTTTTGGGAATAGGCAAAACTAACACCAATGATAAAAATAATTTAAAATGCTTGTAACCTTAGGAAAATATATGAGTTTTGAGTGTTATGTGTGAACCTAAACTCAATTGTAACTTATATTTTACTTGAGAATCATAAAATCCTGAGCACTTAATCTTTTACATTTGATTGATTGTTTATTCAGAAAAGATTTATATAATTCAAATATGCTAAGTGATCTCATGAAACTCTAGAACTTATTTGATTGTCACTTGAAATGAAATTCTAGACTACTCTCTATTTAAGAAATGAATTAGGCATTGTTGGAATCATTTGAGCCTTTCAAACCAACCTACACATTATGCCATCCCTAGTAACCCATTTTGAGCATATATTTATCCTTTCTTGTACACCAATATTATTATCTAGCGTTTGAATAAAAATATTTCTAACTTTTATCTTTCACTCACAGGAATGATCATTTGAAAAGCTATGGTTCATGGGTGAATGGAAGAAGTTTTTTTAAAAAAAAGAGAAAAAAAAAATAGAACCGCCCAAAGAAATAAGTTTGGGGGTACTTTCAAAAAAAAAAGAACGAGAGTATTATGAGCATATAACATAAGGATGAGGATAAGGTTAGAGATAGAATTCACATGATAATATCAAAAATATTTGGGAGGACTTAAATGATCATGTATGTTATATAGTGAATTGAGCTTTCATATCTTTTTATCCACCTTTAACCTATGCCATACATTACAAACCTAATGAAAGTCCTAATGATCTTAAATTTTATGATTAGTCTACATTAGTGGAGAGTGACATGAAAAATAAGCTTATGGAGTCTCAAATGTAAAACTCTGGAGTTCTGTTTTAAAAATTTGATTATGTAAATTTATTTGAATGAAAAAAGTCCAATGTCATAAGATTATCACACACACACTTAGGATTCAATAGTAAACTATATGTTGCATTTGAATTAAAGTTTTACATAACTTTGGAATTCTGATTATTTTCTTTGGTTGCACATTTTAAATCCTTGAGGAATGTTTAGTAAGCCAAAAACAACTCATCACTCACTCATCTTTTGAATTTTGATGTTTGTATGTTTTGCTTGAGGACAAGCAAAATATTAAGTTTGGGGGTATTTGATGAATGAGTTTTGTATTCATAAATTAAATATTTTTATCTTATCTTTTTACCTTAATTAAGTATTTATCTCCCTTATTTGTCTTTAGTTTTGTGTATTTTTATAGATAAAAAGAAGAATAGGAAATTGACTCAACTGGAGGAATCAAAGCTAAATTGTGATTGTTTAGAAATGATGTCTATAAATCAAGCAGACAAAATAAATTCATTAAGGATGGTAAAGTAAGGAGCATTATCTTTTTATCTCTTGAGATGCATCCTAATGGATATATGCATCAATTCAATCTTGATTTATGACCACATTTCTAAAAGAATCGAAACATAAAGATTCAAGGCAAAACACTCAATGTTAAAAATTTGTTTGCTGCTTGCTTTTCAACTTGATCTTACTACAGTATTTTGGCCGTATCTCAGAAAATACGTATATATTATGTACGAAATTTGGTAGATGAATAGCTGACATAATTTCATACAACTTTCATGTTTATGTGATCAGGAAAATGAGATATCCAAAGGGCCAAAATTGGGTTAGAACAGAACATGTTTATTGTTGCAGTCCAGTCCAACCTTACTATAGTATTTGGGCCATATTTCAGCAAATACATATTTAATGGACACGAAATTTTGTAGGTGAATAGAAGATATAATTTTCTACAATTTTTATGTTCAAGTGGTCAGCAAATTCGGACACTAAAAGGGCTGAAATTGGGTTAGAACCGAACATGTTTACTGTTACAGTCCAGCCTGACCTTGCTATAGTGTTTTGGCCATAAATCACAAAATACGTGGCCAATTTTGTCTACCTTATATGGATGGAAAGATAATGAAAATATATAGATTCAGTGGCTATCAAGGTGATATATCACGATGACTTTTCGGGCACATAATGCAACACTATTGTCAACCTTAGTGCAATTTGCTACCCACCATTTTTGTCACCTACTTCTCTTGTTTTGTCTATAAATAGAGACATATTGTGAGCTAAAGAGAGGGTAGAAAGGCTGAAGAGGGAGCTTAAGAAATCTTTGTGGAAGTTCTAAGTGTTTGTAATCCTTTTCTCTCTTTATACATTTTGTATCTTTACTTTCTCTCATAAGTTTTATCATATTTCTTCATCTTTCATTTTGTTTTCTTATCTTGATTATGGAGAACTAATCTCCTAATGCTAAGGTGAAAGGGTGAAACTCTTGGTATAAAAATAATAATTTATCTAACTCTTAATTTTAATGTTTATACTTGATGTTGTATTTATCTTCTTATTTATTTTCTTGTTATTTACTTTTTTAGAGGATGGCTTTGTTGCCCCTCTGTTATTTATTTTTTGCCTTTCTATTATTTACTTTCGTGTTATTTACTTTCTTAGAGGATGGCTTTATTTCCTCTCTGTTATTTATTTTTTATGTTATTATTCTCTTATTATTTTTCTTCTAAGAGGACGGCTCTGTCGTCTCTCTGTTATTTATTTTCTGCACTTTTATTATTTACTTTCTTGTTATTTACTTTTTAAGATGATGACTTTATTGCCCCTCTGTTATTTATTTTATGCACTTTTATTATTTACTTTCTTAGATGATGGCTTTATTGCCCCTCTGTTATTTATTTTCTGCACTTTTTGTATTTATTTTCTTGTTATTTCTTTTCTCAATGGCTGGTTTTACCGCCTACTTTATATTATTATTATTGACTTTATTTGTATATTTTTATTTTAAATTTTGTAAAGTGTAAATCTTGATACATTGTAGACAATCTTTGGCACAATAAATACTTGAATCATTCTTAATTTATTGTAGACAATATGATGATTGTCACAATGTATACTTGATTCCATTTTACAAAAGTTATTTACTATTATTAATATAATAAAAGAAGGCAAATACACTTCATCTATAAACCAAAGCGTGTTTAATGTAACATATCTTCCGAATAGGAACCTCATTTACGTGAGGATTCCATTTGAGTAATAAAAGAGTTAAAAATTTATTATTATTTGATGTACCAAGAGTGGATCCTCTAACCTTAGCATGTTTCTTACTTTGAATATATTCATATTTAATTTTGGTATTTTAGTTATTTATAAACTCTGTTCAGTACTCTTCTCACAAAACAAATATTTTGGCAACTAGGTTAGAAATATTTATTTTGGATCTGAATTAAATTTTTTCAATTGGCAATCCTCGTTGGATCGACCTTGCATACCACTAAATCTATACTCCAATAGATTCGTGCGCTTGCGAGTTTTAATAAAAATAATAACAGCTTCCTTATTCTTGACAATTTAGGATAATACTTGCTAGTTTCTAGCAGAAGCTACTATTTTGGCCTGAATATTAACCTTAAAAAACTCAAGAAGCTTCCCTGTTTCAGGTAAAACATGTTTGTTTTTGGTACAGGGTAAAGAGTCTCACAAGACTAAGTCAGGCGCACTCTGGGCCAAGTGACCCCTCTAATATCATCCAGCACAATATTACTCACACCCATAGGTGACATCTCATGAACAAATAGATCCTTTCTATAACCTGGCGCTTTTCAGCCATCCAGTCTGCTACCCTATTCCCTTCTCTGGGAGTATGCAAGATGACTACATCCCATTCTTTCCTTAGCATCATCTTGTTCCTGGTGACCAGAGTAGCAAGCGGGTGGAACCTCACTATGTCTTCCATGCACAATTTCCTAGCTAATGTCGAGTCTGTTTCTATCTCAACCTGCCTTATGTTCCTATCCCATGCTATATCCAAGGCCGTTGCCACTGCTTCTAGCTCTGCTTCCAGAACATTTCCCACAGGTAGCATCCTAGAGAATCCTAAGACCCATCCCCCAGTTGAGTCCCTTAGAACGCCTCCACAGCTCGCCTGGCTTTCTGAGTGGACCGCTGCATCTACATTGAATTTAAGCTTGCTAACATCAGGTCTCCTCCACCTTATTTGATCTATTAGCATTTGACCCCCCTGGACTTTTGCATTCGACCCCATATGTATCATACACTCCTTCGTTCTAGCCAGGAAACTTAATAACATATCATTGGTACTGTGAGTCGTGGGCTGGAAGGTCATCTCACAGCGTCTAACCTATACACTCCACGCTGTGTTACCAAATAGAGTTTGCCAGAGAACATCCTCATACTCGGGCTTGCCTAAGCTAGCTGTGAGATTAAAGTTAAGCCATCCCTATGTGTCAGTCCCGAAAAACTTCCTCCAGAATTTGTGATGCACTAATCTCATCCATAGATCCCTTGCATGCCCGTAGTCCCTCAAGCAATGGAGTATTGACTCCTCTTCCCTGCCACAAATTGGACACACTCCCTCGCTACTCAGGTGTTTAATCATTCTGTTCTTATTTGTCAGCAGTCTCTCATGTCCTAATAGCCACAAGAAGGCCCTGACCTTTTGCGGGCCAGGCCATTTCCAGATTTTCCTCCACAGTAGGTGTTGGTGGCTACTATGATTAGTTTTACACTCATAAATAGATTTAACAGTAAATTCACCATTGGTTGTATAATTCCAATAAATTCTATCTTGTCCCTTACCTTCTGTCGGGGGAATTGTCTCATTTATTTAGCTCCTGATGTCTCCAGTAACGAGATGCTCAAACAGAGGCCAGTTCCATCTCCCTTCATTGTCAACCATGTCCACCACCTTGTCAAGATCAGCTTCCGGTATCGGGTAAAGTGACTTTTCCACTAACATGCCATAACCAGGAATGCAGCTATCATTCTAGAAGTGAGTCTCCTTTCCATCGCCAATCTCCCAACACGAGCCATCCTACATAGCTTTAGCCACCCTCTGCATACCTCTCCACAGGTTGGAACAGTTATCCTTTCTAGTTGTGCTTATATTTCCAGACACCAGTTGTTTGTTGTATTTGGACCTAAGAACTATGACCCACAGCTTCTCTGGATATCGTTTCAGTCCCCATGCAGCTTTCATGAGGAAAGCCTCATTCACGGTTCTCAGATTCCTGATACCCAAGCCTCTCTGCTGTTTAGGAGAGCAGACCTTATCCCACTGCACTAGATGAATCTTCCTCTTTTCTTCACTGTCTCCCCATATAAACTCCCTGTTGACTTTTTCCAACTCATCACATAAACCAAGGGGCAGCCAGGCCATTTGCATGGAATAAAAGGGTAAGCTATTAAGAACACTGCTTGTTAATGTAGCTCTCCCTGCCAGAGTCAAGGTCTTGGATTTCCAATTATTTAGCCTTTTTTTCACTCTTTCCAGTATATGTCCGAAGGTGTTCTTGTTGACCCTTGAGTGGAGCAAAGGCAAGCCCAGGTACTTCCCCAAATCATGCGTGGGTGAGAATCCTAGATCCCTGCTGTACTGCTCCACCCTGGTGTGGTTAACATTTTTTGAAACAAAACACCTGAACTTGTTCTCACTTACCAGCTGCCCAGAGCTAAGGCAGAAGATTTCCAAACATTCTCTAATTCTTTGGCATTGGTCTCTGTCAGCCTCAGCAAATAGCAGGAGATCATCTGCAAACATCAAATGTGATAGGGGGTCCATTTCTACATAGCTTAATCGGCTTCCACACCTTGTTTTGGGTTGCCCACTCAACACAGTGGACAAGCCTTTCGATGGAGAGGACAAACAAATATGGGGATAAAGAATCCCCTTGCCTAATACCTCTCCCCATATTGAAAGTTTCTGTAGTTTCCCCATTCCAGAGGACATTCATGGAGCTTGAAGTAATGCATGCCATGATTAAGGACACAAAGTGATCACTAAGACCAACTTCCTTCAGCGTTTCCTCCAAGAACTCCCACCTCACCCTATCATAGGCTTTCTCTAAGTCTATTTTAATTGCCATGTACCCCTTCTTACCTTTCTTCCCCCTCATCGAATGAAACACCTCTTGAGCTATAAAAACGTTGTCATTGATACTTCTACCTGGTATGAAACTGCTTTGTTGGGGCCCTATCCAGTCATCCATGAACGGCTTAATTCTGTTTGCAATAACCTTGGTAAGTGTCTTGAAGATTACATTACACAAGGAGATGGGTCTGAATTCCTTTATACTTTTTGGATTATCCACCTTCGGAATTAAGACCAGGAGAGTCTTATTAATCTCCTTGACCTCTCTTGGATTGTTGAAGATTCTTCTGATGAGATTACAGACAGACTCCCTCACCACAGCCCACTGGCTCTGAAAGAAGATTGCATGCAGCCCATCCGGTCCAGGGGCTTTCAATGCCCCAATGCTAAAGATTGCCTCTTTAATCTCATCATCTATAAATGGGGCTTGTATCCTATTCAAGTCCTCTTCCTTCACCCTTAGGAAACAACCCTTAAGGGGAAGGGGGATGAAAGGTTCACTCTCCCTACTGTAGAGCTTTTTAAAATAGTTGACCGCCATGGTCTTTAATTCCTCTTGATTCTGCACCCAACTGCCTTCCTCATTCCTTAAGGTTCTGATCTTATTCCGTCTTCTTCTAATCATGGTGGAGACATGAAAGTATCTTGTATTTCTGTCCCCCATCCTCATCTACTTACATCTCGATTTCTGATACCAAATAGTTTCTTCCTTAGTCAAAATCACCTCATACTCCCTTCACAGGTTCTCCTTCAGTTCCTTAAGGAACATGTTTTGTCCATTCTGCAAAGCTTTATCAATGCCCGACAACCTTCTAAGGATCTCTCTTTTTTGTCTGAAGACATTCTCAAAAATCTTGTGATTCCACTCCTGGATATTCTTACTAAAATCCCTGAATGCCTGTATCTAGGAGGCATTATTGTTCCAAGCTTCCTTAACCACTTCTTTAAATGAGTCATCCACTAGCCAAGCTACTTGAAACCTAAAATCTTTGGCTTTGGGGGATGAGTCAGTTTCTGGTCTCAATTTCAGCCACAGAGGCCTGTGGTCTGATTTCATGGCAGGTAGGTGGAAGACCGTTGATTCAGGATAGACCGTAAGCCATTGAGGTTGCTAATCACCTGATCCAGACGTTCTTTCACTCTCCCCCTCTCCCACATGTATTTAGGTCCTTTAAAGTCCAAGTCCACCAGTTCTTTCTTAGAAATGAAGCTATTGAAATCTCTCATTGAGCTTCTATTAAAATACATACTTCCTTCTTTCTCATTTGAATTCTTGTAGGCGTTGAAGTCACCCAGCATTAGCCACGGTGTATTTTCCATATTTCTCATATTAGCAAGCTTTCTCCATAACTCCTTTCTCCTCGTTTGATGGGGGCTACTGTATACAAAGGTGATCGAGCACCAGGATCCTTCGTTTTTCCAGTACGTATATGTGTGAATAAACTGTTTGTGTGATTGAACAATGTTGACATCTACCTTATCTGTATCCCACATAATCCAGATTCCACCTTCAAAGCTATCAGCCTCCATCCTAAACTTCCCAGGCCACCCTATTTTGTCCATCACAGCCTCTGCTTTCGCACCACTAACTTTTGTTTCCAGCAACGCCACAATACTTAGACCATACAAGGATATCATGTCTCTGATAAGAAAGGGGAAGGTTTTGGAACCCGCCCCCTGCAGTTCCATACAATACAGTTCATTGTAATACACCACATCCTCATCTGAGCTCCCATTACAGCAGTTTGCTAGGAGTCTTGTAGGCTTCACACCCGTCGAGCCGTTCTTCTTTTGCCGTCTCCTGACTTGGGTCCGATGGTTTTTTCGGTGTAAAGGAACTCTCCCCCACCTGTTTCCCTGCATCTTCCTCTGTCCTCTCCAATCTTTCTGGGCTCTTCGCTATGTCAAGACCAGAGCTCGGGCTGATTGGGAGAGGAGATAAGAGGCTTCTTCTTGGCGTAGGCTCATAATTCTACTAGCTCTTTTTACTAATGTCCGCTAAGGCCACCCTAGGGGCCCCGGGCCCAAATTTCTTTGCTCCTACTGGGCCTTGGCTCGAGTTATTCTTCATGGGCTGGGCTGCTGGTGGCTTTTGCTTTTTCTTTAGACCCACATCCAACAGGCTTTGGGCCGATTTCTTTTTTGAATTCTCTTGGTTTTTCTTGTTGATTGACCTGCCAAATTTTGGCTTTCCCCTATCACTTCCTTCGAAGACCCACTCCTCTCACCCTAGCTGCCTGTCTCAGCTTCCTTATCAGCTTTCTCAATTAAAATGGCAGCTTGATCTAACTTGTCTTCCTCCTCAGGAATACCTTCCAGCACCTTGAACCTCGTACTCTTCCCGTAGCCCGATTCTTCTGGCCTCCCTCCTATCACCGTTCTGGCTCCCCCGTCATCCGACAAGCTCGTCGTTGTCTTTACTGCCCTTGATTGAGTGTTCCTTCTCCTCTCTGATCTTGTAACTAACATCCATCGCCCAAAACTCCCTTCCTCATCCTGATTTACCTGGGTCGTTTGTCTCTGCTCAACACAAGCGGCCTCCGCCCTGACTGCACCAACTCTCCCTTCTTCTCTCCCAGGTTGTCCATCTCCCCTCTCCTCTAGGCAATTTTCGCTCTTGTGCCCATATTTACCGCATTTGAACCAAATCTGGTGTAAACCTTCGTATTCGATCTTGAACAGGTGCTTCCTCAGACGAAATTTAAAGACTAGTTTCCTGCTCAGATCTATTTCAACACTAATCCGGGCGAACTTGCCTCTTTCCACCCCCATTTCATCCCCTACATCGGAATTCATTCTCCTGAGGGTGTGCGTATCTATCTTCAGTGTTTTCCCCACCTTATTCCCAAGCCTCTAGAGAAAATGGAAGTTATAATACTCGATTGGTAGCCATGGCACTCTGATCCACACAGTGATCTTTCTGAATTGGTCGATATATGGCTTGAAATTTGGTCTCCACCTCTGGATGACTAAGTAGTGGTCTGCGATTAGCCACAGTCCTTCATGGAGGGCATAGTTGTAGTCCTTGGGTTTGCTAAACTTGGCAATAAAGTAGTCATTCCCTATATCGATCAGTTTGACTTCTCCCCTGGATGCCATAATCTCATCAATCTATCCTTTAAATACTTGAACCCGATTTTCCTCCCCATGAGTTTAATGATCAAGGATTTCCTCCACGGTTTGTAGTAGGTCCTTCTTTCCTCCGGGGAAAGCTCCACCACTGGATATGGGTCTTCTTCCAATCCCCCTTCCATCGCTGTGTACTCATCCTCCGACTCATCCTTCGACCTATCTTCCTCAGATTCAACCCCCCACTCCACAGTATTGTCTATTCCGTTATATCCCAGCAAACTATCTCTATAAGAAACTCCTCTCCTGCTCGTGTTTGTCTCCCCTCTTTGTTCTGGAGTTTTCCTTGGCGACTTAGGAAGCTTATCCCCTTGGTTATACCTAACATTGATTGACTTAACGTTCTCCACCGAGGTGTTTGTCTTACCACCTGCTAACTCCCCAATCTTTCCTTCCTCGGAATCTACTTCTTCCTCTCCCATTGTATCGTTCATCATTTCTTCTATCATCTCATTCGCCTTGATCTTCTTGCTACTTCGCTTCAGCAGATCTTCTTCTTCCTTCATCAGGTTCTCTTCGTTACCATTCATCGTTATTTTTTCAGGTAAAACATGTTTAACAGCTGTATCTGCAGAAAACCGTTCAGCCCATTGGAGCAGCCCGGGAGTCTTGCTCTGGTCAACCAACTTGGCCCCAGTAAATGTCTCTGTGGCTCTCAGCCACCCCA
The DNA here is from genome assembly GCA_037074535.1 of Gleditsia sinensis. Lineage (NCBI taxonomy): Eukaryota > Viridiplantae > Streptophyta > Magnoliopsida > Fabales > Fabaceae > Gleditsia > Gleditsia sinensis. The sequence goes on from CM073471.1 coordinate 8,011,277, forward strand.
AGAAACACCCAAATGCAATATCAAGGTACCCAATTCTGTCGCCACCGAAAAACGGTTAATTTGCCTTTGCTGATCTTGTTATATTCATCCTCCAGCAAAGCCAATCCTTCTTCCACTTGCTTCATCAAACCCTTCCTCTCTTCCTCTCCTCTTGTAATCGCAATGGCTTTAAATGCAGGGTACCACTGCTCAGTAGTCACACAAAGAATCCCACTATATTAACAAATGGATTGTAATCTAAAACAACTCGTCATCGTTGACCAAAATAAAGAAATAACTATTACGCTCCATTCAAAAGTTTAAAGTGTGAGGCGAAATGCTATAAATAAAAACCTGCATGCTTACATTTCATTTCATTCAAATAGAAAGAATATGAAGTTTTTATGTCCGGGTGTCTCTTTTTGTGTCCATATATCTTATTTGTCACCTAAACTTCAAATACTATAGGAAGCAGAAAACTTGACTAGGAAATGAGAGCCGATTTATATATATAAATACCTTGTCATCGATATAGGTAGCCCAGAAACGTGCAATAGCAAGATCATAGGGATCAGAGGGAAGAATTGAAGGGCCAGAGGACCAGACAGCGTCCACGTACTGAACAATGATCAAAGACTCGCAAATGGGCTTGTCATTATGACTGAAAACTGGGATTTTCTTGAAAACAGGGTTGGATTGAAGAAGAAGCTGGCTTTTGGATCCAAATGTCTCTTCCAGGAACTCAGTTCAGTGACTTGATATTAAGAGCTATACGAGCCCTCAGCACAAAAGGGCTCGGCCAATACCCTATAAGCTTCAACTCACCCTTCGACATGATTTCTTTGACAAAATTTGTACGTAAGTGACAAGGTAAGCTCCTGCTCCTGCTCCTGCGATGCTAAATCTCATCCAATAAATAGAAGACTCAATGCTCAGCTATGTCGGGCTATTATTATATTTTTTAAATAATAATAGGCAAAAAATAATAAGGACGAATGTATCTCTTAAACAGTTTTTAGCCTTTTTTTTAGGGGGATGATTATTGTATAAATATACATTTATTTGTATACAAATAATATAACATTTTTTAATGAACTAAATAGTTTAATTATATTTTCAAGTAATTGCTCTAATATATATTTCTGATTCAAAATGAGCATCCTAGCGTCTACGAATGAAACGCGTTTTTATTCTTTATTATTTCATTGTTTAATAAATAAATAAATATTTGTAATTTGAAATATTAAAATAAATGATGAATGGATTAAAATTAAAGTTGAATCGCAATAATCTATTAATAATATTGGATAACACTCAAAAGATTAGGAAACTGACAATTATAATGTGCGATCATTGATAATGAAAAGAAAACGACGTATAAATAATTTATAAGAATAATTTGACGAAGTGACAACACCCTTTATTTTGCGTTTGTTGAGAAATTATTTTATATAACTGGCGTGCCAAGTCATTTGGATGACATTCCATTTAATTCAAGTCAAAAATGGATTATTTAAGCATTTTATAACTTAATCTTTTTTTTTTTAAATCCAAGATAGATAATTTTATCCCAAAGAATAAAACATAGAAGATAATATCTCAAGAACATTCAAAAATATTTTTATAAAATTTAAAATACACAATCAGCTGAAAGAATAAAACAAATCATTCCAAAAAACAACTAATCAATAGAATAAAAACAAACAACCATAAAAACAAGGGATTGATTAACAGAAATTCATGTTAGTGTAGTCTTAGCGCTTGGCATTCAAACACCACCATTTTGATTTACAAATTTTTATGTGAGATTAAAGAAGATTTAAAAGTTAACATGATTAAATTTAGATTTGTACAAAAATTCAATAAAAATATAATATAATTGGTTTTTGATTCTTCATCCTGTAAAAAATATTTATCCAATGAAAATATTTACAGCATATGAGGTTTACTTTGATATATATATATATATTTATATTTATCCAACAAAAATATTTTTAACTTTTAAAAATTTGCACATTTTTTTTAAATCAAAGTAGTACAAACAGTCAGAAATGTTACTTGATATTTAAATTTGATTTCATATAATTATAAGATTATTTTTATTTTGTTTAATAATTATGATTTTTTTTAAATCACAAAAATATCACCAATTATTTTTTTTAAATGTTGAAACTTTCTTTTAGACATTTTTTTATTTTTACCTTGTTTTAGAAAATTTTCAATGAAATTAATAAAAAAAACTAAAGAGTCTCCGAAGTTGAATAAATTTGTAATAATTTATTTTAAATTGAATTACGATGTAGAACCGACCTTAATACAGTAATATTATTTATTTGATGAAATCATTCAAAAGACGCTCCTTTTTCTTCCCTGTCGGCTCGTTGATTGCCCTTTCAACACGTTAACGTTGGGTGAGACCAATAAACAAACCCAAGCATTCAACAACCTCGACTTTCTTCCAACCTTGTTGCTGAATTGTGGATCATATCTAAACTGTTGCTCCAAAACTTGCTTTGAACTAGAATCTAACTCCCATCATCGTTAAACAGCTATTATCGAAGTGCTAAGGTTTTAAAATCTGAATTCACCCCTTTTCTTCAATACCTAGTAAAGTTTAGATTCAAGTAACACACATTTTGTTCTCTTCAGTTCATTTTTTTCTTTCGCCAAAAATAGCTTTAGATTATCAAAGGCAGTAAAGCGAGGGGAAAGCTCTTACTAACAGGACACCCACTAACTTCCTACCAAACCTGCATCTACATTTTCAGATAATCATAAACTTAGCAGAGACAGTTATGGTAATTCAGATTCTGCTGCAGTTGATATTGAATTGCCTTTTATTTTAGCAAAAAGCAAACAAAAGTTCAGGAAAAGAGAACATTATTTTGCAAAAACAACTCATCATACAGCAGATAGTTTGAATTTTGGACCAAGCAACTCCATCTGAGAATGAATTCCATTACTAAGCAGTTGCAGCAGCTTTCCATTGGCTCTGAAGAGCCTTAGCAAACTCTATAAGCTTGTCAGTCTCAGGCATAAGCCCTTTCACATTAGGATCACCGGCAAACCTCTCTGCCCATTTCACCAAACCAGGAGTCTTTGCTTCAACAATCACCTTCCGTCCGTTCATGGTCTCTATCACGCTCACCCAACTCAACATGCTCCCAAAAGCAATATCAACGAACCCAATCTGATCTCCTCCAAAAAAGCCCTTTCCTTTGCCGCATTTCTGCAACAGATCTTCCATCCTCGCAAGCAACTCTTCCATTTCCTCAAAGTATGGCTTCTTTGCCTCCTCATTTTCAGCAACTAGAATGTTTTTCATGGACAAAAACAGCTACGCCATTTGAAATGAAATACATTAAGATCAAAAAAAGGGTTACAACTCAAATATTCAGTTGGAATAACCAAAAGGAATGATACATAGAAACACAGAAAGTGAAACATACCTTGTCATCGATGTAGGCAGCCCAGAAACGAGCAATAGCTCGGTCATAAGCATCCAGGGGAAGGATGGAGGGACCAGAGGTCCAAACCTCATCTATATATTCAACTATAATTCTAGATTCACAGATGGTTTTATCCCCATGAAGGAGAACTGGGATTTTCTTGTGCACAGGGTTTGACTGAAGAAGCAGCTGGCTTTTGGGATTCAAGGTCTCTTCAACGTTCTCATAATCCAGAGATTTGATGTTGAGGGCAATGTTAACCCTCAAGGAAAATGGACTAAACCAGCCACCCAGAAGCTTCAGGTCGTTATTCGCCATGAGTATCAGTATCAACCACCAAACACAAAGGCTAATTGAGATATTGCTTGGGAACTTTGGATGCCAGCACCAAGTGATGAGGTATTTATGTAGGAAAATTCTGGCTCTGACTATACAGAGCCAGCACACCACATATTGGTCTTTGCCAGCCGCCTATTGTCCAATATGTCCAAATTGAGATAAAGACATTAAAAAATTTCCTATTTGGGTTTAGGAAAATTCTGGCTCAGAAGCTACTGAGCTGCACACCACGTATTGGTTTTTAACAGCCGCCTACGGTCTATTGTCCCCAATGATATAAAGACAATAGAAGATTTCCTGTTTGGGATTGCCTTTGCAAGCAGCAGCAACAGCTCCTCTCCTCCTTTTCCCTTTATTTGTTCAGAGTTCATCTCTGCCACCTTCTGTCTATTCAAAGTTTTTACTGTCTTCTTTGACTTTTGATAAAAATTTTAAAGAAATGTAATTTATTCTCTCAGAAAAAATAAAACTGTTGATATTTATTTAATCAGAAAAAATGTTAAACTTATGAAAAATGTTAAAAATCACAAGAAAAAAAACTTATAAAAAACGTGTTATAGATAACTGTTGTTGAAGTTTATTGGTATTTTTTTAATCCAAAGTAAGAGGAATTTTTGTTCAATGTCTTGTTTAGCGTTGTTTGTATTTCTCTTTTATATATATATATATATATAAAAGAGTTGTTGAGAAATAAAGATTTTTTATTTGGACTTGGACATCGAAATTGAATAACAATAAAAAAAAATAGTAAAAAGGATGCGGCGGCTAGCCAGCATTGACAAAATGTAAATTATCTGCAGCCTTTTTGGCTCCCCGTGGAAGTTAATCATCTACACTCGGTGCAATGAGAGATAAGTAATTAAGGGTGTTCAAAATTGAACCAAATTTATCCGAATTGATCGAATCCAATTGATTTGGATTGACTGAATCGGATCAATCGAATAAAATTGATTGTGTTAATTTAGTTTAATTTTTTAAAAAATTAATCGATTCAATTTAATTTTTGATTAAAATAAAATTTTAAGTGAATTAAATCGAATCAATTAAATTATTTTAAATATATTAAATTTATTTTTTATTATATTTTAAAAATATTTTATAATATTTTTTTTAATTTTTTAAAATAAATTTAAAAAAATTTGAAATAAATTTAAAAATAATAAAATAAATATAAAAATTCAAAAAAAATTTAAATAAACCAAAAAATTTAAAAAAACTGACCCAAAAATTTTTAAAAAAAATTAAATAAAATCACTTTTAAATAATTCAATTTGATTCAATTTATATTTTAAAAAATTGAATCGATTAAATTTAATTTTTATTAAATTTTATTAAATCGATTCAATTTAATTAATTGAGCCTCAAAAATTGAACCGAACGCACTGTGTACACCCGTATAAGTAAAGGGTGCAGCCTTCTTTTATGAAGAGAAGGTGTTGACCAAGACAATGACCTGACTCTGAATTCATTATTCATCTAAGCAAATCAATAGCACCTTGATATGGAACAGCGGTTACAAATGACAACAGTACAGCCCAAAAGAGATAAGTAAAGAAAACCAAGGACACTAGAACTGAATTTTATTTCTCGCGCACAATTAATCATACAACAGAAGATCAATGATTTACTACAGCAACGCCCACTCAAAGATTCTATTTCTTGGCAATTGCAGCTCTCCATTTGATCTGAAGGGACTTGGAAAGCTCTATAAGTTTGTCAGTTTCAGGTATAAGCTCCTTCACAGCAGGATCGGCAGCAAATCTCTCTGCCCATTTCACCAAAGCAGGAGCCTTTGCTTGAACAAGCAGCTTCCTACCATACACATTTTCTAAAACGCTGAGCCAACCCAGGAAGCTCCCAAAAGCAATGTCAAGGAACCCAATCCGGTCCCCACCAAAAAAGGGTTGTCCTTTGCTGATTTTTCCAAACGCATCCTCCATTCTCGCAAGCACTTCTTCCAATATCTCGAAGTATGGCTTCCTCGCCTCTTCATCTTCAACAGTTATAATGCTTTTCATGGCCGGAAACCACTAACCCATTTGCACAAAAATAGGTAAAAAACTTCAATTCAGTATGATTGACCAAAACGGGAAGAAACTCGGAAACCCAGAAAGGAACAAAAATAGAAAAGGAATTACCTTGTCGTCGATGTAAGCAGCCCAGAATCGAGCAACTGCTCGATCATAAGGATCGGAGGGAAGGATGGAGGGCGCAGAGGACCAAGCCTCATCTATGTATTCAAGTATGATGAGAGATTCGCAGATGGGTTTTCCATCGTGAATGAGAACTGGGATTTTGCCGTATACAGGGTTGGACTGAAGAAGCAGATCGCTCTTGGGGTTCATAGTCTCTTCAAAGTATTCATATTTCAGGGATTTGATGTTTAGGGCAATCTTGGCCCTCATCACATAAGGACTCGACCATCTCCCCAGAAGCTTCAGGCCACTCTCCGCCATGGGTATCACTCTCCAAGAGGAACCAATCAGTGTACTATCACAATTCCCGACCACACTTGTTGCTAAATAATCACAAAAGTTTAGGGTGAATTCATTATTACTCTTTGTAAAAAAAAAAAAAAAAATCATGTTGTAAGCTTTTGTTTTTTGTTTTTGTTTTGTTGGATCCCTATATGAGCGTGCCATTTTAGCAGTAATAATTTAGGGTTAAATTTCAATCATCTATTCAATCATTCATATTATTTTATACATATAAGATCTGCACCATGGAGGTTCTCTTGTTTGCGCATGGACTGTGGGGTTGATTCCAATAATTTCCGGAAATTATCTATTTTTGTCACCTCCTCAGTCGTCATCATATGTCTCAACTCTTAAAATGTAAGAACTATACTTCATTATTGGATGAATTTTGAAATTTTGTTTTATAAAAACTTTATTGAGTTTCGAATTTTAATTATTTAAATAAATTAGAATTATTCAATCTATGTAGTGGGAAATTTAACTTTTTTGTGAGTAAAAATTCTTAATATAACTGTGTATTTTCTCCTCTCATGATGCAGTAAAATTGATGACCCTACGTTGTTTCACTTATTATCATATTTTCTCCTCAATCATAATAAAAGGTTGTTGATTTTTTTTTATGTGATACAAATTTTAAGGATTAAATTTATGAATTCAATATTAAAGAGCAAAATTAATTGTAAATAGGAAAGTTGAAGTAATAAATTTGTAATTTTCTTGAAAAGTTTACTTTTGTTTCTCTTGAGAATTTAAAATTTATTCTAAGAGAGTTGCTTACAAGTTACAGTAACAATATTGGGTTAGGAATATTCAGTAGAATAATATCCCTCTTTGTTTTGCGATTGATCATATATCATCATTTGAAAAATGTTGGTGTATATAGAAAATGATGTCAATTTTAGACATCCTAATCTTTTTGTTGTGCGAGTAATAAGATATTAAAGAAATTATAATAGAATAAATTTTGAATTTCATTTGGGGGTGAGCAAATCAATTCAAAGAGATCAAGATCTCACAACTAATGCTCGAGTGCAATTTTGGATTAAAGTTTATAGCAAACATCTTTCATGTATCCTAGTTTTAATTTACATGTAAAAAAAGACATTACGATGTTTGGGCGTACCAAGTGCAGAGCCTCCAATTTGGCCCAAATAAATGGAGCACCAAAATTGGAAAAAGAGATTACTCGCTGCACCAGCCGGGAATCGAACCTGGGTCTGTACCGTGGCAGGGTACTATTCTACCACTAGACCACTGGTGCTTTAATGAATGGTCATTCGTTATGTATTTTTATTAATTAAAAAAACAGAATCTGTCGCACAATCGCATGCAGATAGATTTGAAGATTAAAAACAAAACAAACCCAAAGCCTCCTCAACCATAATACCAAACACTACATGCCCTACTTATTCGTTAAAATAGTATTAATTAGTTTGAAGCAGAAGATGACATTTTGACCCGAAGGATCTTAGCAAACTCAAGAAGCTTCCCTGTCTCAGGCATAACATCTTTAACAGCATCATCTGCACAAAACCTTTCAGCCCATTTCGCCAGCCCAGGTGTCTTGCTCTTGTCCAGCAGTTTCATCCCAGAAGATGTCTCTGTGATCCTCAGCCACCCCAAGTAGCACCCAAATGCAATATCAAGGTATCCAATTCTCTCACTGCCGAAAAAGGGTTTACCTTTGCTGATCTTCTTGTATGCATCCTCCAGCAACGCCAACCCTTCTTCCAGTTGCTCTATCAAACCCTTCCTCTCATCTTCTCCTTTTGCAACAGCAATGGATTTCATGGTGGGGAACCACTGCACACTCACCCAACACAATCCCACTATATTAATTAACAGCGTATTGAAATGATCTATACTAAATGATGGCATTATAGCATTTGTTACACTATTACCTTCCTTCAAATTCTATATTTAGCATTTAGATCAAAATATTTAACAAGTTAAAAAGAGAATCCCAATCCCCGTATAACATGCTTATTAATCAGGACAAGGAAATGACAGAAGATAAAATACCTTGTCATCTATATAGGTGGCCCAGAAACGTGCAATAGCACGATCATAGGGATCAGAGGGAAGAAGGGAAGGGCCAGATGACCAAACATCGTCCACGTACTGAACAATGATTAAAGACTCGCAAATGGGTTTGTCCCCATGAATAAGAACTGGGATTTTCTTGTAAACAGGATTGGATTGCAGAAGAAGCTGGCTTTTTGTTCCAAAATTCTCTTCCAGGAACTCATAGCTCACTGACTTGATATTAAGAGCTACACGAGCCCTCAGCACAAAGGGACTTGGCCATGCCCCCAGAAGCTTCACCTCACCCTTTGACATGATTTCCTCACTCTTAATTAAGATCAATCTTTCTATGGGGTCGATCAGTTTATAAAGACTGAAAATCAAGGCTAAAAAAAGTTGGTAGATGCCGTTAGGTTCAAGTTAGTTCATATGTAGTAGTAGTGGGAACATGGAATGGTAGATGAAGGAGATTTAATGGTCGTATCTGTCTTCTTTATTTGCAGTCTCAAACTAATTAAAGCTACCTCACGGGGTCATGAAGAAAATGGCGAGGGAGATTGGTGGATTTTGTGGCTTAAAAGGAAACACGAAGGCATATAACTGATGTCCTATGGCGCATAAGAGAGAGAAAATGTTATCGAGGATTCCTTTTTTTTTCGTAGAAAAATAAACAAAAGTTTTGAAATTTTTTTTAAAACTTAATTCTATAAAAAAATTTCTTTTACTTGAATTACGTTAAAACAAATATGACAAATAATATCTAGGGAAAGTGAAGTGGTGGTGGGTGATGTGAGAGTGGTTACCGGAGCTCAAGCTTGACTGGAAGAAAAAACTGCATGACATGAACTTGAACTTAGTTTTAATTAGTTTATTTTCAAAAACTTTGTTTTGGACCAAATAATTAAAATAAGGTCTAATTATGGGTTTAGGCTTAAATTTTATCTTTTAAATTTTTATTTTGCCTCAAATCCAACCTGAATAAAAATGTTTGAACTCATTTTCATTCTTAAAATTTTTATTTTGACCAAAATATAAATATATATCAGAATATGGAGTTTAAACTAACTTATTTTTTTAAAAATATATTTTTAAATTTAGTCTAAACAGAAATTTTTTTGGTATAAATACATTTTTAAAATTTTTTTTGGGTCAAATGAGATATTCGAATTGAAGCCTAATTAATTCAGATTCAAATCGATTACTAAAAACTATAATTTTTAACTTGCTAAATTTTGTAATCGGAGTTTATCGTGAAGTTTGACTTGTTTTTAACATTTTTACTTGAATTTGAGTTGAATCACAAAAAAAATTATTTTTTAAATTTCTCAAAAAATTAAGAAATTTAGATTAGTTAAAAAAAAATCATTTCTTACCATTTAAACCCAAATAACTATAAATAAAGAAATTTCTTAAAGAAGTATTGTAACGTAGAGTCAAAAGAAAAACATTTACGCCCACCAGGAAGTAAAAATGGAAACAAAACTATATTGTGCACCAGCCGGGAATCGAACCCGGGTCTGTACCACTAGACCCCTGGTGCCGATGACTTTCTAAATACTAATAGTAGCAGTACTGAATAAGCCAGCCTCGTGGGAAAGAAAAGGAAAAAAGAAAAAAAAAAGGGAACTCGCTTGGCCTTCGAGACGAAGGTGCAAGGGTAATTAGTATTAGTGTATTTTTTAATAATCAGTTTTAGCCATTTTCTTGTCTACTAAATGTGAAAGGTATAAAGAATATACATTTATCGGTATACAAATAAATGCCTACACTATATATATATATATATATATATATATATATATATATATATACTAAATTTTTTTAATGAACTAAATAGTTTTTTTATACCAAAAAACAGAGTTTAATTTTCTTTTTAAGTAACTGTTCAAATATATATTTCTGATTCAAAATAAGCATTCTAGCCTCTACGAATGAAACACATGTTTTTATTCTTTAATATTTTATCATTAAATAAATATTTTTAAATTGAAAATATTGATAATTAGATTAAAAATAAAGTAGAATAACAATGATGTATTAATGGATAATTATGAAAGGATTAGGAGACTAAGAAATAGAATTAATAATCGTTGACAATGAAAAAAAATGACGTATAAATATAATTATCAAGAAAATTTTGAAAAACAGCCCAACTTAAAGACAATATCCTTTACTTTGCATATGTTCAGAAGTTATTTTATATGAGAGGCATACCAAGTCATATGGGATGACATTCTATTTAATTCTATTTAAAAATGATTTTTTTAATACTTTCAGCACTTAATTTCTTTAAACATAATATCGGAATATATTAGACTAATGAGCTTAGTTGATAGTGGAGTTGTTTTTATCATAGTAAAATGAATTTAAAAATAATTAATTTTATTGGCAATTATTGTCTCTTTTTTTTGTTTTGAATAAATTAAAAGCTATTTGAGATGTATACTATAGTAATATTGAGCTTATCAAAACCTTTGTCATAGTCACAGAAGCATGACATTAATTGTGCTTTTGATCAGTTGGTGCAACATATCCTGGTTATGCATCTGTTTAGGAAAACACAGAAAAATCATATTAAACTCAAAAGTTTACTCTTGTTACTTCCTCTCTCTGTCTCTCAGGAGGAAGCAAATCATATTGCAAGAAGATCATAACAAACCTTAATGGCAAACGTAACATGCCTTCCTTATTCTTGACAATCTTAGGATAATACTTGCTAGTTTCTAGCAGAAGCTACTATTTTGGCCTGAATATTAACCTTAAAAAACTCGAGAAGCTTCCCTGTTTCAGGTAAAACATGTTTAACAGCAGCATCTGCAGAAAACCTTTCAGCCCATTGGAGCAGCCCGGGAGTCTTGCTCTGGTCCACCAACTTGGCCCCAGTAAATGTCTCTGTGGCTCTCAGCCACCCCAAGAAACACCCAAATGCAATATCAAGGTACCCAATTCCGTCGCCACCGAAAAAGGGTTTGCCTTTGCTGATCTTGTTATATGCATCCTCCAGCAAAGCCAATCCTTCTTCCACTTGCTTCATCAAACCCTTCCTCCCTTCCTCTCCTCTTGTAATCCCAAGGGCTTTAAATGCAGGGTACCACTGCGCAGTAGTCACACAAAGAATCCCACTATATTGACAAATGGATTGTAATCTAAAACAACTCGTCATCGTCGACCAAAATAAAGAAATAACTATTACGCTCCATTCAAAAGTTTAAATTGTGAGGCGAAATGCTATGAATAAAAACCTGCATGCTTACATTTCATTTCATTCAAATAGAAAGAATATGAAGTTTTTATGTCCGGGTGTCTCTTTTTGTGTCCATATATCTTATTTTTCACCTATAGCTTCAAATACTATAGGAAGCAAAAAACTTGACTAGGAAATGAGAGCCGATTTATATATATAAATACCTTGTCATCGATATAGGTAGCCCAGAAACGTGCAATAGCAAGATCATAGGGATCAGAGGGAAGAATTGAAGGGCCAGAGGACCAGACAGCGTCCACGTACTGAACAATGATCAAAGACTCGCAAATGGGCTTGTCATTATGAATGAAAACTGGGATTTTCTTGAAAACAGGGTTGGATTGAAGAAGAAGCTGGCTTTTGGATCCAAATGTCTCTTCCAGGAACTCATAGTTCAGTGACTTGATATTAAGAGCTATACGAGCCCTCAGCACAAAAGGGCTCGGCCAATACCCTATAAGCTTCAACTCACCCTTCGACATGATTTCTTTGACAAAATTTGTACGTAAGTGACAAGGTAAGCTCCTGCTCCTGCTCCTGCGATGCTAAATCTCATCCAATAAATAGAAGACTCAATGCTCAGCTATGTCGGGCTATTATTATATTTTTTTAAATAATAATAGGCAAAAAATAATAAGGACGAATGTATCTCTTAAACAGTTTTTAGCCTTTTTTTTAGGGGGATGATTATTGTATAAATATACATTTATTTGTATACAAATAATATAACATTTTTTAATGAACTAAATAGTTTAATTATATTTTCAAGTAATTGCTCTAATATATATTTCTGATTCAAAATGAGCATCCTAGCGTCTACGAATGAAACGCGTTTTTATTCTTTATTATTTCATTGTTTAATAAATAAATAAATATTTGTAATTTGAAATATTAAAATAAATGATGAATGGATTAAAATTAAAGTTGAATCGCAATAATCTATTAATAATATTGGATAATACTCAAAAGATTAGGAAACTGAGAATTATAATGAGCTATCATTGATAATGAAAAGAAAACGACGTATAAATAATTTATAAGAATAATTTGACGAAGTGACAATACCCTTTATTTTGCGTTTGTTGAGAAATTATTTTATATAACTGGCGTGCCAAGTCATTTGGATGACATTCCATTTAATTCAAGTCAAAAATGGATTATTTAAGCATTTTATAACTTAATCTTTTTTTTAATCCAAGATAGATAATTTTATCCCAAAGAATAAAACATAGAAGATAATATCTCAAGAACATTCAAAAATAATTTTATAAAATTTAAAATACACAATCAGCTGAAAGAATAAAACAAATCATTCCAAAAAACAACTAATCAATAGAATAAAAACAAACAACCATAAAAACAAGGGATTAATTAACAGAAATTCATGTTAGTGTAGTCTTAAAGCTTGGCATTCAAACACCACCATTTTGTTTTACATCTTCTTCTTCTTTTTTTCTCACAAGTTACAAAATAATCAAACAGTTCTTGACTAGTAGAGTTTTAAATAGAGTTCTGATTAATTATCATTTTAAACATTTTTTTCAAGACGTACATTGATTTATCTACTCGTTATAGCAAAGTCCATGGCTTCTTTTAGAATAGATTTTTGTAAAACTATTTCAGTCACTAAACTCTTACCACAATTTTAAAGTCTTTGATAAAAAATTTGATCATCTAAACAGTATTTGCATCAAAACCTTGATCGTCATAAAATATTGTTACCAACTAAAATTAAGCGTTACTTATAAGATGATAGCTGTAATGCTTCATTCGAGTAGATAAAAGATATATATTTGGGCTAGATGTTTTTAAAGAGAATTTACTGTTACAAATCAAAAAAAGAAAAAACGAAACTAGAACAGAGAAATTTTTCTTTTCTTCTATTCATTTTTTTTCTCAGCTAATGGCCTATTTTTGTACAAAAGAAAAAAGCAAGAACTTTTATCTATACACGTGTCCTCTAACCAACCATAATAGAGAAATGACAAAAAAAAAAGTTGACAGCAATAAACTAACAATCCACCGAGAGAATTAGTTTAATAATACATAATATAAACAGAGAATTAAGACTAAATAATTACAAGGCTTAATTTCAAGACTCCCCCTCAAGAAAGAGAATACAAATTATGTATTTCCATCTTGTTTATAAGTCCTTGAAACTGATTTGGATACAAAGCTTTAGTGAGTACATCTGTCAATTGAGCATGTGATGAAACATGAAGTCTCTTGAGTATTCTAGTTTGAATCTTTTCCTTCACAATATGACAATCAATCTTTATATGTTTTGTACGTTCATGATATATTGGATTTGTAGTAATGTGTAGGGCTGCTTGATTATCACAGAAAAGCAAGGCTAGATCTTGGTGTTTTACTCCCAATTCAATCAACAAGGAGAGCAACTAGGTAATTTCACAAGTAGCAGCAGTCATAGAGCGATACTCCGCCTTAGCAGAAGAACGAGAAACAGTAAGCTGCTTCTTTGATTTCCAAAAAACTAATGATAATCCAATAAATACACAAAAACCAGTAATCGAACATCTTGTTTCAGCACAGGTGGCCCAATAGCATCAACAAAAGCTTTAATTTAAAGTTCAGACTTTGCTGAATAGAACAAATCTTGACTCAAGTCCCTTTGATATATTGAAGAATCCCCATAGCAGCCTTGAAGTGAGGAGCCTTCGGTGATGATAAAAATTGACTTAATCGATTCACAACGTAGGTAATATAGTAAAAGTAGGGAGGAATCAGACCTGATAATAGAAGGCGTTGATGGCTGTAATGCAGGCCTGAGAGGAAGTTCTCACCTCATATCCCCATCTGTCCAATTTGACACCTCCTTCCATCTTTCTTCTCTCTCTGTGGGTTGTGGGATTAAATAAAAAAGAAGAGCATTCAGCGAAATGCACAAGAATTGTATTCTCTGTTGAAGTATGTCGGAGGCTCCAAACTCCCGCTTGGATGTTGTCGCAAGAAAAAAAGGCTAGTAAAAATGGCCAATTTACCATCTATGCTTTCAGTGCCAAGCGCTAATTAACCTTATCCAACCGAACACCCAGCATCTATCCCCGTACTTGTCAGCAAAATCGCATAAAGACGGTGCTCTCGCTTGTCAGTATCTGCTTTGTAGCTTTCTCAGCTGCGCATCATTAGGCGCTTTTAGAAGGATGAGAAGGGAGCACACCATCCTTATTTAGTAACTTCAATTTTTCTAAACAAAATAAAAACTTCATAATAAAATTTTCGAGATGGTTCGGATGCCCGATATGGTATAGTCTTGAGTCTTGACATATTAAACTCATTTAAATGCAATTTTTTTGAGTAAATATAAATATATTGAGTAAATTACACTAGTAAACTCATCTCACAAATTTTTTTTTGAGTAAATTATATTTTTTTACAAAATTTGATAAAATTACGTTTATTTTTTATTTTAAAAATTATATTTGGTTCATATCTTATTTTTTAAAAGAATTTTATTTTTTGATCAAGAAATTTTTAAATATTTTTTATTTTTTATATTTTCAGAGTTAAAAAAATTTATCTAACTTATCAAAAAATTTGAAACTTTACTATACTTAATGATATATATTTTTTATAATATTTTTTACTTAAAATTTAAATTTACAAATTTTTATATGAGATTAAAGAAGATTTAAAAGTTAACATGATTAAATTTAGATTTGTATAAAAATTCAATACAAATATAATATAATTGGTATTTGATTCTTCATCCTGTAAAAAATATTTATCCAATGAAAATATTTACAGCATATGAGGTTTACTTTGATATATATTTATATTTATCCAACAAAAATATTTTTAACTTTTAAAAATTTGCTCTTTTTTTTTTAAATCAAAGTAGTACAAACAGTCATAAATGTTACTTGATATTTAAATTTGATTTCATATAATTATAAGATTATTTTTATTTTGTTTAATAATTTTTTTTAAATCACAAAAATATCACCAATTATTTTTTTAAAATGTTGAAAATTTCTTTTAGACATTTTTTATTTTTACCTTGTTTTAGAAAATTTTCAATGAAATTAATAAAAAAACTAAAGAGTCTCCGAAGTTGAATAAATTTGTAATAATTTATTTTAAATTGAATTACGATGTAGAACCGACTTTAATACAGTAATATTATTTATTTGATGAAATCATTCAAAAGACGCTCCTTTTTCTTCCTCGTCGACTCGTTGATTGCCCTTTCAACACGTTAACGTTGGGTGAGACCAAAAAACAAACCCAAGCATTCAACAACCTTGACTTTCTTCCAACCTTGTTGCTGAATTGTGGATCATATCTAAACTGTTGCTCCAAAACTTGCTTTGAACTAGAATTTAACTCCCATCATCGTTAAACAGCTATTATCGAAGTGTTAAGGTTTTAAAATCTGAATTCACCCCTTTTCTTCAATACCTAATAAAGTTTAGATTCAAGCAACACATTTTGTTCTCTTCAGTTCATTTTTATCTTTCACCAAAAATAGCTTTAGATTATCAAAGGCAGTAAATCGAGGGGAAAGCTCTTACTAACAGGACACCCACTAACTTCCTACCAAACCTGCATCTACATTTTCAGATAATCATAAACTTAGCAGAGACAGTTATGGTAATTCAGATTCTGCTGCAGTTGATATTGAATTGCCTTTTATTTTAGCAAAAAGCAAACAAAAGTTCAGGAAAAGAGAACATTATTTTGCAAAAACAACTCATCATTCAGCAGATAGTTTGAATTTTGGACCAAGCAACTCCATCTGAGAATGAATTCCATTACTAAGCAGTTGCAGCAGCTTTCCATTGGCTCTGAAGAGCCTTAGCAAACTCTATAAGCTTGTCAGTCTCAGGCATAAGCCCTTTCACATTAGGATCACCGGCAAACCTCTCTGCCCATTTCACCAAACCAGGAGTCTTTGCTTCAACAATCACCTTCCGTCCGTTCATGGTCTCTATCACGCTCACCCAACTCAACATGCTCCCAAAAGCAATATCAACGAACCCAATCTGATCTCCTCCAAAAAAGCCCTTTCCTTTGCCGCATTTCTGCAACAGATCTTCCATCCTCGCAAGCAACTCTTCCATTTCCTCAAAGTATGGCTTCTTTGCCGCCTCATTTTCAGCAACTAGAATGTTTTTCATGGACAAAAACAGCTACGCCATTTGAAATGAAATACATTAAGATCAAAAAAAGGGTTACAACTCAAATATTCAGTTGGAATAACCAAAAGGAATGATACATAGAAACACAGAAAGTGAAACATACCTTGTCATCGATGTAGGCAGCCCAGAAACGAGCAATAGCTCGGTCATAAGCATCCAGGGGAAGGATGGAGGGACCAGAGGTCCAAACCTCATCTATATATTCAACTATAATTCTAGATTCACAGATGGTTTTATCCCCATGAAGGAGAACTGGGATTTTCTTGTGCACAGGGTTTGACTGAAGAAGCAGCTGGCTTTTGGGATTCAAGGTCTCTTCAACGTTCTCATAATCCAGAGATTTGATGTTGAGGGCAATGTTAACCCTCAAGGAAAATGGACTAAACCAGCCACCCAGAAGCTTCAGGTCGTTATTCGCCATGAGTATCAGTATCAACCACCAAACACAAAGGCTAATTGAGATATTGCTTGGGAACTTTGGATGCCAACACCAAGTGATGAGGTATTTATGTAGGAAAATTCTGGTTCTGACTATACAGAGCCAGCACACCACATATTGGTCTTTGCCAGCCGCCTATTGTCCAATATGTCCAAATTGAGATAAAGACATTAAAAAAATTTCCTATTTGGGTTTAGGAAAATTCTGGCTCAGAAGCTACTGAGCTGCACACCACGTATTGGTTTTTAACAGCCGCCTATGGTCTATTGTCCACAATGATATAAAGACAATAGAAGATTTCCTGTTTGGGACTGCCTTTGCAAGCAGCAGCAACATGTCACACCCCGACACATCAGCGCCACGTAGGCACGACGTGGACATGATTTGGCGCCTAGTAAGCAGTTGTGCCATGTGAGCATCTAGAAGGTTCTAGAATCTTCTAGAACATTCTAGATAATTCCGGAACATTCTGGAAGTTTCTAGAAGCTAGTAGAAGACTCTAGAATATATTGGAACACTCTAGAATGTAGTAGAATACTCTAGAATATAGTAGAAACATCTTGTAGGTTCTAGAATACTCTAGAACCATGTAGAGACATCATGTAAATACTAGTAAGTCTAGAATCTTCTAGAAGCTTAATGTAGACCGTTGGATCAAAACGATCCTAACCATTGATTCAAGGGGAGATGGGCTATATAAACCCCTCACCCCCTCATTTGTAAACCATCCAAGAAGTTCTCATCAATAAGAGTTCTCTAGTATTCTCCAAGTTCTCTTACTTTCTCTCTTGCTCTCTTTTAGTCACTTTGCCTCTGGGAGAGGTGTCTTGAGGAAGGCTGACTTAGTTAAGAATCAGGAGGAGCGTCTTAGCTAAGTGCCGCACGGTTCTTACTAGGGAGAAAAGAGTAAGTCCGTGACAAGTGGTATCAGAGCCAAGGTTCGCGAAGGGCGTGAACGACTCGGCCAACATTATGTCGAACGTGACAGAGGAGCAAGTAGAATGCGTGAGGGGAAGGGATGTTTCCATTCCCGCCGGTGGTAGTAAGAAGTCCCGTGGTGCGAGCAGGCCAAGGACTGAAGACTTTGTTGTCTTGGAGGAGAGGGTGTCGCTGTTGGAGAACACCTTGGAGGCCATGGACATGCGCCTACAGAGGGGTGAACACGACAAGGAGATCTTAGAGTCTCACGTATTGGGACAACTTGATCTCATAAAGGAGGACGTGTTCAATGCTCAAAAGGGTGAGGAGGAAAGGGCTGAGCGCCTTGATACCCTGGAGAGCAAGATAGAGATTGTCATAAGGCAGTTAGATAGCCTTAAGGCATCTCTTGACGAGGTGAGGACGCGAGCTAGCAGCTCTGCAGGTTCAAGTGGAGTACGGGAAACTCCAAGGATTGATCTCCCGAAGCCAAAGGAGTTCAAAGGCGTGAGAGACGCTAAAGAGGTAGAAAACTTCCTCTGGCAAATGGAGAGATACTTCGAATGCATGAGTATTGAGGAGGAACATACAAAGGTACGCACTGCTTCCCTTTACCTTACTGATAATGCAACTCTATGGTGGAGAAGAAAGCACGCAGACATGGAGAAAGGTCTGTGCACCATCAATACATGGGAAGAATTCAAGAAAGAGTTGAAGAGGCAATTCTTCCCAGAAAATGTTGTTTATGAAGCCAAGAAAAAGCTGAGGGAACTCAAACACAGGACCACCATAAGTGACTATGTTAGGGAGTTCACATCTCTTACACTCCAAATCCCTAACCTAGCCACCGATGATGCTCTCTTCTTCTTCATAGACGGTCTCCAACCATGGGCTAAGCAGGAGTTGCAGCGGAGGGGAGTCAAGGACATAGACGAAGCCATTGCCGTGGCAGAGTCGCTCATCGAGTACCAACGAGGTGAGTCTAAGACTAAACTCTCTTCTAAAAATAATTACGGCAAAGGTGGGGGAGACAAAGGGAAGAGTATTGCCAAGAAGGATAACAAGTACTCTTCAAAGAAAGAGTATGAGGAGAAAAAGAAGGCCTTCGTACCCAGGACTGGCTGCTTCGTATGCAAGGGGCCACACCCGATGAAGGAATGCCCTAAGCTAGGGACGTTGGCCTCAATTGCAGAGGAGAGAGAGTCCCAAGAAGTTGCTAACATGGGATCTCTCCAACTATTGAATGCTGTCAAGGCGGCAGAACCATCATCTTCAAAAGGGAAGAAGGGACTGATGTACGTGGCCCTTCATCTAAACGGGAAGCCCGCTGAGGCGATGGTGGACACTGGAGCTACCCATAACTTCATCACACCGAAGGAAGCTGAGAGACTCGGTCTAAAGCTTTCTCCAAAAATGGGGTGGCTCAAGACTGTCAATGCCAGTGGCCACGCTATTGCTGGAGCAGCTCATGAGGTGGACATGACGCTTGGTTCTTGGAAAGGGGCGGTGGACTTCTCTGTTGCTTGCATGGATGACTTCAAGATAATTCTCGGGATGGATTTCTTAAGGAAGGTGAATGCGGTGCCCATGCCGTTCTACGACTCAGTGTGTATCATGGAGAAGGGATCTCCATGTATGGTTCCCGCAGTTTCCAAACAAAAGGGAACTCAGCAGTTCTCGGCCATACAACTGAAGAAAGGCTTCAAGAAAGGAGAAGTCACCTATTTGGCTACACTCAAGGAGGAGACTACGGTGGTGGAAGACGGAGAAATTCCACCATGTATCAGTAAAGTTCTAGAAGAGAACAAGGATATCATGCCACCTGAGTTGCCGAAGAAACTACCGCCCAGGAGGAGGGTGGATCATAAGATCGAGCTGGAGCCGGGAGCTAAGATACCTGCTATGGCGCCTTACAGGATGGCACCTCCAGAATTGGAGGAACTTAGAAGGCAACTGAAGGAACTCCTGGAAGCCGGATATATTCAACCGTCAAAAGCACCTTATGGGGCGCCGGTCTTATTCCAGAAAAAGCATGATGGATCATTGCGGATGTGTATCGACTACCGGGCTCTTAATAAGGTAACTATCAAGAATAAATATCCCATTCCTTTGATAGCTGACTTATTTGATAGACTTGGAGGGGCCAAGTGGTTCACAAAGTTAGACTTAAGGTCGGGTTATCACCAAGTGAGGATTGCCGATGGTGATGAACCTAAGACCACTTGTGTCACACGATATGGGTCCTACGAGTGGTTGGTGATGCCTTTTGGCTTAACCAATGCACCAGCCACATTTTGCACTTTGATGAACGAGATCTTCCATCCATATCTTGATCGGTTCGTGGTGGTATACTTGGATGATATTGTCATCTACAGTAACACCTTGGAGGAACATCTTAAACACCTCCAGATCGTATTCAAGGTATTGCGGGAGAATTCTCTATATGTGAAGAAGGAAAAGTGCTCTTTTGCGAAGAATGAAGTACACTTCTTGGGGCACGTTATCAAGGACGGGACCTTAATGATGGATCAGGCTAAAGTGAAGGCTATACAGGAATGGGAGCCACCAACCAAAGTCTCAGAGTTGAGATCATTTCTCGGGTTGGCAAATTACTACAGGCGGTTCATTCAGGGCTATTCTGCCATAGCCACACCCCTCACCAACCTTCTGAAGAAGGATCATGCATGGAAATGGAGTGAGCGGTGCCAACGAGCCTTTGAGGAGTTAAAGGCTGCTGTGATGAAGGAACCAGTACTAGCACTCCCGGACCACTCAAAATTGTTCGAGGTGCACACCGATGCCTCTGACTTTGCTATTGGAGGAGTTCTTATGCAAGAGGGGCATCCTATAGCATATGAAAGCCGCAAGTTGAATGAAGCGGAGCGGCGCTATACAGTGCAAGAGAAGGAGATGACAGCGGTGGTGCATTGCTTGAGGACCTGGCGCCATTACCTGCTAGGGTCACACTTTGTCATCAAGACAGACAATGTGGCTACTAGTTATTTCCAGACTCAGAAGAAGTTAACACCGAAGCAAGCAAGGTGGCAAGACTTCTTGGCTGAGTTCGACTACACAATGGAGTACAAGCCAGGGAAGGCAAACGTGGTAGCTGATGCACTAAGCCGAAAAGCTGAATTAGCTGCCATCTCTCAAGCCCAAGGGAACATCGCAGAGCTTATCAAGGAGGGGATGAGTCATGATCCCTTGGCAAAACAACTAATAGAACTTGTACGAGAAGGCAAAACCAGAAGATTCTGGGTGGAGGATGGCCTTCTCTACACCAAAGGAAGGAAACTCTATGTTCCAAAATGGAACAACTTAAGGAGGGACCTCATCAAGGAGTGCCACGACACAAAATGGGCTGGTCATCCAGGACAGAGGAGGACCTTGGCACTACTGGATTCAGCCTACTATTGGCCTCAGATGCGAGGTGAAGTGGAGAGCTATGTGAAGACTTGTCTTGTATGCCAACAAGACAAGGTGGAAAACAGAGCTCCGAGTGGGTTGTTGGAGCCATTACCAACACCGGAGCAACCATGGGAAAGCATCTCAATGGACTTCATCTCTGCACTACCCAAATCTGAGGGGTTTGGTTCTATCATGGTGGTGGTGGACAGATTCTCAAAGTATGCCACATTCATACCTGCCCCTACAGACTGCACAGCTGAGGAAGCTGCCCGTTTATTCTTCAAGAATGTGGTTAAGTATTGGGGATTGCCTAAGACCATCATCAGTGATAGGGATCCCCGCTTCACTGGCCGCTTATGGACGGAGCTATTCAAACTCTTGGGTTCGGAGCTACACTTTTCCACAAGCTTTCATCCTCAGACTGATGGACAGACTGAGAGGGTGAATGCCTTGTTGGAATGCTATCTAAGACATTTTGTGAGTGCGAACCAGAAGGACTGGACAAAGCTCTTGGACGTAGCACAATTCTCTTACAACCTTCAGAAGAGCGAGTCTACGGGGAAGAGTCCTTTTGAAGTTGTGACTGGGCAACAGCCACTTACGCCTCACACTCTTACAAACTCTTATCAGGGGAGAAGCCCAGGAGCTTACCACATGGTGAAATCTTGGCAAGAGCAAGCCGATGTTGCACGTTCTTACCTGAATAAAGCGGCGAAGAGGATGAAGAAGTGGGCAGATAAAAAGAGGTGGGACGTGGAATATCAGGTGGGAGACATGGTCATGGTGAAGCTTCTCCCACAACAGTTCAAGGCCTTCAGAAAGGTGCACAAAGGCCTAATTCGTAAGTATGAAGGCCCATTTGAGGTTGTTGGGCGAGTAGGAAAGGTTTCCTACAAGCTTAATCTTCCTCCCAGGATGAAGATACATCCGGTCTTCCATGCCAGTATGCTCAAACCCTACCATGAGGACAAGGAAGACCACGAAAGAAGTGACTCCAGGCGAGCGCCTCCCATTGTTATCAAGTCTTTTGATCGTGAAGTGGAGGAAGTCTTGGCCAGCCGAGTCCAGAGAAGGAGAGGGGTACCACCAAGTACCCAATATCTCATCAAATGGAAGGGATTGCCAGAGAGTGAGGCTAGCTGGGAAGCAGAAGAAGATCTTTGGCAGTTCCAAGACCACCTAAAGCGCTTTCACGAGATGAGCGCGACGGGGACGTCTGCCCTATAGGTGGGGGAGAGTGTCACACCCCGACACATCAGCGCCACGTAGGCACGACGTGGACATGATTTGGCGCCTAGTAAGCAGTTGTGCCATGTGAGCATCTAGAAGGTTCTAGAATCTTCTAGAACATTCTAGATAATTCCGGAACATTCTGGAAGTTTCTAGAAGCTAGTAGAAGACTCTAGAATATATTGGAACACTCTAGAATGTAGTAGAATACTCTAGAATATAGTAGAAACATCTTGTAGGTTCTAGAATACTCTAGAACCATGTAGAGACATCATGTAAATACTAGTAAGTCTAGAATCTTCTAGAAGCTTAATGTAGACCGTTGGATCAAAACGATCCTAACCATTGATTCAAGGGGAGATGGGCTATATAAACCCCTCACCCCCTCATTTGTAAACCATCCAAGAAGTTCTCATCAATAAGAGTTCTCTAGTATTCTCCAAGTTCTCTTACTTTCTCTCTTGCTCTCTTTTAGTCACTTTGCCTCTGGGAGAGGTGTCTTGAGGAAGGCTGACTTAGTTAAGAATCAGGAGGAGCGTCTTAGCTAAGTGCCGCACGGTTCTTACTAGGGAGAAAAGAGTAAGTCCGTGACAAACAGCTCCCCTGCCCCTTTTTTCTCCCTTTATTTGTTCAGAGTTCATCTCTGCCACCTTCTGTCTATTCAAAGTTTTTACTGTCTTCTTTGACTTTTGATAAAAATTTTAAAGAAATGTAATTTATTCTCTCAGAAAAAATAAAACTGTTGATATTTATTTAATGAGAAAAAATGTTAAACTTATAAAAACAATACTTAAAAATCAGAAAAAAAATAAAACTTATAAAAAACTTAAACTTCAAAGAAAGTTAAAAAATGTGTTATATCTTCTTGTATGATATTTATTTAATTTTATAGATAACTGTTGTTGAAGTTTATTGGTATTTTTTTCATCCAAAGTAAGAGGAATTTTTGTTCAATGTCTTGTTTAGAGTTGTTTGTATTTCTCTTTTATATATATAAAAAAAAGAGTTGTTGAGAATTAAAGATTTCCTATTTGGACTTGGACATCAAAATTGAATGACAATAAAAAAATAGAAAAATTGGGCAATTAGTAAAAAGGGTGCAGCGGCTAGCCAGCGTTGACAAAAGGTAAACTATCTGCAGCCTTTTTTGCTCCCCGTGGATGTCAATCATCTCCACTCGGTTCAATGAGAGATAAGTAAAGGGTACAGCCTTTTTTGATGAAGAGAAGGTGTTGACCAAGACAATGACCTGACTCTGAATTCATTATTCATCTAAGCAAATCAACAGCACCTTAATATGGAACAGCGATTACAAATGACAACAGTACAGCCCAAAAGAGATAAGTAAAGAAAACCAAGGACACTAGAACTGAATTTTATTTCTCGCGCACAATTAATCATACAACAGAAGATCAATGATTTACTACAGCAACGCCCACTCAAAGATTCTATTTCTTGGCAATTGCAGCTCTCCATTTGATCTGAAGGGACTTGGAAAGCTCTATAAGTTTGTCAGTTTCAGGTATAAGCTCCTTCACAGCAGGATCGGCAGCAAATCTCTCTGCCCATTTCACCAAAGCAGGAGCCTTTGCTTGAACAAGCAGCTTCCTACCATACACATTTTCTAAAACGCTGAGCAAACCCAGGAAGCTCCCAAAAGCAATGTCAAGGAACCCAATCCAATCCCCACCAAAAAAGGGTTGTCCTTTGCTGATTTTTCCAAACGCATCCTCCATTCTCGCAAACACTTCTTCCAATATCTCGAAGTATGGCTTCCTCGCCTCTTCGTCTTCAACAGTTATAATGCTTTTCATGGCCGGAAACCACTAACCCATTTGCACAAAAATAGGTAAAAAACTTCTATTCAGTATGATTGACCAAAACGGGAAGAAACTCGGAAACCCAGAAAGGAACAAAAATAGAAAAGGAATTACCTTGTCGTCGATGTAAGCAGCCCAGAATCGAGCAACTGCTCGATCATAAGGATCGGAGGGAAGGATGGAGGGCGCAGAGGACCAAGCCTCATCTATGTATTCAAGTATGATGAGAGATTCGCAGATGGGTTTTCCGTCGTGAATGAGAACTGGGATTTTGCCGTATACAGGGTTGGACTGAAGAAGCAGATCGCTCTTGGGGTTCATAGTCTCTTCAAAGTATTCATATTTCAGGGATTTGATGTTTAGGGCAATCTTGGCCCTCATCACATAAGGACTCGACCATCTCCCCAGAAGCTTCAGGCCACTATCCGCCATGGGTATCACTCTCCAAGAGGAACCAATCAGTGTACTATCACAATTCCCGACCACACTTGCTGCTAAATAATCACAAAAGTTTAGGGTGAATTCATTATTACTCTTTGTAAAAAAAAAAAAAAAATCATGTTGTAAGCTTTTGTTTTTTGTTTTTGTTTTGTTGGATCCCTATATGAGCGTGCCATTTTAGCAGTAATAATTTAGGGTTAAATTTCAATCATCTATTCAATCATTCATATTATTTTATACATATAAGATCTGCACCATGGAGGTTCTCTTGTTTGCGCATGGACTGTGGGGTTGATTCCAATAATTTCCGGAAATTATCTATTTTTGTGACCTCCTCAGTCGTCATCATATGTCTTGAAATGTAAGATCTATACTTAATTATTGGATGAATTTTGAAATTTTGTTTTATAAAAATTTATTGAGTTCTGAATTTCAATTATTTAAATTAATTAGAATTATTCAATCTATGTAGTGAGAAATTTAACTTTTTTGTGAGTAAAAATTCTTAATATAACAAGGTGTATTTTCTCTTCTCATGATGCAGTAAAATTGATGACCCTACGTTGTTTCATTTATTATCATATTTTCTCCTCAATCATAATAAAAGGTTGTTGAATTTTTTTCTGTGATAAAAATTTTAAGGATTAAATTTATGAATTCAATATTAAAGAGCAAAATTAATTGTAAATACGAAAGTTGAAGGAACAAATTTGTAATTTTCTTGGAAATTTTACTTCTGTTTTGGTGAGCATTTAAAGTTTATTCTAAGAGAGTTGCTTACAAGTTACAGTAACAATATTGGGGTAGGAGTATTCAATCGATTAATATCCTTCTTTTGTTTTGTGATTGATCAAATATCATCATTTGAAAAATGTTGGTGTATTTATCAGCATAGAAAATGATGTCAATTTTAGACAAACTAATCTTTTTGTCATGCGAGTAATAAGATATTAAAGAAATTATTAAATCAATTCGGATGAGATCCAGTGTCACAAAATAATATTTTGCAAGTGGTGAAAAAAAATAAAAGAAGAGAAAATTCTTTCATCAAATGACGAGAATACTGTTGATTGAAATTATTATATCAGTATTACTAATTAGATATGAAAATTGGTATTAGAGGCATTATAAAATTCTTTAAAGATATTGATCTATCTATCTTAAGTAACAATTAGAATAAATTTTTGTAAAACTATTTCAGTCACTAAACTCGTACCACAATTTTAAAGTCTTCGATCAAAAATTTCATCATCTAAAAGAAAAATAACTTTTTTACCATATGAATCATCTGATTCTCTTTAGCCTTCCTCGTCACCTATCAGGGTAGAGAAGAAATAAGGAAAAAAAAAAAACTTCGATTGATGTACAAACGTGAAAACAAAGCACCACGATGAATGAAAACCATGACCCAAGCTCTAATAATAACCTTCCTCCGCAAAACACTTTGAGCTATGAGTTGCGGTTGGGCAAACTAAGTCATTTGATGTGCGCAACATATTTAAATTATAAACCAACGACTTTTCAGCACATAATGTTCAAACACAACGTCAGATAATAATTATTATTTAGCTTATTAGCAATTATTGTCTCTTGACTTTTTCAGTTAGTTGTTGAGTCAAGTAAAGGATCACATATTATAAGTATTACATGTAATTATTTTCTGCATCTGTAACCATAAAAATATGCCTGTGTTATTCCAGCATCTAGAACACTTGAATAGACATAAAACATTGTAGAGAACTATAATTGAAGGGACTGCTGCTATTTATTGACCGGATTCTTGGCTATTGCATATCTGTAGCTGCAGGTTATACGATTTTTATACAAAAAAGAAAATTGTACTAAATATTAAGTTACAATATTTCTGCAATTATATTTTTCTTCACAGTAATTGCATCAAAACCTTGATCGTCATAAAATATTGTTACCAACTAAAATTAAGCGTTACTTATAAGATGAATAGCTGTAATGCTTCATTCGAGTAGACAAAAGATATATATTTGGGCTAGATGTTTTTAAAGAGAATTTACAAACTTCAAAAATTATATCAATTGTGAAGTCTATCTCATTCATTACAGAACTTTAATATTTTTTAAATGTCGGCAAAACTGCACCATCAGAAAAACCAAGGTAGCAAGAGAACCTTTAATTTAAGATCTCTTCTGTATTTGTTTCTTTTATGGAGGCCATGCAGCACATCCATATTGCGTAATCCCAATACAATACTTTAATCTCAGCAACTTGTCCTGTTGAATAGGAGGACGTTAATGATTTCTCTGTATTTGTATGTGTTTGTGGGACATTCTGCTTCAACCTTTTCAGAGCACCTGAAACTCAATCTTTGCTCCTCTTATGAAGAGTTATGGATGTTCTAATGTTCAAATTAATTTCAACTGAACCACCATGCAAGAAGAAGCAGAAGCAAACAATTATAGCCTATGATGCAGACAAAACTCCCCTATGTGTTCTCCTTTTGCTGCTTACCAATAAGACATTTCTCTATTGCTTCATCACAAAGCTCAAGGGTAATTTCTAAATTCCCTTCTTCATAATTTACATCAACAAAAATATCATATATCTCTTTCTCTGCTGCCAATCCTTGTCTTCTCATCTCTTCAAATAGGTTCCTTGCCTCCACAAATTTCTTCCTCTTACAGAAACCCTTTATAAGAGCATTATAGGAAGTAGATGTGAGATTAATCCCCTTTTCAACCATTTTTTTATGCAAAAACCATGCCTCTTTCATATTCCTAGATTTACAATGCCCTTTTATCAAAATATTTTAAGTGTTACTATCAGGCATTACTCCTTGAGCATGCATCCCCTTATAAATATCGGTAGTGGCACGCATATTATTTCTAATGCAGTACTGTTTCATAAGAGAATTGAATGTCGTGGCATTTGGCATTATACCCTTCTCTAACATCCATTTAATTAGTTTTTCACCATCTTCCAACATCCCTGACATGCAAAACCCATTCATTAGCACATTGAATGTAACAACTGTCGGCTGAAGTCCTTTATCAAGCATTGTCCGCAGCAGCTCATGAGCCTTGGTCATTTCCCCAATCTTACAATAAGCATCCATGAGAGTAGTGTATGCAAAGGGGGCGTGATTGAGGCGGGATGCAGGGGATGCAGCAGTAGCGTAGTGTGGCGATCTTCGAGCGAGTCTATCTCCCTTCCTAGCACGAAGGCATTGCTAGGATTGGGTGGGAGAGAATGTTACGCCCTGAAATTGGCGTGACCGTGCGGATGGTATGTGGTGCTAACTGGGGGTACTGGGACGGTAATGACAGGTGTTAATGAGCCCAAGTCTAGCTGAGTCAAGCATGCCTACTCGGTTAAGTTCGGAGAGCTTGTCGCTGGTCATGGACTTGACTATGAAGGAGACTAGTGGACATCTAGACAAACTGGTCGGGGCTGTTGCTGTTCCCCTGATGCGCCCTTGGCAGGGCGAAACCAATTGGCACCCATGTGCGTTAAAGGCTGATCCTAGGAGATGTGAGAGGACCCTGGGGTGCCGCATGAGCGCATTATGCTGCACAAGACTCTGAGCCCTTGACATCCTACTCTTGCTCCTGCGATGTTAAATCTCATCCAATAAATAGAAGACTCAATGCTCAGCTATGTCGGGCTATTATTATATTTTTTAAATAATAATAGGCAAAAAATAATAAGGACAAATGTATCTCTTAAACAGTTTTTAGCCTTTTTTTAGGGGGATGATTATTGTATAAATATACATTTATTTGTACACAAATAATATAACATTTTTTAATGAACTAAATAGTTTAATTATATTTTCAAGTAATTGTTCTAATATATATTTCTGATTCAAAATGAGCAACCTAGCGTCTACGAATGAAACGCGTTTTTATTCTTTATTATTTCATTGTTTAATAAATAAATAAATAATTTTAATTTGAAATATTAAAATAAATGATGAATGGATTAAAATTAAAGTTGAATCGCAATAATCTATTAATAATATTGGATAATACTCAAAAGATTAGGAAACTGACAATTATAATGAGCGATCATTGATAATGAAAAGAAAACGACGTATAAATAATTTATAAGAATAATTTGACGAATTGACAATACCCTTTATTTTGCATATGTGCAGAAATTATTTTATATAAAGTGACGTGCCAAGTCATTTGGATGACATTCCATTTAATTCAAGTCAAAAATGGATTATTTAAGCATTTTATAACTTAATCTTTTTTTTAATCCAGATAGATAATTTTATCCCAAAGAATAAAACATAGAAGATAATATCTCAAGAACATTCAAAAATAATTTTATAAAATTTAAAATACACAATCAGCTGAAAGAATAAAACAAATCATTCCAAAAAACAACTAATCAATAGAATAAAAACCAACAACCATAAAAACAAGGGATTAATTAACAGAAATTCATGTTAGTGTAGTCTTAAAGCTTGGCATTCAAACACCACCATTTTGTTTTACATCTTCTTCTTCTTCTTTTCTCACAAGTTACAAAATAATCAAACAGTTCTTGACTAGTAGAGTTTTAAATAAAGTTCTGATTAATTATCATTTTAAACATTTTTTTCAAGACGTACATTGATTTATCTACTTGTTATAGCAAAGTCCATGGCTTCTTTTAGAATAGAGTTTTGTAAAACTATTTCAGTCACTAAACTCTTACCACAATTTTAAAGTCTTTGATAAAAAATTTGATCATCTAAACAGTATTTGCATCAGAACCTTGATCGTCATAATATTGTTACCAACTAAAATTAAGCGTTACTTATAAGATGAATAGCTGTAATGCTTCATTCGAGTAGACAAGATATAAATTTCAGCTAAATGTTTTTAAAGAAAATATACTGTTACAAATCGAAAAAAGAAAAGATGAAATTAGAATAGAGAAATCTCGGGTCTGTTTATTTTTTATTTTTAAAAATTATTTTCTGTTCTCAATTATTTTTAGAATAAAAAAAATTTGTTTGATAACTATTTTCTGTTATTGTTTCGGAAACAAATTCTGAAAACAAATTGTTTTTAAAACATAAAAACAAAAATAATAAAAAGTTGTTTTTGTTTCCAATTTTTGTTTCCAGAACAAAAACAAAAACAAAAAACATGTTTTCAAAACAGTTTATCAAATAAATTTTTTTTTCTTTTGTTCTACAGAACAACTTTTAAACATAGTTTTCAAAAATAGTTTTTAAAAATAAAAAAATAAAAACAGAATCAAACAAGCCCTTCTCTTTTCTTCTATTCATTTCTTTTCTCAGCTAATGGCCTACTTTTGTACAAAAGAAAAAAGCAAGAACTTTTACCTATACATGTGTCCTATAACCAACCATAATAGAGAAATGACAAAAAGAAAAAATTAACAGCAACAAACTAACAACCCACCAAGAGAATTAGTTTAATAATATATAATATAAACAGAAAATTAAGACTAAATAATCACAAGGCTTAATTTCAAGACTCTCCCCTGAAGAAGGAGAATACAAATTATGTATTCCCATCTTGTTTATAAGTCCTTGAAACTGATTTGGATGCAAAGCTTTAGTGAATACATCTGCCAACTGAGCATGTGATGAAACATGAAGTGTCTTGAGCATTTCAGTTTGAATCTTTTCCCTCACAATATGACAATCAGTCTTTATATGTTTTGTACGTTCATAATACACTGGATTTGTAGCAATATGTAAGGCTGCTTGATTATCACAGAAAAGCAAGGCTAGATCTTGGTGTTTTACTCACTACAGGAATAACGGGGTTTAGTGGCGGTTATTTAGTGGCTTTAGCGACGGTTACAACCGTCGCTAACTGCCATAACGACGATTTTAATAACCATCGCCGAGACATTGGCCTTGCGACGGTTTGGACCAACTGTAGGGATAGCGTCGTTAAGACAGGGTTTAACGACGGTTATTTTTCGTCTTAACAACGGTTTCTCAACTGTCTCTATGTGTAGATTAACGACGGTTCGTACAACTGTCGTAAGTAATTTGGATATAACGACGGTTCAAGGAACCGTCGTTATACATTTGATATAACGACGGTTGTACGAACCGTCGTTATACCTTTTTAATTTTAATTTTTTATTAAAAATTATTATTTTTTAAAATTATTTATGTTTATATTATTATTACCATATTTAATCTTTTCAAATATATATATTTATTCTAATAATTATAACTGACATTATTATTTATTTATTTTTAATTTTTATCTTAAATTTCATAATTTATATTTTAATTTAGTTTAGTTTAATTTTATAATTATTATATTTAATTTTTTAAAATATAATTTCTTGTCTCAAATTGTCTATTTTATAATGTTAACTTTTTTTTATCTCTTATATCGTTACATATTAAAAATTTAAAATAAATAGTATAATGTAAATGACATTCATAAATAAATTATAGAATTAAAATTAATAATGACTTAAACATTAAAACTACAATAAACATTTTTGTACAAAAAAAAAATAATATACAATAAATATATATCATCAACTCTCAACTCGGACCCTGAGGACCCTGTGGCATCTTCTTGATGTCCACTGCCTTTATCACTAGGGACCTGAAAATTAATTTTATTATATAAGCATTTTGAAATTAAAAATATTAATAATAACAATTATTTATGAAATTTAGAATTTAAATATTACCCTAATATTTGCACTCGGAACAAGTGTAATGTCAGGCGGCACTTGACCCGGAAAGTTCTGGAGCAAGAACGCCATAGCTGCCTCCATCTGTCTCTGTCGAGCTATCATGTCAGCGTCACGAGCCTCTCGCTCCGCCTCTCGTTGCTGCTACTCCATCTCTCGGCGCTGCTGCTCGATGTCTCGCTCATGTATGGCCGCTTTCAGACGAGCCACCTCATTCTGTAATTCAGTGTATGAAGGCCCAGACCTAGATGATGAGTTCGATCCAACAGAGGGACGTCCGAAGACTTGGGTTGGATAAACACCTAACCCAAATCCTCGAACACGACCCGAGTGCTCTGCAGTTCCCAAGGCTCTCGCAAGTGAATCATCTGTCGAGAGCTCTTGGGAAGAGCTATCCTCCTGTTGGATCGAGACAATTTTTTCCTATAAAATGAAATAGAGACGTTAAATTTTTATTACAATTAATAAATAATTAAATAAAATTTTGAATTAACATAACAATAGCTATATTTTACATACCGCAACTGCTCGAGCCTCGTCGTTGATGTATGTTCCGTTAGCTCTTTTATGAGCTGACGTCCATACATCACCGCGAGTCACTGGGCCCTCAACTTCCGCCTCTTGAATAAATAAACAATTAATAAAAATTTTAAAGAAAAATGTTTTTTATTTAAAAAGGAATAAAATTCTTTTGAAATAAAACTCACAAGCTCAGCCCTTCTACGTGCAAAGCTCTTGGATCCAGTTGTATGTGGCATCGTCATATGTCTTCTGTTACGTTTATTTTGAGCAGCCACATCCTAAATAAATGCATAAATAAAATAATTAATCAATGTTTTTGAAAAGAAAATATATATGAAAAAATTAATATAAAAAATTACTCTGGTCCTCGCGTTCAGCCGGTAATCAACGAACGTAGCCCATTGGTCACGTGGAATGCTAGAGGGTACGTCGTTCAGCAACTCCTCCCTCGTCCTGGTCCCATCGTACTTGAATCGAAACACATTATAACGTGCGGCTCTCCATTTGGCTCCAAATGACTGTAAAATGATCTTCTTGTGGAAGTCTGTCACATTAAAATGTGTCTACAAAAAATAATACAAATCTCAGTTAAACATTAAAAATATTAAAGTATACTTAAGAAGAATTAACATTTCATACCTGTATCGTGTCACAAAACACTCCGGCCTTGTAATCCTCGGGAATGCTCCTCCAATCTTTATATGAGATCGAAAAGAAACGGAAGTTATCTCCAATGGTGCCGAGGAAGACACCAAGGAGACCACCTTCGTCTCCAATGGGCTGGTGGGTGTCGTTACACCGGACAACCACCTTGTGCCCACTAGGTAACGCCCAAACATCATGGATAGTTATCTGTCTGGGCGTCACCTGACCGGTCTCATCTGTTACAATATAAAATAAATGTGTTAACTCAATATTTAGACGCTAATTGTTATAAATATAAAAAATATTTTATATTATACTTATAACATCGACTGTCCACGATCTCTTGTGCCTACGCTCCTGCTGAGCAATCTGATGCTCTACCTCAACGCCCCTCAACAAATCATTGACGTCCAGGTTGATATCAAAATCGTCGTATGGTTCCTGGGCGTCGTAAGAGGGGATTGTGGACGGTGTGGGATCTGACTCCGGTGCTGTATCGTTAGATGGGGGTAGTGTGGACAGTCCAGCCTCTGCCTCTAGCACCCTCGAGTCTGGAGGTATCGTGGACTGGACATCTACTGACTAAACAGTATCATCATCGCAAGGATGTCCTCCCTCGCTACTAGCTGGGCGACCAACATGGCCAGCTGATGTCGCCGCACCAGCTCTACCCGCAAATCCAGATCTACCCCTCCTCATCGTCACTATGCCTGTCAGAAAAAAAAATTAATAATATTAATTTCACCTCATAAATTGTTCATTTAAAAATAAGAAAATAATAAAACCATATATCAAAATACATAAAAAGCATAAATTGTTCATAAACAAACTTAAAATATATTCAAGATAATACAGAGCCAAATTAGTACCGTAACAGACATAAATTCACTGTTTCTTCTAGAAATAATGTTTCTAAATTTTGAACGTGCAACGGATCACTATCATATGAAATATTATCATCGTCCTCGCCCATCTCATATAAATCACGAGGCTTCAAATGTACAACCATATTCCATTTGTTGTCAACTGCATCTTCTACATAATATACTTGATGCGCTTCGGATGCTTTGATGTACAGCTCGTCATCGTCATTTTCACCGGTATGAATCAACTGTGAAAAATCGACAGATGTCACCCCGAAACCATCTGTGGTAATGCCCCTCGCTGTTGTTGTATTGACCCACATACATTTGAATAATGTAACTGTAAAGTGACTGTGATAATTCAATTCTACAATATCCAATAACTTTTCATAATACGACACTCCACCAAATTACATATTTATGTCACTGCTACTTGCATAACTCCTCGTCCTGAAAATACCGTGAACTCCACTATTTTGGGTTGTCAACCCTTGGTCTCGCTCTAACGTTCGAAATTTAAATCCATTTATATTGTATGCACTGTATCGGCGTGCTCTATCCAAGGGCCCAATTGCCAGAAATTTTAGTTCAGTTGATAATGTCTCACTACTATCATTTGCTATCTGGGAAAGAAAAATTGAGTCGTGAGTTATGCTTATATTAGATTGTAAATACAAATTGACTAGGTAAATTGTATACTTACACGACGAGTGAACCAAGAAACAAACTCCCTATGAACTTTTTTATCTATCTCAAAAGACGATCGGGTTCTACTTCGTAAGCTATGTCTTACCCAATCTCTAAATTCTCTGTAAAAAAGATTGAGTCATAAATTTAATGATTCATATCCATTAGATAAATATTAATGTAACAGTAAAGTTTGGTGTACTCACTGAAGATAAGATTCGACTTCCGAACAATTTATTAAGGCATGCCGATGGGCTTGCAATTTTTCTCGGGGAGAAAGGGTGAAATACTCGAACCCACCAGTGGCCTTCCTACTTGTGGAAACAACGTACCCCCCACTGACGTCGTCACATCAGGTCGATCGTCGACCCGAATAGGACGATTGAACAATGTTTCTACACCCTCCAAATACCTTGAACAAAATATCAAAACTTCTTCAGCAACACATGCCTCGGCTATTGAGCCCTCTGGCCTTGCTTTATTTCGAACGAATTACTTAAGCTTACCCAAGTATCTGTACAACATACGTTAAACCAGGTATGAAAAATTGATAATAAAAAAAACATAAACAAGATAAAATAGATTTGAATTTTTAAATTCTTGTACCTTTCAATAGGATACATCCAACGATATTGAACTGGTCCGCCTAACTTGGCTTCTTGAACCAAGTGAACTGTTAAGTGTACTATTACTGTGAAGAAGGAAGGAGGAAATATCATCTCCATATGACACAGCGTCAGAACAATACAATTTTGAAGTTGATCAAATTCGCTGACATTTAAAGCTCTGGAACAAATATGTCGAAAGAATGAACAGAACTCGATCAGAACTGCAGACACTTGCTGAGGAAGTGCCTTCCTTATGGCAAATGGTAGTAGTTGTTCCATAAGAATATGACAATCATGACTTTT
This sequence comes from Gleditsia sinensis, assembly GCA_037074535.1. NCBI lineage: Eukaryota > Viridiplantae > Streptophyta > Magnoliopsida > Fabales > Fabaceae > Gleditsia > Gleditsia sinensis. The sequence continues at coordinate 8,046,502 of CM073471.1, forward strand.
CAACCCACCAATCTTACGTTGTCTTAAATCAATGCATCTAGAAATATTACTACAATATCCGTTAGGCACAGAGGTGGTTTTCAGTGTTTTGAGAAAGATATCTTTACCTGCATTTGTCAACGTGAACAAAGCAGGCGAATACTTACCATTCTCATCTGGCCAAAGCTTTGACCTAACACCTAACTCCTGTAAATCTCTTCGTGCATTGATGTGGTCTTTTGAATGGCCAGTGTCATTTAATAAAGTATACAGAATGTTGTCGCAGATATTTTTTTTCGATATGCATCAAATCAAGATTATGCCACAATAAATTGTTCGCCCAATATGGAAGTTCAAAGAATATACTCTTTTTTCGCCATTGTTGAGTCCCAGCTGCAACCCCTCCGTGACCTCGGGACCTCTATTCTCGACCTTCATGTTCTCCGTTCTTTCCGAATACAATGTTAATATCATTAATTTGTCTGAAAATATCTACACTGTTCAATTGCAGTGGAGGATTTTTTCTATCTTCTGTTCCATCAAACCTGTTACGGGCAAGCCAAAATTTGTGACCCAGATTTAGAAAACGACGATGTCCCATAAAACACCATTTTCGACTATGAGGAAGGCGCACAGGAGTTGAATCAAAATTACAGTGTGGACAAGCCAATCCAGTATGAGTATTCCAACCTGATAAACATCCAAGGTCAGGAAAATCACTGATTGTCCACATGAGAGCAGCATACATATTGAACATGTCACTGCTGAATGAATCGTAAGTCCGCACACTATCGAACCATAGCTCCTTCAACTCTTCAATCAACGGTTGCAGAAATATGTCTATATCATTTCCCGGTCACCAGGAATTATCATTGACAACATAAAAGAACTCTGCTTTATACACATCCAAGGAGGAAGATTGTAAGGGATCAGTACGACTGGCCATATGCTGTAACTTGTACTTAAATTTCCAAATGGATTAAAACCATCGATAGCAAGGTCCAAACGCACATTTCTAGGATTGGATGCAAATTGAAGATTTAAGATGTCAAATATCTTCCATGCCTCGGAGTCCCTCGAATGCCTCATCATACCGTCACTATTTGTGTATGTGGAATGCCATCTCATATGTTCGGCAGTCTTAGAAGACATGAACAATCTTTGTAGTCGGGGCTTTAATGGAAAGTATCTGAGGACTTTATTAGCCATCTTCTTCCGCTTCTCCCCTTTTTTTCTCGGTTTCCACCTCGATGCACTGCACTTGTTACAAGCATCTTTATTTTCATTTTCTCCCAAGAATAGCATGCAATCATTTTTACAGGCATGTATTTTTTTGTAGTTCAACCCCAACTTATTAATAATTTTTTTAGCCTCGTAAAACGAAGTTGGAATCTTTGCATCCGAAAAAACGTCAACCAATAGTTGCAGCATCATTGACATAGCCTTGTCGGATATCCCGCACAAACACTTGATGTGGTACAAATTCACCAGAAATGACAATTTGGAGTATTTGTCACACCCTTCATACAATGGTTCTTGCCCATCCTTCAGTAATTCAAAAAAATCTCTCGTGCCTTCGTCTATCCTTTCACCTGATGGTGGAACCGGCATATCAACAGAATCAACACTTTCATGTTCATGATGAATTTTAAATACTTCACGGACCATGTCCTGCACAGGGTCATTTTGGACGATTGGACGTTCTGGAACATCATGTAGTACTATTTGATGTCTTGTAGCAGGATCTTCTGTTACCATTTCTCTGTACATACTCCAAAAATCGTAGCCTTGTGGAAAAGGCTTGACGATCAAGTGTTGGCGCACAACTTCCGTAGCTTGCCATTTTTTAAATCTGCACTTTGGACATGGGCAGATTATTTGACCTTCCACACCCGAGTTAGCATTTGCAAAGTCTAAAAATCCTTGTAGACCTTCCAAATACTCTCGGGTGTGTCGAGGTTTATGGATCCAAGTCTTATCCATGATTGAAACCATTATGAAATCAAAAAAATTAATTAATAATTCACTGAATAATGTATTCTTAATGCATAACTTCATAATCTAACACCTTATCGAGAATTAAATAATATACGACAAAGAAAACTTTAATGATTTTTAATTCTATTTAACAATTTAACATTTCTACTTAATCAGAAAAAATGTTGATATTTTTAATTCTATAAAAAAGAGTTGTTGAGAAATAAAGATTTTCTATTTGGACTTGGACATCAAAATTGAATAACAATAAAAAAATAGAATAATTGGGCAATTAGTAAAAAGGATGCGGCGGCTAGCCAGCATTGACAAAAGGTAAACTATCTGCAACCTTTTTTGCTCCCCGTGGATGTTAATCATCTACACTCGATGCAATGAGACATAAGTAAATAGGGGCGTTCAAAATTGAACCGGAACAAGCCTTGTCGTCGATGTAACAAAAATAGAAAAGGAATTACCTTGTCGTCGATGTAAGCAGCCCAGAATCGATCAACTACTCGATCATAAGGATCAGAGGGAAGGATGGAGGGAGCAGAGGACCAAGCCTCATCTATGTATTCAACTATGATGAGAGATTCGCAGATGGGTTTTCCATCGTGAATGAGAACTGGGATTTTTCCGTACACAGGGTTGGACTGTTAGTTTATTGTCGTGTCGTGGCCAAAGTGGGATTGCCCATTATGGTTTACAGTTTATTTGCTTAGCAGTTTAGGTTACTCACATTGTTCAATATTCCTGAGTTATAGGAACATGCATACGTGCAAATTAGTTTGTTTGTTTGTTGCAAGTGTCCACCACATTTATAGGATGTGGGTTTACGTTAGTTGCTTAATTATCTGAGTCAGTTACTATGGAAACAGCTATATAAGCTGAACCTATCAACTTCATTAAATAGAGGATTTCATTCTTCAACTATTGTGTACTGTATATCACATTTTGGTATCAGAGCCTCACACAACAGTCGTTGCATGTTTGAGAGTGTTTAGAGAAGCTGCAGACTTCAAACAAATAGAGAGTTATGTGAGAAAGCCATAGTTATTAATGGCGACAGAAAATTCTTTTTTCCAACCCTCTATTCCCAAATTATCAGGGCACTATGACCATTGGGCTATTCTTATGGAGAATTTTCTGAGGTCAAAGGAATACTGGGTATTGGTGGAACAAGGGATACCTGCTGTAGCAGAGGAAGCCGAACTCAATGATGCATAGAGAAAGCATATTGAAGACATGAAGCTGAAGGATCTTAAAACAAAAAATTATCTTTTCCAAGCCATTAATAGGTCAATCTTGGAGACTATCCTAAACAAAGAATCTGCTAAGGCTATCTGGGATTCCCTCAAAGAAAAATATCAAGGGACAGCTCGGGTGAAGTGAGCTCAGTTGCAGGCATTACGGAAGGAATGGGAAATCTTACAAATGTAAAACGGGGAATATGTTAAAGACTATTTTGCTCGCACTCTGGCCATTGCTAATAAAAAGCGCATTCATGGTGAGAAGATGACAGATGTTGATATAATAGAAAAAGTTATGCGCTCCATGACTTCTAAGTATGACTATGTGATATGTTCTATAGAAGAATCAAATGACTTAGACTCTCTAACAGTTGATCAACTTCAAAGTAGCCTTTTAGTGCATGAGCAACGCATGAATGGTCATGCATCCATGGAGGAGCAAGCTTTGAAGATCACTTACGAAGAATCATCTGAAGGAAGGGGTCACGAACGTGCCAATAATTCACGTGGCAGAGGACGAGGTAGAGGACGATTCAATTTTGACAAATCCCGAGTAGAATGTTATCATTGTCATGATTTTGGTCACTTTCAGTATGAATGCCCAAAGAAAGGAAGAGAGTCTAAGGACAACTATACAGAAGCAGAGGAAGAAATATTACTCATGACTAGAGTGGATATTGTAACAACCTCTTTTTTTTCCTTTATTATTATACAATATTGAGTTCACATACATGTCATTAATCAAAACATACGTACAACATATCAAACACATAGATATTTACATCTTGTTTATTTTGGTTGACCAATTTCGGAGATACAGGTGCGGGTGGTTGCACCTTTACCGAGATCTGAGTCAACTCGACCACAAACATCTTATTTGATTCTGAAATCTGTCCAACATAAAGTAACTCGATCCAATGTGCACTAAAAGCCAGAGCCTTAGAAACAAAAGCTGCATAAATAATTTTCTGAACATGATATGGAAATATAGTGAGAATTAAATCCCAGTAAGTTCAACAATAAATCATCATCAATATAGCTCATCACATCATGTTCAGCTGTATAAACTACAAAAAATATCTTTGGTCACATGAATGCATTATATCTATGCACATAAGAATCATACTGTAATAATATGTATGACAGGATTAACTATTTTCAAAATATCATATGATGGCCATCAACTTATTCTCATTTCAAGCTACCCCGGTCAGGGTGAGTATCCTCTACTCTCTGGTACGGGCTTTTCTCGCTCCGTCCGACATGACCCACTTTCTCTTTCTTTTCTCATTATCATGATCATAACAGTTGGTAAGGCGTCCCCTACTGGTGCACCACACGGATTGCCATGTGACCGTGCTCATTTCATTTCTTTTCACAATGATAGCCAAAAATATGCTTTCAATAATAAGTATGTTCATCAAAATATAACTATTACCAAAAATCATTGGTAATCATACCATGAACATAACCATTTCAAATATCACTTTATAAAATATTTTCATGTCAAAATTTCACACTTAAGATGGTAAGAAGTTCATACAATGGCAATGGCTATGGCTATACTAGTCATTTATTATTTTCATTTATAAGATTCATCTTCTTTCTTAAATATTAATTTTATTACTTTATTTTCTTGATGCAGGTTTTCATCACATCTAACCTTCTTTTACTAATCAGAGCATAACTTCCTCAATTGAACTCCGATGTAGGTGATCTTGTTGTCCATTTCAAGATAAAACAATTATCTAAAACTATTATGTTGAAAAGTTTAGCGAAATATTAAGAAATCAAGGTGATATTACTCCCTCAAAGTACAGGATAGTTCCTCTCGGATAGGTTCTGACCTTTAGCTACTAATCTGTCCATATCTCCCACATATGAATTTCAAATTAAGTGATTCCAGTGGCTAAAAATCCGTGACACATCTATCTATAATTCATACGTTAACCATTTATTTTAATTCCTTATAGAGTGTTCCCAGAAATTAAAATACCGAAGCTATCCTAACATATTCTTCCCTGATGAACCATTTTCTGACCTTTGCTTACTAATCAGACCATATATACATCATATGGACTCTAAATTGAATGATTCCAGTGGATACAAACCCGTGACACATATATCATGAATTCTTATGTTAACCATTTATTTTAATTCCCTACAGATAATTTCCATAAATTAAAATACCGAAGCTATCCTAACATATTCTTTCCTGATGACCCATTTTCTGACCTTTGATTATGAATCGGCTCATATATTCCTCATATGAACTCCAAATTGAATGATTTCAGTGGCTAAAAATCCGTGACACACATATTTTTAATTCTTATGTTAACCATTTATTTTAATTCCTTATAGATTGTTCCCAGAAATTAAAATACCGAAGCTTAAAATTCTGCCAACCATAGCCATACCCATGCAAAACTATCTACACCAACCTAAGTATTCAAACATACATCACATGCAAGATCAATATGTAACATGATATAGCAACATCCATGACCAATCATCAAAGTTCTAAGATCAAAATTTCATATAAATATTATAAGTTTCAAAAGTTTTCTTCAAAAAAAAATATTGTTAAACTTACTTGGAGCACTTAGTCTTCTAGACTTCTCCTTCCTCTTTCTTCATTTCTTCCTCTCCTTTCCTCACTCTACCTTGCTTCTATTTTTCCTCTCCCTCACTTGGACGAAATTCTAATGTTGTTAGGGTGGGTTTTCTTATATAGACCACCAAATAATTCACCTTTCATGATCATGGGTCTACCTTATCACAATTAGGATACACTTTGTTGAATTTTTGGAAAACAAACAACTTATGTTCTTGTATTCCTCTTCCTTAGTCAAGATATGCATAGGAAAAGGAGATTTGTATTTTGAAAATTATGATGATATGTTTTTAAGATAAGGGACAAGGTCCCTTTGATTTAGGGATTCATTTACTTTTTCTTTTGTCTTAAACAATTATGATAGGTTGCCTTTTTAAGTGACAAATTTCTAGCCCTTCAATCTCCATTATTTGGTTGAAATTATTTATGTGGGATAGAGATGTTTTGTCCTAATGCTATGTTTTATCATACCACTTGCTAAAATTATGAGGGTAGGATATAGATGTTTTGTCCTAAAACCTTGTATTATTATGCCACTTGCCAAAATCATGAATGTAGAATCACACCACTTGCTAAATTTTTGTCTTAATGTCATGTCACCTAATCTTGATTACACCATTATTTCATCACTTTAATTTTATTTTTATTTTATTTTTTCTCTTGAGTTTGGGCTCATTCTTGCCCATTTTCTTTACTTTGGTTAAAATTCTACCTTTCATAATGGGCTTGGTCACATTTTCATGATTTTTTGGGCTACCGGTCCAATTTCTATATCCTAGTCCAAGTCTATATTTTATTTCATCCTTGGGCTATCCTATTGGCTTGCTAAAAATTCATGTGAAGTAGAAAAACTCTATGTGAAGTAGAAAAACTCTATATGAAGTGTCCATAGGTTAAAGCCCAATTACGGGTGGAGATACTAAACTTAGTAACTTTTGCTCTTAAATTAAGAAAAATTACCCTAATCCGATCTTCTTGAAATTTTAAGACATTTACTTACTTCATAAAAATTTATCTTTCCTTACCTAAGAATTTCACCTTTCTTTAGCATGTTTATTTCTAATATTTCCTCTTAGGTTTTCTTTCTTTACCTATTCCATTAATATTAGAACATTTCTATGCATATATGTAAGACGAAGAATTTCTAAGAAAAATATCTAAAAATTACGGGATGTTACAGATATGGCTGATGAATCCAAAGATACCTGGTTTCTTGATTCCGGGTGCAGTAATCATATGACTGGCCACAAGGAACTATTTTCATCTCTAGATGAGAGCTTCCGTGAATCAGTTAAGCTCGGCAACAACTCATGTATGGAAGTAAAAGGACAAGGTAATGTGAGATTTATGGTTAACAATATTGTGCAGATTATCACAGGTGTATTTTATGTACCTATGTTGAATACCAATTTGCTTAGTCTCGAGCAATTACAAGAAAAAGGATTATCTATTGAGATCAAAGAAGGAGTTTGTAAGATTTTTCATCCACAATGTGGACTACTAGCTGAGTCTATCTTGTCTCACAATCGAATGTTCACCTTGAAAGTGAAGTCTCAACTAAGGGAGGACAAGTGTCTCAACACTACTATTGAAGATCCCACTCAGTTATGGCACCATCGATATGGTCATCTGAGTATTGGGGGATTAAAACTTTTGCAAGAAAATAATATGGTTCTTGGGTTACCACCACTCAAAGCTCCAAACCATTTGTGTGAAAGCTGTGAACGAGGCAAGCAGAAACGTGAACCGTTTCCAAAAGCAAATAATTGGAGAGCATCCAAAATTCTACAACTGATCCACTCTGACATATGTGGACCCATCCAACCTCTTTCAAATGAGGCATTTGTCACATTCAAGATGTTCAAAACTCTGGTTGAGACTGAAACTGAAGAACACATACAAGGACTAAGAACAGATCATGGTGGAGAGTTCACATATGTTGAATTTTTCAATTTTTGCAATGACCATGGCATTCGTAGGAAACTAACAGCATGCAGCCCGCAGCAGAACGGAGTGGTAGAAAGGAAAAATCAAACTATTATGAATATGGTTCGGAGCTTATTGACTGAGAAAAATGTTTCAAAACCATTCTGGCCTGAAGCTGTTAGGTGGACAGTTCATATACTCAATCAAAGCCCTACTCTTGCAGTTCGAAACATGACTCCTGAAGAAGCATGGAGCGGAATCAAACCTTCAATTCATTATTTTAGAATATTCGGATGCATAGCATATGCACATGTACCAGATAGCAAACAAAAGAAACTAGATGACAAGAGTGTTAAGTGTATCATGCTTGGCGTAAGTGAAGAATCAAAAGCATATCGTCTCTATGATCCTGTGTCCCAGAGAATCCTTATCAGTCGGGATGTGAAATTTGAAGAACAAAGCAGTTGGAATTGGGAGAACAATCATCAAGAACAGAACATAATAGATGGTGAGTGGCATGATGACAACAACACCATTAACACTAGACATGCACTAGAAGCTACAGCCAATAATACTGAGTCCCTTGATGAGCAACCAGAACTAGATACCTCCTCACAATCTCAACATCAAAGAACCTGACGACCACCTATTTGGATGAGCAACTATGATAGTGGTGAAGGATTGTTTGAAGAGGATGACATTGTTCATTAGGCAATGTATGTTGACTGTGATCCCATTAGTTTTATAGAATCCATGAAAAGCCCAATATGGAGACAAGCCATGCACCATGAAATTGATGCAATTCAGAAGAATGATACATGGCTCTTGACTGACTTACCAGCACATGCTAAGAAGATTGGTGTTAAATGGATTTTTAAAACAAAGTACAAGGAGAATGGGGAATAAAAGAGTGGGTTATATATATATAACCCACTCTTTTTTTCTTTGTAATTAGATTGGTGATCAAATAATTTTATCAATTTTCATTGTCAATGTTTTGACATGTTAGTGTAGCATTATCTATGCAATATCTTTGCCATATTTAATTTAGGAATTAACTTTTAATTACTTCCTCACACAACATTTTAGGTGTATATATAATTTTGCAGCTTAAAGGAATCATAATGGAAAATATCAATGTGACACATGATAGTGAACTTTTATGCCATATTAAAATGGTGTCATATTCTTTGTTTGTTTTGGAAAAGGTAACAATGAATTTTGAATAAGTCTAAAATTTTAGGCATGAACAATGTCAATGCCTTCCATCTCTTCGAATTTCTACTCTTCGTATGCCCTAAAGCCATTCTTGGACATGATAGATAAACCATCATTTTCTAGTTAGCACTCGATAAACTATCTTATTAGATATAATTTTCATGTTATGCTACTAAGATCTCAATTGTACTACCTTTGTCAACATAATTCCATTCCATTCTACCAATATACATATACTTTATCTTGTCTAAATATGTTTCTTTATTTTTTTTCAATCGCTAACTTGCACTCCAACAAATTTTATAGGGAATATTATGGACAAAAGTTGGTTAGATGTAAAGAATAGAGCTGATCCAAGATACATACAAGGGCTGGATCATTTTCTTGATTGGGCGTATAGTGAAATAAGGTTAGGAAGCAGAATTAGGTGTCCATGTAAAAAATGTAGAAACGTGGTCTTCAAGGTGAGACATGAAATACGATTTGATTTGTTGAAAAATGGATTTTTGGAGTCTTACAAAGTTTGGGATCTTCATGGAGAAGTTGTGGGGATAACTTCAAATCCCTCTGATGAAAGTAATACTGTTGAGGAGGATGACATGGCTGGAATGATACATGATGCATGCGGAGTTGTGAACATAGAGGAGCTGAATACTAATATAGAAAATGGTGAAGAGCCAAATGTGCATGCAAAGAAGTTTTACCAATTATTGAAAGAAGCCGAAACAAATCTATATCCAAATTCTGACAAGGTGTCAAAGTTGTCATTCATCGTTAAGCTACTTAATTTAAAGTGCCTTAATCATTGGAGCAATAAGTCTGTGGATATGTTGTTGGACTTATTTAAGGAAGTGTTACCAGAGGGGGCCCAAGTACCCAATTCTTACTATGAAGCCAAGAAGGTTGTTAAAGACTTAGGGTTAGACTACACAAAAATTGATGCATGTAAGAATGACTGCATTCTATATAGAAAAGAATATGCCAATGCACAATCATGCCCTAGATGTAAATTGTCTAGATGGAAATCATGTGGACCCAAAGGTAAAAAAGAAGCACACAAAGTGTTGAGATATTTTCCAATAAAGTCTAGGTTGCAAAGACTGTATATGGCAAGACACACTGCTAAAGACATGAGGTGGCATAAGGAGAAACGTGTTGATGATAGTGTATTAAGGCACCCTGCTGACTCCATTGCATGGAAGTCGTTTGATGAGCAACACCTTAGTTTCTCAGCAGATCCTAGAAATGTTAGAATGGGTTTAGCTAGTGATGGCTTTCAGCCATATGGAAACATGAGTACTAACCACAGTATTTGGCCAGTTGTTCTTGTACCATATAACTTGCCCCCTTAGAAATGTATGAAACAACCGTACCTCATGATGACACTTCTTATCCCAGGCCCTAAGTCTCCGGGAGATGAGATTGATGTATATTTCGAGCCAATGATTGAGGAATTGAACGAATTGTGGAATTTAGGGGTTGAGACATATGATGCTCATTCAAAGTCAAATTTCTCTATGCGAGCTGCTATTATATGGACAATAAATGATTTTTCTGCATATGGTAATCTTTCAGGGTGGTCAACAAAAGGAAAATTGGCATGTCCTTGTTGCCATAAACATACCCACTCGATATCGCTAAGAAGTAAATTATGTTATATGGGACATCGTCGCTTCTTACCAGTTAATCATCCATGGCGTCGGAATAAGAGGGCATTTGATGGTAAAGTGGAAAATAATGTTGCTCCTACATATTTGACTGGTGAAGAAGTGCTTGAACAACTCCAACTTCTACCGAGTGTGACATTTGGAAAAGGCAACAAGCGAATGCGTGACAAATCTAGCATTGCTTATAATTGGAAGAAGAAGAGCATTTTCTTCAAACTACCCTATTGGAAAACACTTTTGCTACGGCATAATTTGGATGTCATGCACATTGAGAGAAACATATCTGACAACATAGTGTCCACGGTGATGGATATGGCTGGAAAGACAAAAGACACAGTGAAGAGTCGATATGATTTAATGGACTTGGGGATCAGACCAAGTTTGCATCCTATTGATGATGGAAACAACATCTTGCTACCAACAGCATGTTATGTGCTATCATCACAAGAGAAGTTGAAAGTGTGTAATTTTTTGGCTCAATTAAAAGTTCCTGATGCATTTTCTTCAAATATTTCAAGATGTGTCAATGTAGCAGAAAAAAAAGATTTTTGGATTAAAGTGTCACGATCATCACATATTGTTGCAAGAATTATTTCCAATTGCAATACGTGGCTTGTTGCCTAAGGAGGTAAGTGAACCCATAATAGAATTGGCACAATTTTTCAAGATTTTGTGCTCGAAGTGTTTAAGTATGGAAAACTTGGATTCCATTGAACAACAAATTTCCATTACATTATGTAAACTGGAAACTGTTTTTCCTCCAGCTTTTTTTGATGCCATGGTTCACTTACCAGTTCACTTGGCAAGAGAGGCAAAGATTGCTGGGCCTGTTCAGTATCGATGGATGTACCCAATTGAAAGGTTACTATCTGACTTAGACTCAAACTCGAGTTATGCTTGATATTAGATACCTATTAACTTTAACTCACTTTTGTAGGTATTTACGCACACTAAAATCATATGTTCGTAACAAAGCTCGTCCTGAAGGTTCGATCGCTGAGGGCTATTTAGCAGATGAAAGTATCACCTTTTGCTCAAGATATCTGAGTGACATTCCAACAAAGTTTAATAGAATCCCAAGAAACGATGATGGGAATATGACAGCCTGTGAGATGTCAATTTTTAGTCAAAGTGGACAGCCAAGAGGTGCAGCTAAATCGCTTCTCCTACCCAACAAAGAATTTGATAAAGCTTGTCTATATGTGCTACAGAATTGTGAGAAGGTTTGGCCATTCATAGAGTGAGTCAACTATAACTTGCTAGCAATTAAAATGTTATTTGATTAAATTCTAATAGATGAAATGAAATAATTTGTAGAGAGTATAAAAATGAGCTTCAAACACAAGCCCAAGCATCAAATGTTGATTTGGGGAACATGAAAGAGTTTTCCAAATGGTTCAATCGTCGAGTAAGTGTCTTGCTATGAGTCAATCAATGTATTATATTATTGGCCTTGAATTATAACCTCTCAATCTTGTTTGATTTCTAATAGGTTATGAAGTCAGATTCACATTTTCAAGGAGACAATGAGTTGATTAGTTTAGCCATTGGTCCACAAAGAGTTGTATATAGATATACAACAATTTTGGTCAATGGATTTAGATTTCATACAAAATGCCGTGCATCCCAGAGGAAAACTCAAAATAGTGGAGTTCTTATAAAAGGAGACGATTCAGATCCTGAGAAGGAATATTATGGTGTCCTTGAAGATATTTATGAGTTATCATATATGGGGGATAAGAAAATATACCTCTTTAAGTGTCACTGGTGGGATGTTGCTCATTTGGGAAGAGGATATAAAGTTGACAAATATGGATATACAAGCGTGAATACCCGTTCTTCATTAAGGACGGATGAGCCATTTGTTATGGCATCACAAGCAGAACAAGTGTTTTATTTGGATGATCTCGTTGAAAGAGATTGGCTTGTTGTTGTGAAAACATCGCCTCGTGACCTTTTTAGTATGCCTTATGAAGATGAGAATGAATCATTATCTGCTGAAGATGCATACCAACAAGAAGAGGTTGAACATAATGGGTTTATTCATAGTGAGGATCAAGTTGATGTTGAAGTGATATTATGTAGGGATGATGTTCAACCTCAAAGTGTTAATCATCAGAGTGAAGAAAGAAGTGTCAGGGAAGTTGATTTCATTAATGATGATGAAGAAGATGAAACAACAGATGAAGAAAATGATGAAGGAGAATTCTTATCGGAAGGCTCTATGTAAAATGCCATAGAACATAATGTAGCACATTGTTGTTGTAATATACACTTAATTGACACTTAATTGCACTTGTTCTTTTCTTTTTTTTCTAGATTGGCATCATTATTGAAAGTAATATGTTTCATTGCACATTTTATTTGTATTATAGTTGCATTTTCTCATTGAATCTATTGAACTTCCAATATAGTCTATAATTTGCAATAGGTTGCTTTAAATATGGTCTATGTAAAATGCCATATAACATAATGTAGGACATTGTTGTTGTAATATACACTTAATTGACACTTAATTGCACTTGTTCTTCTTCTTTTTTCTAGATTGGCATCATTATTGAAAGTAATATGTTTCATTGCACATTTTATTTGTATTAGAGTTGCATTCTCTCATTGAATCTATTGAACTTCCAATATAGTCTATAATTTGCAATAGGTTGCTTTAAAGATGGTAGGAAGAGGAAGAGGCAGACGAGGTGGACGTGGGTCTAGAGGTGCTAACCAGACTACAACTAATGTAGGGACTCCACAGTTATGTATGCAGCCACAGCGTGAGGAGAGCCAATCACAACCTGCCACACCAACTTCAAGGCTTCCAATTAGTAGTGCAGGTAATCAAATGAAATATTTTACACCTGTTAATTAAGATTTACTATTTTGTGATTGATATCTTATTGTTATGTGAATCACAGCTTCTTGTAGTGTAGCTAAGAATGTAAGGGGATCATACAAATGTATTACAGTAGATTCAAAGACCAAAAATGGACAAAAAATCCAAGTAGAAATTCCTGATGATATCCTTCGAGCTGTGGGAGAAGGATCGAGAGATTTCACTAATTACATTGGACACATCACACGATGCACTTGTCCCTTGAAGGAGAGAGACTGGACTAAAATTTGGGAACAATGTGGAGAACAGATTTTGTTGAAAGTAAAGGTAATAGCTAGCATAATTATATTATATCTATATTAACTTTTTGAATTTAACACTTCTGGGTTTATTATTGTAGGAAAAGTTTGAGGTTGGTGCAAATATGGAGCGACGATTTGATGCATTCATCAATGCTACTGCACAAAGGTCATACAAAAATTGGAGGAGTCGCCTGCACAATTTCTACTCTGCATACAATACTGAGGAAGAAAGATTGGAACATACACCTCCTGCAGTTAATGATGATGAATGGAGGCACTTGGTCAGTTATTTTGGCTCAGCTGGCTTTAAGGTATTAAGTTATAGCTTTCTTATATAGCATTCTAATACAACATATGTTAACAACAATGGCTGTGGAGTTCATTATAGGATAGAAGTTCAACAAACGCACAGAATAGGGCCAAACTAACAACAAAACATACGTGTGGATCGCGATCGTTGGCCGAAGTTGAGGAATCAACGGTGACATTTTAAAATGCTTTATCATCAAAGATATTTTGATATGCATGTTTTCATTCTATTGTTAAGTAATCGTGCAATTTTGTTGTAGAGAAATGCTGAAACTGGAGAAAAAGCACCACTTGACAAGATATGGGAGATACAACATACTCGGAGAACTAAAGATGGAGAAGTGATATGGTCAGATGCAAAGTCCCAAGAAGTTCATGTATAATTTATAATTTTTATTAATTTTTATAATTTTTAATTTATATTGTTCTTATTCTAAATGCATATTTGATTTAAATATAGGGCCAACTAAAAGAGATTGTAACCAAGCAATCCGAAGAAAATGCTCCTGGTTTGAGTAATGAAGCAATATTGACACAAGTTCTTGGTCAAAAGACGAGGTATGTTCGTGGCAAAGGACATGGAGTTAGACCTCCTTCCAAAAGAGCTTCTGGCCAAATCACTTCTGACCATCTTCAAGAGCAAAAAAAAAAATACGTGAAGAGGTTGTTGCAGAACTACGTGAGGAGATGCATGAAGAGATGAAATTACGAGAAGAAAGGATGCATGCACAGCTACAAGCGCAGCTGCAAACACAATTTGAAGAAAGGCTACAAACACAAATTGAAGAAAGGCTACAAGCACAAATGACCTCTTTAATCGCATCTATCCAACAGGTAGTTATAAAATAAATAAAATCATTTGTTGATAGGATACTGTCATTTACTAGAAGCTTGGTTTAGAGAGGATTAGGCCACTATCACTGATATTATATTTATGGAATGTTTATGGTTATGCAGGTTGTCATGTTTTCAATATCATGGTTGACAAATTCAGTTGCTTATATTAGATTTTTTGATAAGGCATGCTTTTGTGGATATATGTTTTCTGAAACAAGTTGTTTGTCATAGAAACTCCACTTGTACTACTATTGTCCTTTTGAGTGTGATTGCAAATCATATATAGTTCTGAGTGTTAGCATTGTTTGTCATAGAAACTCCACTTGTACCACTGGATTTGCTGTTACTATTTTCTGTTTGATTAGTTTTGGTATTTCTATTGTTATTGATATTTTGCTGATTATGTACTCAATTAGATCTATTGAATTACTATTTCTTATTTTCTCTCTTTATTTTCTTTCTTAGGCCACCACCATACTTAGTTCTATCTAGGGTTTTCACTTTATTCTTCAAAGGTCTAACCATGCATAACATATTAGCTTTAATGCTTTGACTGGTGTTGTCACCTATAATGCTTTAACTGGTGGATATTGTATTCAAAAGCAAATGAATGAGGCCATGAAAGTATTTAAATTGATGTCTGACAGGGGCTGTTTACCAAACATTGTAACTTTCTATCTAGTGTTTTTACTTTATTCTTCAAAGGTCTGACCATGCATAACATATTAGCTTTAATGCTTTGACTGGTGTTGTCACTATAATGCTTTGGCTGGTGGATATTGCATTTAAAAGGAAATGAATGAGGCCATGAAAGTATTTAAATTGATGTCTGACAGGGGCTGTTTACCAAACATTGTAACTTTCTATCTAGGGTTTTCACTTTATTCTTCAAAGGTCTAACCATGCATAACATATTAGCTTTAATGCTTTGACTGGTGTTGTCACCTATAATGCTTTAACTGGTGGATATTGTATTCAAAAGCAAATGAATGAGGCCATGAAAGTATTTAAATTGATGTCTGACAGGGGCTGTTTACCAAACATTGTAACTTTCTATCTAGTGTTTTTACTTTATTCTTCAAAGGTCTGACCATGCATAACATATTAGCTTTAATGCTTTGACTGGTGTTGTCACTATAATGCTTTGGCTGGTGGATATTGCATTTAAAAGGAAATGAATGAGGCCATGAAAGTATTTAAATTGATGTCTGACAGGGGCTGTTTACCAAACATTGTAACTTTCTATCTAGGGTTTTCACTTTATTCTTCAAAGGTCTAACCATGCATAACATATTAGCTTTAATGCTTTGACTGGTGTTGTCACCTATAATGCTTTAACTGGTGGATATTGTATTCAAAAGCAAATGAATGAGGCCATGAAAGTATTTAAATTGATGTCTGACAGGGGCTGTTTACCAAACATTGTAACTTTCTATCTAGTGTTTTTACTTTATTCTTCAAAGGTCTGACCATGCATAACATATTAGCTTTAATGCTTTGACTGGTGTTGTCACTATAATGCTTTGGCTGGTGGATATTGCATTTAAAAGGAAATGAATGAGGCCATGACAGTATTTAAATTGATGTCTGACAGGGGCTGTTTACCAAACATTGTAACTTTCTATCTAGGGTTTTCACTTTATTCTTCAAAGGTCTGACCATGCATAACATATTAACTTTAATGTTTTGACTGGTGTTGTCACCTATGATACTTTGGCTGGTGGATATTGCATTCAAAAGCAAATGAATGAAGCCATGAAAGTATTTAAATTACTGTCTGACAGGGGCTGTTTACCAAACATTGTAACTTTCTATCTAGAGTTTTTACTTTATTCTTCAAAGGTCTGACCATGCATAACATATTAGTTTTAATGCTTTGACTGGTGTTGTCATCTATAATGCTTTGGCTAGTGGATATTGCATTCAAAAGCAAATGAATGAGGTCATGAAAGTATTTAAATTGATGTCTGACAAGGGCTGTTTACCAAACATTGTAACTTTCTATCTAGGGTTTTCACTTTATTCTTCAAAGGTCTGACCATACATAACATATTAGCTTTAATACTTTGATTGGTGTTGTCATCTTTAATGCTTTGCCTAGTGGATATTGCATTCAAAAGCAAACATTGATGTCTGACAGGGGCTGTTTACCAAACATTGTAACTTATAACTCGTTGATCCATGGATGGTGTAAGATCAAAAACATCAGCAAGTCAATGTTTCTCTTGTATGAAATGGTTAATAAAGGAGTCATTCCAAATGTTATCACGTGGACCACTCTTATAGGTGGGTTTTGCCAAGTGAGTAGACCACTAGCTGCTAAAGAACTGTTTTAAATATGCATACATATGGCCAAGATCCCAGTCTCTAGACTTGTGCCATTATATTAAATGGACTATTCAAGTGCATACTTCATTATGAGGCAATATCATTGTTTGGGGCAATAGAGAAGATGAATTTGGTTCTTGATATTGTGATTTACAATTTTTTTTTTATGGTATGCAATGCTGGAAAATTGAATGCTGTCTGGAGTCTTTTATCTTGTTTGCTTGCTAAAGGGTTGCAACATACTTGTCATACATATAACATAATGATTAAAGGTCCTCGTTGACCATGCATAACATATCTCTTGTGTTTTGCTCTCCTTTATAGTTAGAAATTATTTAAAAGTATATATAATAATTGTTATTATTTAATTAGCTTTTACTTTGTATTACTTGCTAATTATTAATTTGTTTTCATGTGTTGTAAATAGGGACAAATTTCAATTCTGCCAACGAGGAGTGCAACACCAGCAACTTCAAAAGAACCATAGACTTGATGCTTTTTATTTTGTCGATATTTTATTATTTGTATTTTAATTTTTTGTTAACGGACATATAGTTGTTACTTATCAACAAATTTTTGTTGTAGTTGAAATTATTTTAATATATATCATTTTATTAAAACTTTTTATTTCGATTGATATTATAGTATAGGTTTTATTTTTAAAGAAAATCAAATGGTTAAAAAATAATAATAATACAAAAGATTTAGTGACAATTATTTTTGTTATTGAATTCCTATTTACATAAAACTTTTAGTGACAACTTATGTTAGTTGTCACTGAAAATACTTTTAGTGACAACTTTTATTGTCACTAAAAATAAAGAATGTGTGTTATATATAGTTCAAACACTTTCAGTGACGATTTTTATTGTCACTAAAAACATACTTTCAGTGACAATTTATGTAAGTGGTCACTAAAAACACTTTTAGTGACGATATAAGTCGTCACTAAAACTCATTACGTCAAGACTTTCAGTGGCGATGTTTACAAATCGTCACTAAAAATACTTTTAGTGACGACTTTTATCGTCACTAAAACTCATTATGTTCAAGGCTTTCAGTGACAATTTTTATAAATCGTCACTAAAACCCCTTTTCAGTGACAACTTATATCGTCACTGAAGGATTAGATTCAGGAAACCTTTAGTGACGACCACAAAAGTCGTCACTAAAGATACATTTAGTGACGACTGAAGTGGTCACAAAAGACCTTTATAATTCCACTTTGTAAGCTTTTTGTGACGACTTTTGCCTTTTAGTGACGAGTTTTATAGGTTTCAGTGACGATTTTAGTTGTCACTGAAAGTGTAGCTTTAGTGACAACTTCAAAAGTCGTCACAAAAAACTTTTAGCGACAACGCTTTTAGCGGCCAAGGAGTGACGACTAAAAGTCGTCACAAAATGTCTTTTGTGACGACTTTTAAGGTTTTCGTGACAACTTTAGTTGTCACAAAAACCCTTTTTTCTTGTAGTGAGGGTGAGTTTTTGAACCTCAAGGATGAAGAAGAAAAATAAATTCAAGTGGAGATTAAGGTAACTTACCTTGAATACTTAGCCTTCTAAATTTCTCCTTCTTCTTCCTTCCTTTCTTCTTCTCTCTTTCTCTCCTTTCCTCACTCTACCTTGCTTCTATTTCTCTCTCTTCCTCACTTGGACGAAATTAAAATGTTATAGGGGTGGGTTTTTCTTAAATAGACCACCAAATAATACACATTTCATGATCATGGGTCTACCTTATCACAATTAGGATACACTTTGTTGAATTTTTGGAAAACAAACAACTTATGTTCTTGTCTTCCTCTTCCTTAGTCAAGATATGCATAGGAAAATGATATTTGTATTTTGAAAATTATGATGATATGTTCTTAAGATAAGGGACAAGGTCCCTTTGATTTAGGGATTCATTTCAATTTTTTTGTCTTAAACAAGTATGATATCAGGTTTGCCTTTTTAGGTGGCAAATTTCTAGCCCTTGAATCTCTATTATTTGGTTGATATTATTTGTGTGGGATAGGAATGTTTTGTCCTAATGCCATGTATTATTATACCACTTGCTAGAATTATAAGTGTAGGATATAGATGTTTTTGTCCTAAAACCTTGTATTATCATGCCACTTGCCAAAATTATGAATGTAGAATCACACCACTTGCTAAATTTTTTTCTTAATGCCATGTAACCTAATCTTTATTATTATTACATTATTATATCATCACCTAATTTATTTTATTTTATTTTTTCTCTTGGATTTGGGCTTATTCCTACCCTTTTTTTTTATTTGGATAAAATTCTGCCTTTCTTGGAAGGCTTGGTCACATTTTCATAATTTTTGGGCTATTGGTCCAATTACTATATCTTAGTTCAAGTCTATGTTTTATTTCTTGCTTAAGTTATCCAATGGGCTTGCTAGAAACTTATGTGAAGTGGAAAAACTCTATATGAAGTGTCTATAGGTAAAAGTCCAATGTATGGGTAAAGATTTTAAACTTAGTAACTCTAGTTTTTGAATTAGGAAAAATTACCCTAATCCAATGTTTTTTTTTTGAAATTTTAAGTCTTTTATTTGTTTCTAAAAATTTATCTTCCTTATACAAGAATTTTGCATCTCTTTAGTATGTTATTTCTAATTTTTTTCCTATTAGGTTTTCTCTCTTTATTTGTTCTCTTAATGTTAGAAACATTTTCTATAAATATACATAAGGTGAAGAATTTCTAAAGATTATATTTCCTTAGATATCTAAAATATTGTCTAATAAATTTTATTTTCTTAATTAAATATTTATGTACTTTTATCAATAAAAAAAATGAAATTAGGGATGTTACACTTACAAGTTACAGTAACAATATTGGGTTAGGAATATTCAGTAGAATAATATCCCTCTTTGCTTTGCGATTGATCATATATCATCATTTGAAAAATGTTGGTGTATATAGAAAATGATGTCAATTTTAGATAAATTAAGTTTTTTGTCGAGCAATAAGATATTAAAGAAGTTATAATAAAATCAATTTTAAATTTCATTAGGGATGAACAAATCAATTCAAAAAAATAAAGATACTACAATGAGAATTAAATAAATTCGAATGAGATTCAGTATCACAAAATAATATTTTGCTAGTGGTGAAAAAATAAAAGAAGAGAAAATTCTTTCATCGAATGGCGTATTATATAAGTATTACTAGTTAGATATGAAAATTGGTATTAGAGCCATTATAAATTTTTTTAAAGATATTGATCTATCTATCTTAAGTAACAATTGTCCCACCAAAAGACCAATACTATAAAATGGTTACTCAAAGTACCAAACTGAAGGCCAAAAACAGACGTCAAACTAATGCTCGAGTGCAATTTTGGATTAAAGTTTATAGCAAACATCCTTTCATGCATCCTAGTTTTAATTTACGTGTAAAAAAAGACATTACGATGTTTGGGCGTACCAAGTGCAGAACCTCCAATTTGGCCCAAATAAA
The DNA here is from genome assembly GCA_037074535.1 of Gleditsia sinensis. NCBI lineage: Eukaryota > Viridiplantae > Streptophyta > Magnoliopsida > Fabales > Fabaceae > Gleditsia > Gleditsia sinensis. Next base: position 8,067,208 of record CM073471.1, read on the forward strand.
TGGAGCACCAATATTGGAAAAAGAGATCACTCTCTGCACCAGCCGGGAATCGAACCTGGGTCTGTCCCGTGGCAGGGTACTATTCTACCACTAGACCACTGGTGCTTCAATGAAAGTCCATTCATTATGTAATTTTATTAATTAAAAGAAACAGAATCTGTCGCACAATCTTGTGCAGATAGATTTGAAGATTAAAAACAAAACAATCCCAAAGCCTCCTCAACCATAATACCAAACACTACATGCCCTACTTATTCGTTAAAATAGTATTAATTAGTTTGAAGCAGAAGATGACATTTTGACCCGAAGGATCTTAGCAAACTCAAGAAGCTTCCCTGTCTCAGGCATAACATCTTTAACAGCATCATCTGCACAAAACCTTTCAGCCCATTTCGCCAGCCCAGGTGTCTTGCTCTTGTCCAGCAGTTTCATCCGGGAAGATGTCTCTGTGATCCTCAGCCACCCCAAGTAGCACCCAAATGCAATATCAAGGTATCCAATTCTCTCACCGCCGAAAAAGGGTTTACCTTTGCTGATCTTCTTGTATGCATCCTCCAGCAACGCCAACCCTTCTTCCAGTTGCTCTATCAAACCCTTCCTCTCATCTTCTCCTTTTGCAACAGCAATGGATTTCATGGCGGGGAACCACTGCACACTCACCCAACACATTCCCACTATATTAATTAACAGCGTATTGAAATGATCTATACTAAATGATGGCATTATAGCATTTGTTACACTATTACCTTCCTTCAAATTCTATATTTAGCATTTAGATCAAAATATTTAACAAGTTAAAAAGAGAATCCCAATCCCCGTATAACATGCTTATTAATCAAGACAAGGAAATGACAGAAGATAAAATACCTTGTCATCTATATAGGTGGCCCAGAAACGTGCAATAGCACGATCATAGGGATCAGAGGGAAGAAGGGAAGGGCCAGAGGACCAAACATCGTCCACGTACTGAACAATGATCAAAGACTCGCAAATGGGTTTGTCGCCATGAATAAGAACTGGGATTTTCTTGTAAACAGGATTGGATTGCAGAAGAAGCTGGCTTTTTGTTCCAAAATTCTCTTCCAGGAACTCATAGCTCACTGACTTGATATTAAGAGCTACACGAGCTCTCAGCACAAAAGGACTTGGCCATGCCCCCAGAAGCTTCACCTCACCCTTTGACATGATTTCCTCACTCTTAATTAAGATCAATCTTTCTATGAGGTCGATCAGTTTATAAAGACTGAAAATCAAGGCTAAAAAAAGTTGGTACATGCCGTTAGGTTCAAGTTAGTTCATATGTAGTGGTAGTGGGAACATGGAATGGTACTGGTAGATGAAGGAGCTTTAATGGTCGTACCTGTCTTCTTTATTTGCAGGCTCAAACTAATTAAAGCTACCTGACGGGGTCATGAAGAAAATGGCGAGGGAGATTGGTGGATTTTGTGGCTTATAAGGAAACACGAAGGCATATAACTGATGTCCTATGGCGCATAAGAGAGAGAAAATGTTATCAAGGATTCCTTTTTTTCGTAGAAAAATAAACAGAAGTTTTGAATTTTTTTTAAAACTTAATTCCATAAAAAAATTTATTTTACTTGAATTACGTGAAAACAAAATATGACAAATAATATATAGGGAAAGTGAAGGGGTGGTGGGTGATGTGAGAGTGGTTACCGGAGCTCAAGCTTGACTGGAAGAAAAAACTGCATGACATGAACTTGAACTTAGTTTTAGTTTATTTTCAAAATCTTAATTTGTTTTGGACCAAATAATTAAACTAAGGTCTAATTATGGGTTTAAGCTTAAATTTTATCTTTTAAATTTTTATTTTGCCTCAAATCCAACCTGAATAAAAATGTTTGAACTCATTTTCATTCTTAAAATTTTTATTTTGACCAAAATATAAATATATATTAGAATATCGGGTTTAAACTTAACTATTTTCAAAAAAAAATATTTTTAAATTCAGTCTAAACAGAACTTTTTTTTGGTATAAATAAATTTTTAAAACTTTTTTTTTGGCTCAAATGAGATATTTGAATTGAAGCCTAAATTCAGATTCAATTCGATTACTAAAAACTATAATTTTAATTTACTAAATTTTGTAATCAGAGTCTATCGTGAAGTTTGACTTGTTTAAAACATTTTTACTTGAATTTGAGTTGAATCACAAAAATTTTATTTTTTAAATTTCTCAAAAAAATTAAGAAATTTAGATTATTTAAAAAAAATTCATTCCTTACAATTTAAACCCAAATAACTTTAAATAAAGAAATTTCTTAAAGAAGTATTGTAACGTAGAGTCAAAAGAAAAACATCTACGCCCACCAGGAAGTAAAAATCGAGACAAAACTATATTGTGCACCAGCCGGGAATCGAACCCGGATCTACCACTAGACCCCTAGTGCCGATGACTTTCGAGGTCGTGTTCTTCTAAATAATAATAATAATAAACAAGGTATTTAATTTTGTTTTAAAATATTATTTTAGTGATTTTAAAAATAAAAATATTTTGAAATGTTTCGAAAATTTAAAAAAAAATATTTTAAATAATTTTAAATAATATTTTTTTCAATCTTAAAATATTTTAACATAATATTAATTATATAGATATATAAAATTATATTAAAATTAATTTGAATTAATATTTATAATTGAATATTAAGTAAACATGTTACTATTATAAAGATTCCGACTCAAATCCTAACAGTATTCAACAACAATCTTTCTCTTACATCTTTCTATCTTTCTCTTAACTCTTTCGTGACATTTATATTTAAGTTTATCTCTCTGTCAACCATAATTTTGCCTCTATCTTCATTTATCTTTTTCTTTCTTTGTTTTTCAATCTCTTTTTTCATTATTTTTGTAGTTTTCTCTTTAAAATGAAAATAATGAAGAAAAACAATGTCATGAGAACAGAGATAGAGATTAAGAAGTTAATAAAGATGTTGTAACTTGTGGAAAAAAATAGTTTGGTGTTGGATGTGATATGATATTACTTTTATCTACTTTTAAATTGTCAATTTTTTTTTTCAAATTAGTTTAGTACTTTCCCATCGAAACAACTCGAAATAAAAGTATTTCCATCGAAATAACTCGAAACAAGAGTATATCTATCGAAACAACTCGAAATAAGAGTATTTTCACCGAAATAAAGGTATTTCCACCGAAATTTCTATTGAAATAAGAGTATTTCTATCGAAACATAGTAATTTCAATCGAAATAACATAATTTCTTAACAAATACTTCATTTCGTTTCGATAACTCCGTTTTGTGTCGGTAACTGAAAACGGAAACGTTTCGGTCATTTCGATGGAAAAAAAAAAGGAAATTTAGTTCCTTAATAGTAGGAGTACTGAATAAGCGAGCCTCGTGGGAAAGTGGGGAAAAAAAGGAACTCGCTTGGCCTTTGAGATGAATGTGCAAGGGTAATTAGTATTAGAGTATATTTGGCAAATCAAATAAGTTAGTTTATAGCTTATTTAACTAATTTAATTATAAGTTTGTTTGACCAAATTAGAGGTTTTTGATAAACAAACTTATTTGAATAACTTATAACTTTTTACCATACGCTATTTTAAGTAGTGTATAACTTTTAACTTATAGCTTTTATAATTTTATTAATTTTTTGTCTTTATTATTTTATTTAAATTTCAACACTATCCTATTCATAAGATGACAATATTTTTACTATGTTCGAGCAATATCTAAATTATATATCACATGATGAATTTTCAGATGTTATTGATAGTGATATAAGTAATGAAAATTTAGAGACATATACTGAAATGAAAGAGATTCGCAATAATATTACTAATTTGTTGTGAGACTCTAAATGATATGTTTATTTTGTATTTTTTAGAATTATATAATGAAATGTAGTTACTAACAAAAAATGATAAATTTTATATAAATATATCCCTTTATGTCATTTTACATTTATCAGTTAATTCAAAAACTAATTTTACTAAACACTTTTAATTCAATAATTTAGTTTAATAGCTTTCAACTTTCAGTTAATAACTATTAGTTAAAAATTAACTTTTAAATTGTCAACTAACTTTTAAATTTTCAGTTAGCTTATTAACTATTTTTACCAAACATAGCCTTAGTGTATTTTTTAATAATCAGTTTTAGCCATTTTCTTGTCTACTAAATGTGAAAGGTATAAAGAATATACATTTATCAGTAAACAGATAAATTCTGACACAAGAATATATATATATATATATATATATATATATATATATATATATATATATATATATATATATATGTATATATGTATATATGTATATATATATATATATATGTATATATGTATATATGTATATATATACATATATACATATATACATATATATATATATATACATATATACATATATACATATATATATATATATACATATATACATATATATATATATATGTATATATATATATATATACATATATATATATATATATATGTATATATATATACATATACATATCTATATATACATATATACATATCTATATATCTACATATACATATATATATACAGATATATATATATATATATATATATATATATATATATATATTATCAGTATACTAAATTTTTTTAATGAACTAAATAGTTTAATTCTTTTTTTACCAGAAAACAGAGTTTAATTTTCTTTTTCAGTAATTGTTCAAATATATATTTCTGACTCAAAATAAGCATTCTAGCCTCTATGAATGAAACACATGTTTTTGTTCTTTAATATTTTATCATTAAATAAATATTTTTAAATTGAAAATGTTGATAAATAGATTAAAAATAAATTAGAATAACAATGATGTATTAATAAATTTGGATAACTATCAAAGGATTAGGAGACTAAGAAATAGAATTAATAATCGTTGACAATGAAAACAAACCGACTTATAAATATAATTATGAAGAAAAATTTGACAAACAGCCCAACTTGAAGACAATATCCTTTACTTTGCATATATTCAGAAATTATTTTATGAGAGGCATACCAAGTCATATTGCAACGTCTGGGTTTTTTTTTTCGATACGCATGTTAAATACGCCATATGTATAAACACAATATATATATATATATTTATTACAAACCTCATACATGTTATAATTATACAATACAACATTTCAAAACACAATATACATATTTACATATATATTATAAACCTCACACATATTATATTTATACAATACAACATTTCAGTACATAATTAAGAGTCTTTATACAGCACTTCACCCTTGAAATATAAAGGGTGAAGAGGTGGTGCTGACATCTAGATCTCCATCAGTAACGTCATTTTGTGTTGCATCTCATTTCTTTTTATATGAACATAATACCACAATAATAGTGAGAACAAAGGTTTCCAGTAGATTTAACATAAATAAAATATGATGAGAAAACATGAATTATGTTCAACTGTATAAGCTACAGAAAAATATCAAAATTTTGAGATAAAATCATAATTTCTATTTATGCATAATCATCATACTACACATGCACTAAAAATACATTCTTTTTAATGTTCACCCATATCACGGCTTTTAATTTACTCATTTGCTATATGCATAGTGACCAATCGACTACAGTCACAATAAGTGATCAAGGAATGTGAGTACATCACCCTCCTGCCCCCTCACATTACCACTGTTACCCGGTTAAAGCGGCCCTCCCTTGACTCACTCAGACTAATAGAGCGTCCCCTACTCGGTACCGTCTCAAGCCATATAACCCGTCGATATTCATCCATACATATAAATGTATATATATAAATTCATATTTATCAAATACAATATATAACTATCAAGCAACTCGTCATGAGTTTTACGCTTGCCATTTAATTACTTTCATAATATGATGCATCATTTTTATACCAAATTATTAATAATCATTCATCACATACCAATATTCAAGATAATTCATTTTAAATCAAATAAAGATAAAGAGTAATTTTTGATACCAAAATCATCATTTTAAAAGTATTTTTCTTGACTATATGTTTCTTAAAAATATTCCAACAAACAAAATTATTTTTAGACATAAAACAGTGAAAAGTATGATAATCCAGCACCCAACATGGCTTGGCCATGTTCAAGACACGGCCATGCTTGAAAAATATTTCAAACATGCTTAAAAATAGCCCCGAACACCGCCTATCCGTGTTGAAGCAACCTAGAACACGGCCTGGCCGTGTTCTGTGACATTTCTTCACTTATTCCATCATATATCCCTCATAATATTTCCGATTGAGGTGATTTCAAATCCTATAGGACACTAAGACAATTATTTACAACTTTTATGTTTATATTTTCTTCAAATTCTCTACGGATTATTTCCAGAAAATTAAAATAAAAACACTTATTTTTACTATCCTGAATTCCGACCTCTACTCAATTAATCAGTCATATCTCCCTCATATGAACTCCAAATTAAGTAATTCTAAAGCATATAGATCCGTAAGACATATATCTATAATTCATATGTTGATCATTTTTTTAAAATCCTTACCGAATTTTTTCATAATTCCAAAAACTGAAACTTCTCCAATTATTCCAAAATTCAGCTTAATTTATCTTCTCCTTTGATTTTCTTTTATATAATCCCATACACCAATATGCATGTCCAAACATCCAAAACAGAATTTCATATAAATATCCAAACCACATGTTATCCAAAATTACATCTAAACAAATCTAAAAATATATATATAATCTTATACAAAATTCATTAATAAATGTTAAACCTACTTCAAATTCCTTTAAACTCGGTGCTTGATTCCTTGATTTCTCTTTACTCTTCCTTCTCCTTCTTCTTCCTCTTTCTCTTATTCTTCTTCCCCTTTCTTTTTCTCATTTTCTTTTTTTTTTTCTCTTTTTTTTTCTCCTTTTCTTTTTCTTCTCTTTCCCTCCGTCACTCCCTCCCCTTCTCCTTCTTATCTTCCCATTATTTTATTTTATTTTTTCCCTACTTACCCCCTACTTACCATCGCTTTATCTCCAAAATACCCTTGCCATCATCCATAATTACACTAATGCCATCCCCATAAATTACATAAATTAAATGTCATTTTAACCATTTCTACTGTCTTATTTGACTGAAGTAAAAATAATTTAATCCTCCCATGAGATCCAAAATCTGTTCTCCTCTCTGAAAGAAATAAATTTCAATTAGTAACATAAGAAAAAATCGAGGATGTTACACATATGGGATGTCATTCTATTTAATTCCAATTAAAAATGAATTCTTTAATACTTTCAGCACTTAATTTTTTTAAACATAATATCGGAATATAATTAGTTTTATTAGACTAATTAATGAGCTTAGTTGATGGTGGAGTTGTTTTTATCATAGAAAAATGAATTAAAAAATAATTAATTTTATTGGCAATTATTGTCTCTTTTTTGTTTTGAGTAAATTAAAAGCTATTTGTCATATATATATATATATATATATATATATATATATATATATATATATATATATATATATATATATATATTATAGACAAATAGGTCCTTTGTTCGAAGCAATATGGAGCTTATCAAAACCTTTGTCATAGTCACAGAAGCATGACATTAATTGTGATTTTGATTAGTTAGTGCCTATGCTGTGGTTTATGTAGAAGGAGAGAAATGCTTACATGTTCAAACAACAAGTATAGATCCTATGAGAGTAATACAGAAAGCAAAATCTTTAATAAGAAGCATCCAAAACATACGAATGGAAAAGGTACAAACATCCAACAACAATAGGGAAGAGGATTCAGTCAATCAAAAAAAATGGAAACATCCCCCAAAAGGATGGCTAAAAATTAACACGGATGCAGCTTTCAAGACCCAAGAGACAGATTGTTACCTGGCTATAGTGGTCCGAGATGATAGGGGTAGAGTTCTTACAGGATCCGCCAAGCAAAGCTCAACACACTTGGCCTTGGAGGCAAAGGGAAAAGCGATTGAGGAGGCGTTGATTTTAGCCAACAACCTGTAATTAAGCAAAGTCATCATTGAGTCGGATTGCAAGATAATGGTAGAAGTGTGTAACAAGAAAAGACATATATGGAGGGTTAATCATATCCACAACCTAATCAAAGAGGTTACTTCTGAAGAAAATCATATTAGATTTGAGTGGATCTATAGAGACTAGAATGAGGTGGCTCACTCGTTAGTAAAGTTTCTGGAGCGAAATAATCAAACAGTTCTTGACTAGTAGAGTTTTAAATAGAGTTCTGGTTAATTACCATTTTAAACATTTTTCTCAAGAAGTACATTGATTTATTATTGGAAACACTCCATCTACTCGTCATAGCAAATTCCATGGCTTCTTTTAGAATAAATTTTTGTAAAACTATTTCAGTCACTAAACTCGTACCACAATTTTAAAATCTTCGATCAAAAATTTCATCATCTAAAAGAAAAATAACTTTTTTACCATATGAATCATCTGATTCTCTTTAGCCTTCCTCGTCACCTATCAGGGTAGAGAAGAAATAAGGAAAAAAAAAAAACTTCGATTGATGTACAAACGTGAAAACAAAGCACCACGATGAATGAAAACCATGACGCAAGCTCTAATAATAACCTTCCTCCGCAAAACACTTTGAGCTATGAGTTGCGGTTGGGCAAACTAAGTCATTTGATGTGCGCAACATATTTAAATTATAAACCAACGACTTTTCAGCACATAATGTTCAAACACAACGTCAGATAATTATTATTATTTAGCTTATTAGCAATTATTGTCTCTTGACTTTTTCAGTTAGTTGTTGAGTCAAGTAAAGGATCACATATTATAAGTATTACATGAAATTATTTTCTGCATCTGTAACCATAAAAATATGCCTGTGTTATTCAAGCATCTAGAACACTTGAATAGACATAAAACATTGTAGAGAACTATAATTGAAGGGACTGCTGCTATTTATTGACCGGATTCTTGGGTATTGTATGTCTGTAGCTGCAGATTATACGATTGTTATACAAAAAAGAAAATTGTACTAAATATTAAGTTACAATATTTCTGCAATTATATTTTTCTTCACAGTAATTGCATCAAAACCTTGATCGTCATAAAATATTGTTACCAACTAAAATTAAGCGTTACTTATAAGATGAATAGCTGTAATGCTTCATTCGAGTAGACAAAAGATATATATTTGGGCTAGATGTTTTTAAAGAGAATTTACAAACTTCAAAAATTATATCACTTGTGAAGTCTATCTCATTCATTACAGAACTTTAATATTTTTTAAATGTCGGCAAAACTGCACCATCAGAAAAACCAAAGGTAGCAGGAGAACCTTTAATTTAAGGGGGTGTTTGGTAAGAGAAATTTTTTTAGATTCCTGAAAAATTGAATTTGAAAAAATCAAATTTTCATGTTTGGTTCCTCAATTTTAAAACAGGATTCCCAAAAATCCATGATTCCTATGAATGATTTTTAATAAGGATTCCCACCACAACTTTTTCATATAGGAGGGTGAGAATCCAAGTTTTTCATGGAGGTGAGAATCCTACTAAATAATAAAAAGACAATTTTATCCTTTATTTTTACCTCTCACCTCTATCCATTTTTATATCTTCTCAACTATCTATTTTATATATAAATATTTTGTATAAATTATTATACTTGAAGTATTAACATTATACTATGTAGATATTATTTTTTATTTTGTAATATAGTACTATCATGTAATTATATATGTAAGATTATCTATTTTTTAAATTTTACATATCTTTTATCATAGAGAAAGCACATTTATTATTTTGAGAAGGCAACTATAACTATTTTTTAATTTATTTTATTTTTTTATGTTTTACTTTTTATTAAAAAAATAGATAAGATGATTTTTTTTAAAAAGCTAAAAGACATTTTTGAAAAATTACTGAAGATTCTCAGAAAACTTAAATATAACCAAACAGAAAAATAAAAGTTTTTCAAAAAATGCTACTTTAAGATTCCCATTAATCTTAAAGTTCAACCAAACACATTTTATACATTCTCAGAAATTATTATTCCCATCAATCATGTTTCCCAAGAAACATGATTCTCAAAAACAAAAAACTTTGTCGAATACCAAATGCCCCTGAGATCTCTTCTGTATTTGTTTCTTTTGTGGAGGCCGTGCAGCACATCCATATTGCGTAATCCCAATACAATACTTTAAACTCAGCAACTTGTCCTGTTGAATAGGAGGACGTTAATGCTTTCTCTGTATTTGTATGTGTTTGTGGGACATCCTGCTTCAACCTTTTCAGAGCACGAGTTATGGATGTTCTAATGTTCAAATTAATTTCAACTGAACCACCATGCAATAAGAAGCAGAAGCAAACAATTATAGCCTATGATGCAGACAAAACTCCCCTATGTGTTCTCTTTTTGCTGCTTACCAATAAGACATTTCTCTATTGCTTCATCACAAAGCTCGAGGGTAATTTCTAAATTCCCTTCTTCATAATTTACATCAACAAAAATATCATATATCTCTTTCTCTGCTGCCAATCCTTGTCTTCTCATCTCTTCAAATAGGTTCCTTGCCTCCACAAATTTCTTCCTCTTACAGAAACCCTTTATAAGAGCATTATAGGAAGTAGATGTGAGATTAATCCCCTTTTCAACCATTTCTTTATGCAAAAACCATGCCTCTTTCATATTCCTAGCTTTACAATGCCCTTTTATCAAAATATTATAAGTGTTACTATCAGGCATTACTCCTTGAGCATGCATCCCCTTATAAATATCGGTAGTGGCACGCATATTATTTCTAATGCAGTACTGTTTCATAAGAGAATTGAATGTCGTGGCATTTGGCATTATACCCTTCTCTAACATCCATTTAATTAGTTTTTCACCATCTTCCAACATCCCTGACATGCAAAACCCATTCATTAGCACATTGAATGTAACAACTGTTGGCTGAAGTCCTTTATCAAGCATTGTCCGCAGCAGCTCGTGAGCCTTGGTCATTTCCCCAATCTTACAATAAGCATCCATGAGAGTAGTGTATGTAATAGTGTCAGGATACATCCCTGCCAGCTCCATGTCTTCCATCAGTTTTACTGCTTGCACTATATTTCCAATCTTACAAAGACCATTGATGATAGCATTGTAAGTGCAGACATTTGGTTGAAGGCCCTTTCTAGACATCTCATAAAGAAGTTCGTTTGCTATATCTACCTCTCCAAGTTTACAAAGGCCATCAACAAGTGCAGTATAAGTGAAAATATTTGGAATCAGCCCCTTCTGAACCATCTGGTTATGAAGAGAAAACGCCTCTTTCATTTCTCCTACCTTGCAATACCCATCAATGAGTGCTGTATAAGTAACTTCATCTGGTTCCAACCCTTTCCTGAGCATTTCATTGAGAAGTTCATGTGCTTCCACCATCGTTCCAGTTTGACAAAAACCATGAATCATGGCAGTATATGTCACAAAATCAGGAACTATTTTCTTGCCTCTCATTTCATCAAAGATCTTGCATGCAGCTGAAATTTTCCCAGACTTGCAGAAACCACTTATGATAGTTGTGTAGACCACAAGATCGGGAAAAATACCCTGGTTTGTCATCTCCCTCAAGAGTTGCTCAGCTTCAATGATTTTACCAGTCTTACAAAGAAGAAAAATTATGCTATTGTAGGTGAACTGATTTGGTTTCAGTCCCTTTCTCTGCAACTCTTCTATGAGCTTTACAACCCTTTCTAGCTGTCCTCTTTGACAATATCCACTGATTATAGTGCTATAACTTACAACATCAGGCATATGGCCTCTAAATTCCATTTGTATGAGCAAATGATGTGCTTCTTTTATCTTACCCAACTGACAAAGACAATGAAGAATGATATTATATGATGTAGTGTTCCAAGAAACACCCACACCTGGATACTCCTTGAATACCTTTAATGCCATTCTTATCCCATCAAAATTGTTTGACAGCCTAGCTAGAAACAAATTACAAGAATCTACAGAGACGAGAATACCATAATTTAACAATTTATCAAACAGTTTTTTAGCTTCTAGAAGCATCCCAGCTTCAACTAGGACCTGGAAGAATATATCAAATACACGAGGGTCTGCACCCCAGTCCTTGTAGGTGTATATTAACCGCTCAGTAAAATGTGCAAAAGAATTATCAGCATCCAGATTGGGCTTTGCCCAGAACTCATAAACCAGCCTGTGCGCCATTTTTAAATCCTTTGATACCACAGCAATCTGAACTACAATACAAAGGGCTTCTAATGTGGGATCTCTCCGTAGACGTGCCCAGTTAAAGAAATCTAAAACCAGTTTATAGTCATTCTTTATGTCCATAAGAACCCAAATCAGATGGTCAGGCTTGAACTTGGATTCATAAGGTTTTAGAATGCGTCGAAAAGGCTCAGAGCGGCGAAGCTTTATTGTGGTGGAGATGTGATACACAAGTTCAGTGTCTCTAATAACAGGCTTTTTTGGGGAATAATCAGGAAAAGGTCTGATAATGGTTGAACCCACAGAAGAGACTTTCCCACTCAAACATCTCTGAGATTGAAAATGTTTTGGATCAAAACCCAAAAGTGGATGACAATTAAAGATTTTGAAACAATGGAGTGAGGAGGAGATTGCTGGTCTCTTCATGTGCAAGAGGAACACCCATTAGAAAAATTTTGAGATTTTCTGCACAATGATGTGGCACTTCTCTCCCATGTACGAGAATCAAAACAAAGAGGCTCTTTCATGATAAATTGCCTGCAAAATAACTGATAGTTTTATACTCAAATCTGCAAGTAAGAACTTTTTTTGGGTTGGACGTATGGTCCATATGTATGCTCAGCAAGGCAAGTTTCACCTCCAAGTTTCATACATCATGGAAAATTACGCCCATAGGAACTTAACAAGCAACATAGCTATAATTAGATTCCAAATTGGTTTTTTTCTTTTTAATCATTTATAGTTTGTTATAATTAACCTTCATCCCCTCTATGAAAATGATGAGGTTAACTCCATGTCAACATTATTCAACACAACATTTTCCTATTGAACATCTTACCGTATCAAATAGTTTTTTGCAAAAACCCAAAAACCCATACCTCTATCAGACATTCTATCAAATACTTTTTAGACATGCCAAATTAACCAGTTCAGACCTCCAAAGGTGCTTTGGAGGGAAAGAAAGCTACGCCCACCTCAAAGTGACTCTAGCCCAAATGCCTACACCCACTGATCGTTCAATCACTCGGGTGCTTTTAAGAAAATAGAGCTAGAAACATGTTACAGTAGCCACTGAATATGTCTTTCCACAGGAAAAATTAATTTTCTTATCACCAACGAACAAAAATTAAATGAAGACAATGAGCTATTCATGAGGAAAAAAGGCACCAAAAGCCATACCTTTAAAACTATGACTGAAGCTCGAAAGCTTCAATTTTTCCTGTAGTGTCCGAAGGAAAAGGACATGAAATAGCAGGCATGTAAAAAGCAATAAGAGAAAATTGAGGTGCCGAAGTTCCGTCGGAGAAGGAAGATGCTACAGAATCCGTCCGCTAGCGTTCTATTGAGCAGAGAATTGGGCATTGCGGATCGCCTATCCTTTTTTAAAAAAAAAAAAAAAATTAATTAATTAATTTTCTTTTTAGCAAAGCATTGCTTATCCTACAAAACGCTTATAGTTCTGAGTTTCTGACTTCCGTAAAAGATGGGCTGGGCCTGGTTCTTTATCTCCAAACTGATTCATTAGTTGTTAACCCATTTGCATATAAAGCCAGCCCATGAAAAATGTTTCTTCATAAAAATAAAATCTAAAGTTATTTTTATCTCTACTTTTATCCAAATGATTTTATTTTGTTTGAAATTATTTCATCTCTTTAAAGATTTATAATTTTATCTACAAACTCTCAACAATATTAATAGATAAAAAAGATTTGAAAAAAATTTAACCTTGAAAAAAGGTTGAAAATTGTTTGACTTCTTTTTATATGTTATTTATTCATTTGTTAATTTTTGCAATAATTTTTTATATATTTTTAGTAATTTTAGTTTCTAATCTTTATTTTATAATCGATCAACTATTTTTTAATTTTTTTGTGACGTTGTTGTCAATTGATTGTGTTTTTTAGAATTTATTAAACAAATTATTGTACTACAAAAAATACTTTCCTATCACCATTTTAATAAAATAAATTTATCTTTTTTTAAAAAAAATTAACTTTATATGTGTTATTGGTATAAAATATGACTAACAATAAGGTGTGAGTTACCAAAGACAGATCGTGTAATTAATTTAAAGTTAATAATTGGATAATAATAAACAAAACAAAAAAGTCGCAAAAGACCATGAAAAGAATGGACGTAATCATTACCTTAATATTTAATTCCATATATTTTAATTTGGTCTTATGGATATGAATCTTGTGCATTTAATGATTAAGATGGAAATTTAGATAATGGCAATTAATCTTAAATACTAAAATGAATGTAAATGCAGCAAAATTGGTCTGAGAATAACGAAAATCTTTAGCATATATTATAAGTGAAAGTGCGTTGCTCCTCACCGAAAGCTTAGAAAGGTTTAGTCGCCGTTGTTTTGGGACAGACCTGATAGCAGATGAAGGGAAAACTGGGGCGACCAATGTTTTCCCTGTTCCCTTTCCCCAATCCCCTACGCCCCAACTTCTGCAGGGTTTTATAGTTTTTCCTTTTAAAAAAAAAATAATTGATCATATGATATATTATTGGTCTAAGTGAGGCTGCTCAAGCACGTGGACATGTGATTTCTCTTCGCATGAGATTTGATGTCAATAATATGCTCTTTTACCCTATTTGATATGATTTATTACCATACCAAAACATGAAGGTGGAGATGAGAGTTAAAACTCATTCTAGAAGGAAAATCCAGAATTCTAGAATGGTACTGACATAGTACAGAGAAGAGAAGTAGTGGAACCAAGGCATCTAATAATAGTGAACGCAAACATAGAACCAAAAAGCTACCCAGCCTACCACCTAAAGCATTAAATAAATCCTTATATAACAACAAAACCACAAGTTCCTTATTCCATTTTCACTCCCAAAAGGGCAATTCTCATCTGCTAGCTAGCTACGTCAACAACACAAATAATATCAGCACCAAAGTCAGCAGCCAACCCCCTCTTCTTGTTGCTTTACCTCTTTCCTCTCCCTTCTGAAGCCCCTTGAGAATTAATGGAGCAAAGCTCTGCTTCAATTCCTCTTCTTTCCGTTTTCCTTTTCCTGCTTCCTTCTCTGTTCTCTGCTCAAACCTGCCAGAAAACCTGTGGCAAAGAAATTCTTAAGTACCCACTTGGCAGTGGCCCTGGATGTGGTGATCCTCGCTTCCAACCATATGTAACTTGTAGCCAACAAAGACTCACCTTCACCACTCACACAGGGTCCTACCTTGTAACCTCAACTGACTACACCAACCAAATCGTGTACATCTCAGATCCCACCGTGTCAACCTGTTCTTGTACTGTGCCTAGCAAAGGCTTTGGCTTAGATTGGGAAGCACCCTTCACGTTTGATGATAGCACCATCTTTGCTCTATTAGGATGTTCCATGAATTCATCATCTATATACAGTTCAAATGGTTATAATGATGATGGAAATAATTCAAAGCTTCTTTGTGATCAGGGAACACCCATTTGTAGTCTTTTATACTCATGCAGGCCAATTAGTACCATCATCAACCTTCCAATCTCTTCATGCTGCGTTTACACACCAGTCAACCTCGGACCATCCTTTGAAATGGATTTGCAGAAGCTGCAATGCACTTCATATTCTGGGTTTTACAACTTCAATATCCAGCAATCAAATCCTGAAAAGTGGAACTATGGAATAGCTCTCAGGTACAAGTTCAGTGTGACAGATGACTATCCCAGCTCATGTGCTGCTTGTGAAAGGAGCTATGGAGTCTGTGGATACAATGGAGCTGACAATTCCTTTATCTGCAACTGTCCTAATGGGATTAACACAACAACAGATTGTTTCTTCACATCATCTTACAATACTGGTTTTAGAAATGGTATGCGGGATAACCCTTTTTTTTTCTGGTCATTTGCATCCAATAATCTTCATTGCCTAACCCTAAGATTGTTTTGGCCATTTTGTTTTCAGGGGTTGCTTGGTTGATGTATCCTATGGCTTGGTCTCTGGTTTTGTTCTTCCTGTAACTTATTATGGATGATATACTTGAACAATAAACCTCATGGTCCTAGTAATCCATCAAAGTTCTGGGGTTTCACTACTTTGATCCTCGGGAACTTTCAAGATTAAGGGGGAAAATATAATGTATGACTTTCTTGGTTAAAAATGCATGCCGTTAATTTCTGGTACTGTAATTTGCTCTGCTTTCATTTGTGTTCCGCAGTCAATGAACCCCAAAAGAAAAAAAAAAATCTTTATGAAATGTATAATTGATTGCCCTTATTTTTTACATTAAATTTCAGCTCAATTTTAGTCATGTTATTAATTCATGATACCTTTTCCTAAAGGTAACCGATTAGATTATAAAGGAGAAAGCCTTGTGGGTTGTCGACAACTTCATTGAATTTGTGATGCAACTAGTGTAGTGGATCTTTAAAAACTAGAAGGATTGATGGATTGGCTATATTAAAAATAAGGAATATAGAATAAGGTTCCACCCTTTTGGTCTCAATCCACTAACAGAGAATCACTTTCTTTGTAAATGGCTTTTTTGCTTTATCTCTTCTTACCTATGAAGCTCCGGGCCAGCAAGCTCTGTACCAACAGGTTTATTTTCGGAGCATTAGCTCAATGTCATCATAGCTTCAAGCTTCCACTCGAAAGCACCAAACGGGATAAAGAATATCAAAAAGGGAAAGCAATGGGGGCAAAAATCCCAGAGACAAAAGTTTGAAGTAAGCAGTATCAATTATCTTCAGGCCTGTATTAGAACCATTAATAAAACGGACACAGCACACGGTACTGTGTCCGTACGCACCGCAGAGAATCTATTTCCAATAATAATATTTTTGGCTGTACAAAAATTTAAGCTAATAATTTTGTATATATAAATATAAGCTGATTAGATATGAAGTAATTATAAAACATTATTTGATATGTATCAGAAAGTATAACATCATGCTCCACCATCAATTTATGAAAAATGAAATTATGTAGTATTATTGGTATCAAAATCTTCGTACCAAGAAATTGAACAGAAATTGGCCTAGTACTGCACATATATTATATTGAGAAAACTAACATTATAATTATAATTTTAATATGCTAAAAATTACTCGGCTGATTTTGTTTTTGCACCAACATGAATCGTTTTTACTATTCTTTTTGAATAATTTGGCATACCAACTCACGGATAACTACTTATATCCTTGCCAAGATCAACTTAAATGCATGAAAGAAAGAGTTAAATGAAATCAAAGCAGAAAATTTAGCCTATGCTGCTTCTATACCATTGTCCGCTACATTACAAATTTACAAACCATTGGTTTGTTCCTCCGACAATTGCTGTACTATCCAACTTTATCTTCATATGATATACTTCGGCCATCTATTGGGAAGCAGCCAAAAAGGCCGAAGAAAGGTTAAATAATTAATGAATATGTCGAGGGCACGAAGGTCCTCATTATCTCTACAGAAATACCCCATGTCAATATTTACAGAGTACCACAGAACTTACTTCTCTGTATTTTCTTTCTCAGTTTCTCCTGCTGCTTATCCTCTATACCTTCCTTTACATGTCATCTCACGTTGCAGCAGAGGGGTTTTCCTTGATTTTGCAATTTATCCCACAAACAAGTCATTTGCCGTGGAGATTGGTAATGTGCTGTGTAGTAATCTTCTATACACCCAAACTGGCAGAACTTCAAGCTGTGCACATACTCTACTGGACTTGAAAGGTTGAACTGCTCTACCCACATTCCCATGCTCACATCCTCCATTTTGAATAACTGCACCACATTGGAATTGGTTAATTATGCAGAAACTAGCAGAAGTTAATGCATATACACACACATGGAGATTAATGGGTATAGGATAAATCAGCAAAAGATCAATTGAAAACACTCAACATACTTTTAATCTGTGATTCTCGAAGTCAGATACAATGAACTGAGCAATGTCTGATGAGACTATGTAACCTGGACCATTAGCATAGGTAGGATACTCTTCCTCCAGCCATTCCTGGAAGTCATGAATTAAAAAAAACAAAATAAAACATAAAACAGTCAGCATTGTTCCTATACAGAAAGCATGTGATGTCAG
Organism: Gleditsia sinensis; assembly: GCA_037074535.1. Lineage (NCBI taxonomy): Eukaryota > Viridiplantae > Streptophyta > Magnoliopsida > Fabales > Fabaceae > Gleditsia > Gleditsia sinensis. Next base: position 8,085,458 of record CM073471.1, read on the forward strand.
ATCCATTCAGTTACAAAATAAACCAAGATTTTAAGACAAATGATACAAACATCAATGTATCAAGCTTCCAAATGTCTGGAACTTTAGGGGTCATTTGGTGCACATCATAGAGAAGAAAGAATAAGATAATATATCATATCCTGCTTTTATTTTATGATTGGTGCACTGATAGAATATGATAACACTATCAAGTTTTCTATCATATCCTGTCTCTTAGTTGAAATTGTTATCCTATAGAGTAGATTGGGTTATAAATAGAATAACTTGTTCTACGTCATCAAATCTCCTACCATATACTGTCTCTTAGTTAATGGTAATAAAAAAATTGTATTAAAATTAATTTTAAATAATTATATATGTAATTCTATTATAAAGGTAATTTTGTCATTTTATATAATTTATATCATATCCTACTATTCTTTAGTTTGCCCTAAATACAAGATAAGATAGTATAATATTTATTTTGGTGCATATCAAACACTGGATAGAATAAGAGCTTATCAAGCCTATATCCTATCTTACTCTTATCCAATCTGCTATCATATCCGTCCTTATCCTATTTTGATCATCAAACGAGTTCTCAACTTATTATAATATCGTCATATTATATGAAACTCTCAGTCATATGCCTAAATGAAAAGGTTAATCAGTTAAGAGTGGAACACTTAATGTACTGCAATTGTCCACAGAGAATCTCGCAGAAAGTCAAAATATGAAATGCAGCAGTTTATCTGGTAACCTAAGAAACCCTAATATTCCATATTTGAGCATAAAAACATTCATTATAATCAGACAAAATATCCATAATCAAAGTGTTAGCATTTTCTTTCAAAATTCAAATGAAAAAACTCTAAATTACTTGGAAAGTTAAGATTGTGGTAGACAGAATGGACAGGTAATACAAGACAGCCAAATTAATTGAATTTTAACAACCAGCAGTGCAGCATCTCATGACAATTTGCAACTATGCTCTACAAACACAAATAGTAAGAGCAACCGTTGAAAGATAACTACATATGTTAAGTGATAGAGCCCAGGGCCAGCTGATAGACCAACCCAATGCAGGCCCAAGAATATGGAAGGTGTATACCAGGAGAAGAAAGAAGACACGTGGCAGCTATGAGGGAGAGGATTCTGTTATGCAGAATAATTCTGTTATGCAGAGAGGGGTGGTTACACGAGGGAAGCAGGGGGATTAGTAGTGGAGGCGTGAAAGAGATGGATAGGAAGAAACAACCTTTGGGAATTCGGCCGTAGGCTTGGAGAGCGGAGTTTACGGGTCTCAACACTGGTCCGACCTGCCGGATACCCGTGGTAGACAACGATGGTGTCTAGCACTCAAAGGATTGAAACAATGGAGACGAAGGTGGCTGAAATAGAGGGACAGACGTCCTCCATGAACGGGAGACTTTCTTCTGTGGAGCAACAATTGTCTTCAGTTGCGGCCAAGCTGGAGATTCTGGTAAACTCTGCAGTTCAATCTCAAGAACGAATGGAGCGAGAGGAGAAGAACAATGTCGAGTTTCGATCAGCTCTGAACAAGCAATTCCAGCAACTGTTGAAGCGTCCGGTGGACGTAAGCGAAAAGGAGGAGACGTGTATCACGGGTTCCTCAGGGAATAGGCAAGAAGAACAGAAGCTCATGGGAAGTTCTGGAGAAATGGCAAGCGATATTCAGTGGATGGCAAAACGGATTGAACTCCCACCGTTTGATGGGCATGATCCTCGGGGATGGGTGGTGAAGGCTGAACAGTTCTTCCGGGTGCAAGGAACTCCAGAAGCTCAACGTCTTCTTTTGGCTCAGATTTGTATGGAAGGCGAGGCAGTGCATTGGTTCACAATATTCTCTGAGACAGCTCCCAATATTACGTGGGAGGAATTCAAAGAAGAACTGATGGAACGTTTCAGCGGTTTAGAGATGCAAAACCCCTATGAAGAGCTAGCGGCATTAAGGCAGCAGGGGACGGTGCAGGAGTTCATCGCCGAGTTTGAGTTCCTCATTGCATTGGTGCCGAAACAATCCGAGAGACAGTACGTAGGTTATTTCCTCAATGGGTTGAAGGAAGAGATTCGGAACTGGGTACGGGTCCATAATCCCACAACCCGGATCCAGGCTTTTAAACTGGCCCGTAATGTTGAGATGGCCTTACGAAAGACAGGAGGGACACAATTCCGTGGCTCCGTATCAAACAACCGGTATACTCCTTTGGGCCCCGTTTCGCACGTAGATAGGCATCCTAAATCAGCATTCTTTCCGTCGCGAATCCGTGATATCAAAACCCATTCTCCTGGAACTGACAAAAATGGCGAAACTGGGAACAACAACGGGAGGGGAAGTTTGAACCCTAGACGGGGCACTCACAATCTGACCTCCAAAGAATGGGAAGAACGACGCAGAAAGGGGCTCTGTTTTAGATGTGGGCAAGCCTATAGTCCCACCCATAAATGCCCCAATCCTCAACTGCGTGTCATGATACTAGGAGACGATGAAGAAGTGACCCCCGAGGGAGAGACAAGGGGGGTAGGAGCTGAGGAAACTATCTCAAGTGAGGAAGAAGGAGAGTGTGCTACGATGGAGGATATGTGGATGCTTGAAGTAACCGCAAAGCGAGGGCCGAAGATCCCTCCTTATCAAGCATTCGAAACTCTCAAACTGGAAGGTAATGTTAACGGTACTCCAGTTCTTATCTTGGTTGATGGGGGTGCTACTCACAATTTTGTGTCCCCCAAAACGGTGAAAGCACTTGGAATTAAGGTAGAAGGCCGAGAAATGGGCATTCGTTTGGGAGATGGCTATAGGGTGGTTACCCGTGGTTGGTGCTCAGGACTAGAGGTTAGTGTTGAACACTATGCTTGTAAGATCAACGCATGGGTGCTAGAGTTGGGGGGTCTGGACCTCATCTTGGGAGTAGCCTGGCTACGTACACTAGGGGCAGTTACCTTCAACTATGAAGATCTTACTATGAAATTCTACTGGGAAAACCAAAAAGTGGAGCTGAGGGGTAGAAACAATTGTCATTTCATCGCTCTATACAGTTTGATTGAAGGGGAGACTAATCAGATACCAAAGGTGAAATGTGGACCCACGGTTTTAATGACAGAGTCCCAATTACCAAACCCTCTGTCTGAAGAACAACAGTGGGGATTGCAAACCGTGCTAAACCAGTTCACAGAGGTATTCCAGGAGCCTAAGGGTCTGCCCCCATCCCGTAACTGTGACCATGCTATTAACCTACTGCCAGGACAAGGTCCTGTCACTGTTCGCCCCTACAGGTATCCACACTTTCACAAAGATGAAATTCAACGGCAGGTCCAAGACTTATTATCAATGGGAATTATTAGGCCTAGCAACAGTGCTTATTCTAGTCCAGTAATTTTGGTGAAGAAGAAGGATGCCAGCTGGAGAATGTGCGTGGATTATAGAGAATTAAATAAAGTTACAGTGCCTGACAAGTACCCAATACCAATAGTGGATGAATTGCTGGATGAGTTACATGGGTCCCAATACTTCTCTAAACTCGATCTCAAATCTGGCTATCACCAGATTAGAATGCGGGCTGAGGATATAGAGAAAACTGCATTCAGGACTCATGATGGGCATTTTGAATACTTGGTAATGCCCTTTGGACTTACAAATGCTCCTTCGACTTTCCAAGCCGTAATGAATGATATTTTTAGGCCCTTTTTGAGAAAAATAGTGTTGGTATTCTTTGATGACATATTAGTTTTTAGTCCAAATTGGAAACTACACTTGGAACATCTTCACCTGGTCTTCTCAATCTTGCAGCAGCATCAATTTGTAGTCAACCAAAAGAAGTGCCAATTTGGCAGAACCACCATTGAGTATTTGGGACATCTCATCTCAGGCGCAGGAGTAGCTATGGATCCAGCAAAAATACGGGCTGTTCTTGATTGGCCTATACCAAAAAATGTAAAAGGAGTTAGGGGATTTCTTGGCCTAACGGGATATTACCGGAAATTTATAAAGGGGTATGGAAAGGTAGCCAAACCTTTAACTGTATTGACAAAAAAGAATGGGTACAAGTGGAATTTGGAAGCACAACAATCCTTTGACACTCTCAAGAGGCTAATCACATCTGCACCTATTCTCTCTCTACCTGATTTTTCCAAGGTTTTTGATATTGAGTGCGATGCGTCGGGAAGAGGCATTGGGGCAGTGTTAATGCAAGAAGGTAAGCCCATTGCATTTTTTAGTAAGGCACTATCTGCTTCTACCTTGGCCAAATCAGCGTATGAACGAGAAATCATGGCTTTGGCTCTCGCCATTCAACATTGGAGGCCATACCTTCTTGGGAGGTCCTTTCGGGTGTTTACTGACCAAAGGAGCCTCAAGTTCCTCCTTCAACAGAGAGTTACAACTCCTGATCAACAGAATTGGTTAGCCAAGTTACTGGGGTTCCGGTTTGATATTTTTTACAAACCTGGCCGAGAGAATGGAGCAGCAGATGCTCTCTCCAGGGCTTATGAGGAAGCAGCATGCAACCTCTTATTCTCTTTTCCAACATGGTTGGAAGGTCAGGAGTTGACCCAGGGGGTGCAAGAGGACTCAGCCTTACAAAAGATCATCACCACCTTACAAAATGACCCTACTGCAGTAAAAGGGTTTTCTCTGGTCTTAGGAGTCTTATATTATAAAGGTAGGTTAGTCCTTCCTTCCTCATCTCCTTGGATCCCTCATCTAATGACAGAATTTCATACTACCTCTCAAGGGGGTCACTCTGGCTACTTGCGGACTTATAAAAGAATTGCCATGAATTTATATTGGATTGGCATGAAGAAACAGATTCAAGATTTTGTCAAGCAGTGTGATATTTGTCAAAAACAGAAATATTCAGCTCTATCCCCTGCTGGATTGCTACAGCCTTTGGAAATCCCAGAAGTGGTTTGGGATGACCTCTCCATGGACTTTATTACTGGCCTTCCAAAATCTAAGGGGTGGGAAGCAATATTGGTGGTAGTAGACCGCCTCTCAAAGTATGCACACTTCATCCTATTGAAACATCCCTATACTGCCAAAAATATAGCTGAACTGTTTATAAAAGAAGTGGTCAGGCTTCATGGCATTCCCAAGTCTATAGTTAGTGACAGAGACCCAATTTTTATGAGTAAATTCTGGCAGGAGCTGTTTAAGATGCAAGGGACAACTTTGAAAATGAGTTCAGCGTATCACCCAGAAACGGATGGACAAACAGAGGTTATTAATCGATGCCTAGAGACCTACCTAAGGTGTTTCGCAGCTGAGCAGCCAAGATCCTGGTCAGTTTGGGTCCCCTGGGCAGAATTATGGTATAACACAACCTTCCATGCTTCCATCAACACCACCCCTTTTGAGGTCCTCTATGGTCGAAGGCCTCCTACTATGCTCAGATTTATTCCTGGAGAGACAAGGGTGGAGGCAGTATCACGTGAACTAGAAGACAGGGATGAGGCTATCAGACAATTAAAGTTCCATCTAAACAAGGCACAAGTGCAAATGAAGAAAAATGCTGACCTACATAGAAGGCCTGTCTCATATGAAATAGGAGAATGGGTATACCTCAAACTCAGGCCCCACAGGCAGCAATCAGTGGTGAGAAGGATAAACCAGAAGTTGGCTCCACGGTTCTATGGCCCTTTTCAAGTCTTGGCCAAAATAGGGCCAGTTTCTTATAAATTACAGCTCCCTGATTCTTCCAAGATTCATCCTGTAATTCATGTTTCCCAACTAAAAAGAGCTGTGAGAAATAAACCAGTGAACCCCACCTTACCTGAAGGCATGGCTGGAGAGCTGGAAGAACCTCTAAAACCTGAGAAAGTACTGGCAACTCGGGTGGTTACAAAACAAGGGGAAACCTCTCATCAACTGCTACTTAAATGGCAGGGCAAATCAATTGAAGAAGCAACTTGGGAAGATGAATTTTATGTGAGAAGCCAGTTCCCATCACTCAGTCTTGAGGACAAGACTGCTCTTGAAGGAGAGGGCAGTGATAGAGCCCAGGGCCAGCTGATAGACCAACCCAATGCAGGCCCAAGAATATGGAAGGTGTATACCAGGAGAAGAAAGAAGACACGTGGCAGCTATGAGGGAGAGGATTCTGTTATGCAGAATAATTCTGTTATGCAGAGAGGGGTGGTTACACGAGGGAAGCAGGGGGATTAGTAGTGGAGGCGTGAAAGAGATGGATAGGAAGAAACAACCTTTGGGAATTCGGCCGTAGGCTTGGAGAGCGGAGTTTACGGGTCTCAACATAGTAAGAGCAACCGTTGAAAGATAACTACATATGTTAAGCAACATAGGTAAACCTAGAAAAATATACCTCATATGTTACAGCCCATTTGCCATGGCGAAGGGGTCTATGGTGGTAATTCATATTTCCAATGTAGAGACTTCTATCTCTTCCAACTTTTCTTGCTTCATTGATGATAGAATCCACTCTGACAAACGTGTCATCATCACACTTCATAATATACTTAGCTGCAACTGCACGAACCTGCCAAGAACCATGTTCAGTAACAACCACTAATATAGCAAGAAAAGAAGGAGCACTTAAAAAAATTTGAAACATTTCAGACTCCCATCACTCACCCCATATTCACAGATAGCTATGGTCTTCAGCACAACAAGATCGTAATGGTCCATGTACGGGACTATGATAATATCCCTGAAATACTCTGCTTCTTTCTTTATGTCCACATTTATATCCTTCCTTCCATGCTATCATATGATGAATGGAAAAATAATAAATATTTTTAACATTTAAGAGATTGTCTTTATGAATTTTTACAATTATGAAGTGGGGAAGTTGCATCCATTCATACCAAGGCTACAAAGAATCGAGCCACGACGTGTGAAGATTTGATTAGCTTATGTTGCATCCAGGACTTCCTCACTGCCATCCGTTCAGCAAAATGGTTTCCAGCAGAAAGAATGCCGATAAAAAGCTCCACATTTGCATGGAGAAGAGGCACAGCTTTCCATTGAGGAAGCAATTCAAGATGCATCTGTGGGGCAAAACTTGGATGAGATGTAGGTAAGGAAGCAGCAAATACAGAGTGCACATCAATATCCCCATTTATGGATAGTCCAGTGGCATCTTCAAGAGCAAATCCCTGTGAATATCACATAAACATTTAAGATATCCCTGCATTCACATAGGACAAGTAGCTATGATTAGGTTACCCACTGTCCGATAGGGAAAAGACGTCACATGCCTCCCATCCACAATAACATGGTAACCTTCTAAGCCAGCACTTAAGGTGAGAACAAACAATTTTCCCTCTGCAAACGGATATGGCCAATCTACGGTCACCTTCTTTTTTCGCCCTATCAGTCTGTTCAACCACCATGTCACCTTTGATTCTTCTGAGTGAGTGTCATCATCACGAATCCATTTCTCACATTTCACCTGTCCATCAACTTCATAGAATCCAGAAAATCAGTAAATTGAGCAAAGTTCCTACAAGCTTGCATGCTAAAGAAATAAATGATAATGATAGCAGAATACCTTTTTCTTTTTCACAGTACAGACTACAGAGTGAAGTAGATAATGCAGGATGATGCCCATGGAAATCAAGGGCTAAAACTACTAGGAGAAAAAAAAAAAAAGGCTACCCTCAATCATGTACTATGACCATTGACTACTCTTAAATTAACTTCCTATCCTCATGAATCAGCTGACTGACTGCCTAATGCATCTTTGCACTGTATTTGGCAAACCCCTAATAACACATTCAGTTCAATGCAATTGAAAATTAATGATAACTAAAGACAACATATCATGCATTCTTTAAATTAAAATGAGAATGGTTGAAATCAATCACCAGCTTCCTCGTCCGCCCGAGATTTCCACCCCTCACACCTGAGGGCAGAACCCCACTGCATCCTGTAGCAAGTATTCTGCTCAATTACTGGTTTTCCACCCCAATCCCCTTTCAACCGTGGATTGAAATGCAGTATCTTCGGTGGCTCCTCTTTGTCCACGGTCTTCAACCCCTGCAACTCCATCATAAACTGCGAAATCATCACTGAATCATCCTCATCCTTCACCACAGATATCTTGGGGTCATGCTCTGCGTGAGCCCAATGCGGCATTCCAACAACAGTAATGTGCGACCACAACGTCAACCCACAAGGGAGCATCATTATCCCTTTACGCTCCCGAAATTCCTGCCCATAAAGAGAAATTGAGTGTGGACAGGAGTCGGAAAGATTCTCGGCCTTCCACTTCGTATCATTGTCAAATTTCCCACTCTCTACTTCGTGCCAGAGCTTCTTTCCCAATACCCAAGCATGTTTTGCTGCCATGTGAAGTTCAGAAAACTCATCTTTAGTGGCGTTACCGTCAGATAAACTCTCATTGAAGTTTAAGCCAGAAACTTTTTCCAACTCACGCATCTGTCTCCCGGGATTTCGGTACATTGGTCCATGAGAAATTCGAAGAGATTCTTCTGAGGGTTCAACTGCGTCGTTGCTATCAATGAGTTCCTCTTTGCTCTCTAGCAACAAATGCCTGGGCCATGCGTCACTTAGAAACCCAAAAGCATCGTCAGTGGAAACTGACGCAAACCCAGCTCTGAATGCAAGAGGGATTTCGAAGCTCATGAACAGAAAATAAAGCAGCATTACACCCAACAAAATTTGAAACAGCCTGAGCCTATTTGGCAGTACAAAGGAGTCTAGCTTCCCTCTTTTCATTATCCTCAAAGATCCCAACTTTTTCTCCAAGTACAATTCTCTAGTCTCTACCTAGAAGAGCAAAATGAATGGGATTTTCCTAGGTATGGTTAATGCTTGTGGAAGCTTAACCCTAAAGCAGGGGAGGGGGGAGGGATTCGCAGAAACACAAGGCAAAATCCTAATCAAACGGCAAGAGAGAAAGCGAAGGAAAATTTTGTTTTTAAGTGAAGTTTGAGTTTCTGGGAAAAATTGAAAATTTTAGTCAACAGATTGCAGTGGAGAATTGCCTTGGAGGTTTATTCCCCTGGGAGCTTGTGGAGAATAGCAGGGAGGACACCCATAGAAGAAGAAGCAGCAGACTCAGCTCCGCCGGCAGTGTTATTGAAATACACTATTCAATAAAATTTGAAAAAAAAAATATAAGAATAAAATATTTTACTTTTACTAATATTTTTATTACATTATATAAATTAAAAAATGAAGTAAAATATATTTTTATTATATAGTCTTGTTTTTATTATAAAAATATATATAATTTTTTAAAAAAATAAAAAATATTAGAATTTAATTTAAATTTCTTAAATTTTTTATATAAAAATAAATAAATACATTTTTATTTTTTATTTTTTATTTTTTATTTTTAATTAAATTTTTGAGTTAATAAAATTAATATTTTGATAATTTAAATTATTTTATAAAAATAATTAGTATTATAATATAATAAATTAAAAAAATTTGTGAAAGTGTTATTTTATATTATTTTATAAATTTTTTTTAGATATTTATATTAAATTGTAATATATTTTTATTTTTAAAAGAAATTTGTGTATATATATTTTATAATAAAAAATGTAATAAATGTTTTAATAAAAAGAATAGGTAGTTTTTTATTTTTTATTTTAAAATTTTAAAAAATTATATTTTTAAAATAGAAAATAATTTACTCTAAAATATGTTGAAAAATTCTTTCTATAAATGTGACGACAGTGGAAACCTCAGGAGCTTCAAACTCAAGTTGGTTACATTTTTTATTATTTATCAAACAACATAATTTGGCTTTTTATTAGTTTATGTAAGTGGTCTTACTTTACATTAGATGAAATGATTTAGAAATATATTAGAGCAATTTTAATGAAATTTTTTAATCTTTATTATACATTGTTTATCGTGGATCACATTAACATTAAAAATTTTAAAATATTTAAGTACTGTTATTTTTATAAACAATAATATATATATAAAAAAAATTAATTTTTATTATATATTTTTATTATTTTAATAATTATTATTAAAATATTATTTAAAATAAATTTATATTATTTTAAAAAAAATTATTTATGTATTTATTGTTTTAAAATTTATATTAAATTTTTATTTTACTTAAAAATTTATATTAAAATATTATTATTAAAAATATTGCTTAAACTTTTTTATATATATTTATTGTTTTAAAATTAAAATATAAATTAATTATATTTTAAGTTGAAATATAAATAAATATAAATAAAATATAAAAATATAAAATAATTTGTAAGACTTATTTAATAAATTTTTTAAAATTAAATTATTAAAATAAAAAATTATTTAAAATAATAATAATAATATAATAACGTAAAATTTGTTTAGATAATTTTAATAAGTTGTTGGTCTTAAAAAATAAAATAAAATGACAAAAATAGTTTGATAATATTTTTAAATTAAACTTTTTCTATTGATTTTATAGTAGTTCGTTTTTTCTAAATATTTTTTTAAACAAGTAATACATATATATTTTTCAATTAATTCATTGTTTCAATTTTTTTATATTATAGTTAATAAATTTAACTCTATAATCAAAACCAAACCAAACCATTGGCTTGAAATTAAAACTACTATAAAAGAATACTAAAAGATTCATAAAAAAATTATTTTGCAGTGACTGAAGTATCTTAAGATTTAAATTTGTGATAATATATTTAATCACATATTAGATGTTGATTTTTACCACTAAAATAACCTCTAATAAATCTTAATTATAGTATATTTATATATTTATTTGTAATTAATTTAAATGATTTATTTTTAATAAATTGAATTTATTTTGTTTGAGGTGGGACAGCAGTCATGACCGTTGGCTCTGATGTGGGGATGGTGTGGGGACTGCTGCAATAGGTCACGGTCGCGCTCGAATAGTTTGCCTGATGGATATGTCATTTCTTTCGCTTTTTCAAATTAATGTTTCAAATTTAAATATTGGACCGTTAACTGCACTAGTCGTTAAGAAGGTGCAGCTTTTTTTTTTTTTTTTTTTACCAGTAGGAGCAGGCAGATTCAATTACATAAGTAGAATTTTTTGATACTCGAGGAAAAAAAAAAAGCTTCCAATGAAATTAATTTTTTTTTCTGACTTTTAATATAAGCAGAATTTGTTTCAGAGTTTTTTCGTGGAAGGAAAGATAGTTTAATTTTATTCATAAAAACAAAAAAAAATGTAATTTTTATAAAATATAAGAAGTAGAAGGTTTTTTTTTAAACACTCTATATTCAACTTAAATTAAAAATTAAAGAATAAAAAAATTTTAAATAATAAAGGGTTAAATCTGAATAATTATATTATTTTGAATATTCTAAAGGTAACAAAAAGGGTGGACTGTATTTAACTAATTTTAACTATCATTTATATTCTTTGTTGTAATAATAAGATCTCCCATCACATCTACAAAATAAAATAGTTAATGACTAAATTACTAAAAAATGTGATGGAAACTAATATTATAACGATTTTTAGAATACTAAAAAAATCATAATGGTTAACTTCCCTTAAAATGAAACTCCAACACAAAGAAGAAAATAGGAAAAATAAATAAATAAATAAATAAATGATAGAAACTAGGGGAGGGAACTATCATCCCAATCAGTAAAGCAGCGAAACTAAAAAGGGAAAAAAAAATTAAGGTGTCGTTTGTTTTCTATTTTTAAAAGTTAATTTTTGTTTTTTATTATTTTTAAAATAAAAAAAATTCATTTGATAATTATTTATTGTTTTAAAAAAAAAATAAAAAATAAGTTATTTTTTAAAATAAAAAAAAATAAATTTATTTTTTGCTTTCATTTTTAAAATAAAAAAATAACATATTTTTAAAATAATTTATTAAACGAATTTTTTTTATTTTACAGAATAATTTTTAAACATAATTTAAAAAAAAAAATTAAACAAGTCTTTAATAACTCTAAGATTACTTTTATTTGTGTGTTTTCTTCTGCATCTTTTCAATTGTATTATAAAATATAAAATTTTATTAAAGTCGCAGATATACAAACTTATATATAAATCATTTTGTATGTGCTTGAAAATAATTTTCATTACTTTTTCAAAAAAAGAAGTACCTCCTTTTATTTGCATTCTGAATTTAACACTCCACACCTGTCCTTTTGTATAAATAAAAAAGTTTTAAAAAGAATTTTTTTAAATTGGTGTAAGACTTCAATTCAACGAAAAAAAGAATGAATTCATTAACCGTAGCATTTCTGGCAAATTAGTATTTTTTGAATTCATTTGTGTTTGACATAAATAAAAGGTTGAAAAGATCTCGGAGTCAGGCTTCTGCATAGACAGGTATACAAGTATTTAGATATATAAATTTAAATTTAAACAATCATAATAACTATTTTATGTTGGTGGCTGCTCGGATGCCTAACTTTACAGATTATTTTTTCAATATTTTTTATATTTTTGAACTATATTTCTATACACAAATGCATCCTTACTCTCTTTAAAATAACTATAGCCAAATGTTTAATTTATTATTTTAGAATTTTGAAGAGAATAAGATGGTATGGTTACCTTAGTAATGGGGTTTGATAAAGTGAGATACAACGAAAAAAAGAGAGTTCTAACACATTGTTTGATCATTTAATGAACAAAATAGTGGTAATTTATTCTCTATTATTTAAAAATTACTATTTTATTAATAGGGTGAGATAAATTTTAATGGAAAAATTTTAAATGTTATCTTTATGTAAATTTTTTTAAATAAAAAAATAATGAATTCAAAAATTTCTAAATCTCTCAATTTAGAGAAGTTTGAAAATTAGAGCATGGGGTGCATCCTAACCCATCTCCAAACTCACTTTGACCAATCCCACCCCATCTCTAACCCATTCTCCCAGTCAATCCTTTAATTAAAGATTGTAATTCTGATATATGTATTCTAAAGCAACAAATATTTGTTTATTTTTCTTTTTTGTTTAAAGAATAGATCACAAGCACACCTCAAGCTCAAAGTGGCCTATCCAAATTAGTATAAGATATTACGCAATGGCATCTACAACTTTATTTTATCGCAACAAGTGTTATTATGATTCTTGTCGTAAAGATATTGCCTTCGCTCAAGGTAATTCTCTATGGCACACCAACCTCGAAATGGCGTGTTGCCTTGGAAGTCTGAAGGAGTACATTAGAGCTAAGGATCATAAGTTCAAGGTCCCTCTTGGAACTTCAAATTATGGGCAGAGATTAGTCCTTGGGGTGCAAATGGATTTCAAAGAAAGAAAAGAATCTTATGATGTCTGAACATGAAAATTCGCAGAGCAAGAATATTTTGAGGATACGAAAGTTTAGTAACTCTCGAAAAGAGAAGTTTTCAATGTGCGAAACCACTAGACTGCCAACAAAGGACAAAACATACTAATAGTTTTTTAGGAGAAATTTCAAAGTAGAATCAATCAAAAAATTGTACAAGTTAAATCAGTTATAAAAGATACCTTAGAGGCGGATTTCACTGAACTTTATTAAACTTCATTCATATGTCATAATATAATTGAAGAAGTTGGTAATAAATTGTAAGTAAATTTTGTCCTAGGTTAAACCAGACCATGTGGTTAGCTGGGTGTCATTGTTCATACAAGGTAGGTAAGTTTTCAACTACTACGTGAAAGTTGAAGCAAACAGAAAAGTTCTACATCTCCTGAGCACACAGAGGAGCAAAGGTTTTGTTTAATACCAAAAAACTGTAGAAAGACGAGATTTCTGCCGCTTATCCAGATAATCAAATGGGCCATTCTTTGAAATCTATAACACTAGGCATTATTAAGGGCATCATGAGTTAGAGACATGCTTTTCATCGTAAAAAATTTAAAGGGAAAAGGTGACCAAAAAGAAAAAGTTAAATCTCTGAGCAATACTAGTTGTTCTTATCTCTGTCTAGTGAACTATTTGCCAAAATGAAATCAAAGCCAACATTCTTAAGTGCCTTTCCAAGTGGTAAAAGAGTAGTCCACAGAAATCACCTCCATTTGCTAGAGCAATATGGGATATCGGCTGCTACAGATAGTTGCACTGTTTACCGTGATCACATTTGGAGACATAAGGAGAACTATTGGAGCTTGCAGTCCCAATGACTTGGAAGGTTTGATGGATTTCAAGAATGGAATTCAAATGGATTCATCTGGGCGCCTAGCAAAGTGGATTGGTCAGAACTGCTGCCAATGGGAAGGTATTGTCTGCGAAAATGCAACCTCTAGAGTGACAGAGATCCACCTCCCAGGATTAATTTCCACAGATGAAGATTTGTTTCAAACCCAGATGACCGGGTGGATTTCTCCTTCCGTAACACTCCTCACTTCTCTTGAAATCATGGATCTTGGTGGTTTAGTTGGTCTCAGTGGAACAATTCCACGAACGATTGGTCTGCACCTGCCGAGGCTCCAAAAGCTGTATCTCTATGGCAACAATTTGACTGGTCCAGTACCAGAAAGCATTGGAGAGTTGTCAAAACTTCAAGAACTGGCGCTGCATGAAAATGGTTTATCTGGGTCGATCCCCTCAAGCCTGGGAAGTCTCAAAAATCTTAAAAGCCTGCAACTTTATACGAATCAATTTTCAGGTACAATACCCGACTCACTTGTTAATTTGACAAGTTTGGTAGAATTGAAAGTTCATAGCAATTCTCTAACGGGTCATATACCCGAAAGGATTGGTCAGATGCAGGTTCTGGAAAAGCTTGATTTTTCAAACAATCTGTTAAGCGGGAACATACCTCCTTCACTATCCAATTTAACTGCCATTTCAGTTTTGAATATGGACACCAACTTTCTTGAGGGAACCATCCCATTTCCCTCAAGATCTGGTGAAATGCCTTCTTTGGGATTCTTAAAGCTCCATAATAACCATCTCACTGGAAACATACCTCCCAATATTGGCTATCTAGTCTCCCTCCAGAGAGTTTCACTCTCAAACAATAAATTTGAAGGAGCATTACCTTCTAGTTTGGGCAATTTGCTATCTTTGACAGAGCTTTATCTCAGTGGCAACTTCTTATCTGGTCAAATTCCAAAATCAATAGGACAACTCTCTCAGCTCATAATGTTGAACATTTCCAATAATTTGATTGAAGGACCATTGCCTCAAGAGATGTCTTCCCTTCAAAATATTCAAACCCTTGATCTTTCTTTCAACCCTCTGAACCTCTCTGCCATTCCAGAATGGCTAGCTGATCTGCCATCACTTTCCCGCATTTACCTGGCAGGTTGTGGAATCCAAGGTCACATTCCGGACTTCTTACAGACAACTGGTAGTCCAATACAGGAACTGGACTTATCAGTGAACCTTCTCAGTGGAACTATACCGTCCTGGATAGGAAGCCTTAATCAACTCTACCTGTTAAATCTTTCAAAGAATTCTCTTGATTCATACATCCCCGATTCTGTTACAAACTTGCATGATCTGGGTGTTCTTGATCTTCACTCAAATAAGTTAACAGGCTCCATAAATCGAGTCTTCGACATAGAACAAGGTATTTCTGGGGGATCACTAACGTATATTGATCTTTCTGATAACAACTTCTCAAGTGGAGGTGAGGAAATTGGTGTAGGAGCCCAATGTGGCATTCAATTTCTGAATTTATCACATAACCTTCTGAAAGGTAGACTGCCAAGTTCTATTGGCAGACTGAAATCTATTCACAGTTTGGATTTGAGCTTCAATGAGTTAGCCTCCAACTTGCCAGAGATGTTGACAAATTTAACCAAGTTAGAGAGATTGATGCTGCAGGAAAATCACTTTACTGGTAACATACCAAATGGATTTCTCAAGTTGAGAATGCTAAAGGAATTGAATCTATCAGACAATTCTCTTGAAGGGGAAATTCCAGAGGGTAAGCCTCTGATTGACTTTCCAGAGAGTTCTTATTCTGGAAACAAAGGTTTATGTGGGAAGCCTCTCATTCCCTGTAAAGTTTGAGGATTATCAGATGTATTTCGAAACCCAGAATTCGATTGAATTGTAGTGCTACTCAAAACTATTCTAGCTACATATTCTTCAGAAAAATTTGGTTGTTTATTGGTGTAAAACTAGAAAGTTGAGCATTGATGTATTTCACTAAGAGAAGGAGAGAACGTCTGATATTACTTCAAACCATGTTTCCTTCTAGAAATAGAATGTTACGACAAAGCAGGTGCCATTGAACTGGGACTCATAATACCAGTATATATGAATGACCCACATTTCCAAACAAAAATACACTGAAAATATAGGAGTGCTTTGAAGCTAATCTTAAAATTACCCTTAAATAGTATCAACTTCGAAAATTTTCTTGAGAACTTGGTTACAAAAACCTCGATACCTCCGACGTTCTTCATACATATGATGTTTCCTTCAGTCTTTAATTCGAGACTCATTGGTCCACTCGTAATTGGTTGATAATTGGGTTATGCAGTCGTATCAATTTTTTTTTTTTTTGGATCCTGAAAGTTATATCACCGACAAAAGAAATTTGTTGGATTGGCCTTGAATTTTTTAAAGTTGCTTTCAACTACTGTGCACACATGAACCGATAAAAAGCCTTTATATTCTTGGAACCCACTTTATTGCACGAAAAAGAAGAACCCCTTCAAGAAAAAACTTTCCTTTTCTATATCCTGCCCTTGTAAAATTATTATGTTTTAACTTTTAAGAAAAAATAATTGCAAGTATGGACCCTCCCTGTCCGAAATTTAAGTGGGCATGGAGGTAGGTCCATCTTTCAATTTTCGTGCCTGTGACTCGAGGCTGGCATGGTCACTATCGGTAGCCATACCATCATCGCACGCTTGAAGTCTCTATTATTGGAGATGACAAGATGTTCTACCAACGTACAAAAATCCACACAAAAATGCAATTTTAAATGAACTTTATTAACCATAATTCTAAGATTGAAAACGTTTTCGAAATTATATTAGAGGCTCCTGAGTTAACGCCAGTTGCTGGTAATTCTTGTAGTCAATGCCGTTTAACCTAATACAACATAATATCTGCTCTGGCAGCTCCTCTGTTTTGTTTCCCTGTTTCATTATACAAAAATAAGGTAATGATTAATAGAAGAATCAAAGAGACATCAATAATATATACCTTTAAGAAAAGTAATAGGAAAATACATTCAGTTTCAGCGTCAGGAAAACAAGTTACCTGAATTGTGAGGCCAACATCTAGAATGCACATCTTTAATCTGTCTAAGAAAGCTTCAAAACCTTTCCTGGAGATATAGCTAAATCTATGCATATCCAAATCAATCTCAAAGTAATTTTCTCCCTGCAGAAATTGTTATTGGTTAGCTGATTCAAAAAAGGGTAACAAAGCAAAGTCCCACGTGTATATCCACAGTCTTCGGTAATGAAAGGACACCACCATAACTGGCGGGGCCAAAGGTACCACAAAGAATCCAAAAAGAAGCAACCAAAATGGTACTACCAGTTAACCAGGTGAAGGAGCCCACAGAAAAAATTGAATTTTACAGTTCAATTTTTTCAAGTCTTCAACTCAAGATATACATTACTTTCCCTGTTTGTTGATCCTTTTGAGAATTAACTGCTAGGTTAACTTTTAACAGTAAAGAAATATGCTGGCCAGGCGTGTATGAGGTAGGTAAGTGGAAAAGTAACCACCATGGCTGCAAAATTAAGGACAGCACAGCATTTAAGGACATTAAGGATAGCTGTAAGGACAGTTCAGTTTTTGTATACTCTAGGATTTTTCAAGCATTGGTTAACAGACGAAGACTTATAGCTCTACTGAGAGAAACCTTTATGATGAATTAATGAGACTTACCAAGTAAAACTCATGTTGAGGACGTGAAAGAACAGGTTTCTCATTGTAAGCCTGCATAAGCTTTCGTTCTGCTGCACTCAAATGAAGATCTTCCACATTGGCAACACGGCCCAATATTTTCAACCTTTCCCGGAAGGGTAAAATTGTATCTACGGGAAAACCCTTCACCTTTTCAACTTCATCATCTATCAATCTCTATAGAGAGGCGCAAACATAGACATTATTTCAGCAACATATAGTCACATGGTGATTAAAGTTTAACATTCTCATATGAACAGACAATAATTTAGGCATTGAAGAGGAGGGAAAAAAGTACAACCATCAGGGAAGATTTGGTTATGGCATATATCAATTACTTGAACTTCTTTTTTCCTTTTGTGAACAAATAAAGGACTTATCTTAGTAACCCAGCAAGAACAGAAATGATTGCAATTTTGGCAATGTAGGACGTAAGTAGTTAAAAACTCAATATTAAGCAATAATCTGAGACATAAAGGCTCCATCTTACTCTGATACTTTCTTGAAACGGCAGTGGAAGTTCCTTTGAATAACTTTCAGAAAGCTTAAAGTACAACACAAAACTCATTCCTTCCCCATCCGTTTCACCTTGAAAAAGTGTGGTAGGATAGAGTGGAATCTGAAATCCACAAAATATGTGTATCAGAATATGTGGCCGCAAAAAAGATTAACAAGCACATGAGAAAGTAAAAAAGAAGGTCACGTTCTCATTGTGCCATAGTCAGGTGAAGGTAAATAGGTAACTAAGGATTAAATGAATCTATAATCCAATGCGCAAATAAGAACAACTCTTTGGAAGAAAAACAGAAGAGCAACTCTATTTTAGCAGAAAATTAGCAGTACCTGAACATTTACAACAAGTATGGGTGGAAGTCTCCCAGAAGAACTAATAACAGGAAGTTCCACAAACCGAGCTATATGGTCCACTTTTCGAGGAGATAAGAATACATCAACACCAAATGGGTAATATGCAGAATAGTTAGGGGCAAAGTCCTTCTTCTTATCCCTGCCAAAAAGAACATCAATAACCAAGTGAAACATAATTTTGTCTACAGATATGTAAAAAACTAGTCGAAATTGTGGATTTTACACTTATGCATTTATCTACACATGATGTATTTGGAAAGAAAATTACAGACAGACCCTGATTCTTACTTAAAATAATTCACTCCTCGAACTTTGAATGTGCTTGGATCAATGTGTGACCAACAATCAAGCATTTTCTTCTCAACTGGACAAAATGGTACCTGTGAACCTGCGATTGGTCTTTGCAGAAGTGTCTTTGAAGAAACTGAAAACCAGAAACAGAACAGAAAAATTACAAACATTATAATGAATCATCAATGAACAATAAGATGTGTAGTCTTAAAAAATCTAGAGCCCACTAAATCACTTATCCAGACATGGATGATACTGAAAAGAGGAATTGGATATTTTTCTGCTTATTGAGCTTACACAATCAATTAATAGACAGCAGATTATAATAGCGGAGTTTAAAATATTCTTAAGCTTTACAGACTAATCCGAGAACCAGCCAGTTTCATTTTATTCAAGAACAGAGAACAACCGCAAAGATTGCATTTGCACGTTAATGAAATCCCCGCAAATTTAATTATCAAATTTGAGCACTTTAATTGAAAAATTATCCTTCCATCCTATATGGAAAATAAATTTCTTCTTTCAGCTACCAGATGAAAATTTGAAGGCAAATTATGACTATTAATTTAAGATTTAAAAAACCAGATAGTCCCCTGCATGCAATTGTATGGCATGCTATAAAAATGACAATGACCAGTGATGATAAAACTGCTGTTTTGAGTATTTTAACTCACGTAGAGTAGCATTCCCATGTCCTTCCTTCCATTTAAAGGGTAGTTTTATAGGAGGCTTTTTCCTTGCATTTGGAGGACTGCAACTTGAGGATCTCCTTTTTTCAATCGAAGGAATGGTAGATGCAAGACATGGCAAACAATTGTTCGGAAGAATCCCACAGTTGTCCAAGAGTCCATTATCCTTACTGGAGCTCGCATCCACCGAGGAGATTTCGTCAAGGAATACAGGTTGGTTTACTTCATTAATACTTCCATCACGTTTACAATGTAAATCATTGTCATCTGCACCAAAAATCTGAACATTTGAACTTCTGGCAGCTTCCGTTAGATCCCCCAGTTTCAGCACCTGATCACGTGTGGCATCTCTTGAAGATGGAAAACTTGAAATAGGTCCACCTTCAATTCCATTCAGAGATATAACATCTGAAAGATAACAAATATGTTTAATCATCCATCATACAAGTGGAATGCGATATATATCTTAATTAATTTAGAAATATCCAAAACCGTACCATCAGGAACACTCTGGTAGTCGTCATCACAGTCAGAGTCAAATACTGGAACTGAATCAAACCATGCCTCCTCTACATTTCCTGGTGCTACAAATTAGCATTCCATAACATGGGGCCAACAAAGAAGATCATTATTAAAGCCAAATTGGATTGAGGAAAAAAAATTTATGCCCACGCTGCAGCTAAACTAAATAGTATAAAAACACGCTGATTAAGAAAATGTCTATGAAACGAAGAACAACCAACCAATGGAACGGATATATAGGGCCAGTCAATTGAGATATACATTGCATATCATTCAATGGAGATATGAAAAAATGGCATTGATATATATAGTGATGACAGAAAGATTAAGATTTATCATTTTTAAATTTAAACTTCCTCATATGGAAAATTCAGGTTAATCATAACATTCTACACATATGATAATAAGGACCTCACACCAACAAAGAATGCTTGCTTTAAGTGCTCAAACCTCAAAGCAAAGCTATGGGTGGATAAAGCAAATACGTCATTCGCATCTACCAGAGTCATGCTTAAATATATCTCAATCTTGTAAATCACTCCATCCAAAATTTGAATTTAAACGCCTCCCTTCATATAAAGAGGAAAATGAAAAAACCTTAATGGTATCTATTGCAAGTAATGATGCAAACTATAGGGACCACGAGATGAGTCCAAATTACCCTGGCTCAGTTTTTTTCTTGGAAATGTAAACTTGCTAAACAATGGATAAAGTATAACGGAACGAGTTTATTCTCATTTGTCAGAGTCTAACAGAGTATAAACCAAATGTTGACATTGTTCCAAGTTCTGAATAAGATCTCGTCTAACTTCCGCCACCCAGTCGATTACCTTCTATTCAACCGTCATCATAACTTAAAAGAAAATTGCTGCAACCTTCTGAGCTCAAGCACCAAATCTGTACCAATTATCAACATCTACTCATCCTAGTCATTCATTGGTTACAACTCCTAAAGTAATAACTTAGCGATGCTTTTTGCCAGTTGCTTTTGTCTTCCACAGAGCTTAACCATTGCATTACTTCAAAAAGCAAAGGATAAGCTTAACCGTGGCAAAATTACTTCAACCAAAAAAAAAAACCATTAATGAATTCCAACAACGAAATGTAAACGATAAAATGATAATTCAAAAGAAATAAAAAAAAATCTGCCGTATCTCTGATAAACTCCAACCCCAAACTCATTTCACAGAAAATAAAGTCAGAAAACAGAAACGAACCTTGGAAAGTGGGGTTGGCAAAGGATCGATCAGGCAAGCCAGGCATATCAGCCTTGTCCATTGATCCCTTAGATAACCGGGAAGACACTCTTCTTCTGAGCCCATCTCTTCTCCTCTTCCGAGTCTTCTTCTTGGAGGAGCTCAACCTGCCTCCCACACAGCCCTGCGGCGTTGACACACACCCCCCCATAACATAAATATCTTCACCTCAAATCCTCAGCTCCTCCTACTCACCACCACCACCATTCCAGAACAGTTCCGTCAAAGAGACAACGAAAAAAAGAGGGAAAGACAGAGACAGAGAGGGGCAAAAGGAAAAGTGCTTCAAGCTACGGGTTGTTTGTTGGAGTTAGAAGACATACAACTTTTTCGCTCCCATCATAATGAAGCCAATAAATAAAAACACCCAGAAAAAAAAAATCGGAAATTTTAATTTTAGAAGGAGAAACCAAATATTACACAGTGACGGCAGTTGTCGTAGTTGACAGCAGCGTAAGGCATCAAATTGCTGCCACCGGTAGGAAGTAGGCGAGGACCCACGTAGTGGAGACGCATGCCACGTGTAAAACTTTGATTAGCCGAACGTGTGGAAGCCTGGTTCTGAGTTTGTGGACCTCCTTATACGGTGTTGCAGCGGTCCTTTTGGCGTTTATCTGACGGCGTTTCACACTCTCATGTAAAGAGGCTCAGTGACTTTATAGATGTCCGTATATGGGCACGGTGGATCCAAACATGTCTATTAATAGGAATTGGACCCAAGCTGTGTTGGTACTTTAATCCTATTTTCGTCAATTACAATGGGGTCAGCCAAAACTCTGATTTTTTCTACATTGTTTTCAGTATGAATATGAATCAGATTCAGAACTATCACCAAAGAAAAAAGGCACTTTTCTGTAGAGGTAGATAGAGGCGGTTCTGGTACAGCTACAAGATGACAGCCCGTGCACATAGAGAGAGGGAGAGATGACCAATCTTTTTGACAAAGATAGTGTCTTGTGTCGTTCTCATACCTGAAGTTAATTGGAGTTAAGTTGGGGCAAGGTGACCCTCTCTTTCTCCCCTGAAATGTCCATGAAGTTTCACCTAACCAAGAAGATTTTTCAACGGTAGTGCTTATCTTTAATCTTGAGAGGTCATAATGAACCAACTTAGCAAGGACCCCAATGGAAAATGAAAAATTCTAAAAATGAAAACTTTTCATGGTCATAGAAGAAAGAAGGAAACGTGGTTTCAAGGAAAGGATCTCAGTTAGAATATATGGGATAAAAGAAAAGTATAATTCAAGGTCTATGTTTATTTCCATCATTATTCTGTTTGTCATTTTGTCTCAGTATGTAATATTTGGGATATTTCTTAAGGTATAATATTTAGTATAAATTATTAGTGCAGGGAATAAGGAAAACGAAGCATATTTTCTAGCATAAAAATCACAACAAGATAACATGAGAATAAACCATTCTACAAGGAGGTTAACGAATTTAAACCAGAAAGAAAAATTAACTACAACCTTACCTTAGGATAATTTTTTTTTTTAATTCAAAATGATTTTTTAGAATCTCACCATTAAATTTAAAATTCCTATATTTCCTTAAGAATTAAAACAAACTGTGAGTCTGCGAAATACTTCAGAGTCAGCACTCTTTTGTATTCCTGATGGAATATAACTTTTACCTGCTATTTATGAAAGTAAATAAACTTGTCTTTATCCTATCATTTTACCATCTCCCCTGTCGTTATGATTCTCAATCTTATTGTATCATAAGGAATGTTATTTAACTTTCAAACCTTCTTTTCATGTCTAATATTTTATTAAATCAATTATTTTTATTTTATATTAAATCTATGGTGATAAGGAATAGTCTAAACAAGATATGAATTAAGCAGTATTGAAAAATATTTTGGTTGTATCATAGTCATTGTCGTTTTCATTATTCTTATTACTATAATTTTTTTTTATTTAATCTGGTATTTGCACATTTTTTCTTTCATGTCTACAGTATGCGCTACTATCAATATCTTCAATACTTTATATTAAATCTTTAGTTAGTGCGCATACTCAGATTTGTGTGGTTATAATTCCTTTCTATAAGAAGTGTATGTAAAAGAATAATTTTGAGAGATTTTTCTAACAACATCAACAATAATGATTCTATTAAATTTGATTCCTTAATTCAAGCGTTTTGAAATTGTGACGCAAACCACCTCCTAGATGCTCATATCATATACTTTAATATAATAATGCCTTCAACTTGATTGAGTAATTGTGGATCCAAATTAATGGTCCGGGATGCTATACTGACAAGAAATAATGAAGCAGTGCCCCTTCTTCTTACTATAAGCATATTACCCTTTTTTCATAAACTACTTTTACATTAAGAAAAAAAGATACTAGAATAAGAATAATCACTCAGAGAGACCAACCAGAAAGAAGATAAATTTCAACGGTAGTAAACAGTAAACGACGACGGGAGAACGCGGTACATTGAACTTATGCAGGTTTGACTCATATTCTACTTCACAAAGAAGGAAGAATATTAAATGCTCACTTCATCCGGGATTTGGTGTAGAGATGAAATTCAATTTGAAACACATAAAAATAAGGGTAAAAATTTATATATGATAAAACTCTTTCAAAAAGCCAATCGGTGAAATCTCAGGAAAAAAAAACTAATCTTGTAATTAATACTCTATAGTACTTAAAATAATTAGATACTTAATTAATATATTTACATTCAATAATCATTAGTTGATATCACTCTTAACCAAACAAGTTATGTAGAAACTTTCTATAATTAACTATATTATTAAATAAAATAGGTGCGTGGTAGTCAAATTTTTAAATGATTTAAGTATATATAGGTTTGAATGAGACGCAATAACTATAAAATTGTTGTCTTCGTTGTTGTTTGTATGGCGTGGGGAAGCAATGTTTGGTGTACAATCAAAGGCCAACTCATGTTGTGCATAACAAATATATGTAAGAGGGACCCAAACCAATATAAAAACAACCAAAGAGCCCAACTGTTACGGAGAATTAATAGCACAATTGCTTGCACCAGGAAACGCCCGTGGATGGATGGATGCATGGATGGATGATGGGGATTTTCAAATTTGGAGAACGGGGGCCCACCAACAAACCCAAGAAAATAAAATAGCCATTTTTCTAAGCCTATCGCTCTATCTTAATCATTAACTCCAACGCATAAAGCAAGATCTTTTTCAACCAATCGAAAGAAAATAAAGCTGTGTGTCTATGGAGGTTGGGTATTCTACTGCGTGGTAGCTGTAGTAGTTGTTAGAATGGACTGGCCAATAAAACAAATATTTAGTCCCTTTTACCTTAAAATATCCTGAAATTCACTGTGATATTGGATTGAGGTTCTGCTCTAACCAGTTTTTCCTTCTTCTTTTTGTCGAACTCTGGAACTAATTTAGATGTTTCCAATTTCTACAAAGGAGATCAAAAGAGCTGCGTTCATTGGTTGCCAATAATGCTCTAAATTATTATGGTTTTCGTTATTATCGTCGTGTGACTAGGGGCTCTCCATAAAATTAAATTGTTTCTTAGACTTTAGTTGAACTCCTCTTCTAAGAAAAAATCATTTTAGAGAAACCTTATTTTTTATTTATAATTCAACCAATAAATAATTAGAACAAAAATTACAAAATACAGCTAACAGTAAATAACTTAACTGGTTATAATTCGCTCTAAAAAATTAAATTCATATAACATGTCAATGAATTGTTTAATGAATTAATGAAGTTTTATTAAAAAAGTAATTAAATTTATTAACATACTTTTTAATCAATTTTAATTAATTTTTGTTTCGTGCAGAAGGTATATGTGGACTTTTTTTCCGCTAAGTGTTAATTTGTTACTTTCTTAAAATAAGAGAAAGGTCGCGTTAGCAACTTTTTATTTAAATTTTCATAATCCCACAGATTACTCAACCGGCGCCGGCTAGTCTTTGCTTCTTTGGTGGCGTTTTTAATAAAAATATTCATCTTTAGTTAGCAGAAAAAAAAATGAAGAAAACTTCTTTTAAAACAAAAAAGAAAAGAAAATAATGACTTACTCGATTTTGAGCTTGACTTAAATGACATCCAAATTTGTGTTTGCATAATTGCAATTTTAATAAGTCAGGGGGCAAAAGTTTTGCCATCTGCGAGAATCTGCATTGACATCATGAGCGATCTATGGGTCTGCGTCTTCCCCATGACCACATTAAATTCCGGATTCGAAATCCAATTTATTAATTCAATAGTCTTGCAGTTTGGGAATACCCTCATAATTACTTCCCCTTCACTGCAACCAAAGTTGCTCTTAAGTGTGTGCTCCAGTCAATTAGTCAGTGCATTAATTAATTTGACCCTATGCCTAGATGTACTCCTTTTCAATCTCTTTATCCCGGATTCCACGGTCTCTTCAAATTAAGTCCTGAAGGCAAGAAACTGCACAGCATTGGTTGCCCTCAATCAACACGACGTCAAGAAAAGATAATCATTTGTACTTATCAATGCCCTAAGCGCTTTAAGTTTTCTCTAAATCGTTATATATATATATGAATAAGGTCAACTATGTTTAGATATATTTCATTAAGAGAATTACAATGTGAAAAAAATTATAAATATTTTTTAAAAAAGTAATTAACTTGACAAATAGCTTCTTTTTTTTAATTTTTAGTATAAATCATCTTCTGGACAAGACAATAAATTTATCAAACGCTCAAGAAAATGGAAGTTAAATGCCATGTACTCAATATTAAATCAGCGAACCAAACATGCCGAGAGAAAGAGCCGATAATAATACAAGTTTATACTCTTCTGTTCTTTTCCCTCGCTTCTGCGGCAAAGAACACCTTTAAATGAACAATCGCACATAAGTTGTCACAACCCAATTATTTCATATTTTATCATGATGAAACATCAATGAGAGAATATTGTAATGTCTAATCGGCGAATCAATAAGAAATTGACCTTTTTTGGCCCTTTTATTTGTTTTTCGCCACAGGAAGGCCGCAGATATGTATATCACGTGAGTACAAGGTTAGATTATCAACTAAGATTTCGGTGAAAATTATGGCATTTCAATGACTTGGTTAAGCTGGGAATCTAATCCAACTTGCATGTAATTTTGTAAATTATATTGGATTCGCGAATTGAATTAGGTTAAAATTTTCTCCACCGGCGGTGTATGGATTGGGTTGAGGGTTGTGAGATTTTTTCAACCCAAGTCGTCAAGTTGCACAATTTTTTATTCTTTTAATCATTTTGTGTTTAAATTTTCAACTTTGAATTTTTTTTATGCATATAATAGTAAAGATAAAAAAATAATACTTACTATTTTTATTACATTTATATATGTTAGTGTTAGGTGCTAAGATGAATTGGGTTCTTGTCTTATTAAAAATTGAGATTTAAATATTAAAAAAAATTAATTGTTTTATATGATCTTAAACTGTTTATTCATATTAAAAAAGAAATTTTTAATTTAAAATGTTGTATTTATATTATTTTAAATAATTTTTATTTTTACATTATTTATTTTTTTGGACAAATGCCAACTTGTAAACCCTCCCACAACCAACCAAAAGTAGGGTTGATTCAAGTTGACAAAAATTGTTTCCTAAACAGGACCCAACCCAACTAGCACGACAACGTGCTAAGTTGAGTTTTAAAAAATCCGCTCAATACAACCCACAGACATCTCTAGTGAAAACAACCTAGCTCTCATACCTCTAAAGAGATGAAGACTGTTCCGTTCGTTTCGGCCCAAAAAGACCAGAACAACTTCTGCATCATAGCTGATAAAAAGAAAAGCAGTTTCATTTTGGCCGAAAACTAAAACTCTCCCAAAAGATAGAAGATTTATTAAAGCTAACGACCCAACCATTTATACCACAAAAAACACGACTTCGTATTGATTTCAAAAGTCGATTCCCAGACCAGTATACAGAATCAAAGTTATCAATCTGACCTCAGAATATGTCATTACCATTACTCATTTGTGCGCACTACTGATGATTTTGAGAGAAAAATAAGATGTGAGAACTTAACCAGGATTTCAAGCGGCATTTGTGTGTGCATTTTCATTACTTCTGCCCCCTTTTCGGAAACTATCATTAACTGCTTGAACTAAAAATGCCAGCATAGTCAAAATACAATGTAGGAGTAACATAACATGGATCAGGTGTGTTGCCTACTTTCCTTTTTTTATGCCAAACTTTCAAGTGGCCAGGACTCGGGCATCAGATGAAAGTGCTGAATAACTTCTAAAGGCTCAAAAATTAAAATTAAATAAAAGCGAAGCTTCTATTAATTATTCCGTACGGCATGTGAAAGGTAAAAAAAGTGATACCTTTTCCATCAATTATCAGAGGAGCAGTAGGATTTGAGCCGCCAAGGAAGGTTGAGCAAGCCAATAGAGAGTATACACGGGCATACTGCCACAGTCATTACGTAGCTCTTTTTAACTATTGTATCAATATGTGTTGTCAGTCAAAAGCATTCTTAGATTAATATTAAGCAATTATATGCCTTGCCTCCAAATAGTGGTTGAAACCTTTGCTCCTTAGTGCTGCAAGAAATTGTGAACGAATTACACTCTTTAAATAAAGTTACTAAGAGTTATATTTCAAATCATTGAATATCCTGTCCAAAATTCAAAAGAGAGGCAAGCAAAGGATAAAGCAGACATAGGAGAACACTTAATTTAGTGAAAGTTTCATTCCAATTACCAGGATTGTCCTATGTGCTCCTGATGTTTCTGGGGTCTCATTACCCCTTCCGCGTTCGAGTGTAGTTTTCTTATTCTTGGACTTTTTCCCCGTTTATTTGCCCCCAAAAAAAAAAAAACTCATTCCAAATACTGTTGCTGGAATTTGGTCATTTACAATGGCTTTCGCTTAGCTTTTTTAGGGAAATCTGCATTGTGTACATGTCATCAGTACGTCCACGCTGTTCGAAATTTTTTTTCATTCCTTCGCCTACTCTAGGCAACCGAGCCGACTTAAAAACAATCCGTTGACAATCTTCAAATTTTTTAATATATTTGGAATATCTGACAAATCTTTCATAAACTGAAAAAATAATAAAATTTTATGTTCACAAATATCAATTCAGGAAACTGGATTTTAATTCTTGGATATATGCAGATGAACCCACCAATCGCTAACAAGTAAGTCTACGAAGATGTAATCAAAGATTTCTTCTTGAAGGAAAAAGCACTGGGCTCTTTGACTGCTACGATTCAACTACAAATGCCTCTAACAATTAGACCGACGGTAAACAAAATAGGTTATTGTTGATATAGTATGCTCCGATGCCTGAGTCTATGACTAGCATTTAGAAACAAAAAGGAAAGACAGATCAAACCTGTAACTAAGAGCGTGATCCCGTGAGTTATTGATCCTTCTCATCTTCGTTTTGGATCATATCTCCCACCCTAGGGAAGGAATTTCCATATGAACATTATCATTAACAAGAATGTAATGACTAACGACCGAATCATTTATCTATCATACATCATTCAGATCTCTTCTGTCCAACATCAAGTTTCAAATACATGACCGGGATAATGGTGAGAATTGTAACTTAAATTTCAGATAATAAGGGCTTCAAATAGATTTTAAAAGGAACTTAGGGTTTGCATTTCCTATATAATTTGAGATTTAGTTTGCAAAATGTGCGAAATCAATCAGTCATACGGTGAGGGCTTCTTGAAGACCACTCTCAGTTAGGCCCTAAGTGAATTGTAAGCTATTGGCGTTAACATTACAAATTTTTTTGAGTTTTGTGGTTTATTGTCCTTTGGAATCCTGCATTAAATAAACTTCTATGCATAATTTTTTGAAGTCCATCTTATATGAATACACACTCGCTTCTTGCATAAACTATTCTAAATGTCAGTTGTCGCACAATCACCAACGATTGCCTGTCAGTAATCAACAACTTTGGATATACTTTTTAGAGTTTATTTATAACATGGTTAATTACATATAAAATAGATATTCCCCATTATTTTCTACATTTTATTTTCAAAAATTTATAGTTAAAATGCAGATAAAGCATATAATCAAGATGCATGTGCTCATCTTGAAAACCAGAACGAGATCAAAGTTTACTATAAAATTTTGGAATGCAGAGTGTGGTATAATATCATCCTTGTGACTTGTCAGTTACCATTTGCATCCGTAAAACAATGCAAGGTGTCTACAAGAGATGTTAATACAATGAGTTTCTACTTCGTTTATTCTTTAAGCTCAAAAACTTTTCAGTAAGTGGGGAATCAAGGACATTTTAACATAAAAACTCAAGTTGTCAGGAGAACGTTTAGGATAGAGTATTATTAATTTATTTTACATGCCCCTTGGCATAAAAGTCATTTGTACTTAAAATCGGGTATTTTGTGCTAAAATTTCGAATTTCAATTTAATATGAAGAATAGGGGCTTGGTTTTTATTAATATCTCTTGCAGTATGAACAATAAGCAACCACTTGCCTAGAAAAAACATCTCTCTAAAAACAAATAAGCATATTTTCTTCTTGGTACTGAGCAAGCCTATAAATTCAAAGTTCAAATAGTAACATCAAAAAAGATTACTGGTTACGTGCCAATATGTAGATTGTTTTTACCTATTTTCTTCCACCGTCGTATGCATTGCACTTGCTTCTTTGTGTGGCAATATTGAAGAGAATAACCTTTTATCCTGGCATAGAAATAAGCATTGCACTGATATATAAATATATGAATTATAAAACACTCCTCGATGGAAACTGGGATGTAATGATCTCTAAAGGCAATGAAGTAGATTTATATAGTGAAATCAGAATATTAAATATCTAATTATGTGGACAAGCTCAATCTATAAAGCAAAGGAAGAATTGTACAGCTATTCATAAAACTAGACCTATATTTCTTAAACAAAATGCTAGGTCCAAAATATGACTAGGAAAGATGCATGACCAGTGCCATAAAATTACTATGCCCTATTGTCCTCAGAATACACTTGAAAAATACCTTAGATGGACTAAGTTCAAAGATAGAATAAATGCACGACTGGAAAATCATCATAGAAATCCATAATGGGAAGTATATGATGAAAAATTAAAAATTTTTAGCTACAAAATTATGCAATATATTTACCTCTTCATTCATATTTGTGACAGTGTCCTTAATCCTCTGTAAGACGAGTCTTAAACTTCCAACTTCATAATATAATGCCTTTAGAGTATGTTCAGAGAAGATAGAAAATCACAAGGACTGAAAATCTGAAAACATAAAAATGGTCAAAAAATTGAATGTCGAACCTCTTTGTCCGAAATTAAATTCTGTATCACCAAATCCTTCACTGATAAAGTTTTCTTAAGGTGAGATCGGTTAAGACAAAACTATAAAACATATATGGATTAATGTGTATATTAATTATCTGGTATTTGATATTGACACATGCTGTTCTGGATATATCTTCAATTTGAGCTTGGCTATTGTTGCTAAGTTTTGCTGCATCCAGCTTTGCTTCTAGCTCTGAGATGGCTTTGTCCTTTCTTCTTAGCTCATCCTCATTGTTTTCCAGTTTATTACTTGGGTCAGACATATTTTCTGGAAAAAAACCAGGGGAGGGGAGTTTTTCCGTCTAGTAAAACATATAGATGTAATGTTTCTGCTAGTTTTCTTAAATCAACATATATAAACGCCTATTGTTTGATAACATACTAGTATCTAAAATTGGGTCAATAAGAATTTTAAATTACCGACGAATGCTTTCTCAAATGCAGAGATCTCATCCATTTTATTTCTCAAGCCAGCCACTGAATGCAAGAAACATAAAAATATGTAAATAGGCAACGAAATTTCTATGGTATGTCTTAGTATCTACAAATAAGTAATGATATGGGATGCTACTTGCCTATTTTCTCTTTTTCATTGACAATGTTCTGCACGTTGTCCACAGTTTGCTTGATAGAAAACACCTCCTTCTGTATTGAATCGAATAACAATAGATGAGCGTTTATCTTCTCAGAAAGGACACTGAGCTGCCTATCTTTGGTTTCAATTGAACGTTTCATTTCAGAAGTAGTTTCCTGCACAACAGCAGAGCTGAAGAATAATTAAATCGAGAAGACCGTCGTATCTTGAAGCTTCTGCACTAGGTAAAATGCCCCATCACGAAGTTATATTACATGTGTTTCAACACCAAACCTACCAATTGCAATAAGGATCAAATCAGACACACTTCACTTATTTACCTGATCGAAATTCTACTAAATCTCGTAAATATGAAACATAATTCAGAATGAATAATTAATAAATAAATAAATAAATCTTTATTCATTTCTTTGCTGTAACCAACATCACAATAACTCAGATTATAGTAATTATATACTATAACTACGTAAGTTTTCCTTGCTTTTGGTGCAGACAATCATAGGATACCTATCTTCCTCGCTTTTGGTCCAGAAAATAATATAATTATTAAAAACAAAAAGAAAACAAAAATCCTAGACATTACTGAAAATTTACCATATACACGAACCTCGTAAGAATGCATGAAATTTTCCCTGGATTGAAGTAGGCTATGTATGGTACCCTTCAAATCCTTTTGTTTGTTTTCGAGCAAAGCATTGTCATTTTGAAGGTAATTCACCTGCAATGAAAAGATTGAATTAAAAACTCTGCATTAGCAGCTGATAGAATATAATTTTATCAAAGTGCCCTCCAGCGGGCGATCACGTGAACGTGAAATTTTCGATTAAAAACAAGAAAATCGCACCCTTCTTTCGAGTTTCTGGCGCTCATCTTTGACTGCAGCTAACTCAGCCTGCAACTCCTGTATTTTTCTGTTATATTCTTCCTCTGTTTGCTTCTGCTTCTGTTCTTTCTCTCAAACATCACAATCAAATCACCAGAAAATTGAGAAGCATTAAAACCAAAAAATGACCTAATTGTACCAAAATGTAAACCTCAATTCCATGTCGCTTTTGTTCGGTAGCTGAGCGTTCCCTTTCCTGAAAAACTCGAAGTTACTCAAACATCTATTATGCATAGAAACAGAGAAAATGGCCATGGCGAGGTTAGGGGTGGAAATTTTTACTCTGAGCTCTCGAACTTCAGTGGTAAGGGCTTGAAGTTGGAGTTTGAACTTGGACAATATAAGCAACTCCACCATTTCCCCTCTCCAAGATGCTCGTTCTGTTTCCTGTTTTAGTTGCCGCATTTCAATTCAAACGCGCCAACATTTAAAATCTCCGCTGTGATTTGGGTCCGGTCCCAAAACGACATCGTTGCATATGGCATCTGAGGCGATTTAGGTTCCTCTTCGACAATCTAAGCAAAAAACACACATTCACCCGACGATTGGGCTTAGTAGGCCCGAAATCATACCAAATTAAATATAAAAAAAAAAAAGGAATTTCTGGCACGATGAAGAATTTTTGAAGTTGATACGCAAATCAGATTATTAAGTATACTTCAAAATCACTTTCGAAGTAAATATCAAGAATGGGTGTTTTAATGTTTTTTTTTTCTCACCTAACAGTAAAGGAAAAAAAATACATTATAAAACTAATGCTTTTTTAAGCTTCAATTTCAGTGGTCTATAACAGTTCCATATATATGGCGAAGTTTATGTCGTTGATCTTAATTTTTAAAATTAAACTGAGCTTCAAGTTTTAAGCTCCACCCTTGGTATTCTTTATCATGAATCCTTTTCTTTATTTCGTTATTAGTGTAGGTCACCAAACCTAAAATACATTCAAGTAATTAAATGAGATATGACTTTAATATCATATAATATAGAGTAATAATTTGGTACACCATCGGTGGACAAATTTTTATCTATCAACGATATTTAAATTGTGTCACGTGATAAACACAATGTGTATTTTGCCACGTGGCACAATCTGAATATCGTTAGTGGACAAAAATTTGTCAACCGACCGTGTACCATATATTTTCTCTATAATATATCTGCATACTTAACTTTGTTTCAAAAAAATCTTCACTCACAGAAAAGATTGCAACGCAATTTATATAATAGCCAATACCATACTCATCAACCGCTGTCAAATCACATCACCCGTGTAACCAAAAAAAAAATCGCATGAAGTTATTTGGTACCATCATTTCCAAACAAACATCATATTGGTTTTGCATCTCATAATTTGTATTAAAAATTCAATTATATTGCTTGTTTGATAACTTTCAATTCTAAAGGATGAATGTAGCTAGGTACCACGCCTACTGTGGCTAATTATTGGCAGAGTTGTTTGATCAACTATACTATAGCCGAATCTGGATAAAAACTATTACCAACGAGTACCTTACAAGACACCTTCTTTAATTACGGGGCTATGTGGGTGCTCGACAAATTGGTTTACAAGGACATCGCGAGTAGGGGCAGTTCATAAGCTTCCTTTGAAGTTCCTAAATGTTTTTGATCGGTACTCCTGCCTAACGCTACTGAGAGAAAGGGTCCCAAGTCCAGCATTTTCACGATCAGCCTGTGATATCATAGCATTCCCTTGGGAGATACAGCCTAAGATCGATGTAGGTGTTCAAGCATTAATGCCCTCCCATATTCTCTGAGAGGCTTAATTAAACATCTCAAGCTCTAATTTACTGTTAATGATTAGAGACAGCACTCCCTCATAAACCAAACTATAAATCTTATTTAAAAGTATATTAATGTACGTACTATTTATCAATAATTTATTTCATGGATCAACCTCATTAATGATATATATAGAGATGGGATTGAACCCTAATAATAATTTGATTATTTTTTCAAAGAAATAAGTATCCTTTTAGTTTTTACAATAATTATATTTGATAAAAATAATTTATAAATTAGTTTATAATTTAAAAATTAATTAAAAATTTAAAAATTATATACTATAAATTTTAAATTTTAAATTAATTTAAATTATTCAAATAAATTATTGTATCAAATACTTCTCTAATTTAATTAAATAAATTTATAAATTAATCAAATAAATTATAAATTAATTTATTTGACTTGTCAAACACATTTAATATCAATTTGTACATTTATTTTCCCATTTAATTTGTTTTATCATTTTGGAGAACTTCAGTGCCTCACGGAATTTATTAATTGTTTGAAGTATGCTTTTCAACTATACTGGACTTGTTAAAACTTAAGAACCATTTTATCAGAATAAATGCTAAAGGCACTTCTTTTCCAAGGCAGAAGAAGAAAAGTTTGCGGTGTGAAAATGACACAAAATTGGTATCAGAACCAAACTGAACGGTCACGGAGCCTCTTGCCATTTCAGGTAATTAATCAAGCACATGAGATGCTATACCTGGTTGTAAACGTGAATTTCCCATTTTTCCCTGCACATGCAGTTTTTGAGGAGCGTGTTAATTGAACAATATTTGTGCACACGTGCTCAAATTGTCTTGCATGCCATAATATTTACGTACGCTTGTTATTGGACGAATCATCGAGCAGACTCTTTCTTTTTTGCTTTGCTGGAAATGGTGGAAGAAATTGCTATCACCATCAAATACATGTGATGGAAAATGGTTTAAGTGCACGAGCATGAATTCTGGAGTGTTATTTAAAGCTCGCAAGAAGGTAACTTTCTAACCATCGTCCATGCCTAACCATATGTGATATCGGATATGGAAAGGGGGTTTGGCCTGATCCAGCTGTGCTTGAATCAATGTCACTTTGGGTTAGTGGTAATTTTGCATCAACTATAGGCACCTAATTAGGTCAGCCCTACGGTGCAAATTAACAATCAAACACAAAAATAAGTATAAAAAAATGTCTTCGTGAAATGAGTATTTCAACTAGTTAATTAGTTTTATTAATGACACACTTTTAATTTAGAAAACAAAATATTTATTTATTTTTATCTATATTTTATTGTAATTTTTTATTTAATTTAAAAAATATTACAGTATTCCCTTTAATTTATATGTCCTTTTAAATCAGATGTTAAAGTTGATATTTCAAAAATTATGTAAGTTGCAAATTACTATGTATCATTCGACTAACTTAAACAACCAATTACAACTCTCTACCTACTTATATTCTCTCTTTTGATAATTTTGTTTCAATTAGTGTCAAAATAATTGAAAATATAAGCAAATAAAAAAAGGGGTAGAATAAACTTTAAGTTGATTAGATTAGGTGAGAATCATCTATAATGCACTTGGCTATGAAAAGATTTAACGTCTAATTTATATAGAATGGTATTCATTGTAATTAAATATATAAATTAGATAAAATATTACAATACTTTTTAAGTTGAAGAGAAAATTACAATTAATAGTATAAATTCAGAGTAGATTAATATATTTTTTATTCTATTTTAAACAATTTTTTATTAAGTTTTTTGCACGAGTCGAATGTGTGGGAAATGTACCCAACAAAATGGCTAAGTTCTGGTCCAAGAACTGCATCCTGTTTTGCTACCATTGGATCAGATGATTAGGGGAACACATGGATTAAAGGAGAGTACAAAGGGATGAGAATTTAGAAACGTGGCTTCAGGACGATCGTAGAATAGATGGGAGGGGCTAGACAGATGGTGACTGAGTAGTTTGCTGAGTCTTTTTCATTGTTGGCTGGAGCTGGTGCTCTCTCTTTCTTTTGATAATTAAGTTATTTTTGTTTTCTCATGAAAATTATGCATAAAAAGTTTTGAAAATATACTGTATATTCTTCTTCGTCTAACTATATTAAAAATTAATTAATTAAAATACACGCAATTTAATTCAAATATCATTAAACCAGAATACTAAAAAAAATTAAATCTAATTAAATAGGGAAAAATCACGGAGGTAAAAAATTTACCCAAATAATTGTACGTACAACTATACAAGTGTGCTATGTAAGCAGAGGCACTTTTTCTCCAATTTTCTCAAAATGAAGACTCTTATTCGGTCGTACCCAATCTTAACCTGAGTTTATAAAACACCATAACTCTAACGTATATGAAATTAAACATCACTTTTTGCTTTATGCCGACGCAACTCCCTCCTTTTATGGTTTCTTCTACCATGCAATCAAACTAAATGAATGTTCAAATTTTGAAGCAGAGCTAAATAATAATGAATTTAAATATTATGCCCTTTCATCATGTGCTCATGCCTGTGTTCTAGTTGTACAATAATAATATTTTTGAGTTAGATTATACATCAATTGAAAATATATATTTTTTGAATAATTAAAGGTATATTTTTTACATCAACTTAATATAATTGGAAAAATAATTTTTTTAAATATTATTTTTCAAAATTTAAACTTGAATAATTAAATTAAAAAATACATTTCCTTCACCGGGGACCAATCTTTGAAATTTGGGCCATGTCACTTATTATCCAAAAGAAAATACTAAAACTTGGGCCGGTGTTACTTTTTGTTTTTTCTTTTAAATAAATTTCTTACATTTATCCAATGGGACCTTGAATTATTATGCATGAGACATCCGGGGCACAGCACACTTCAAAAATTAAAACCCAGAACGGATCAGTGTAAGAGGACAAGATTAGTGTCAACGTCAAGGGGCATAGTGGACCAGTTTGGTGGTGGGCCTCATTTATCCAAATTTCCATGCTTGAGCTGACCCTATTTATTATTCCTAATCAAATCCGTAACCGTTATCATTCCAAAACTCACCTTCATTGCTCATCATCATCAACATCTCCAAATCAAAACAATCATTAATTATTCCAAAACCTTTTTCCTAAATCATATGTTACTCAATGAAACGCCACAAGCGGTCTCTCACTCTCCCTCTTCTTCCTTTTTTTTTATATATTTTTGTACATTGTATTTGTACTTGCGCTAGCTAAAGGGCCTCTCAGATCCCAAACATATTAGACTCGTTTGACGTGTCCGTTTTGGGTTCGTCTGACATGATGCGGTAGTCTAATCAGACGGTAGAGAGGTGAGGAAGACGCGCTGGTGAGAGATAGATATAGACCCAGCCAACATGAAACGCTGGACCCTGCAAGAAAACCTCACTGGAAGTGACTTCGTTTGCTACTCCCGAGGTCCCTGTCTGTGAAACACTGTGAGGGATGATAGGAAGAGAAATATAACACAGTGCGCATTAACCTCCACTGTCCAAGGAGATCAAGCACGATACAAAGACCTTGCTCCTTCTCTCTCTTTATCTTCTGAAGCTCCTTGAATAGCACTCTTCCATTATTGGTAACTGCTTCTGGGGTTGGGGTGGGAGAGTGTTCGTTTTCGATGCGGGGTGGTTGTTGAGTTGGAGTTCATTGGTGATGCTGGAATGGATCCGGCTGCTATGATGAACGAGGGTTCCTTTGCGAATGGGAATGCTAACACGCCGTCATATAACTTGGCGGAGATCTGGCAGTTCCCGATGAATGGCGGTGCGGGTCTCGGGGAGTCTGGAGGCGGGTTGGGTTTGAGGAGGCGGCAGTTCGGGCATAATTTGGGGCAGTTCGGTGATTTTACGTCAGGTTCGATTCGGGATGTCCCGGGCAATGATCCGATCAGTTCGGAGCAGAGAGCGAATGGGGTCAATAGGAAGAGGCGCGATTCGGAGGATGAATCGGCCAAGGGCGTCTCCACCGGCAACGGCAATGGCGTGGTAATCACTCATTCATTATGCCCAATGATTTAGTCTTTGATCTAAAACCATTTGAAAAATTAATACAATAAAATGAGATTGAGTAGTAATTTATTTGGTAGAAGATTAATGGTATGAAGAAAATGGATCTGTTTAAATAAAATCCAAGTCTTGTTCTTAAAATTCAACCATTTGAATGAACCGCAAATACTAAAACTAATGAAAGAGCTACTAATTCGCAATTTGAATTGGGCAGAATGATGGCGACGGAAAACGGCTTAGAACATCAGTGAACAGGAATGAGAGCGGTGATACTAAAGCTGAAGCAGAACTCAGTTCGGGAAAGCCTGCGGAGCAAAGTACTCAGCCAGCTCCTGAACCTCCTAAGCAAGATTACATACATGTACGAGCGAGAAGGGGTCAAGCTACTGACAGCCACAGTCTAGCAGAAAGGGTAATTTACTTCTACCCCTTTAATTGTGTTTAAGAAGTACGAATAATGAAGACCCACATTAATGATGTTGCCACACCAAAAAATATAGTGTCTAATTACAATTTTAGGATATCATATCTGTTACGACTGTTGGATTATAGTTTCTTTTTAAAATATCAGTTTTCTTAAGTTATTTAGATACTTTCAATTTACTAAATTTGAGACAATAATTTTACAACTTTTTTGATAAGGAAAATTTGAAATAAATGGATTCTTTGCATTTGGAGTTGTAGACTAACTGATAAATCTTTCTGATTGGAGCAGGCTAGGAGGGAAAAGATAAGCGAGAGGATGAAAATTCTTCAGGATTTGGTCCCTGGTTGTAATAAGGTATGGTTTTAGTACCTGCCGAGTTTTGTTTCTGCTATCGTTACCCATATTTTTTCAACCTGTAGAAAAAAATTGATAGAAAGAAAAAAAAAGAGAGCTTTTTAAGAAATGAGAATAACAAAACAAATACATTCTTTGATGTTGTGTGCCATGTTTCCTAGAATATTTTAAACTAAGATACTTTCTTGGATTTAGGTTATTGGGAAAGCATTGGTCCTTGATGAGATAATTAATTACATCCAATCACTACAGCGCCAAGTTGAGGTATAAATCCTTTTATATATATATTAGCACCTAGGCCGGCTAATAGTTATTTTTCTGAATTTTATTTCTGTATTGAAGTTGAATTTGAACCGTGTAATTTAACTGGATGACACAGTTCCTGTCAATGAAGATTGAAGCTGTAAATACAAGAATGGACCCTGGCATTGATGTGTTTCCTCCTAAAGATGTAAGTCTTAAACAACATCCGTAGATTTTAAATTCTGCCCACGACATGTCATGAGTATTTTTCTCCTGTTGTTATATTG
Source organism: Gleditsia sinensis (assembly GCA_037074535.1). Taxonomy (NCBI): domain Eukaryota; kingdom Viridiplantae; phylum Streptophyta; class Magnoliopsida; order Fabales; family Fabaceae; genus Gleditsia; species Gleditsia sinensis. The sequence goes on from CM073471.1 coordinate 8,124,728, forward strand.
CAAGGATGACCATAAGAGTTGAAACTTCTTGTAGACACTCTTGGTGTCAAAAAACTGACAAACTTCTCAGGTTAAAACGGTTGTATTTCTGAAAACTGATGATATGAAGAAAGCAAAAGACGATATTAAATGTGCTTTTGTTTAAACTGACTCGGTGCATCAGATTGATGTTTTCTTTGCACTTGTTTACTGGGGACTTTGCAAATTGTTGGTGGAATCGTCGGTGGCTCTCTTCTTCTGGGTGTTTTTTAGCACTCATTAGTTCAGCCTTACAAGTTAATACATTTGTATTCATATTGAAATTGATTATTAGATAATAGCTGTGGGTAGGATTCCTTCAACAGAAAAAAAAAGGTTGAGAAAATAGGAAGTTCAGTTGTTCGAAGTTTCAGAATGATCAGGGAAGTTCAGTTTTTCATCCATGCTGCAAAATTTTGAGTCTTATGAGGCATGTATTTTTTTACAGTTTGATCAACAAACATTTGACACTGCTGGGATGGCATTTGGTCCTCAAGCGATGCGAGAATTTAGCCGGGGATCATCACCAGAGTGGTTACATATGCAGGTAGGAGGTGGTTTTGAAAGAACAACATAGTCCATGAAATCCCTACACCTCGTAATAAATGCATAAAGGTGCAGTATTCGCTCCTCCGGTGATAACCAGAAAACATATACTCAAGGACAACCTTTACCATTTTCAACACAAGGCATGGAGCTGTTATTGTTTTTTACAGGACCTGCTTAAGTTAGTATATAAACATCTCCAGTAGTTAGTGTGTTGGAAAATGAATTCATTTACTCAATATGTAACATAGTGGACTATAGGCTTTCTGTGCTGATATTCAATCCTAAAGTATTATTATTGTAAAAGAACGCTGCTTGTCTTGAATACATAATGCTTACATATTTTGCGGAATAGTCTGATTTTCGACATCTGAGCCAATATGACTTCGTATTTTCTCTTTGCGAGTCCCCACGAGTGCATAAAAAGATCTTAGTAGCTAAGAGCTAAATGCCACACAGAGCCGTGGGGCATTTCTTGAAAATTTTAAAGTATTCTTATTTTACGAAAAATAAATAGATTAAATCTAAAAGTGTGTTTGAAATCTTTATATATATCTATTTATATTTGACTTGGTTAAACTATTTTCACTAAAGAATGAATAAAAGAAAAATTAATTTGATAAATAACATATTAAATCTCGATGCTTTAAAAGAAAATTACAAGTAATTTTAAGGGTTTTGTAAGACGATCGTGCATCTTGAGTCATGCAAATGGAGTAGCTCTGTTTATGCCGTTAAAACTCTTATGCTGACCGCGCATAAGCTACAAGACAAGGTTTTTATTGAACGCTCTGTACTGTTAAATGTTAACTGAACTGATATACAAATTTCTGTCTAATATCAGACATTGCATCTAATTACAAGTGTGATCTTAGCTTCAGATGAAACTGAAATAGGTTCGACGATCGTCTAGCCAACCAATCTGTAATCTGTGAAAGAATTGGAAGTTCGAATCACATCTAACTATTTCCATGTAGCAATCTCGGTATAATTTTAACTTTTAATACAGGGGAAATACCCATCTGTTTAACAAGAAGAACCATAAATAAGCAACAGAAACAACTTTAAAATGTACCTAATCAAATTTCCACTTCATATGCACACCGCCATCACTGTTACAAAATTGCACAAAAGGTGGGATTTAAACTTACAAAGGGCGTGCTTTGTTGAAGCTTATAAAGAAAGCTCTATGCTACGGCACCAAAGGAACTCCCACCCTGGTTAAAGCTATTCCCACTTGATTGGAAGTAAGCAACTGCTGCCCAGATCACACGCAGGAGCAAAATCCCAGCAAATACAGCACCTCCAAGTGAGCAGATCACCTATAATTCATAGCCGTGAATGGTTTTTAACTCTTCCTTATAAACCAAAGGGAACTTTGGGAAGGAAATACTGAAAGATAACAGAACCAAAGTTTATGTCTTGTGTTTCTTTCGATTTTAATGGTCGCAGATTGATATGAGTTAGCGTTTATTCTTCAATCAACACTTGAGATCATAATCATAAAGTGTTTTGCTATTCAAAGATATTTATACCAAGGCTTAGAAAATGGTAATAACCTAACAACAGTCCACCTAAAACTTGAACAGAGATGGTATTTACACACCACTCTTCTTAGATCCCCTCTTACATACAGTGTTTTTTTATTTTATTTTATCATTACATGTCACTTACATATATGATTTGTTTATTAAGGCTCTGGTTCATAGAGAAGCTTGAAATTGAGAAGGGCAAAAACGGAGAGGGATGAAAAGGTTTTGATTTTCGCTCCTCAATGCTTGGTAGAGGGTGAAAAATCAATTTCACCTCATTTTCATGCCATGGGAGGAGATGCCAAAACACGTCAGACTAGACTGAGAAGGAGTTTTATCCCACTGTCCATCATTCCATATTTTTGTTGTACCAAGCAAGTCAAAAGTAATTTGATTCCAAATTTTAAACCTCTCATTTTCCACTCGCCTAATTTGACCTCAACCAAACACACCCTTATTCAGTGGTGCTTACAAGAGGCGTAAGGAAGGGGTGCAATAAAGAGCTTGCAAATAAAACTTCTCTTACAGATACAACTCATTTTTGCATGTTTATGTATCAAGAAAAATAAAACTTGATTCAACTAGATCTTATATGATAAAATATGATAAAGGAGAGAAAGTTTTATTCAGCTTTCAACTAGCCTTAAAATTTCAATTAGGCTATACTGAATAAGTAATCTAAAAAGTACCTCAAGAAACGCTTTAACAATAGAAAGTGAAGCAAGTAGCAGAGTCCCATCAACTGCAAAAGAAACCTGAATTCCCCATCCACATGGAAAAAGATAAGAGGAAGCAGCAATCAATAAATTTAGATAAATTAGCTACATTAACATTCAGATAAGCAGCATATACGACCAAACCTAAGGTCAACAAATCAAAGGAACAAGACCACGAGATTCCGTATTGAAAGATACCAGACAAATCTAAATGTAGAGCCAAACTTGGAAGAGAGATTCTAGTTCATCAAATACACGTGCAACCCATCGTAAAAAGTGGATATAAGGCTACTAAGGAAAAGAAGAATGGAAACTTAAAACTACATCTTCAATCAATTTTCAACAATATATCAAAAGCAATAATTACTTGGACCTTTTAAGTAACTCTTTGTTCAAATCTGGCATTATGAACAGGAGACCTTTAAGTAGTCATCAGAGTTGACACTACTTGGTGATATACAGAGTTTGCAACAGCAATTGCAAATCCATCCCAGATTACTAATGAGCTTGACCCATACCGTAATTTTGTAGCATTAAGTAACTCAGAAGTTAAACATAATGAAAACCCATTAAAAATAAATAGCAACCGACCATACTCAGTGAACATTTTCACATGCGCTACTAAAGTAGTGAGGGAAAAGAGAAAGAAAGGGAAACTTACAAGCTGGGGCGATATTACTGCAGGTAAAACTGAGCGACAGGCCTTCTTGGCCCTCCTAGAGACCTTCTTAAACATGCTCTGTAAGAATCTAATCAACAAGTCGATACTGCTCTCAGCGTCATCTTCGTCAGTATCGTCTTCAACCCCATCATAGCCACCGAAGAGGGCTTCGTCTATTTCATCTGGTTCTCCTTCAGTTGAATTATTCAACTATGAAGAAATGGGCCAACGGTGAACGCAGTCTGAAAACAAATGTGTATTTGCTTGTGTATGAAGGAGTGGGGTGGAAGAAAGAAATACCTTGCCATGGCAATTGATTCTGGTATTTGAACGAGAGTTGTTGTATGATCGGGAAACAAGAGCTTGGCGTGGAAAAGGAACAGTTGCAGAGCGGTGGAGGAGCTTCGAAGATGGATAGTGCGTGAGATTGATCAAAGGTGCAAAAGTTGCAGTAGCTCCTGCCATTTGGAACGGGAAGGTCTACTCACCTTTTATCCTTCGCACCTGCACATCTTATTTTGATGGCTCCTCTGTGGGGCGTCGGGCTTTGCCCCGCGGTATGGACTCAAGCATTAAAACCATGGGCCAAGGGACTGTTAATAGCCCAATAGATTTGGGTTGGTTTGGATTAGTTTTGGCACGTGGAGGAGACGGGTCTTTAATATGCCTCCGTGCCCCCGTGTGTATATATATAATGTCAATGTAATATTTGAGCTATCTTTATTATATTGAGATTATAATTCATCTCCTTAATTTATTCAATAATAATTTACTATTGAAGTCAACTTGTCACGATGTACCTTGATTTAAGGTATAGACTAAATGGACATTTATCGATTGAGTTCGAATCGATTATATAATAGATAATATCATTTAAATTTAATTTGTTTTATTTATTTGTATTTAAATTTTACCTATCTTTAATAGGTACTCTATCTTTATAATCCCTCTAAAATTTATCCTAAAAAATTAAGGCATAAAATTACTTATTATAGATGCATTAATTTTTATTCAACAATTAGTGTTGTCTAAATATATAAAGATTAGCACATTGACAATTTTATTTCAATGATTCATTTATAAATAGAATGTTCTTTTCATTGAATGAATTCTTTAATTCATACTCTTTATTTATAATCATATTTTTGAGTTTCATTCTAACTCAGATATTAAAATTCTTGTTTGAACCAAAGCTTCATTGAGTGGTAACTTTTTCTTACATTTATTAGGTATTTAAACCATATTATAAAGCTGGAAGTTGGAGATCCTATTAAGAACTTGTATACATTTTGATTATTTCATTTAATCCAATTGATCAAAAGTAAAGCTTTAAAAACTGAAAATAAGTGAATTGCCAAAAATATTCTTCTGTATATATATAAGAGAGAGAGAGAGAGAGAGAGAGGTTCATGAAAATATTAAAAAATGTAAGTAGCTCCTTTTTATAACTTGTACAAGTTTTAGAGTATGTATTTTGGTTAATTTAGTCAAGTATGATTCACTTAAAAGACGAGAATCTGAATCTACCTAGATGCCATATGCCCGTAACTTTCAACATTCACCATATTTAATTAGAATTTCATGTGTATTAGGCTCAACCTAAATGATCTGTTATCAAATGGTAAAATGAATGTTTGAGTCAATTTATAGTATTTAGATAAATTTATCTTTTCTATTCAATGGAAAGCAAATCAATACTATAAATTTTTATTGAAAATTTTGTTTGACTACTTCTAAAAAATTGATATATCTAAAATTTAGATTTCTATCAATATATTTCATTAAGGATTATATATTTACCTCTACACAGTAACAAAATGATTTGTTGAATTTCTTTAGAGCCTTTCGCTTGAGTGGTTATTTGCTCTTTAATTTTTTTTTCTCTTTTTTTTTTCTTTAATTAGTTTTTTTTTGTTTCATTTATAATTTCACTTACTAACATGGTGAAAGAAAGTGTGATATTCAATCATAAAATGAGTAAAAAATATATTTTAATTTTATTAAAAGTTTTAGCTATATATAAAATATAAAAAAAAACAATAATATATATATGAGTAATGATTTGGTATATCGTCGGTCGACATTTTTTTTGTCCACTAGTAATGTCTAAATCATGTCACGTGTTCAAAATAATAATATTTTTTAAAATTATCTTGAATATATAATATCATTTAAATACTATTGATAGATAAAAAAATGTATATCGACGATACTGTACTATAACATTTCTCTATATATATATATACAAAGGAAGGATACATTTCCCATTAGCCGTTACATATGTCAACTGCCTCTGGTCAATCAAACTTGTTGCATGGAGATAGGACACGTGTCGAAACGTTAGTTGAAAGAATTGGCGGCAAAGAGGAATACCCCTCAAAATGACGTTGCGTTATGTCTCTTTTGCCCTTTTCTCTAAAGGAGCATTATTCATCGGAGCCCTTGTATAGGACTTCGCTTTAACCGGCGTCACCAAGCACTTTTCCAGCGCGTCATTTGCAATTCCCAGCACACTGGGTCCTACTAATTTATTCTTTAATATTTTTGTAATTACCATTTTTTTAAGAGATTGCAACGACCAATTTATGTTAACAAAAAATAATACCAATTATGTTTTAAAAATTAAATCAGTAAAATTATTGTTGAACTAGTAATTATATATATATATATATAATATAAAAAAATTTAAAATATGAAATATCATTGAATGATTTAATTCAACATAAATAAAATTATAATCTATGATATAATATTTAATTTTATATATTTCAAAAAATAGTAATATAATAGATATACTATAATTTTTGTTTTAAATTAACTCATAATTTTTAAATAATATGTAGCACTCATATAACTTTAGTATATATTCAATTTAAGATTAAATTATGAACAAATACTTTTTTTAATAAATTAATAGTCAAATTAATATTATATTTTATAATTTTTGTATGAATTGATGTTTAATTACCATAGTAAAGTATAAATAAATTTGTTACAATATAAGAATAATAGTGATGTGTTGACATAGTGGTAAGTAAGCTCTTCGACATCTTTCAATACTTGTTTTCCAAACCATATTGGATTTAGTTTTTCCTAAAACATGTTTCATGGTTTGATTCAATTCCCACAAATTTATGACGAAAATCAGTCATTTTTCATCGATGTAGGCCAATCTTTGACCAATGTTGATCAGTTTTGAAGTCCTTTTACTCTTTTCCTGCAACCAAACTGTAACCATAGCAGTTTTTCAATCGAATGGGGGGCAATCTAGTTTTGTTTTTCACAGCTATAATACTACGTATGTAAGCTTGGTATTATTAGTACTAACCAAATTAAAAATAGTTGTATTTATGAGAAGGTCACCAAAAGTTTACTTTAATAATTATTTTAAATTTTATTAAACTTTAACAAAGTTACTATTAAGAGTATTCATCTGTTTGATAAATAATTATTACGTCTTTTAAAATAAATATTTATGACATTTTATTATAATTTAATATTACATTTATAAACAATAAGTATTTCCTCAAATCAATATGATTATATTGCTACAACACGTTACCAAAAAAGTTGAACTCAAATTTTTTTTAAATTAATTTTTTTATACCAAATAGAAAACTCACGAGTTTAAACTAAATATAAACTTTGGGGAAAAAAAATCTAAAACTAAATATAAACTTTGTTACTGAATTTGTCCAAGTAATCGAAATATAGAAATTAGGGTAAAGCATTGCAAATTTGACAATCTTTTTATAAGTAAAAACTAATAATAAACTTGATCTTAAAATGTGCATTATTTTAATTTATTGGAGAATAGTTTATAAAAAAATTATTTATCTAAAAGTATATTGATAAAATTTCCATTTTTTCAAGAAATAAAAAAAATCATTAATATATTGAATAATGTGATAAAATATTGTAAATAATGCGAAGAAGGGACCGTTTGACTCATTTGAATTTTAAAAAATCACTCTGTTAATTGAATAGTCTCGTAAAATTACAGGCATAAAATTATTTAAATAAAAATTAATTATAAATAGAAGTTTTATTTTCCTAATTTATAAAATACAGATATTTTAAAAAATAAAAAATTGTACTTAATAACCTGTTGAACTTCTCTGACGCACGCACTAGAAGTGCGCGTAAGGAAAGCGAGCTTCATAGCGAGTGAATTTAGCACAGAACTAAAGCCGCAACGCTGTTTTCGACGAAACAACGAATATAGAAAGAAAAGGGCAAAAATGGGAAATAAGAAAACAGAGGAAGAAATTTCGGAGAGTGCATAGCGGGAGAGGGTGATGCATGCGCATTTCCTCTCTGATTCTTCCGCGTCCAAAATACGAAGCAATTGAGAATTTGAGATTAACAACGATTGATTTCAAAAAGGTGGCAATTGAAACTGATCGCAGAAAAATTGAAGGATATGCAGATAGGATTGGGTTAGATAATCATCGTCTTTTCTTCTTCTTCGAGATCGAGAATGGGTCGGAATTCCAACCACATCAAGCAAATACCTTCGTCTCGAACGGTTCGCCTCGGCTCAGTCCAGCCTCAGGCCCCGATGTACCGCACCGTTTTTTGCAACGATCGCGAGGCCAATCTTTCCGTCCGATTTAAGGTTTGATCCTTCTCTCATTTCCATGGAAGCTCCCGGTATGCATCAGTATTATTACTTTTTTTTCATCTGGTTGCTTGAGAAACAAAAAGAAGCTTGGAATAGGGACTGTTAATGGATGTTTCAAGTTTGAATTCTATTTTTGCACTTTTTAGTTTGCGGAAAGCAGAAAATGAGTATTCATGCTGTATTTACTCTTGTAAGAAAGTCTATGAGAATTCACGTGTGCATTCTGCATTTCTGCAGTGTCTTTGCCTGTGTGAATTCTATGGCCGCACAGGAACTATTCACTAAAATTTTGTCACCATAATTGCTATTAGGCCCAATTACTGTCTTCCGTGAGTTATTTTATTAAATGCGACTAAATTTGAATTAAGAGAGACCTCAACTGGCGCTTCCTTATTTTGTTTACAAATTGGGTGGAAAAGAAAAGGGGGGGGGGGGTAACTGAGGCGAGGATATTTATCAGTGGAGCTGTGCTGATAATAATATATAATCATAGTAGAGACTAGAGAATGAAGCGCCATTCAACTTTGTGTAGTAGATCTCTATGAATTACGCTAGTAAATAATGGTTCATAAATGGTTAAAAACTTTCTCTGTGTAATATTTTCTTTGTTGAATCGACTTTGCATTTTTTTTTTCTTTCTGGATTTTTCCATTGAAAGAAGATAGGGGCAACAAAACATACAAAGGTTCCCAACCAACCGTTTCCCATAAATAGAGACAGACTTGCTTGCACACAGGCAGACTCACTTTTGGCAAGGCACTGAAAGTTGCAATCATATAGAATAAGAGAAGACAGGAATAGAGATTACTTGATTTTGGCATCTCTACCTTTTGAGAGGAACTTAATCAATTTTGGTGATGGAATGACATAAAATTCAGGTTGGAGATTTTTTTTAACTAATAAAAATAGAAAAAAATGCGTGAAATTCACTAAAAATGTGCCAGGAATGAGTATACAGATAAGAATATGTGTAACAAGATATGTATAATTGAGTATGTTATCAAAGTTATAATTAGAATTCCAAAACTAAGTTGTACAAAGTGGTGAATGAGTTTTTTTAAAATTTTGTGAAGCATAAAATGTGTAGGATATTGGTGAATGATATATATATATATATATATATATATATATATATATATATATATATATATATATATTCTAAAAAAGGATTATGTTTTTTCGATTTCTCCCTGTTTCAATCTTTCAGAGTATTTAGAATCAAGAACTTACATAAAGACTGTGATGACAGACATTGCCATCTTTTATGGGGTAGACACTTGGAAAAAAAGTTTAGCCATAGATGTTCTCTTATTTTTGTACGTTTGCTTTAACTATGGGTGGCGGAGAGATGCAGTCAAGTGAGACATCATGTAGTTTTCCTTACTCTTAAGTAGTTATGCAAAATCAAATTGATTCTTCTTTTAATCTCACGCATACACCTTGAAATCAATTCATTGATTTTCTGTTTACAAACTTCCAGAAATTGGGTTTCTCTTTATGTAAGGCACAAGTTTCATGTATATGGATTTATTTATTTTAATCTAGTTTTGATTCGCTAATATCCATTATGTCAGGGGAACTCGATATCAACTACAAAATATACCATTTTCACTTTCTTGCCAAAAGGACTGTTTGAACAGGTAAGTTTGTTTAAGCATTTTGATCCTAAAAACTATGTAAGATGCATTTGATTTACAGTTTTCTTAAAATACAATATTTGCCTACTTTTACATAAGGTGTTGCAATTTTTGTGGCTATATTTTTCAATAGTTTTTGGAAGAACATATGATGATTCTTGTAGATGGCATGCTTAGAATTATGATTTGTTACATTGGAGCACTTCTGACATTTTTATTCAACGATTTTAGTCTTATAAATATTAAATGGGTCTGGCTGATACTCAGTAGATTTCTGTTTTTAGGACACCAGCCTGGTCAAGGATTAGCAATAGGCATTCGATACATAGCTGATGGTTTACGTTTCACTATTTCTTTTTATTTTTTTGTTATCTGAGTTTAGCATTCTTCTCATCAATCAATAACAATAGAAAATCATGGCAGTGAGTCAAATGTAAAGAAAATGGTTTTTGTTTTGCTTTAAAATATGTTAACATTAAGCAACACATGCTGAAATTGATATATTGATGATTGAAGGTAAGTAATGTTTTAACTTGATGAGGACAAAGGAATACTCTGTTGCCTCCTTATTCATGTTCTTATGTTTCTGAGAAGTGAGAAATTTCTGTTCATGCTGCAGTTCAGGCGGGTCGCTAATCTCTACTTTCTTGCAATCTCAATTTTAGCAACAACACCAATCAGGTATGTAATTGTTAGTTAAGTCCACAGTTAGAATATTGTTTTGCAACTTGCAAGCTGAGTTGCGCGATACAATCATCCTCACTCACTGGTGTAACCTAGGAACATTTTATTTCTTCAGTTGGCTTACTTTGTGCCTGAGATGGTTGATAGTAGATTTTTCAGTTAGGCCCTTGTTTTTAGTATAAGCTATGTTTCACTTGTATGGGAAGGAGTATTGTATCCGGTATGGGTATGGGTACAAAATGCGATAATTTTTTCGAAATATAGGGTATGAGTATGGCAATATATACTATATAAGTAAAAAATATATTTTATAATATATAACAATTCTTATAACAATAAAAATAGATAATGAATTTTTAATAATATATATAATCAACCAAAATAGTAATTTAAGTTTTTTAATATAATCTCAAAATTTATATGATTTTATTAAAAGTTAAATTGTACAAGCAACTGTGTATACTAATTATTTTTTTAATTGTTGTTGAGTTTGTAAGATTTATTTTTAAATTTCTAAAATTTAAAATTAAAATTTTGTAGTTGTACCTACAATTTATCTAAGTGCCTAAACTACACTTTCAAAAGAAAAAAGAATACTATATGATATGTATTTAGAAGTACCCAAAAGTATACAAAAATGACTAGTACTTGATATGTACACGATACGGGTACAGCTTGAATCTAGAAGCACCGGTGCTTAAATGAGTATAAGTCTTTGTATATGCATAAGAGGTGTTACTGCTGCATTTCACATTCATCTTCCACAGTAGATCTTGATTTTGGATTTTTGTATTTCATTTTGCTTATCTGATTGATATAGGACAGAGGAAGGTTTTGGATTGAGACATGAGCAGGTTGGCTTTAGGGTTTTCTTGATTGAAATCTTGGTAGAAAATAGTGGGTTGAGCATTCCTTGGGCGTATATGAGCGTTAACATTACTGTTTGGGTACCATGAACAATTCCTGAGAAATTATGATCGGTTTTAGTGAAAATTTAAGAAAAAGGCAGTTGGAATTTGGTTTGAATGAATTTTCAATGATGTCTGCCAAAGAAGTCAGGTTTCAGCCATTGATTGAATTAAAGAAAATAAGGGAGATAAAAAGAAGAAAGAAACCTAGGTGTCACACAAAGAGAGCAATTTGCTACAACTGGTAATTCCTATAAAATTTGCAATACATGCCTTCTATATACTTCCATTTTTTTTTGCATTAACTTTTTATAGACTTCCTATAATTTATACTACAAGCTTTACCCTTTAAGGATTGACAACCCTCACTAGCACTAAATACATAAGTAAAACTTGGAATTTAAAATAAGACTCTAACAACTGTTGAATAACTTAAACCCAAGCCCAAATACAAGGATACAACCATGACCTGAACCTGCAGAAATGACTAAAACAGCCTTCAGAAAAAGATGACATTAACTAAAATAACAACTTTTTAGTCCTATTAAGCCTTATTAATCATGAACAACTAGGATTTTAGGAATACTAGCCCCATAATCTTAAGCCAGAATATTGAGGCAATTTGATCTTTGAACTTAGTATGTTTTTAATAAAACTGAAACATTTAGCACTGAACATTAAGTATTAAATTTTTACAGATAGAAATGTAAACATTAAATTTGTAATCTTTGTAAAGATTTTCATTTTAAGTTCTGAATATGGATTAGGGAAAACTTTTGGCATTAAATGATAAAAATGAAGTTATACCAAGAAAATTAGTGTCATTTAATAATTTACATAAGGGTTGAATGTATTCAGTGACCTTCCATATGCTAAATGTTTTTAGCACTTTTTCACTTAGATTCATTTTTGGTAGGTATTGAGCAAACATCACCTAATCAATTGCAGTGCTGAAACTTTCCATTTTCACTGTTGATTGAGTTTCCAAACAGGCTTTTAGGTTTTTTTTATGCCAGTGAGTCCTGCATCAATAGTTTTATGCACATCACATTTTATTATTGGATGTCTATTTGAGTACTTTGGTTCCCAAAGTACTTAGTTTTAGTTGTACTTATTGAAATGCTCCATACGAAGCATTTTTTGGTGTCATGTATTTTTTTATTGAATTTACAGGACTCTGCTGCATTAGTATGGATGCCTTTTATGCATTTGCTACTTTATCCTGTTTTTCTTAGGCCTTGCATTATGCTTTCCTGGTGGCATACTGTAGTTATTGTGAAGGTGGTTATCGACCATAATGTACTTGATATGATGGTTTTGTTTCATATGATATCTTTTACAGCTAATTTATACTTTTATACAAGTTGGAATAAGTCTAATTACATATTTTCTGATGATGTAGTCCTGTGTCTCCAATAACTAATGTGCTTCCTCTGTCTCTGGTGCTTCTTATCTCTCTTATCAAGGAAGCTTTTGAGGACTGGGTGAGACTGTTATTTCCTTTCCTTGCAGATCACTTTCATTTTTTATATGTTTTCCGTGAGTAGAAATAGGAGAATAGTAGAAAGATAAGTATGTAGAAATAGGGATTCCATTATACAATTTATATCTGTAACAATATATATGTCTCTGAAAACTTTTGGTGCCTTAGGTATCCTTTTCTCTCAAAAACACAAATTGTATTTAATTATATACACACACACTAACTATTATAATGGCTCTGCCCCTTTAGTTTATTTGGGTTTATATATATATATATATATATATATATATATATATATATATATATATATATATATATATATATATATATATATATATATATATATATATATATATATATATATATATATATATATATATATATATATATATATAAGATATGTATGATAGGATCACGACTTGCGTGAAACATAAAATAGAGACACAAAAAATTTTCTCACAATTATCGGACTACATCAAGAGTCATCTCTGAGTCTATATCTTTTTAACTTGATTTTAGACGTAGTTATTGAACATATACAAGATTTGAGGACTCGATTTATAATTTTTGCAGATAATATAGTCTTAGTTGGTAATTAAAAGAGAAAATAAATAATAAGTTAGAGTCATGGAGACAAACTTTAGAAATACAAAACTTTTGTATAAGTAGAAATAAATCAAAATATATATAATATAATTTTAGTAAAAAGTGAACAAATATTATTTTAGAAGTAAAACTTGGAGAACCGCTATTTAAACAAGTCACAAGCTTCAAATATTTTACATCCACTATACAGAATGACGGCGAAATAAAGGAGGACATAAACCATAGGATTCAAACAGGATGGATGAAATGGAGGAAGGTTTTGGGTGTTATTTAAGATAGAAGAGTGCCGTTCAAAGTAAAAAAAAAAATTTACCGTACAACTATAAGACCTACTATATTATATGGTATTAAATGTTAGACGGCTAAAAGACAATATGAATATACACTCAATGTCGTAGAGATAAGAATGTTATATTGAATGTGTGGACACACTATAAAAAATATGATTAAAAATGAGTATATGTTGGGCCCAGTAAGAAAAACATACGTTAGAAGAAATAAGAGGAAGAAGGATGAGCCCAACCCAAAGGAGTAAGGAATACGTTTATATTCTAGGAAGGGAAGAGGGATAGAAAAGGGAATAGGAGAAGAGGTTATAACTAACTCCAACGTGGAAGAAGGGGGAAGGATATATACTTGCTGAATGAGAATAGTGGGGGGTGAAGAATTTTGTCTAAGGGATTCACGGGAGAGAGCTTGACCTCTCGAAAGTCAGGTCAAGTCACTACACTCTTTTCTGTTAATTCTACTTTCATTTCTGCTGCATTACTGATGGTTGAAGTGTTTCCATTAATACTATCTCAGCATTTGTTTCACTTTCTTTGTTGAGTATTATAGCGTCTCTAAAATTATTATAAGCTAGAAGGGTCCTAACCGAGTGGTATCAGAGCGGTAAGACCGGGGGCATAGTGAATATCAGGATGGAGGGAAGAATGGATAGTGTTGAAGGAATGGGTGATGGAGATTAAGGATGCCGTAGGACGTATCGACAGACGAATCGGAAAGGATGGAGGCAACGGTCAACCATCACAATCGAGGACCAACACGAGAGTAGGATTGGTAGGAGGTGAAGGATCTAGTGGAGAGAAGGAGCTCAACAAATACTATAAACTAGAATTACCGATGTTCACGGGGGAAGAGCCGATTAGGTGGATGTTTAAGGTAGAAAGATATTTTGCAATCAATGGAATTCCGGAAGAAGAGAAGCTGGAGGCAATGGTAGTATGCATGGAAGGAAGAGCACTAAATTGGTTCCAATGGCTGGAAGCAAGGAATCCCGTGTAGAATTGGGGAGAATTCAAGAAGGAACTTAATCGGCGGTTCCACCACTCTCAGTAAGGCAATGAATACGAAATTCTGATGGCTCTGCGGCAAGAAAACACAGTGAACAATTACAGAGAGCAATTTGAGCTCCTGTCTACACCATTGAAAGATGCACTAAAAGAGATGCTGGTTGGGGCATTTCAGAATAGGTTTAGGGAGGATATCCGGGCCGAATTAAGAATGCAAAAAGCCCAATCTCTTTTGGAGGTAATGGACTTGGCTCAGAAAATTGAAAAAAAGAATGATGTGCTAGAGAGGAGAAGGGAATACGGAAGTGGGAAATTGTCCAGGCCCATACAAGCTTCCAGGTGGGTAAACCATTACACTCATCCCAGCCTCGGTAAAGCGATGGGACTTTCTGATTTGATCGGAGGTAACTCGGGCAGTGAATCTATTCGCGTTCTAGAAAACTCCACAAATCAAGAGAAACAAAATTCCACAATTTCGATAAACAATCACAGAAGATTCCAGAGGATGACGAAGAGGAGTACAACTAGAATAAAGAACAGGGTCTCTGCTTCAGATGCGACGAAAAGTTCGGACCTAATCATAGATACAGAAACAAGTAGCTCAATGTTGTAATCCTGTAAATTGCAGACGAAGGTGAGGAAGAGTATCTAATTGAGCCCGTGGTAGCAGTAACGGAGGAGGACCAATAAACGACAGATTTGATGGCCCTATCACTAAACTCCATAATGGATATAATCGGGGGTAAAACCATGAAGTTAAGAGGAAGGTTGGGTGAACAAGAAATACTCGTGATGGTGGATAGTAGGGCTTCACATAACTTCATTTTGACCATGTTGGTAGAACAATTGTCATTACTAGTGGATAGAACCAACCCATACAAAGTAACAGTGGGGGATGGATATATGATTCGTGGACAGGGAGTGTGCCAGGATTTGGATCTGGAAATGCAGAACATATAGATACGCCAAGATTACTATCTCTTCAACTTGGGAGGAGCAGACGTTATACTAGGGGTGGAATGGTTGGAGTCACTAGGAGAGGTCAAAGTGAACTGAAAGTTGTTGATTATGAGGTTTAAGGTAGGAGACAGAGTGGTATGCTTAAAAGGGGACCCGACTTTGTCCAAAACACTAGCCTCTTTAAAAACAATGATACGTTCCATCAAGAAGGAAGGAGAGAGTTTCTTGATTGAAGTAGGAGAATCTAATCTTTAAGAACACACGGATCACTCACAGACCAGGAAATTCAAAAGCTGCTAACAAAGTACGCATCAGTTTGTGGCCTTTAGAGGGATTACTGTCACGCCCCTAATTTTAGGTCACGTGAAACACATATATCATGAACATATATTTTCTATAAACATGAATATTCCAATCTTTTATCCAGGAAACAGTTACATATAAGTTTTTCCATACAATTACCATATACAAATCAAGTACATATACATCAGAGTACAGCAGAAGCAGGGATCTTGCCTGTGACGTTCAGAGCAACTCTAGAGTACAATTATATTATATTTTTAAACACTGAGAGTCAAGAAATAATTTAGACTCACCACAGAAGTACGACACCTAGTCGATTAAGAAGTTGCGGGACCAAACTCTGGGTCTTTATCTGAAAAATATGTCAACCACGTGTAGTGAGTTTTACAACTTAATGAGCAGATAATACCTCCTATGACCTCTTAGGTCAACATATGGATGTACTCATATAATAAAATTTATATCATCAAAAATTACATTTCAGAAGTACATTCACATGGGACCCGCATTTTCAAATATTCTCTGTTCAAAAATTATAATCAGGTCTTTCAAACCGTATGCGGTACTGTATAAACAATGCTCATATCAAGTTCAAAATCATACTCAATACTGTAAAATCATTAACCAAATCATGTTATGCATTAAAACATTTCTCATAAAATATTCGGAGGATCCCTTATTAGAACCACCATATCAGAGTTTGACCCCTTCCGTACTTTGGTGGTATAGGCTTTGCCTAAACTCAGCATCCCGCTGAAATTTGCCCTACTACCATTCAAGAGGACACGCGTAGGGACTCTGTATGGGTCTTTCCCAAGCATACAGCAAGGGAAGACAAATAACATCTCATATAACTAGCATCTCGCTATCATATAACTGGCATCTCGCCCATATATAGGAGGCATTCCGCTCTCCTTCACATATAATCTCCCGTGTATTGGCTCTCACACGAGGCTAGCACCACCTCTCCTGCTAACTGAGGCAATCAAAGTGCGCACCAGGGCTAACATCACCTGCTGTTAGCAGATAGTATTTCCAATATGATTCCTCCATAAAACTATAATTTTATATATTCTGTATTAATCAAAACAAATGTACTATTATAATACAGCATTTTCATTCTTAGTATATTCTTCTGTCAAACTTCCCAGTCAAGGGAATCACGTATATCTGTCCATATCCGAGACAAACATATCACTGTATAAATCAATATCATATGCACATACATAGTAGTAGAACACGCACGATTCAGAATCGTGCGGTTCGCTTCGATTCACTTGGTCACCGATACAAATCGGTGACCAAATCGTGATATGGCCGGAATCGTTACCGGAATCGCACAAATCGGTGCGATTCCAGTACAAATTGCAGAATCGCACGAATCTGCGATTCTGGCTGCGTCCGTTGTCTTCACACAGTGACGCTAGCTTCTGCCATGGTCGGTCTGTTTCTTTTTCCCGAAACCCATGACTCTGGCGTTGTCCATCACCATCGTGCAGCTGTGCAAGTTCTCTGTAATGCTGCGCGATGGTCTACTCCTCCTTCTCAACAGGATTTTGCTTTGCTTTTTTTTTTTTTTTTTTTTTTTTTTCGTTTTTTGTCTTCCACCAAAGCCAGAAACAGCCATTCCACTGTTAAGCCAATTTCCACTTTTTAATTTTTTTTTCTTTTTTTAAAAAATGGGTTCAGCGTTGTTCCATTTGTTTAATAATTGGAATTTTTTAATATTTATTTATTTATTTTAAAATTACAAAAATAATTTTTTTTCTCTCCATAATTTAAACCTGTTCAAACCTAAAAAGACAATTTTTAAATTTTTTAGTTTTAAACTTATTCAAACCTATTTAAATAATTAATTACCTATTCTTTTTCATAATTTTTAAGATTTATATTTATAATTATTGAAATAAATATATTATTTTAAATATTTTATTTATATTATTTATTTATTTATATTTTATATTATATATTTTAAACTATTTTTTAATATGTTTATGAATCTTACGATTCGATACAGTTCTCGATTCACGATTCAAAAATAAGACATTTGATTCACGATTTAAATTGCGATTTGATTACTATGTGCACATATGCCATATAATTTTCAATATAATGCAGACTTTCAGTCTCTGTATATTCATCTGTCAAAACTTCCCATTCAAGGGAATCATGTGTACATGCCTATATCTGAGGCAAACATATAGCTTTATAAATAATGCCACATGCATAAATATTCACTTTATCATTTAATGAGAAATACATGTGAAATCAAATACATCATGAGTTCAAAAATCTATTTTTAAATACTATACTCTTCTTGAATCATATTTCAAATTATAAGCAATTCAGATCATTTTAATACATTTCAGAAACATATCAAAGTATAAATATCTCATAAACATAATCATATACATGCTCAAATATCAAGAAGAGTATATGATAAGTTATAGGAAGAATCATCTACTCACCGGATTAGGGCCTTAGATTGGATAACCCTAAAATGTACTTTTCTGATCTCAATTTGATCAAATAAACCTCGAAAACGTATCCGGAGGGTCCAAAAAATCAAGAAAGCAACTTCGGGAATTTGGTCACTATTCACCGTCGGAAAACACTATTAACTCGCCGGAAATACGATTCACCCGCCAGAAAACACTATTCACGACGAACAAAAAGGCTGTTAGATGACCGAAAATATATCTATCCTAAGGTTTATTTAACTCCTAAATCCATTTTCAGTGTCAGAATTTTAATTGGAGGTCTCTAAGTAAAAGTTTCAAAATGTACATTTTTTTGAGATTTTCTACTTCAGATCTACGACGATTCAACGGCTGATTTAAAAAATTGATCGGTCAAAACTGTAGTATTCTTTGTCCTGAATCCAGTAACACCTTCGATTTTGAGATTGGAAGCCAATAGACACTCCAGATCCAGAGAAAAAGTTGAAGGTACTATTTACTTACTATTCATCAAAAGTTATTTTTTTCTCGGTTTCCGAAATCTGCAATCGTCGTCCCTTGTCTCCGTTTTTTTTTTTTATAATAATAATAATTATTTTTATATAATTAAATAATAATATTTTCTTTTATATAAATTCATATAAATTCCGTTTTTCATCCTAAAATATCCCAAAAATTTCTAAAAATTTATATTCTCATAAATCTTTAGTTGAACTCTTAAATCATAATTTTTCTTGATAAAAATCGTAATAAAATAAATCTCAAAATAAATATCGTTATACATAATAAAAGAAAGAATATTTCTAAAAATACCATAAAAATTCATTAGAGGCCAATATAATTATTTTAAGCAAAATAATACTTATTTTAATTAAAAATCTACTTACTTTTAGCAAAACATAATCATTTTTAAACAAATAAAAATATATTTTCTTATAGCAAAATACTATCAAATAAAAATTACGCGCCAAAACGTAAATTATCATATTTTCTTTTGTAATTCTTTAATCCATGTAATAAATAAACTTATTTTCACTGATTCTTATCTCTATTTTTAAAATTTTCTCTTTTATTCCAAATTTTCTTTAATTGGAATTTTCATTAAATTTCACGGTTATTACAATTACCTTCGGTTAGAACTCGAGACCATGCTATACTGATCAAGGATGGGGAACAGTCCCCCAATATACGGTCATATCGGTACCTGTATTCACAGAAAGCAAAAATTGAGCGCCTAGTCAAGGAGATGTTGGCAGCATGAATCATTCGTTCTAGTAGTAGTCCATACTCAAGCCTGGTTCTACTAGTGTGTAAGAAGGACAACAGTTAGAGGTTCTGTGTAGACTATAGAGCATTGAATAAGATCACCATCCCTGAGAAATTTCCTATCTCTACCATTGATGAACTCCTAAACGAGTTGGGATCTACAAAGATATTCTCCAAACTGGACCTAAAATCCAGTTATCACCAAATTTTCATCAAGGCAGAGGATGAAGCCAAGACAGCCTTCCGCACCCATGAAGGTCACTATGAATTCCTGGTTATGCCATTTGGAATGACAAATGCTCCTTCCACATTTCAATTTCTAATAAATGATATCTTCAAGGAATACCTTAGAAAATTCGTATTAGTCTTTTTTGATGACATCCTAATCTATAGTCCGGACATGCACATCCATCTTTCTCATTTAAGAGCAGTCTTGGAAATTTTATAGAAGCACCAGCTCGTGATTAACACCAAGAAGTGTGTCTTTGGGAAGGATAAATTAGAGTACTCGAGTCACATAATCTCATTAGAATGGATACAGGCTGATCCGAGTAAGATAGAGAGTATGGTGAAATGGCCTACACCGAAGGACTTTAGAGCATTGCGGAGATTTCTGAGACTTACCAACTATTACCGTAAGTTCATCAAAGACTATGGTAAAATAGCTGCTCCATTAACCACACTCTTAAAAAAGGATGCTTTTAAATAGGATGAAACTTCTCAACCAACCTTCGAAGCACTGAAGAGGGCAATGACCACAGTACCGGTATTAGCCATGTTTGATTTTTGCCAAACATTTGAATTGGAAACGGATGGCTCTGGAGCTGGCATTGGGGCAGTGTTGATGCAGAATAAAAGACACGTTGCTTATTTTAGTCAAGTACTTTCAAACCCGACTCGACAAAAAAATTCAGTGTACGAAAGAGAACTCATGGCCATAATGCTGGCAATCAAGAAGTGGTGGCATTATCTGATGGGTCACAGATTCATCATCCAGATAGACCAAAAAGCTCTTAAATTTCTATTGGAGCAGAGAATATTAGAACCTGACCAACAAAAATGGGTGTCAAAGTTTTTGGGATACCAATTTGAAATCCAATACAAGCCAGGAATAGATAATAAAGTTGCGGATGCCCTTTCTAGAAGAGGCGAGACTCTGGAACTAAGTGCATTTTCACTTTGGCAGTATAAAGGAGTTGAAGATTGGGATAAGGAATTACAGACTGATGAGAAATTGACTGAGATCAAGCAGCAAATACTTAAGGGATAGAAAACACAAGAGGGGTACAGTCTCAAAAATTGGAGTTTAACTTACCATGACCGATTAGTGATCCTCAGACACTTAGCTAGAATACCCAGACTAATCAGGGAATTCCATTCTTCTCCAATCGATGGCCATTCTGGATACTTACGTACCTACAAAAAGTTGGCTGAGAATGTCTATTGGGAAGGTATGAAACGGGATGTTTAGGAATTTGTTATGAGATGTGAGGTTTGTCAGCGGAATAAGTATCAAGCTATGAGTCCGGCAGAGGTGATCCAACCTCTACCAATACCTCAACAAGTATGGGAGGACATCAGTATGAACTTCATTATCCACTTGCTCAAATCTCACGGTCTTGACGCCATAATGGTGGTGGTTGACAGACTGAGTAAGTACGCTCATTTTATTACCCTTGGTCACTCATTCTCGACAAAAGAGGTGGCTGCAGAATTCATCAAGGGAATTATATGATTGCATGGCTTTTCAAGGTCAATTGTTTTGGACCGTGACCGTGTGTTCATTAGCCAATTTTGGAGGGAACTCTTTAAACAAATTGGCACCACTCTCAGTTTTAACTCAGGGTATCATCCGGAGACCGATGGGCAAATCGAGGTGGTCAATAGGACCCTGGAGACATATCTTCGCTATTTTATGGGTGATAAACCAAAGCAATGGAATTAATGGATGAGTTGGGCTAAATACTGGTATAATACTTCCCACCACTGCTTAACAAGAATGACTTATTTTAAAACTTTATATGGAAGGGACTCGCCTACTCTCTTAAAACTGACTAATTGCTCTTCACCAATAGAAGAGGTCAATGAACAGATCAGAAGGCGTAATCAAGTGCTACAGGAATTTAAAGCACATTTAGAGATGGCACATGAGAGGATGAGAACTCAAGCTAATCAACACAAGAGAGAAGTGCATTTTGAAATTGGGGATTGGGTGTTTCTGAAGATCAAGCCATATAAATTGCGCACTTTGTTTAAAAGGGTTAATGAGAAACTCAGTCCTAAATTTTATGGCCCTTACCAGATTACAGACAAATATGGAGAAGTGGCCTACTGGTTGGAATTGCCTTCTGCATCACGGGTTCACCCTGTATCGATGTATCACAATTCAAAAAGAGTGTGCAACCTCCGGCAACAACCCAGGGAATACCTCCATTCTTAACAGAAGAGTTGGAATTACAAGTACAGCCTGAGGCAGTTTTACAAGTCCAAAAGTTCATCAATGGTGAAATAAAGGTACTTATTAAGTGGCTAGATTTACCTGACTTTGAGAGTACTTGAGAAAGATATGACACCATTAACCATCAGTTTCCTCAATTCCACCTTGAGGACAAGGTGCAGCTCGTTGGGGAGGGTAATGATGGGCCTCCAGTAAGAAAAACATACGTTAGAAGAAATAAGGAGAAGAAAGATGAGCCCAACCCAAAGGAGCAAGGAATACGTGTATATTCTAGGAGGGGGAGAGGGATGGAAAAGGGAATAGGAGAAGAGGTTATAACTAACTCCAACGTGGAAGAAAGGGGGAAGGATATATACCGGCTGAATGAGAATAGTGGGGGTGAAGAATTTTGTCTAAGGGATTCCCAAGAGAGAGCTTGACCTCTTGAAAGTCAGGCCAAATCACTACATGCTCTTTTCTGTTAATTCTGCTTTCATTTCTGCTGTATTACTGATAGCCATTGAATCTGCTGGTGGAAGTTTTTTCATTAATACTATCTCAGCATTTGTTTCACTTTCTCTATTGAGTATTATAGCATCTCTGAAATTGTTAGAAGCTAAAAGGGTCCTAACAGTTTATTAGAGAGAAAGTTGGAGTAGCATCTATCGTGGAAAGATGGTGCAATCTCACTTAAAGTTGTTTGGTCATGTGTGAAAAAAACCTGCAGAAACCTTACTGAGAAGAGTAGATCAGATGGAGAGCAGTCTGATAGTTAGACGTAGAAAGAGGTTAAAAAAAATAATTAGTGAAACTATTAAGAAAGATTTAACAATTAACAATTTATCTATTGATCTTATTTATAATATGTCACTGTGGCGACGTTTGATCTATATTCCACTTAGTGAAAAAATAATTGGTTGTTGATGTTATTGATTAAAGATATATAAATGAAAAGTGAAATGACATGCACATTAATGAATGTCAAGTCATTAGTACTATTATAACGGCTCTGGCTCTCTTTAGTCACTTTGGGGGTCATTATTTTACAATTTTAATTATAACAATAAGTAATGTATAGTTACTTGTCTCTAGCCCACTTTATTCTATCGGGATCTATTTTATATAGATTTAATTGTAAAAATAATTTGTAGGTAGTTTGTTACTTAATAATTTAGAACTTCCCACTATCTCTTTTTATTAGTTTTTGGTTTGAAAGTAAATTAGCACCCTAAAAATGAGGAAGTTATGTAATATATGTGCTTCTGGAAATTTTTTTTGAATTTGGTTTCCTTTTCTCTCCAAAACACTAATTGTACTATATTTATATGTGTGTGTGTGTGTGTTACCCATTTAACAGTGTATTACAGTTTGTGGTTAAAAAGTAAATTAGCATTCTAAAAACAGCAAGTTACAGTTACAGATCTTGGGTAGATATTTGGTTTCTCTTATTTGTTCTTTAAAACATATAAATATAAATCATAAATGCCCATATCTCGCTTTTACAGGATTGATAATTGTTTCTTAGAAAGATGTATTATTTATAAAAAAGATAAAAAGGATTTGAGAAAATTATAATTATTTAAATAAATTAAGAAATGAAAATGACTCTTGCACAAACGTAATTGCATGCACTTTGTCTAGTTTGCTTGTGAGGCTGTGAAAAATTGTGTTTGATTTGGTTTAAAATGAGGTCATGAGCTCAATTCTTAAATGTTTACATACAGAATTCTTAATTGGAAATTTAACCTTTTTTTCCATTTTGAATTGAGTATGGCAGTAGTGTTGTATTTGTGTTCTTTTTTTTTCCTACTTTTTTAATCAAATTATGTTCCGACAGAAGCGTCTTCAAAATGACATGGCCATAAACAATAATATGATAGATGTTTTGCAAGATCAAAAGTGGGAGTCCGTACCCTGGAAAAGCCTGCAGGTTGGAGACATTGTCAGGGTAGGTGTGATAATACATCATATAATTGTTTTAAATTTCTATATGATGTTGGTTATCATCTCTGTGTGCTGCAATCTTTCTTGTATACATTTAAAATAATGCTGTTACCCTATTTTTATCCCATAAACATGGCATGATCTTCTTGGTGAAGCTCTTTTTTTTATCATCATTGACCCATTGCTTGATATCTTAATGGTTGTTCCAGCTTTGCATTATACACGTTAAGCCAGAATAATCTTATTTATATTTTTCTGCCACCGTCACTTGATGACTATCTGAAAATTTTTCACCTGTGCCCTTGGTTTGTTTTTGTTTAATTTCTCAATTTGGAGACTAATTTATTTTCCTCATAATTTTTATTTAGTTTGGTGACCTCTTCAACTAATTTAAGAGACGTTAATATAACACATTCAATTTTAGTTTTTGTTTGCAGAACATATCTGTTTGGAATGTTTATGCTGTTTTCTTTACGACATTAGCTTGGTGATTGTAGTTTGAAGTTTATGATTGAGCATGTTAATGATATTAATAATACTAATTTTGTCTCTTCATCTAACAGCTTAAGCTTTTGGGAAGAAGATGTTCTTGGCATGATATCAAAGAATATCTATGACCAAATAGTAAGGAATTTAAACTTTGCTGCCCCCATTTTCATATGGTGGCCTATGCATTGTCCACTCTTCAAGACCAAAGAGCTTTTGAGTGTGGGAGCATATTAAAAAATATGAATAAAACCAATCCTAGGCCTTCACTAGTGCCTTAAGCTTTTGGGGTGAAATTATTCTTGACAAAGCAAATGATGCAGGTCACTATAATTCCTCTATAAACAATCTAGTCTATTACATATCCTTTAGTATGATATCAAACAGAGCCTGAAAAAGTAGTCTAGAAGAAAAAAAAAGAAGGTAGCAGTAAAACAGTAGGCAAAAAAACAGATGGTCTTGACACTAAGGAGTCACTAGCTCCCACAATCCTCCAAATTCTTCCTTAAGCAACGTCCTCTGCCTTTTCCTCTAAAATACCCTTCTCACCATAACCAAATCCAATCTCTTTTTCCTCCCTGTCATTTACTTTCTCTCCCTTGTAACTAACTTCATTTCCTTCACGTGCTTTTCCTCTTCTTCCATAAACTAGTAGGGGCTTAGGCTCATTTGTCTTGGGCTTAGCTCCTTGTTCATTCTTATTAGGCTTCTCCTTCCTTGTATATACTTTGGAATTTGGATATAGGAGAATGAGCCCCATCAATACCTCCCTCTGCAGCTTCCACCTTGTCCTCAAGGTGTCAAAAGTGGAAAATTAGTTTTGTATAGTGTTAGCTTCCTCTCAACTTGTCACGTCCCGAATTTCATCCGAGCACGAGATTGGCACGAAATGAGGATTTCGCCTCACTCCGTAAACCTAACTTATGCATTCTGAATCTAAAACTCAATGATCAGTCTGGTTTAACAAGTGATCATATAATCAATTTTTAAAACTTTAAACATATGTAAAACATAAATAAAAATCTAACTTCAAAACTATATCGAATACATTTTTCATTCCTTATTATATATATACATTTTACATTTCTTCTCACGCATCGAAAACGAGGATCCTGCTTGTGGTAATGTGGAGTAACTCTAAAGTACAAATACATAAGACAACGAGAAATTAAGTCCTTCAGGACAAATTTGGGCTTACCTTAGGAATTTTACTGCTTCGGCTCTTACCTTCAATTTTAATCTTATCTGGAAACATTTAAAATAATCGGGTGAGTCTTGCGACTCAGTGAGTAAATAACACAATTATAACATGTAAAAAATTATTTTACATATTAGACTATGATTCAGCTTATGAATATTTTGAAGTATTCTTGCTAATTTTATTTACTTATTTTCATTAGAAATATGTTATGAATAATATCTTTATTTTAAAACTTTTTCAACATTATTGAAGATTATTAATTCATTCATTTACCTTAATTTAATCCATTCTCATACTTTTCCTTATCTAATTTCATCATCATATACATACAGGCCTCTAAGGGACTCCTTGCCTTTTCTTAGTCACTTTTCTTTGTTGTTCTTCCTTTAAGTAGACACTTAAAACATCTCTACATACAAATCTTTGCACACGCTGTAACAAATAGGCTAGATCCACTTTATCATCTTTCTTAAAATTATGCCACTATAATATTACGCTCCTAAGTCATATAAAAATCCTATGTCATTTGTGTACATATATATATATATATATATATATATATTTAATACTTAAGCTATATATATTTAAGAGTATAATTAAAGTAAAATAATTATATTAATTTATTATATATTAATAAGACTTTCTTTTATTAATATCTTTCAGTTTTATTCTTTAATTATTATTATCTTTAATGTATTTTATTTAGTTTGGAGGATTTCAATCTAGAACCATTTCAACATACCCAAGCACACAGCCTGGTAAGGGAAAATCACCATTTTATCCAAGCACACAGTAAGGGTGGACAAATCACCACATACATGTCTTATCCCAAGAACATAGCAATGGGACGAATAACATCATCATATTCTCTTCATTCATATCATAAGGTTGGGAGGAGCTCTTCTCAACTTCCTAATCTTTCCATATGATGACTGTCTTAAGCATACAGCAATAGGACAGGTAAATCACTACATTTTCATCATAGGTAACCAGACCAAATGCCACTGATTATTGGAGGAGATATACCTCAACTACATACTTATTCACAATTCAATCCTCATGTGGGAGATATTTTAGAGAGAAGTATTCTACCTCTTAAACATGATTTTAGGGCCAAAATCACCAGAAAACACCAAAAAATTTCAAAATCATCAAATTTACCTTGCAGTTACTGTTCATCGCATACTGTTCATCGTTTTCAGCGAGTTTCCAGCGAAATTGATCGGTGGATTTTGAAGCTCTCGTCACCACGAGTTCTACGGTACTTTCAGTATTTCAATTGGATGTTTAGGTTGGGAGATATTTTAGAAAAAAATTTTGTTTTTAGAGAGAAAAAGGAAAATGGATTTTCTCCTTCTGCTGTTCGACCTTTTTCCTCTCCCTCACGTTGCTTCTGCCTTCCCTTTTTTTTTAAATTATTATTATTATTATTTAATAATTGAATAATGGGATTTATTTTTATATATATACATATAAATACTATTTTTCATCTTAAAATATCCCAAAAATTTCTAAAAATTTACATTCTTACAAAACTTTAGTTGAACTATTAAATCATGATTTTTCTTGATAAAATTTTTAATAAAACATATCACAAAATAAATATCTTTATATATAATAAAAGAAAGAATATTTTTAAAAGTAAAACAAAAATTTATTAGAGGCAAAAATAATTATTTTAGGCAAAATAAAAATCATTTTAATTAAAAATACATTTGTTTTTACAAAACATAATTATTTAAAAATAATACTTGTTTATAAAAAATACAGGATATTACACAACTCTGTCACAATCTGGTAAATGCATTCATTTGATCAGCACTTCTTCTTTTTTCATTAGTGAGAATTCTAACTTGTTTTATTAACTCGGGTTCCACCACCATTTTCAACTCCTCAAATAGTAGGGTTGGGAGTGGTTGAATCTTAACTGTTGGGCGAAGGGCCTCTTGAGTTGGGAGGCATGGAAAACAATGTGTACCTTTGCTGATTTTGGCAATT
This sequence comes from Gleditsia sinensis, assembly GCA_037074535.1. Taxonomy (NCBI): domain Eukaryota; kingdom Viridiplantae; phylum Streptophyta; class Magnoliopsida; order Fabales; family Fabaceae; genus Gleditsia; species Gleditsia sinensis. The sequence continues at coordinate 8,152,489 of CM073471.1, forward strand.
TTAGTCTGTAAGCCAGTGGCTCTAGTTTTTCTATAATTTGATAGGGGACATAAAACCTGCAAGATAATTTTTTATTCACCCTCTTGGCTCGGGATTTTATCTTATAAGGTTTGAGCTTCAAGTAAACCCAGTCTTCCACCTTAAAGGATAATTTCACAAATATCTTAGCAGCAGCCAATTTCATAACTTCCTATGCATGCTGCAAACGCTGTTTTAATTTCATCTAAAATTTGATTTCGGTTTCTCAAATACTCATTTACTTCTTCTGTTATTAAATTGTCACCCATGACTCTAAAGGAATAGGAGAGTCACGACCATATAAAGTTTTGAAAGGTGTAATACATGTAGATCGATTATGAGGTTTTATACTAATATTCAGCCCACATCATCCATTTAACCCATTGTTTTGGTTTGTCTCTCACAAAACAACTTAGGCAGGTTTCTAAGCTATTGTTTTTGCTGTAAATAGGTCGAATAAAACTAGAAAGTGACTGTACTTGGTAAACCGGTCCACCACCACTAAAATGGTATCAAATCCTTATGTGTGAGGAAGGCCAACTATGAAATCCATATTAATATCCTCCTAGACCTAGTTGGGTATAGGTAAGGGTTGGAGCAACCTTACAAAACTTTAGGCTAAGTATTATTCTGACTACACACTTTGTGAGCGGCCACATACTTCTGAATATTCCTCTTCGTCCCTTTTCAGTATGCCACTTTTGCCAATCTTTTGTAAGTTTCAAAATACCTGGAATGGCCCCCCATGGGGGTATTATGGAATTCTTAGATCAATAGGGGAATTTTGGCCAAATTCTTTGGTATCATTAATCTTCCTTGAAAAATAACAGCCCTAACTACGTTTCACATCTAGGTTTTAGTTATTGTCTTGCATAATTCTGTTGGATAATTTGTAGAGTTTTTTCATCTTTTTAGGCATCTTGAATCCAACTCTTTAACTCCCCATATTGCCACATTAAGAACACATTGATCTCCATAATCTCTCCTTTGCAAAAGAAAGCATCTGCTGCTCTATTTTTTATTTATTTATATTGGATTTCAAAATCGAATACCATCAGCTTAGATACCCACTTCCAGGGGCGGATCCAGAAATTTTAGATAGTAGGGGCAAGAAATAATTTTTATTAAAATAAATTATTTTTGTGGGGGCAATATTTAATTTTTTGTGGAGGTAAAGAAAAAATTACCACGTATACTAATTTCACAAATATTTAATTTTTGCCAGGTCAGCTTGCACCCCTTCCTTGAAAATAATATGGTTTAAATATTCCAACTGGTGTTATGCAAATAAACAATTCTTCTAATTCAACACTAATTCCTTCTATCTTAGAATCTCTAGGATGCTTCTCAGATGCATCACGTGTGTCTCGATATCTAGACTATACATGAGAATATCATCAAAGAATACCAAAGTAAACTTCTTGAGGTGTTCCCTGAATATCTCATTCATCAAGGCTTAGAAGGTAGAAAGAGTATTGGTGAGCTTGAATAGCATTACCAAGAATTCGTAATGCCTTTCATGAGTCCTAAAAGCTGTCTTGTGTTTGTCCCCAAGCCTCATATGAATTTAATGGTATCCAGACTTCAAGTCTAATTTGGAAAACATTGTTGACCCTTCTAATTCATCTAGGAGTTCATCTATGGCTGGTATGAAAAATTTGTCAAGTACAATAACCTTGTTTTAAAAACTTTATAGTCAACACAAAATTTTCAGCTTTCATCTTTTTTCTTGACTAATAGGACTGGACTAAAAAAAGGACTATGGCTGGGTTTGATTATCCCAACTGCCAGCATCTCCTTCACTAGTGGTTCAATCTCATTTTTTTGGATATGCGGATATTGATAAGGCCTAATGTTGTGTGGTGAACATCCTTTCCTTAACTATATGGCATGGTCATGGGACTTAGGTAGGGGTAGTTTGGTAGGTGATACAAAAATGTCCTCATAATGCTGTGATAGCTCTCTCACAGCAATATTATGCTTTTTTTCTTCCTGAACCGATAGTTGACCAAGCTCCACTAGATATCCTTGCTCATCCTTCTTAAGAGACTTTACCATTACTTTGTAGGATACAATAGTCTTGGAGAGGGAAGGATCTCCTTGCAGTTGTACTTTTCCTTTTTTGAAATTGAACTTCATGGTTAGTTTTTCTTATTCTGCCTATACCTCCCCTAAAGATTCTAGCCAAGTCATCCTAAGGACTATGTCTGCACTCCCCAAGTCAAAAGGAAAGAATGTCTAAATGGTTTGGGTCCCTTGTAACTCCAAGCTCACCTTCGAACACACACTTTCCCCTTGCACTGTGTATCCATTTTCAACCATAACACCAAAACTCCTAGTCTTAGTTACTGTCAAGGACAACTCTTGAATGATCTTAGTGGAAATGAAGTTGTGAGTTGCTTAACTATCAATCATAACAACTACTTCCTATCTTTTCATCCTTCCCTGTAGATATACCCACGATTGAATTCATGGATAATTCCATGGTGGGTTCTTCATTCACCTTCCCTGGTTCACTGTCTTCCTTTAGTGCTTCTTCCTTAGAATTGTCCCCCTCAACCAGTAATGAAACTTAAATTTGCTTATTATGATGGGATCTGAAAAATACCGCTCATCACAGTGGTAACATAGCTCGAGTTCTCTCTTCTTCGCAGCTTCTGCTTTCATTAATTGTCAGTTTTACACATCACCCCTCGAAAAAGAACTTGTTATTGACCTTGTGGATTTCTCGTCAAGTCCCTTTGTTTTGGATACTATTTTTATCGTTGTGGTCTTTGCAGGATCTAGGTTCTCCGAGACTCGGGTATTGGGTGGAGTTGTTATTCTCAATCCAACCACCCAAGTTCTTTTGCTCTATATGACTTCATGGGCCTTATGCAGCACCACATTCCTCCCTCTATCTTATGGGCAAAGTCTATTAGCTCCTTTAATGATCTACCCACCTCATCTTTACTTTTGCCCTGATTTTCTTCAACCCATTTAGGAAAGGCCCCCTGAGTATCTCATCTGTGGCATCTTTCAGAGGGGTAGGGATGAGTTCAAACTATTTTCTGTATTTTATCACTATTGTTTTTTGTTTAAGGGCCATCAACATCTCGTATCCACTGCCATACTGAGAATGTTGGAACCGTTCCATCAGTTCTAGCTTGAATTCCTCCTAGCTCTACTCTGGCATCTTTGAGTCTATCTATTGGAACCAATTTAAAGCCTTCCCCTTCAAACATAAGGCTACAACTTCCATTTTCTCTGCTTTAACTACCCTGTTCAAGGTGAAATATCTCTCCAAAGAAGATAGATAACTCCAGTTTTCTTAAAGGAAGCCTTTCTCTCTTGTGAGCTACCCCACTTCCTCCTCCCATTTTGGTAGTGCCAATGGGGTCATTTTGTTCCTCCATTGACTTTCCTTTTGCAGCCCTCCTTTCCTCCTCCATCCATTGATTTCTTACTTCTACTAGCGTTTCTTTCACCTCCAATACCAAGTCTTGAATAACTTCCATTTCCTTCTTTGGAGTCTCTATTCTTCCTAGTATTTATCATTCCCAAAACTGTAGTCGGCTTTTATACCAATTGATGCAGCTCGCTATAATTCCTCTATAAATAGTTTAGTTTATTATTATCCTTTATGATGATATCAAACAAAGCCTAAAAAAATAGTTTAGAATGAAAAGAAAAGAAGGTAGCAGTAAAATAGTAGGCAAAATGATATATGGTCCTAACACTAAGTAGTTAGCAGCTCCACAATCCTCCAAATTTTCCCTTAAGCAACGTTCTCCGTCTTCTCCTTTAAAATACCCTTCTCACAATAACTGAATCCAATCTCTCTTTCCCCCTTCACCTACTTTCTTTCTCTTGTAACTAACTTTACTTGCTTCACATGCTTTTTCTCTTCCTCCATAAACCTCTACAGGCTTAGGCTTATTTGTCCTGGCCTCAGCTCCTTATTCATCCTTATTGGGCTTCTCCCTCTTTGAATATACTTTGGATATAGGAGGGGTAGCCCAAGCTCTATCAGCAAATCACTTTATTTTAGAAAGATTGGGAAGACCCTACTTTTTAAGTTAAATTTGCTTAGGGAACGGCTTTTTACCCTTTCCTACCTTCCACCTCTCTCTCTTCCATCCTCCCCTTTGGTGTGCATTTGTGTGGTTGTAGCAGTATACTGTATGGATAGGGTTCATAGAACAATGTGGCTATAAGTGTTGTTAATATATAGTATATTATTTGTACATAGAATTATAGTGATTGACTCCCAAAAATATTGTCATAGCAAACATGTGCCCTTGTGAACATAAATATTTCATGGAGTTTTTCTTTTTCAGTTCTTACAGGAAGTTTGAGTAAGGAAATCTCTTAATTCTTTTTAGGTTCTTGATCCTTTGGCTTCTCTTCTAAATCATCAATTTTAAACTTCAATTTGCCTTTATTTATACTTGTTCAATTTATGTGGAAAATAATTGATAAGCCAACACTCTAAATTTGTATTCATAATTAGTTTGGTATGCAAATCATCTATAATCTAGGGGATCACTAAGATTGGTATTCTTGAACTGGTTGTGATGGTGTCATTGTTGTTGTTGCTATTTACAATATAAAATATTAACTATTAATTATAATATTTCTTTGCCACAGGTTAAGCAGGACGGATTTTTTCCATCAGATTTACTTTTCTTGGCTAGTACAAACGTAGATGGTGTCTGTTACATTGAGGTTTAACTTTTTTTCCTCAATCCTAAATGAGGGTTTTCTTGATGTTCTTTAGCATTCACTGCAGTCTATTAATTTTGGGTTTGGGTGACAGACTGCTAATTTGGACGGGGAAACCAATTTGAAAATTAGGAAAGCATTGGAAAAGACTTGGGATTACCTGACTCCAGAGAAGGCATCTGATTTTAAAGGTTTAAATTTTTATTGATCGAGCTTTAATTATTGAATGCCATTAACCTTTTTTTTGATGTGATCTTACACATGTGCATTTGCCATTGATATTCTAGAGAAGGAGAATTTATATTATTGTCTAGATTATAAGGCTGTTTAAAATGATTGTCTCTCATGCCAATTTTTTTAAGGTATATTTTTCTCAAGTTAGTGGAAGTCTCATTTTAGCATAGGATTGATGAGTGCCAATTCTCATGATATATGCAAATTTATTTGTTGCTAATTTATTTTTAAGTTTTGACTAGCTGTTTTGTAATTAATTGTAGGTGAAATTCAGTGTGAACAACCAAACAATTCATTGTATACTTTCACTGGAAATCTTATAATTCAAAAGCAAACACTGCCTCTCAGTCCAAACCAAATTTTGTTGCGAGTATGTTATGCTCGTTCTTTCTCATTCTGTTTAAAGTATTTTGTTTGTTTTGAGCTTTATATTTATTCATAAACTAGTCAAAATGGTTGCAGTTTGTAGGGTGAGCACATGCATTTTCTTTATTATACTTGTCTCAAACATTGTATATTTTTCTTTATCATTGATAGATATTGATGTTTTGTTACTCTCTTGGGTTATTAAATTGAATTGGCATCAACTTATTGAATTTTCCTATATTTTTAGGGATGCAGTCTCAGAAATACAGAGTATATTGTTGGAGTAGTTATTTTTACAGGACATGAAACAAAGGTTCGTTATTATGAAATAATGTGTAATGTATGACACATGCACCAATTTTATGGTCTTTGGTTTGGGACTCTTGTCTACCATTAAGTCAAAGATAATTATGGAATTGAAATGGTAGTAACGCACTGATTGTTGAGATGTGCTACTAGTGATGTAATTCTATTGTTATTTGATATTATTGTTATCAGCTTTAGTATTTTTTTTATTCGAAAGAATTGTCATTAACATGTTGAACTTTAAATTCTGGAACGATACCAAGGATTTAGGGTATTCTTTTCTGAAGAGTGGCACCTCTTTATTAGTGCAGACTCACCTAACCCCTTCTTGTTATTGTTTAGGTTCTAGGGGGTGGAGAAAGAAGAAATAAACTTAAAAGTCACTTCCTTCATGGTAGTTTTGATATAAATAATATGGTTTTTTTGTGTGGCAATAGTATGTTCAAAAATGTCACCCCCCACTTATAGTTTTACGACTTTTTGATATTTTTATACTTATTTTTATCTTAATAACCCATTTTATCTTACTTTCAACCTTATTTGCATTTCTATACTTCTTTGGTTGAGTCAGCCCTAAAATGCATCGTTGGCCTTTTTTAATACCTGTCAACCCTTGAGTTGTGCAAAATTTGGACTACAGAAATGTAAGAGGAAAGGGAATTCTGGGCATATAGCATACACATAGAAATCTGGAAGAAGAATTTTTGTATTTTTGCACACTTAAACACATATACACAACTTATATATATAAAAGCCCAGAGATGATATACAGAATTAGAAATCAAGGATTCTCTTCCTTGATTTCCAAGATTGACCCACAAATAGGGGAATAATAGCTGATGCTAATAAACACTTATAATTACAATAAATGCTGGACTGATAGAAATCTCAAGATACTAGGAAATAATAAGGCTGGCAATCCGATTTGCTTGCCAGTCCCAAGATTATAAGAGGATTTTTTGTCTCCACATAAGCTTAAATCTCGAGAATATAAGAGAATTCAAGGTTTCCATACTTCCCCTGAAGCTGGAAAGTAAATGTCAATTAAACCCAGTTTGGACAATAGAACCTCAAACTACTTTCTTGGAATGGCTTTGGCAAGAATATCTATTATTTGTCGTGGTGTAGGAGTATAACTAAAATCATTGATCCATTGTTCTTTCTTTTCTTTAATAAAATGGTGATAAATGTCTATGTGTTTGGTCGTAGGGGATTGCTTGAGACTATAGAGAGTTTTTTCAAATTTACAAACTTGATTAGTTGTGTTGGGACTTTGCAGACCACGGGGAATTTTTATATACACTTTTTCTTCAAGATCATCATTCAGAAAGGTGTTCTTGACGTCTAATTGATGTAGGCAACCATCCAAATTTGTTGGTGAGGATAACAGTATTCAATTTTGCATTTGGGGCAAATGTTTTCTAGTAGTCAACACTATAGGTTTGTGTGAAACTTTTTTGTTACCAACCTTGCCTTATATCTATTTATACTACCATCTACATTATATTTGACATTGAACACTCTTTTTCCTTTAGGAAGATGAGTGAGTTCCCAAGTGCCATTTTTTGGCAAAGCTCATACTTCCTCATTCACGTCCTCCCTCCATTTAGGTTGTTTTAGAGATTCTTGAACGTTGCTAGGGATCTCTATGGTATTGAGATTAGTGGTAAATGCTTGAAAGGTGGGAGACGACTTTTTATAAGAGATAAATTGTGAGATAGGGTGTTGAGTATATGACTTGATTGCTTTCCTTTGAGCTATAGGAAGATGAAGGTCATTGGGAAAGCATAAATTATTAGTAGAAGAACAAGTTTCATATCTTAACCAAGTGTTGGATCCAGGGCATCTGGTTGGCAATGCTAAGGAAGAGTGTCTTCTCTAGAGATTGAGTACCTTTTTTTAGCCTTATATAGACTTTGAGCTTCTTGTTTTCTTCTTGAGGATGGGGCATAGATGTGTTAGAGTCAATTATCATTTGCGGGCTAGTTTAAGAGGTGGCGACATTGTCTTAGATTTGTTCAAGATTAGTAGGATGATTCCAAAACTTATATTCTTGTTGTTGACTTGTTTCCTCCCATTGAATGAGTTTTGGGGTAGTATGGAACATGTTCAAGAAAGGTGACATCTACGGTGTTATAGGTTTTTTGAGTGGTTAGAAAGTAGCATTTGTACTCTTTTTTATGAGCAGAGTACCTTAGAAAGATGCACTTGACAGATTTAGGATTAAGTTTACTTCTCTGAAAAGAGGAGAAATAAACATAGGCAGAGCACTAAAACTTTTTTTTAAGAGAAATCTTAGTCACCACATGAGTGTTTGCGAAGCATTTTGTGAGCATGTAGCAAGGTGTGTCAAAGTGTAAAACTCTTGAGGGGATTCTATTGATAAGGTAAGTAGCTATCAAAACTGCCTCTTCCCGTAAATCTTTAGGGACATGATAGATTGAGCAACTTTGAGAAGGCTCCTATTTTTTCTTTCGGCTGTTCCATTTTGTTAAAGTGTTTCAGGGAGATATTTTTCAAGAATAGAATTAAAATATTCTTTAGCATTTTCAATTCTTGAAATCTAAATTTTTGTTTGAAATTGGTTTTGAATCATAGAAGGAAAAATTTTAAAAACAATTTCATTCTCAAATTTTTCTTTCAAGAGGAATACCCAAGTTATCTAAGTATGATCATCGATGAAGGTTATGAGCCAACAAACTCTAGAAATACTTTGAACATGTGTAGTACCATAAATATCACTATGAATTATGGTAACAAGCTGTGAAGGTTTATATTTAAAAGTGGGATATGAATTAAGACAATGTTTGAAAAATTAGCATACTTCATATTGAAACAATTTTGGATTTTTATTACTAAATAAGGATGAAAAAAGCTTAGCCAAATACATAAAATTAGGGTTCTAATATGAAAGTGCTACAATATAATTGTACTTTCATTATTGAGAGTTAAATTTAAATCCAAACCAGAATTAGTATTTTCAGGAGTGGAAACATGATTAGCATAAGTACTTTGTCTATCAAGGTGCTTATTGGTACTGACTTAGTAGAATTCTCCATTTTTCTTAGCATTTTCAATCATTTTTCCCGAGTCCAAATCTTGAAAAAGACAATGAGTAGAGGTGAATTTGGCAATACAATTTGAATCTCGAGTAAGTTTGCTAATGGAAAGTAAATTGCAAGTTAAATTTGGAACTAAGAGGACAGATTTCAATGTCAAGTTTTCAGAAAGGATAGCCTTCTCAATACTAGTCATAGGTGAGAGAGATCCATTGGCGATTTTAACTTTGTAGTTTACGTTACATGGGTAACACTTTGAGAATAGAGAATTGCCACTTATCATGTGATCTGAAGCTCCAAATTCTATGATCCATTTTGAGAAAATTTCAGCTTTCACATTTAAAGCATTTAAGAAAGTACTTTTTTAAGTGGTGTCTTTAGTTGAAATAGTGGTTGAGGATGGTAATCCTTGGGCAAGCAATTTTTTACAACTATTCAACTTGTTTTTTTGCTAAACATAGAAGGCTCCTCCTTGTCTTTTCCTTCCATAGCAGCCATGTATCCCCTTTGTTCTTTTCTGTTGTTGTTTGGCTTCCAATCTGCTGGCTTGCCATGGTGTTTCTAGCACTTTTGTTTTGTGTGGCTAGAGCATTGACAATGATCACTCCAAAGTCTATTTTTCGTTGTTCGTGAATCATTCACAGGGTCAATTCTACGAGTCAAGAGGGCTGAATTATCACTTGTAGTTGGTGGAGGTTAGCTTCCTAGCATAAGCTTTCTCCTACTTTTTGCTCTCGAAATTTCTAAAAAGCCTTTTAGATAAATGGGAGATGTCTATTGCCAAGAATTCCTCCTCTGACTTCGTTTAAACTTTTGTCAAGACCTAACAAGAATTTAAACACTCGTTCTTTTTCAACAATTGTTTCATATTTAGTAGCATCAATCAGGCATTCAACTATCTTGTAGTAATGAGTGATAAAAGACTTACCTTATTTGAAATCATGTAGTGCATTTTTTATCTCAAACAATTCAACTATATTCTCTTTGTCTGAATAGGTTTCTTTGGCAACAATTCAGATTTCATGGGTAGTGTCATAAAAGAGGAAATTCTGCCCAATTTCATTAGTGATGGTGTTGATGAACTATGACATAATATTATTTTTAGTCTTCCATGTTTTAAAGACAAGATCATCTTTCCCTAATTGAGTAGCAACACCAGTGATATAATTGTCCTTGCCTTTGTCTGAAATAAACATCATAATAGATTTTGTCCATTGAATATAGTTATGACCGTTCATCTTGTGTCCAATAATGAGGAAAGAGCCCTCTGAACCTCCATGAGTCACTATTTCAAAGAAAGCATTGGATTGAGTGTTGAGTTCAGATGCCATAAGAGGGAAAAAAACTTAAAATTTGAAAATGAAGAAGTTGACCCAAGAAACTGCTCTGAAACCATAGAGAAATTTAAGAGGAAAGGAAATTCTGGGCATAGAGCATACATGAGGAGAAAAATTCTTGGATTTTTTCACACTCTAAAGTACATATACACAACCTATATATATTCAAGCTTAGAGACGATAAACAGAACCAGAAATCAAGGATTCTCCTCCTTGATTTCTGATATTGACCCATAAATAAAGGAATAGTGGATAATGCTAATAAATTCAGATAATTACAATAAATGCAGGATTGATAGGAATATTGGGATACAGGGAATTAATAAGGCTGGCAATCCTGGGATTATAGGAGGATTTCTATATATCAACACAATCTGGCAATCCCAAGACTAGAGGAGAATTTTGGCCAAATATCCACACAAGTTGGCTGTAATGACCCTCAATACAATTATCTACATTTGTTGTTCACTAGTATAACTATGACATGTTATGTTTTATTCCGTAATATTTGGTTAATATAATAGTATTAAAATACTGTTGATAACATATGACATGATTTAAGATGAAAATTAGATATTTGGAGACTAATTACAAAACATTTGATGTGAAAAGGTTAAGAAGAATGTGAAGTGTTAAAATAGTTCATACATTTCTTCACTATTGTGTGCATAACTCCCACATATGAACTTCAATTGATGTGATTTTCAATTTCTGATGAAAGTTAAGACATATAGCTACAACTTCTATGTTAAAAAAAATTTTTAGTTCGGCCAAAATAAGGGTGATAAGGAGCCAAAACCGCAAAATAGAGGTTTAGTGTGTTCTGGACCTTTTTCCACTCTTTTGTATGTAACTACTTCATATTATCTCTAAATTAGGTGAATCTAGTGGCAAATGAAAGTTAAAACAGAGGGTTATAACTTTCATGTTGGCCATTTTAGCAAATTCTAGGGGTGAGCATAACCTGCTAGAACCCACTTGAACCCGAGTAAAAAAAAGCATTTTGGGTGAATTAAATCGGGTTGATGGGTTTAATCGGGTGAAATTTTTAAAAAATTCGGGTTTAAGATATTTTGATCCGAATTAACCCAACCCGACGACAGAGTGTATATGTTAGGCTTACTTTTTTCTTAAAAACAAATATGCTAAACGACGTCGTTTTCCATTCCTATATAATGACAGTTAGCAAACCCTAACAATCACATCCCTCCTGCAGCCGCAGCCTCTGATTGTTTCTTCACTCAGTCTCGCGGCCAACACTAAACCCTCATCTTCCCACAGCCTCTTATCCCTCATCCTTCTCATTTTTGCAGCATGTGGTCATTCTTCAACCTGTCACGACTTGCGGCACCAAACCCTCATCCCTCTCCTTTTGGCAGCCTCTTATCGTTTTCCTCTCGCGGTCTTGCCTCCTCAATCTTCCATAAACTTCTGGAAGACTAAAATCACAACTGCCTTCTTGTTCCGTTTTCTTCTCCATCGACAGTGTTCTTGTGTGTTACCTTCCTCAGCGTTCTAGTTCTTCTCCATCGATGGTCCATGGGGTTCTTTTTAGGGCCATTCTTCATCCCCAGCAACAAAGCACAAAGATTTATGCTTTACATTTCTAGATCCATTGGTATGTTTGCTTTTTTTTTTCTTCAGATTTGTTGTTGATGATGGATTTGTTTCCAATTTTTTTTTACTTCTCTTTTTATTTTTTTGTGACAGAGTTGAACCAAGAACGGGTGACCCGTAACCCGATCAGAATACAAAAAATCCAATTAAACCCAAATCCGACCAGTGCTCACCCCTAGCAAATTCTACCGAATTCATGGTGAAAAGAGGCAAAATATGTGTATGTTAATGTTAAAAACAATGCTTATACATATTTCGAGTACTGTAGCAAGTGCATTGCGCACACCCATATAGGCATGCGGCATGCAGTTGGTGCATATTCAGCAACCCTAGCAACACCAATAACCACCCTCACAGCCATTTTTTCCTCTCAACTTTAAACCTTCATATCTTGAGTTATAGACCTCTAATTAATAAACTGTTTGGACCGTTGAACTCATGGCGAAGAGAGCTTCAAAACTCACTAATTGATTTTGTCGGAACGTGGATGAAATCACGACGGAGGGTCGTGAACAGTACTTTCGTGGTGAGTTTTCCATGGGTATAATTGGTAGCTCGATTTTTGAAATTTCTTGCTATAGATAGTTTTAAAAATGGATAGTATAATGAATATAAGAGTTTAAGACTATAGAATAATTTTTTGGCCTCTGTGAATAGTGTTTTCGACCGACATGAATAGTGAATTCGTAATGTTTTGTTAGAAATTGATCTTTCAAAGTTGTTTTTCTATGTTTTGAGATAACAAAAGACAACTTTCAATATCAATTCGGCCATTGAGTTTTGGAAGTGATCAAAGAGAGTTCAATTACCTTGAATCTCTAGTGTTGTGAATAGATAATATTTACTATAACATAATTTTTAACTATTCTTTTAATATATCTATATGAAATATTACTACTAATGTGAAACTCATTTTTATACTAGGAGCCATGCTTTGAAATACATGTTCATAATAAAAAATGAGTTTCACATTTGTAGTAATGTCTCATGGATATATTAAATGAATAGCTAAAAATTATGTTATAGTAAGTAAGTATTATCTACTCACAACACTAGGGATTCAAGGTAGTTGAACCCTCTTTGATCATTTCTAAAGCTCAATGACCGAATTAATGTTGAAAATTGTCTTCTGCTATCTTAAAACCCAAAAAAACAACTTTGAAAGATCAATTTCTAACCAAACATCATGAATCACTATTCATACTGGTCAGAAACACTTTCACGGTGGCCGGGAAATTATCCTATGGCCTTAAACTCTCATATTCATTATATTATCCATTTTTAAGACTATCTATAGTAAGAAATTTTAAAAATAGAGCTACCAATCAAACCATGAAAAACTCACCACAAAAGTATTGTTTACGACCCTCCAGCGACGTTATGACAAAACCAATCGGTGGATTTTGAAACTCTCTTAACCTTTTCACATCAAATGTTTTGTAGTTAGTCTCCAAATGTCTAATTTCCATCTTAAATCATGTCATATGTTGTCAACAATATTTTAATACCATCATATTAACTAAGTATTACGGAATAAAACATAACACGTCGTATCTATACTAGTAAACAACAAATGTAGATAATTGTATTGAGGATCATTACATTTGCTTCCCTATGTATCTGGATGTTTGTAAAACTTTTGTTGCATGAGAAACTGATGATTTCTGTATTGTTTGGCTTGATGTCAATTGTATGTGAGTTTATGATTTTTGAATTTTTCTTATGGTATGCATGTTGTTGACTCTGTCTATATGTTGTATGTCACAATAGTATCTTGATGTCAGTTGGTTGATGCTCACAGGGAGAGATTTTCCCTTTCCTATGCCGGTCACGTGCCTACTTCTACAAAGGCCATGACATTGACAATCTTGAGATTATAGAAGAATTCCAGACTTCCACATGGACAACTTGCAACCCAATATTTGAATGACTCATGCAAGTTGTCCAAATTTTGATGACTCATGCAATGCCTTTGTTTTTAGTGATAAGTTTTTTTTAAGGGATTGAAAAAAAAAGCACACATACACACAAATGCATTGCATGAGTCATCCAAAATTTGGAAAACTCATGCAATGGTCACCACTTGAGTCATCCAAATTTTGGATGGCTCAAGGGTTGACAGGTAAGAAAAAAAAATGAGGTAGCATTTCAATGCATTCACAGGCTGAATTAGGCAAAAGAAGATCGAAAGTAAGATAGAATGGGGTATTAAGATAAAAATAGTTATGAAAAAGTCAAAAAGTCTATGGTTTTCCTTACTTTATTCCTTATTCGTTGACTTCTGTCCTGTTTGTTTGAGTTCTCCTTTCGAGATGTGGATTAACTTCAGTTGTTAGAATGAACCATATTGAATTATTTGGGCTGTCTTTGTGTTTCAGTATCCCACTTGTTGCAGCATGTTTCCCTTCTGTGATTGTTAATGGATGCTGTTTTACTGATATTTGTAATAAATTGTAGGTGATGATGAATTCCATGAATGTTCCTTCTAAAAGAAGTACATTGGAGAGGAAGCTTGACAAGCTCATACTCACTCTATTTGCAACTCTCTTTTGCATGTGTTTTATTGGAGCCATAGGCAGGTATGTGAGTTTGACAGCCTGTGTGAGCACATTGTTGTGAGGGGGCTGGGGATGATTTTATTTACACTCTGCATTAGATTTATTGTTGTTACTATTACTATGACCATCACCATTATTGTTAATATAATAATCTGTAAATGTTGTTCTTGGATTTGTGTAAACTGCAGTGGCATCTTTGTAAATGACAAGTATTTCTACTTACGCCTCGATGCCAATGATGATGGCTCAAAGCTGTTCAACCCAAGAAACAGATTTCTGGTACCATATACTTGCTCCATCAAGATGAATAGTCCTTTCATTCCTTTCTTTTTTATTTTACTCCATTTATTCTTCTTCCCATGTTTTCAGGTTATCATTCTGACTCTGTTTACCCTCATCACTCTATACTCAACACTAATCCCCATTTCCCTTTATGTATCAATAGAGGTTTGTGTTTCAGCTGATTATATGCCACTGAAATTCCTTTAGTCTTGATGAAGGGAAGATTTATTTATTTTGGTAATTGTATCAGATGGTCAAATTTATTCAATCGACTCAATTTATCAACAAGGATTTGTACATGTATCATAATGAAACCAATACCCCAGCATTGGCCAGAACTTCTAATCTGAATGAAGAACTTGGGCAGGTAAGATGATACCACATTATTGTTTATCTTGACAGAAAAAAGAAATATTATTGACAAGGAAGAATGTTCAGGACTGAGAATGTTATATACTTGGAAAGGAGAAAAAAGAAAAATAATTAAAAGAAACCAGTATAAAGGTCTTTAAAACCACAAGAGTAACCTGAGAAACTCAGAACATAATTGGTTGTCTAGTATGCAGATGCATCCACAACCCCCCCTATCACCATAACTAGCAAAGTTTCTCAAATTACCCTATGCAAATGGAAGAAAAACTCACTACATATGCCTGAAGCAATCCCTTCCCTCCCAAAAATTTTCATAATGAAAATCTGTCTCAAACTTGCATAATGATAAAGGAACAACAATTTCACTACTTTCTTTACACCCCCATAATTCATAGTGGTGGTTAGTCTTTGAAGTTCCTTTTCCACCATTTTTAATATAATGCATTTTCGGAAAAAAATTCACATTTAATATCTTTTCCTAATAGACTAACCAACTTTAACTCCACACGAATCAAGTTGTGTGTCTCAATTACTTGCATTGCCTATTGGTAGTTTGGGACAACAGAGATGACTTGTTCCGCTTGGATCTTTTCAATTTGGTCCGAATGTGTCTTCTTTTCAGTATCTAAACACGGAAGAATCTCATTCTTAAGATTTACAATGTCTCAAGAAACTCCTGATAGATTAATCGCATCTTGTCCTGATAGAGTCCACCACATTCTTAACTTTGGTTAGGATAATTGTGCTTGATTCTGTCTCTTTTCCCCTCTCCTCTTCTCTTTATGCTTTTCCCCTAACTAATTTTGTTTATTGTTTAAATATTAAATATTATATAATGTCTTACAAAGGTCTTATGTATATTTCTGGAAGGAGGTGCTTGTCTGAAATCTCTTTTAGTTTAAGTGCTTTTTTATATATTTTACTGTCAAAGTTCTTAGTTGAACTATACAGTTCTACTGCTGATTTGATTAGGTGGAATACATCTTCTCTGACAAAACTGGGACTTTAACAAGAAACTTAATGGAGTTTTTTAAGTGTTCAATTGGAGCCGAGGTATATGGAAATGGTGTTACTGAAATTGAGAGGGGAATCGCAGAGCGTAATGGCATGAAAGTTGAGGTAGTACTCTATTTCATATGAAAGTAGTTTTCTGCTTAAAGAGATTATCATAATTATGAAGTATTAGTTTTTCTCTTCAGGAAAATATATCAGCCACTGCAGTGCGAGAGAAGGGTTTTAATTTTGATGATGATAGGCTTCTGAAAGGAGCTTGGAGGAATGAGCCTAATCCTGATATTTGCAAGGTAAATAATTTTGCTTCACTTGAATTAGTAACCACAATCTATTTATGGTTCTAGTCCAGGCTTGGGTTTCTATTGGTCAAAAGTTTGATCCATGCTGAGTAAAACGGTGAAACAGATCCTTGCTTTGATTTGCTACTAATTTTTATGTACAGCTGGCTGAGTCTAGATGGAGGGCTTCATGCTATTGTTTGACTTTGTTCCTCTTTTAACCAAGATTGTCCTTAGTTAAGCACTTTGTAATTTTTTTTCTTTACAATATGCTTATACCATGAATTCTAGATGCAATCTTGTACTATTATGTGGTTTGTCATATAGCTCAAATTAATATTCTTTGTTCATTATGTAGGAATTCTTTAGATGCCTTGCTATATGCCATACTGTACTTCCCGAGGGCGATGAGTCCCCTGAAAAGATCAGGTATCAAGCCGCATCACCTGATGAGGCTGCTTTGGTCGTTGCTGCAAAGAACTTTGGTTTCTTCTTTTACAGGTTCAAACTTCTTGACTATGTTTTAGTTTTTTCCATAACTGTTGTGTGATTGTGTCATTATGCCTACCCGTGTAAGTTGCACACAAATCATAATTTTGATAGGTTCTTAATACTGTTACATAGTAGAGCTTTGCATTTTTTATTTTCACTTTTTTATAATAATTTTATAATAAGAATCAGATGGAATGTAATTCAAATCTCAAAAATCATAGGCCTGAGAAAAAAGAAGAAGGAAAACCACGTAGTTGAACTTCATATATATTGTATATATTAGGAAGAATCTCAGTGGCAGCGTGACTCCTTTACACCCCTAATATGGCTTATTATGCCTGGTTCTGCTACAAGTATGTTTATAAAGCTGCTAGACTTTGAGGTTATTACAGCTTGAGTTGATGCTAATTAATATTATTCTTTGTCAGACGCACACCTACAACTATATATGTTCGTGAATCTAATGTTGAGAAGATGGGTAAAATTCAAGATATGGCTTACGAAATTTTGAATGTGCTTGAGTTTAACAGGTAGTTATGCTTCCCTGTTACTGGTATATAGTTCTAGGGTTTCAACATTTGCTTCTGAGATTGCTTTATAATCCATGTTCCATTAATAGTACAAGGAAGCGTCAGTCTGTTGTATGCCGGTATCCAGATGGGAGGCTTGTATTATACTGTAAGGTAATAGTTTCTAATAACTCCTATAGAAGATTGAAATTGAATTGCTGTTGGCTAAGAGATGACATCTTCTCAGAAACTTTCATTTCACAGGGTGCCGATACAGTAATCTATGAGAGATTGGTTGATGGTAATCATGACATAAAGAAATTGACAAGGGAGCATTTGGAATATTTTGGAGCTTCTGGACTACGTACATTATGCCTGGCCTACAAAGAATTACATCCCGATGCATATGAAAGCTGGAATGAGAAGTTCATCCAGGCCAAGTCTTCCCTAAGTGATCGTGAAAAGAAGTTAGATGAGGTACATTTTGTCCTACTCTAGTAGCTTTTATCTTCATATCAATACATCGAACTTTTTATATTTTTGGAGTAGTGTATCTTGATAATAAAAAAAAGGTTTAATTTGACTAAAGACTAAGGCTTTAATGGCTATTTTTTTGGTAAAAAAACTGTATGTAGGGGTTGGTTTGCTTTTCATTGGTCCAATCTTTTTGCAAATGTAGATTGTTTTCGAAAGCAACTAGTTAGCATCAAAGTTCAAATGTTTGGCATGTAAATTACTAGTGTAAGTAGACAACCCAGGTTGGCTCAGTTGGACCCAAGTTAACACTTTGCAAAGTTTACATCTCCTGTGTGCATGGTTCAAATCTCCCCTTTTGACTAGTAATCCTTCTTGTTGGCCAATCCTCTCCAATGAGATTCCCTAGCATCCAAGGGCTAGTTGTGTGACATCCTTTAGGGAGATAATCTTTAGAGGTAATCCTTTAGGTTGAGCCTTTGTTTGCTCCTCTGAAATCCTAACCATGTCGTTGGTGCCCTGACCAATAGTCTTGAAGTAACCTATCCTTAGTACCATCTTTTCCAACAAAAAAATTAGTGCAAGTAGCTAATAGTTCCAAGTTGCTGACATGTTCAACTTTAACTTTATTTAAATTGGAAGAACTTAAATTTCTTTAGAATTTTCTCATAATTTCTTGACATTAATTTGTCAAGAATGCAAGTCTAAAGCCTTTGGAACTAACTCCCTGTCATATGAGCTGTTCTGCTCTTATAAATTTCTCTCCTAGCGTTGTTCGTGTTATCATGGATTAGATTTGTCAGCAATTGGATTGAGTGGTTTAAATTCTCAACAGTTGAAGAAATTTCCGTTACAACTTTTAAGGACTTGTGAGTGGTATAAACTATATAGGGGACACAATGGCAGGATTTTTCACAGCAGCAGCTGATGTGAGAACATTTTAGGCTTTGAATTTATTTTTTCCCAAAGGTTAAACATTCATATTTGACTGACCTTTTCCTTTAAATAAATTACAAAAACATGTTCAATTAACCAAACCACACTGGAGTCTATAGATTAGAAAGGCATAGCCATGCTATTCTTATTTATATTATGTTAGGGTCTTAGCTCTATACATATCTTTGCAACTGTTATCGGGTACAAACAGCTTTCTTTCTGTGGCTATCTTTAACTAGAAATCATCTTGACACCAAATAAGACAAAAGCTTTGCCCTAAATCTTAAGTTACTGAAATAAACTTTATAGAATTTTCTGATTATGTCATTTTCTTGTGTAGTAATGCTAATTATGTTATTCTTACTGATGCCTGTGGAAATAAAACAGGTGGCAGAACTTATAGAAAATGATTTTATTTTGATTGGTAGCACTGCCATAGAAGACAAGCTTCAAGAGGGAGTTCCAGCATGTATAGAGACTCTTCAAAGAGCTGGCATTAAAATATGGGTGCTTACAGGAGACAAGATTGAAACAGCAATTAATATAGCCTATGGTGAGTGTTTTGATTGAGATCTGGTTTTTTGATATCCTCCTCTGTTGGTGTTCAAATAATGTAATTATTACTCATTTTGTATTGCTTTCCCACACTCTGGCTGCAGCATGCAATTTAATAAACAATGAGATGAAACAATTTATTATCAGTTCAGAAACTGATGCAATCAGAGAAGTCGAAGACAGGGTGAGCCGCGATTCTTAGCTTCCATGTTTAAGACGTAGTTTTCAACTTTACTTACTATTTCAGTTGCATTATATTGTTACTTTTCAGGGTGACCAAGTGGAAATTATGCGTTTTATTAAAGAAGAAGTGAAAAAAGAATTGAAGAAGTGCCTTGAGGAAGCACAGAGCTATCTTCGCTCTCTATCTGGACCAAAATTAGCACTTGTAATTGATGGGAAATGTCTCGTGCATGCATTAGATACAAGTTTAAGAGCGATACTGCTGAATTTGAGTTTGAATTGTCATGCAGTTGTTTGCTGTCGAGTTTCTCCCTTACAGAAAGCACAGGTAAAACTCATGCACTGGGGCTGATAACTTGTATTTGCTGTTACACCTGTTCTTCTTAATGCTCTATAGAGACTTTATCTTAGGGGAGAGCTAATGTTGAATCAATTTTGGTCTAGTTAGTGGGAATTCTTGGGATAATTTGCCTGATAGAATTTGGTCTGTAGTATTTTGTCAACATCATGCACTGTCTCTTCTCACAGGTCACAAGGCTAGTCAAGAAAGGTGCAAGGAAAATAACACTTGGTATTGGTGATGGAGCCAATGATGTTAGCATGATTCAAGCTGCTCATGTTGGTGTTGGCATAAGTGGGCTGGAAGGAATGCAAGCTGTTATGGCTAGTGATTTTGCCATTGCACAGTTTCGTTACCTTACGGATTTACTTCTTGTTCATGGCCGGTGGTCGTATCTTCGAATATGCAAGGTATTATATTTTTGCAAACTACACCCTTACGTATCTGTATTCAGTGGGTTGTAACATGATTGAGAATTGGTTATTGCAGGTGGTTATATACTTCTTTTACAAGAATCTTACGTTCACTCTTACTCAGTTTTGGTATACTTTTCAAACTGGGTTTTCTGGTCAGAGGTTCTATGATGATTGGTTTCAGTCATTATATAATGTTATCTTCACAGCACTGCCTGTGATCATTGTGGGACTGTTTGACAAGGTACCGCGTTATCTTCAATAATTTAAAACTAAATATTTTGGCCACTCACGGGGTATCTCATTTATTTAAACACATACCATTTACTATTATATCATTTTTCTTTAATCATGGCTTTCCCAGTTGGAAGACTATATCGTGAACGTTGTGCTTCTCTATTTACAATACAGTTTTTACTTCATGGATGAAACATTTTGATTAGTTACTTGAGCCTTTGCCAGGATGTCAGTGCATCTCTTTCCAAGAAGTACCCTGAACTATACCAAGAGGGGATAAAAAATGTCTTTTTCAGATGGAGAATTGTGGCAATATGGGCTTTTTTTTCCGTCTACCAGTCTCTAATATTCTTCTATTTTGTGAGTTCATCTACTTTAAGTGCTAAAAATTCGGCAGGCAAAATATTTGGACTCTGGGATGTCAGTACAATTGCCTTCACATGTGTTGTAATAACTGTCAATTTGCGACTTCTTATGATTTGTAATTCGATCACGAGATGGCACTACATTGGTGTTGGTGGAAGTATACTAGCATGGTTTATTTTTGTTTTAATATATACAGTAATCAGACAGGTGATTTCTCTCTCTTTGTTTACCTCTCTTTTTGTTCCTTTGTTCATTGAGAAAGAAACTGTACGATCTCTTTGAAACACTCTTACATTGGGTTATGTTTCATTTACCTGCAGGAGAATATTTATTTTGTCATATATGTCTTGATGAGTACATTCTATTTCTACCTCACCCTTCTTCTTGTCCCCATTGTTGCACTTTTTGGTGACTTTGTTTACCAAGGGTAAGGTTCAGGTTTGAAGAACCCTTTGCTTTTAAATTTCATTTATTGTCTATGCATGTTAATGATTGGAGATATCAGTATACCATTCGGTGCTGCATGAGTCAATTAGTGAGAGACTTTTGCCCCTTGTCTGTGTGATAAGATACGAGAGAACTCCATCAATGTCTCGTATGTTTTTCACGTCATGAAGGTGAAGATCTTTTTACGGACATGTAACCACACTCAAGATTTAAATTTTGAAGTGAGATTTTTGCGTTCCTTGCATGCGTGGTAGCAAGGGATGGCTTGGGAGCATGTAAAAAATTATAACTATTCCATCAGTCCCTGTTTCTATCACAACCACCTCTTTTTTTCATTTTAGTTCATCTGGTTACAGGATTCAAAGATGGTTCTTCCCCTATGATTATCAGATTATTCAGGAAATGCATAGACACGAGACTGATAGCAGCAGGACACAGCTGCTGGAGAGAGGGAACCATCTTACGCCAACTGAGGCAAGAAGCTATGCCATTTCTCAACTCCCACGTGAGAAATCAAAGCACACCGGGTTTGCTTTTGATTCACCTGGGTACGAGTCCTTTTTTGCTTCGCAGCTAGGTGTATATGCTCCACAAAAGGCATGGGATGTTGCAAGACGAGCTAGCATGAGGTCACGGCTAAAGATAGGCCAGAAAAAATAGTTTGGGGTAGGATGATTTTTTGCAGTCCCTTTCTCTGGTTGTGGTTTTCCATTTTGAGAGCCAGCTGTAAAATTGGCTTGTGCCCATATCCAATCTTGGTTAGGAAATATCTTTATTTTTCTTCCTTCCTTGGAAGGCTTTTTATTGTAATTTTTTTTTATAAGGGGGTACAGCAGGTCGTCAAGATTGTCATATGTGTACATTGCATGATATTTAGAAATTCACTTCTTTTTTTATTTTGAAATATAGAGATTGTATACATTTCTTTTCATCCGTTTTGTTTCTCCATAACCAGATTTTCACGCATAGACCTTACATCTAAATGGTTGATGAATTTGACAAATCTTTGTGAAACAGATTGCTGGCTTTTGTTGTTACGACTCAATTGCAAAATATGGGAATTAATTCCACATTAAATATGTGAGATTTATACGCTCTAAACTTGGGATCAAATTTTAAGATATAACTCCTAAAAAGTTCATGTCACTCATCCACGATCCCCTTCAAAGACTTGATAAATTGTACGCTCATAATTATAGCATTGTGCTTGTATTTTAACCCTATTTGGTATTCAATGTAACTCCACATCGTAATTAATTCAACTTGAATCAAAATCATGTAATGTCCAGATCTTTTTCTGGTTTGCGTTAGAATTCATTGCAGAGATTTTAACCATTTCTATCAGCTTTAACTAAAGAAAACATGCTTCTTAGGATATGTGGGAGACAAAAACTTTACCATACAAGATAGCCAAACTGAGAATACTCACTGACAATTCTTAAAAGCAACTGGGCTGATTGGGATGAAGCCAGATGGGGATACGAGAGCATCAACTGGAACATCATAGGGAGTCACAGCTATTCTTTCATTTTCCGTTATTTGTATTGAGTATGACAGTGCAACTGCATTAAAGTAAAAGCCAATGAAGATGAGAAGAATCAAGTGAAAGATAAGGACCAAGAAGCCAGCAAATTTCATAGTATCATATGGGCAAGGGAAAAAGGGTGATTACCAAGAAGTGGCTGCTTCCAATTTTTCTTCTTCACAAGCTCTTGGTATTTCTTCAGGAACATATCATAGTAACTTGAGAAATTTAAACATGCACCGAAAAATGAGAACCATGTTAACCAGTGCTTAACTGAAAAAAGATATTCATGCAAAGTAAACAGTGGTTAAATGTTAACTGCGTTAATCAGTGTCTAACAGACCAGTCCGATCCGGTTCCTATAACATTATGTCATAAGTCATAACATTCCTTCCTATGTCTACCATGTGCAGTTATCATGAGGAACAAAGCACCTGGCCAAAAACTGCTCCATATATGGCAAATATAACCATCCTAATGACAGCCATTATTATCTTTATATGATTTTGTAATGAATTCAGCAATCTAAGATATTGAAACTTCTTTTTCTTTTTTGTTTCCTTTACAATTTTAACTAAAAGCATACTTTTAAATCTCCAGGTTAAACCAAAAAAGTGAAAAACAACTGATAAGTGTCACAGAAATTAGATGCATAAACTCACCCTCCACTACGGCCCAACCTTCTTCCAGATCTGTCAAATGCAAGGCCTACCAGAATAACAAATACAATGCAATGATAAATTTGTACCATGTTGCAACTAATAGCATGGTATTTTAAAGGAGGCTGAGAATTACCTGGTAGAATGAACAAGTCTACTGGGTCAGCTGCCTGCATAACTGCCACAAGTTTTGTTACATTATCAGGAGAGAACACTAATTAAATCATATTAAAAAAAAAACACCACAAAAAAAATCATATTAAAGATAAGTGAAATGAGAGGACAAAAAAAGGAGGGCAACCAATACATTATATGGAGCACAAGCAAAGCAATCTGGTTATGTTTGTTCATATGGCAACCTAGATAGTGGTTAAGAGACTTGATTAAGATAAATACTTAACAAATAAATGTTACTGCCAACATCATTGATCAGGACACAAATACACATAGTAAAGAAAAACACAAGAAAATACTAAAAGATTGTACCATCTTCCCGTGGATTCCCATTGCAATCTACTAGGGTTGGCTCCAAAATGTTCATTGAGTTCAGAACCAGATCATCAAAACTTGATATCTTGAGCATTCTCATGTTGCTATTTCTGTCCTCCACACGTGGCACATAAAGCTTTTTCTTGATCTGTACATGACCCTCTTCAGTTGAAAATGAGATGTAAGAATCTCCAAGATGTAACAGCAGATAAATGACATGCAGTTGCCCAATAATCAATATGATGTAGACCCAAAAGCTTGAAAGTACTACATTGGGTTGAACTTCCAAGCAAAATTTACTTTTGTCATCTGCCTCTCTTTGCCTACATAAACTCCACCGGCAGTGCAACAGGGAAAACAGAGAAAACCCAAATTTGTCTCTAAATGAATTCTTTCTAGTAGATTTCCTGCTCTAAGTTTGTTATTAAATTTTTTTTATTCACTCAAAGATCTAATAATGTTTGTTCACTATCTGTTTTCCAAGAAAAAAAGTTTGTTCCCTATCTGATCAAATATACATGTCTGACTTGGCAGTATTGACCCCAGAGATGAATTCAAAAGAAGAGAGAAGGTAAGCATGACCAAAATATTGATAACTAATGATTGAAAATGCAACTGCAAACTATTTCATAACCAACTATACTGACTAAGGGGAAGATAAGCCTTTTTCAAAAGGATAAACCTCTTCAAGATTAAAATGTTAGCCTGTTTCAAGTGTAATATGCTTGTTATTATGTCTTACTAAGCACAAATCCATACCTTAACATGACCTACTATGCAGCTAACAACATGAAAAAAATCCAGAGGTCATTGATTATTCATCAAAGGGTATATAACATGGCCAGTTACTGACAGAAGATCAAACACAGACCACACCTGTTACGGGGTTAGATAGGATTTCTGACACAATTTTTGATGTATCTACTTCTCGTAAAGCATCAGAACTTATATAAGCACATATGCTACTACTGGTCTTGAACCATGGAGCCTCTAAGACAACCCTTTGAATCGCGTCATCTGAAAGACAAAGACCAAAATGATGTTGTTCAGATTTAATTGAACTAAAAAAGCAAATGACATTCTTCTTGTGTCGTCAAATCTACAGGAAAATCTGAGTTTCTTGCAAGCATACAATATTGAACACTACAGCAATTCATAATTACAGAATACAAAAAGACCACCATATTTTGAAATAGAGTGACAATATGTGTTGGGCTCCAATTCCATATTTGAAGTCTCGCTAAAATAGTAGTTTAAGTAATGTGATTGCTATACTTGAAACTTCAAGCGCTAATACTAATAACATCTAATCATACTTTTGTCCCTCCATGTTACTATGTCAGTCATCCATGCAATTCATTCCCTCCATTTTCAATCATAACAATGTTATCCCTCTCAGGCTCCATTTTTTTTGAATAAAAGCAACTAAGTACAACTCAGTAGAATTTTCAACAAGAGAAACACAAAAACCAATGATACATAAACAACAAAAAACAAAAAAGACCTTCTTTAACCCCAAATAAAATTACCCAAAAAAAAAAAAAGAATGGGAGAGATAGGCACCTTCTTGAGATCTCAGAACAGGGTTCATCTTCTTCAGCTCTCTGCGCATTTCGGTCCGGAAAGACCGCTTTTCGTCAAAGATCTTATCGAGCCGAGGATCATAGTCGGTGTTCATAGTGCACAGAGGGCGCTGGTTAGCAGACGGAGGAGAGTGAACGGTATGCGATGTGGTGGGGGATGCTATGGTGCGCGGTTGGGTCAGGAAAACCACCTTGGCCGCATTGATACTGATCATAGTATGCTTAACACTTGTTCTGCAGTGACCAAGCATGTCTTCGTGTTGTTTCCATACAACTTGCTCTTGCGGATAGAACAACGATTGAGGCGCCGCAGACGTTGTAATCTTAACCGGCACAATTTGCCTACGGTTCGGTCTTGCTGGTTGCTTACTTTGACCTATTACAACATGCCATGTCAATATACTGGACCACTCCTATAATTGTGAGAAATTGTGTTTTAAGTAAATTACGTAAATAATATCTTCCCCAAACAAATATATGTAAATAATATTCTCTCTTTTTTTAAGCTTGATAATTAATTACTTAGCTTTTTCAAATTTTATAAATTTGAGTTAAGTATATAATTTTAATTTTCGTAAAATTTTAGTTATATTTTAATAACTTTTTGTTTCATGTAAAATTCATCATCTCAAAGAATTGAATGGGGTTTTATATAGATTATGAAGTCGTTCCCATAATTAAATATTTTTAATTAAAAAATAATTTTATTTCATTAAAATAAAATTAGGAGAAAAACTCTTTAATACATCAAAATTCATAATCAATTTTACAAAACATTACAGATATGATGCAATGAATAAACATACTTTAAAGAATTAATTAAAATTTTAAAAAGAAATTATTCATTAATCAAAAGTACTCCAATTGATTACAAAATAATATATATATAACTTTATCTAAGATTCCTAAACACTTTAAAATTTTCTAAACACACTAACAAATATTAAAAATAATTAATATTAATTACACAATAAAATATTAAAAATTAGTAGTAGTCTAAGGAAACATTAAAATAAGAAAATAAAACAACTAAACTCTTAAAATAATCGAAAAGCTAAAATAACAATAATTCCTTACACGTGTCATATGTCTTTTCTTGAAAACGAGTTAGAGTCATCCACATAGATCCACATAGACTTGTCCACGAGTTTTTTAAGGATGACTTTAGTTATCTCTTCGTTTGGTTGCAATTCTTATCACGCATGCAGTTGCTGGATGCTTGAAGCCATTAAACTCTTCTTACACAGCATATATAGAATCTTAACAATATCTTCTTTAACAAAATCGATTTGATCTGAAAGATTTCACTTTTCACTTTTTAACATCACGAATACAATAATCAATCTCAATAAACTTGACGAACATTTGGACAACGACCAAACATGAAAAATTCTACACACACAAAAATGAGAAATAAAATCAATTAATTAATTCAAAGAGATAAGTTGAATCAAATATAGCATAATCAAGAATACTCAGCTTGAACATAATGAAAGAAAGAATAAGAACTTCTCCCAAACAGAAAAAAAAATTCTTGGGTCTATTTGTTTTTTATTTTTAAAATAAAAAAAAACTAGTTTGATAATTATTTTCTGTTGTTATTTTAAAAATAAATTATTTTTAAAAGAAATAAAAAAATTGTTTTTTATTTTTATTTTTAAAACACAAAAAATTTAAAAATAACATGTTTTTAAAATAATTTATTAAATAAATTTTTTTATTTTTTTTAACAAAATAATTTTTAAATATAGTTTTCAAAAGTAATTTTTTTTTAAAAAAAAAAAAATAAGTCCCTTGTGTCAAGAAGAAAAGATAGCAATAAAAAAAGAATAAACATAAAAAATTTTTAAAAAATAAGGAAGAGAAGGAGGAAAGTTTAGACTTAAAAAGAAAAGGAATAAAGGGGGTGCATAATTAATTAAATATTTTAGTTAACCCATATTGTAAAACATTAATATATCAAAAAGTTCCTAAGATTTAATTATGTAAGAAATAAACAAATGAAATACAAAAAAGCCACGGAGCTGAGCTTTACAGTAATTACAACTGGCAATGTTCTGGAGATTTTAACTATAAACAAAGCTACCAAATCCCAGCTTTAAAGTAATCATCATGAATGAATATGTTCCAATTCGTACTGTAAACATCACCGATATAATCTAGAGAGTTGGGAGAATTGAATCTTCTACCATACTTGTCTCTTTTGCTTCATTCATAATAAATTTTGAGTTTTCGTAATTTAAAAAATATGGAAATATAATATAAATATCATGATATAATAAAATATAAAAATTTAAAATATAATTTAAAATATTTTATTATATTTAATACGAGTCAAATGTGAAATATATATAAAAAATATTGTAAGAAAAAGATGCAGATTGAAGGTGGAGTTCTTTCTTTTAAGATAAATGAAGGAATTTATAAAAAAATAAAAAAATATCAAGTGCAAGAGAAGCTTGTATGAGATTGATGTTCCCAATTGGCACTTTAGCACTGTGAGCATATTTAGGATTAAGTATAGAAGTGGCATGCTTTTGCACCCCAAATTTATTGGTGCCCGTGGCATATAGAATCGTGGATTGGAGTTCCCGATGATGGTCCTTTCGTCTGCAACAATTGTTGGATTTATTCGAGTCTCACAACAACATTATTAATCATATCTATCTTGTGGGGGAACATTTCACAAAGTTGTAGTGTACGAATACATTCAAGAATACGGCAATCATTTTTCTTTCGTATAATTTAAAATACATTATTTAAATTTTTATTTATTTATTTCATTATCAATTAATTATTACTTTGTAGTAGCTTCAATTGTAATTTTAATAGAAATAATTACATAAATATTAAAAAATAAATAATTTTATTGTTGGAAGTACATTAGTCAATTATATAATCTTCTAAACTCATTAATGTGATTAAACTAATATTTGAAAATTAAAATTGATGGCTTATTCTTAATAATAGTATCAAAATACTATAAAAATATTTTAAATAATGAAAGTGTTAATTATTTAGTTAAATTTTACATATAAAATATCACCGGATAATTCAGTAATAAAAAAAAACTTCACAAGTAATTAAGATTAGCTAAGAATTGCTAAATTGGCTTAATTAAGATTTATTGTAAATAGAAAAATTGAGAGGGATTTGAGTAGACGATAATAAGGGATTCTATATTTGGTGTCCACCGTGTTGAAATAAATTGTATAAAGTTTTTTTATCAAGTGAACCTCAATAGCGACTAGTCAGTTTGGATGAATGGCGCCTAGCTAGTTGAGTTGAGCCCCTTCCTTCTGGGATAGCGCCAACAGTACAAATTGCTGATAAGCTTGAATAAGGTGAGGTCCCCATCAAGGTTCAGAAGAATAACACTTTCACAAGCCAACATCAACATTACATCTGCGTTTCTCTTGATCTTTACACTGCTTATACTAAAAATGCAGATTTTCTTCAAAAACGTCAGTCCAAATTGACGGAGATATAAGCAAGCAAGAGAAATTTACTCTTGAAAACATACTAATTGTAAGGAAAAAGAATATCCCGCTTAAGGAACAATATGAATTATCCTTGACTCTTAGATGTTCGACACGGTTTAAAGCATTGTGTCGAAGACGATGGTATTTATTTATTTTTTTCTGAATACTTGCGTTTAATATATATAGCAAAAATCTAATTACATGACAAAGGTTCCTGCACAAAATGAGAGTGTGAAGGTGGATACTTTGTTCCATAAATCAAATCCGAGCTTCCAAAAAAAAGCAAAGGTGGTCATTTCAGTAATCTGCTACAGATGTAAAAAGATAAGCTTTTTCATAACAAATCCTCAAAGATACGGAAAATCCAATAACGCAGAGAGATATAATCTTTTCACTTCTCCACTGCTTAAAAGATGGTTGCCGACTGGTGCTTTTCCATTTAATATCTACTATTACCCATTTCCAGAATGGATTCTCTTCGGAAGAGCCATTATCATAATGCTACCATCCTCTTCGCTAGCTGCTAATTACCAATGTACTTAACCAAACTCCAAATGTCATATGCTTCTACTATTGCTTTACTTTTCGTTGTTACTTCATGCCTGGTTATGCTTTTCTAATGTTTCCTATTCTCCTCTGCTACAGATTTTGCACAAATTATGTTTGAGGAGTAAAATAGGCTTCCATGAGCCTTCAAACATCAAAGAAAAGATCTAAACTTTATAAATATGCAAATGTGTTTGTATTTGTTAGACTGATATTTTAACATTAGATTTGTATAATACCAACCATGATGTAGCATTTCAAATTATACTTAGATACTACATATTTTATTATGTCCCACTTTGTAATTTTGTGGTGTATCGTATTTGAATCAGTATTTGTATTTCTTAGACTACCATTAACTGTAAGCCATTTGATCCATTCCAAAGAAACTGGCAGAGCTAGATACATGCAGAAGAAAGAGAGTGTATAGATAAGCTATATACCTATGCTATACAGAAAAATCTTATGTCACTACAGAATCACTTACATATGCATAACTTATCCTTAAGACAAACAAACCTACGATGTCCCTAGTTCTACTAAACAGATACTGTAAGATTCTTTCAGAGAGTATTTGGAACATGTATAATTTAATCATTTGACAAATTGATTTGACTTAATTGGTTTCAAATCCTAAATGATCATTCTGTCTCACATCGAATCTAATTTCTTTTCAACAGCCATTTCCTTAAGCAAGAAAGCTAATTGGTAAACTAGCTAGGAAGCCTAGTACGTGCCCATCTGCTAAGCCATATGCTTAATTTATTAAGCATAAATAATTTTATTACAATGTAAGTGAGAATCAAACTGCAGGTCACTTAATGGTAGAAGCTCTAATTAATACTTTGTGTCAAGGGTTTTTATTAAAAATGAATACTAATAGTGATACAGTGAAGGTGCAAAGCACACTAGCCGTGTAAATGGTAGCCATCTGTTAATATGGGACGGGTCCGAAAAGTTCGGCAGAATGAGCGAATCAGCCGATGGCGGCGTGCCTCGGCCTTAAAAAAACTCAAAATATCTTAACATTTGTAATGCCTGCCGGTATAAATCACTGTCAAGAGTCTACAAATACGTATAATAATAATATTCCACCGCAAAAATGTGCTATAGGCAAGGCATCAATTCCTAAAGCTTGTTGGAGTATTAAAATGACTTTCTACTATGAATAACCAAGTTATATATCCATGCACCTTCAAGGTGAAGATATTACAGTAAAAAGCATAGGATTCTCCAACAAAAACCACTTTTGGTTTTTGATTACTGTGAGATTCATGTGGAGTGGATAAGACAAAATGTGCCTTATGCTTTGGCCTAAGGAGTAAAAAGGATGTGCGACGTGCTCTCTAATATATTCTCCTGATCACAACCCTTATTCAAAGGAACCAGCTTCTCTTTGTAATCTATTCTATAGTTCAGATGCATCCGTCCTGCCCTTTGCTATTCACTTGAAATAGATGTCCAAAGGGATTAGATTAAAAGAAATAAATTAAATTTGAGTGGTTCACAATTAAAACAAGAGTGATGTACATAGAACTAGACTACAAAAAATAAACATATCAAATCAATTATAAATAAATATATAAATATATGTTTATTTATGGTCGACTTAGTCTAATTTTATTTTTAAGACCAAATCTACCTAAAAAAAGCATATGACGGCTAGTGTTTAGGTACAAAGTATGGAGCATATGTGGCATTAAAGATACAGACATATTTTGATGAAGAGTTCCAAGTACAGGATTTTGAAAGAAAATGAGAAAAGTTCAAATTTATTTATATACTATACTATAACGATATCATGCAATTCAAATTAAATTAATATTAGTCTGACATGGACATAAGACCAATAAGACCATCTAATACTTCTGACTTACGATAAGAGAAAAGTTTAGCACATTGGATGGAAGAAAGGTATGATATAAGTGATTTGAAGGTGTATACTCCTTTTCTGTCATTAAATATATACTAATCATGGACAAAGAACGGATGCCCACAGAATCTAACTTGTTTTCAGTGTGATCTATTTTTTTTTTTTTGTTCTGTTCCATTATGCTCTTCATTTACTTTTTGTAGCTTTACTTTTTTGGTCAAATTTATAGACTCCTTGCTCCTTTTATTTATTTTTAGTAGTTTGTTACTTGTTTTATAGTAGCAAGAGACCAGACTCCCTTCAATCCAACTGTTGGGAGAGAGAGAGAGAGGGAGAGGGAGAAGCCAATATTTCAATTGCAGCTTTATTTAAGATAATCATGATTTGGGATATTGTAGGCTTCTGCTTTGTCTTCCCCCTCAAATTTCCTCGTTCTGATTTCACTTTCTGTTAGCATTATATTTATATGGAAAAAAACATGCCTTTGTTTGGCACTTAAGGATCCTCATTGTACGTAAAGGCTGATAGAATGAGGAGTCTTTTGGTGCCGTAGTTGCATGAAAATACACAAAACAAAGCAAAAGGAGAGCGTCGTATTGGGACCTCCTTCTCAGTATAAAGCAAATGGTTCCCTCCATGTCATGTTCGAAACCAGCTAAGCCTTCACTCTCTCTCTCTCTCTCTCTCAGAGTTCGAGAAAGTGCAAACAGAATCCCTCCAACCTATAAAGAAAACCAACCTCACCCTTAATCCTATGAAGTAAAAAAATTCTTGCCTTAGCCTACCCACCCTCCCCTCTCTCCCTCTGTTCTCTTCTTCCCTTGTCTTCATATATACCCCATTTTCACTCCAATCATCAAGCAATGATAGGCCTTTCTGTTTTTTCCTTCATCTTTGTCATAGCACTGTAACTCTGTAAGGCATCTCCTTCCTTGTATCCTATGACATAAAATATATATAAAAATCACAAAAAATTTGCATATGGGTACTGGTAGTTCTTTCCTTCCTAGGTTATTCTGTCGAGCACTCCTAGTGGTGGGGCTTGTCTGTCTTCTGGTAGTTGGAAGCATAAGTACTGGTCGAGGAACAAGAAAACCAACCACTCTATCATCACCAACTTGGCCTGCAGAAAGATACGAGCATGGACATGTCATAGGTAGTGATCATAAGCCTGTCAACCATGCAGAGTTGGATTTTAACTACATGAGCAAAAGAAGAGTTCCCAATGGACCAGATCCGATTCATAACAGGTTTGTCTAGCTGTTCTCAACACAGACATTCATACAAGGTTTTTTAAGTTAATTGGATGCATATTACGCTCCTGTAACATTTTCTACCTTCAATACTACATTGCTTCTGACAACTAACGTGAACAAGCCATATTATACATCCTGAACTAGGTTTCCTATATGATTTCTATTATATATAAGATACTCTGTCTCCTAACACAACAACCTTATTATTTATCAAATCTCTCTTATTCTCTATGTCATAATTTACCATCTAGTCTTATATGGCTCTTACAGAAACCAGAATATTACCAGTAAGTTTTTTAGGAGCTTCATGATCCAACTATGAGGGTTTCCATGCTATAACTGTTACATAGAATTGCTGCTTTAAGGTCTTTTAGAGCATATTCCTTAATAATATGTTATAAATATAGCTATTTAGAGGAAATAATGTATGGCTAACCACTTGATTCCATACCTTAATTAATCATGGGTATTGAAGTTACTTGTCATTATTTCTTTCTGTTCTCTGCATATTATGAAACTTCTGAGCTTTTCCTGGTTCTTTTTCTTTTGATCTTCCTTTATTACTTTAAGCACAAGTCACATAAGCACTTACTATGAAACTGTTTCATAAGTATTGGTTGCTTTAGATCTTGCTCTTACTGCTGGCAAGATTAAGGTACTCTGACAAGCATGGTCCACTTTAATTCAGCTTCAGGAACTTTGGATTTTCCTTGAAATATTTTATGACAATTTCAATTTTTGTGCAGGAGAGCTGGAAATTCTGGTCGACCTCCTGGTCAAGCTTAGTCAACTGGGAATTCGACAAGCTTCAGCAACCTTGCAGAAGATGACAACCTTGTACTTGTGAGAAATGGCACTGACTGACAATAAATATGTGAGCTTCTTAGTTTTCCAGAATGCAAGCAAGGGCTAACTTCACTCACAAATTGATTAGTTATGAGAAGAGTTGGGGGGCTAAAGAATGAAAGAGAAAAGGAATCAAAGTCAGTTTCTGCAGAAACTGCAATTTAGTGAGTTTTTACAAAATTTTGAATTTATCTTGTGAAGAGGG
The DNA here is from genome assembly GCA_037074535.1 of Gleditsia sinensis. NCBI lineage: Eukaryota > Viridiplantae > Streptophyta > Magnoliopsida > Fabales > Fabaceae > Gleditsia > Gleditsia sinensis. The sequence goes on from CM073471.1 coordinate 8,186,050, forward strand.
GGTGGATCAGGAGAGAGAGAGAGAGAGAGAGCAGTATCGCAAATTCCAATGGAATGGAAATCAGTGTTTGCATGTAAAGCACATAGAAACCTAGCTTTAAAGTTTAAAAGCCAAGGGGCAAGAGCAAGACATTGCAGCAATAGCAGCAGCCATGCATGCTTTGGAGGACTACATCAAGTACAAGTCTCTATGTGACAAAAGAAACAGCTTTGGCTTTGGTTTGTTCTCTATTGTTTTGGAATATGTTTTTCTTTGTGTTTGTTTTTGTTTTTGTTTTTGTATTGTTTATTGTAAAGATTAGGCATGAGTTCCTAAAGTAAAGTAAATTCCACCACTTAAAGGTGTTGGGTGCACCTGCAAAAGAAAGGCGTTTGCATCTTGTGTTAGTCTTTTTCACTGGATTCTTGGGTGGGGGTTGTGAACTGTTTGGTCTTTGGTCCATTCAAACTTATTAAGCTGCTTTAGATTCTTATTGTCACGTGCCAATCACTAGAAGTAAGAAAAGAATTCGATAAGAATATAAAAATGAAAAAAACAGAGAAGAGGCAACGAACTTCTGCTCTTGAATGCTTTCTAGCTCCTTTTGTAGGGATGTCGCTAAATTTTACTCAAAACTGGACCACTCCTCCATTAAGATTTTACTCTAAAACCGAATCCAGGTTGAACGTTCTCATTTTGTTGTTAAACGAAGAATGTCTTCTTAGCAAGTGAGACTCAAACTGGGGCATTTAGCCTAAAAGGGAAAAAGGAAAATGAGTTTCAAACTTCTGCTTTTCCTGGAGACTGAAGACTGTTAAACAGTACCATTTGTTTGTGCTCCAGTGAGCTAAAACCTGCCGTTGTGAGCTGAATGCCTTTATTTATTCTGTGTCTTTCCCATTTTTTGGTACAATACAAAATGCCATAATTTGAACCTCAAACGTCCTACTTTGAAAGAATATATCTTCCATTATATTCCAACTATGAACCTCCAAATTTCGTGCTTTTAAACTCTCTATATATATATATATATATAATGGTAGATTTTTGGGTTGGAGAACTGAGTCTTACTTTCGAGAAATGCCAGGTACAATGTACCCAACTATTTTCAAGCAGGAAAAAAAAGAAAAGGAGAGAAAGGAAAACCTGTTACTATATATTATTGGGTCAAATGTTATCCTTTCATCTTTTGACTTTCTTTTGGATTTGGTATCTATTGTTTCTCTCACATGTCTATAACTACTCAGAATATAATACCAACAAAATCTTTTAAAAAAATAGAATTGAATAGCTTAATAATTTCAACATACAATTTTAAAAGTCAAGTTTATTTATTAAATTGTACGTAGTTTATTTATCATGAGGAAGTAAATTTTAAATTAATAAACACTTAAAACTTTCGGAGCCAGCGCAAAAATTCACATCTTTGCACGGTAATTACTCGCTAGTTGTATGTGTATGTGAAAGTGAGCCTATTTATACAAGAATTCAAAATTTCTTACGTGTATGTATGTATATTTTTGGTGTGTGTTAGTTAGTAGTGCTTTTTCAAAATCCATTCCATACATCAAATATTAAATGCCGAAATTTTCTAAGTTTTTTTTTTAAATCAAAAGTGCTTTATAATTATATAAAAAAAAGGTTAATTGTTAAAAAGAAGGAAACAGTCTGTCAAGTCTAAACACACATCTTGAAAAGTCAGGTAACCCAAAAGGCCCGAGAAACCCGATTGAATAGTTTTGGGTTTCACCCCGGCCCTTTACTAAGAAATTGACTTTTTTTAGGCCGAGTTTTGTGATTGCCCCAAGTTCACAATTGTGTGTGTGTTCTGTATAAATATTATAATAAAAAGAATAAATTATTTTAAAGTAAAATATTTAAATTTGTAAATTTATTTATTTTAATTTTTAAAATATATAATTTAGTCTTAAAAAACTTAATATTTTTAAGAATTAATAAAATAATTAATAGATAATAAATTGATAATTTTAAAAATTAATTCATGTACTTAAAGAATTTATAAATTTAAAGATTAAATTATTCAAAAAATATTAATAATATATTTGAGATTTTTTTTCATCTGCACACCCATATGTCAAGTTAGATAACATTTACGTGTATATATTTATGATCACATTCTTCAGACAAGACACTTCTAAATTTAAAAAGAATAAAAAAGCTGAATCATTGAGCGCTATCCGACGAAATACGTTCAAACAACGAATATTAATATAATTAGTGTTTTTATTGAAAGAATGCATTGAATATTGAATAATTGGAATACCTTATGCCTCAGTCACTTTTTGATAGAATCAAATAAAACCGCGCCATGTTTGAGCGGGGAATGAAATGGACCCGCCTTTCACCGCCCCACATTTCAAACAACTCACTACCCCGCAATATAAATTAATCCACACAAAAAAAAAAAAAAAAGACAGCGCATGCAGGGGTATGCGCTAAGTTGCGCCGGGTGAACAGACGCAGAACCGCAGAAACCCTGCAACTGGATATAGCTACACACGTGTCGCCTCGTCGTGATTTTGACTGGCGGAGCCACCGGGGTGAGAAAATTGCATTGTCTAAAATATATTAACTTTTTTTTTTCCCACAAACTGTATGTACATAACGAATAAATATATATAATAAATAAAAATAGTACACATTTAAATTCATTTTTTCTATAAAAAAATAAAATTTGAACCATTCGTTAAAATTTTGAATCTTTCACAAATAATTATAAATTTACATATAATTTTTAATAATTAAATATTAAAAAATAAACATACTAAATTAAGTTTTCTGAACTCTTAAATTTAATTATCATATTTTTTTATATTTAAATGTAAGTTATTCTAACAAACATCATTGTCCTAGAATTTTATTTGCATTTGAGTTTCATTATCTTTTCATTTCAGGCTGGCTCGGCTGGCTCAGGCTGGCTCCCCATCCTCACGGCAATTTCTTTCGTCTCTTCCCACATTCACAAATAAAATAAAAATAAAAATAAAAGTTTTTTAATTTTTGTTTTGTCTCTCTTACTTTTTTTTTTTTCCAGAGAAACACAAAAACAGAGAAGAAGCAGAGCCAGGAATGATTGAGGGATTAGAACCCCGCCGATCTCCGAAACGGTTCTGTTTGCTCTCCGCGTTTCGGTTCGCAACCCCTTCCCCAACTTTCCGTCGGTCGCCGTCGACGAGTTCCCGATTGGATTGAGCAACCATAAATTTCAAACCTACAGACAGGCTCGATTGGTTTCGGCTTTTTGTTTTTCCATCATCATCGATCTTTGTATCTCGGCTGTGGATCTGAAATTTTTTTTGGGGAGGGAGGTATAGGAGCTGTGCAAAACGATGCCGTCTCACGCGGATCTGGACCGTCAGATCGAGCATCTGATGGAGTGCAAGCCTCTGCCGGAGGCGGAGGTGAAGACACTCTGCGATCAGGCGAGGGCGATACTAGTGGAGGAATGGAACGTGCAGCCGGTGAAATGCCCCGTGACGGTGTGTGGGGATATACACGGGCAGTTTTACGATCTCATCGAGTTGTTCCGGATAGGAGGGAATGCGCCAGATACCAATTACCTCTTTATGGGCGACTATGTTGGTGAGTCTTCTTTCAACGGATAACTTCTTTTTTTAGAACTTTGATGGGTTTAATTTGATGTGGGTTGATGGGGTTGTTTGTTTTCTTTCTTTGTTACGATCATCAAGGATTTGAGTATGTTTTTGTCAGCGTTTGTTCAAGAGTAGATGCCTTGGAGGTGTATTAATTTAATGTATATTGGCTGGATGAAGATGAAGATAATAACGAGCTCGATAGTGGGTATTGAATTTGTAGCTTTTTGATTGGGTTACCGTTTACGTGCTTCTTCTTTCTTTCTTTCTTTCTTTTTTTAAATAAATTATATGTCCGTATTCTGTTTCATCATATCTTGTCTGTTGATGCCCGATTTCTTTTATGAAGCCTCTGAGCGTGATACTCTTAGAACTTTGCCCTTTAATTTTCTTTTTGGATGTTTTGCGTGGAAAGTGTTTTTGCGAGAACTCTTGGCAGAAATCATCAGATTGAAAAACTGTGGCGACTGATCGTTAAATTTTTTACTTTGTGCGGTAACCATAAAAGCACTACGTTTAGCTTGACTCCCCTTATTCCTTCTTCCTTCTTCCATACTATATGAGTTATGCTTGGAGTCTTATTCTAGTTTGAACCAGTTTTAAATTATGAAGCATGAACATGGACACAGGACATGAGGCATGGCATGAGACAACAGTTACATAGACACATGTATTATACACGTAAAGTATCAATATATAGAATGCAAAAACACGAAGAAGCATATGAAAATATATCTAAAATGTACTGTTATGTCTTAAAACATGTTCTTAAGACACCTTTAAGTGTCAAATATTTAAATTTAATTTTTATAAAAAAATTAATATTAGTTTGTTTTTTTTTGGTCTTTAGATTTTAGAGTACTTTATAGAGATGGTGGAGTGTTGACATCAGTGCCAAATGTCCAATGTGTCAAACATGGACATTGCTATTTTCTTTCAGTGTTCACGCTTCATAATTTCATATTAAGGCTTTTGCTGGCCAAGTCCTACCTGTTGACTTACTGGCTAAGTAAAATAAATTTGTTTACTTCCAAATCTGAGCTATATATTGTGTCTGTAACTCTAATGCCTTATGTTGAATGTGCGAAATTGTTATGTGATTGTCCTGAGTCAATGATAGAGATTTCAGCAGGGATGCTTTGAGAATGAAACTACAGTTGTTAGGTCTTCATGGGAGTTTGGTTATACTATCCAATTCTAGGGCAGTAGTATCCATTGAAGTAATATTGTGATGTTATAAATGTGTACACAGATTATTGAGTTATTCATGAATCTTTCCCATTGTTGTGCTTTTCTAATTGTTATTGGTTTATAAGATGTTGCTCTAGCTCTGGCCATTATTGTCCCTTTCTTGTCCATAATTACATCTTTTATTGATGTTCAAATTATAGTATTCATATCTGTCAAACTGCTAGCATTTGCTCATCATGCTGGTTAAATTTATGTAGATCGTGGTTACTATTCAGTGGAGACTGTTACACTTTTGGTGGCCTTGAAAGTCCGTTATAGAGATAGAATTACAATTCTCAGAGGAAATCATGAGAGCCGTCAGATTACTCAAGTGTAAGAACATTTTCTTCTCTTATATGCTTCATACTTGAGCACCGTGGGTTTTATTGGGCATCCATGTGCAGGGTTGATTTCATGTATCATGTTTTCTGGAAAAGGATTGGGTGGTTACTATCCAACATACCTTTAGAGAAGGAAATAAGGTGGCTGATTGGTTGGCTAGGAAGGCACATGGTATGCAGATTGGGTTGCATGAGTTTGACAGGCCTCCAAATGGTCTGGGGTTGCTGCTTCTAGATGATTTGAGGGGAGGGACTACTCCTCTTGTTTGCTTCAATGTACCAAAAGAAATATATCTATCCTGCTCAGAGGCAGCAGCTTGGTTTAATAAATTTTAGCACTCAGGCATTATGATTTATGACGAGTAAAATGCAAATATGCATACTCTTTACCACTTAGAATGCCTAGGATTAATACCTGATAGTCCGTACTCTAAAACTGAATGTCAAGGTGCATTTACATTATAGAAATGAATCAGCTACATGGATTTTAAGGGGCATTACATTAAAAAGACACTCTTAACTAGTGAAACATCAGATACCTAAGCTTGTAAGAAGCATCTTTTGGTGAATTGGCAGAAATATTTAAGGAAAGAAGGAAAACTCTATTTCAGCACAAAATATCAATTTTGTCTTTTAATTTATTTTTAGTATGATGTTTATTAGTTGACTTACCAGTTCATCTTTGTCTTTCACCTTCTGCTTTCAGGTATGGCTTTTACGATGAATGTTTGAGAAAATATGGAAATGCCAATGTCTGGAAGTACTTTACTGACTTATTTGATTATTTACCTCTGACTGCCCTTATTGAGAGTCAGGTTTGAGTTAAATACATTGCAGAATGTTTTTCTCACTATTCTTATGTCAGCTTCTAACTTAAATATATATCACAGATTTTCTGTTTGCATGGAGGTCTCTCACCTTCTTTAGATACACTGGATAATATCCGGGCCTTGGATCGCATCCAGGAGGTATGTGTTATTGAATTACTAGTATGAATGCTGTCCATTCTCTTATGCAATTTTGCTATTGAGAACATTTTTATGTGAAGTACTCTATCTTGGGCTAAACATTTTTATCTTCTTATTTGGTGCATGGCATGGGAAATTTTCTGTCGATGTTGGCATTGTTGTTTGTAACTTTATAGTACTTTTATTTTGCTTTGAGAATGATTTCATGTAGAACTTACAATAATTACCCACTTTTTCTATTTAGAGTAAACTAAGGTTTTGGATTTTGTGGACCAACTTAACTTTAGTCTCTAAATTTTTTTAAGTATATGATTTAATTTCGAAAAATATTAAACTCGTTGCATATTAGTCCTTTTGTCTAGTGTTCGAGAACTAATGATTTTTTAAAAAAACTAAAAAAATGATTAACATATAACAAGTTTGATAATTTTGGACTACTCAATGCACTCAAGAATATGTAGGCTAGAGTTAAATGAGTCTACAAATTTAGGACCTGTTGTTAGTCTATACTTCTATTTAGTTAATCATATATTTCTATTTTATCAGCCTTGCCAGGTGCCTGGGGAATTTTTGGATGTCTCATTTTTTGGCCAACAATAGAATGCCACTTGTTAACATGCTTCTTCTCTAAACCAATGATGAGAAGGCTAATTGGATGCCTGGCAATTTTTGCACCTAGGTTGCCTGACAATTGTGCTTTTACATTGCAGGTTCCGCATGAAGGACCAATGTGCGATCTCTTGTGGTCTGATCCAGATGACCGCTGTGGATGGGGAATATCTCCTCGTGGTGCTGGATATACATTTGGACAGGATATAGCTTCTCATTTCAATCATACCAATGGTCTCTCCCTGATATCTAGAGCTCACCAGCTTGTCATGGAGGGTTACAATTGGTGCCAGGTGCGTGACATAATCTTTGGAATTAGAATAACTCTTTTTTTTCTGTTTTGAGATATTATTTTCTATTCTTGGTATTGACTTATATTTTGATGACACTCTTTTAGGAAAAGAATGTTGTGACTGTATTTAGTGCTCCAAATTACTGTTACCGATGTGGGAATATGGCTGCAATACTGGAAATTGGAGAGACCATGGATCAGAATTTTCTGCAGTTTGATCCGGCACCCCGGCAAATTGAGCCTGACACTACACGCAAGACTCCAGATTATTTTTTGTAATTTTATATTTCTGTCAGCTGTTTGTAGTTATTGTTTTATGCTGTTACTGTAGATGTGTCTTTATGAAAAGTTTTCCTTGTTTAAGTGGATGGTTATCATCATAATTCTTTCTTTTGGAGTTTGCCTGCTGCTGCCGCTACTGCCTCATTTGCACAAGAAACCCATAGGAAAACTGACAGCCACCAATTAGTGTTGTATATTTTTGAGAGGAAGAAGCGGCAATAACATGGTATATCTTGTGTGATTTTTTGTATGCTCAAGTTAGAGAGGAGATTTTTGAAACCTGACAGTTCATGTTGATTTTTGAGACTTCTCATTATGGCAAATGAAAGTGCAGGTGTTTATTTCACATATTCGAATGATATCACAGCTGCTGAGGGTTTAGATGGGACAATTTCATAGAGATTCACGAAATAGGAATTTAAACCAATTGAAACGATGCCTTCTGATTCTGATTATATCCATTTCAAAATAGATATCCATTCATAGTGAATTGAAACCTGATTTAATGACTACCAATGTAATGTGTTCAATTTTGAATTAAAAAATAGTTCCTCCTAGAAATGAAAAAGTAGGTATAGATTCTACTCACACCAATTCCTACTGTTCATTGTATTGATCAATTACGGAGAGAAGAATTTGCCCTAGTTACGGAAGTATTCTTTGGATTCTAAACCCTAATATTTCCATTCAATGTGACACCGGCAGATTTTTTTTTTGTTGAGATAAGTACCAGCAAGGAAGCGTTAGAGAGAAACAATAGGAGACACCTCCTCACGGGCCAAATCAAGCAATCATTCATCCATTCTGCTCTACCGAATGCAAGGCTGTGGACTCTTGATTGAAAACCTACAACTCTAACGTGATAAGAGACAAATAGCAAGCAATTAGTGAAAGTATGCAATAAAAAGACAGATCTGAAATATAGAGCATATACATGGCAGAATCAAGGCACTTACTTCTTGTGGAAGACGGATCAAGATCACCTGGACCCAGTGTGAAAAAAACACAGCGGCTCACACGACGGCAAAACTGTTTGCCCGCAGATCCCTCCATAGAAACTGGACGATCAATCTATTAGTGGTGGGTCCCTCCACATAGAGGGCCCACACCTTAACAAACAAAGAAGAGAACTTGCATTTGGAAAAAGTAGCCGCAGGAGCAGAGAAAAAAAAAAGAAAAGGCAGCCGAAATTGTTAACCCACCAACCACTACACACTGACAAAAACAAATAAAGAAGAAGTGAAATTAAATTGCTGTAAGAGTGAAGTTCAACAATTGTGGCTGCATGGAGAATATGGCAGAAAGAAAGAGAAAGTCGTAGAAGCTGCATGCTGTAGGTAGAAAAAAATTTGTCATCGACTACTTCATCATCCTTGCCTGTAAATAGGCAGAGAGGAAACGGAAGATACATGAATCACTCAAGGGAGAGAAGCAAGCCAAGGAGAGAAGTAGGAGCTTTGAGGCATTTGGCTCTTAAAGCTTGTGTGATTTTTTGTGGTATCATTTAGTAGTAATACACCATTGGTATGTTTGGATGTATTTTAGGTACCAATTTGTGAAAAGTGATACACTGGAGAGTGATACACCATTGATATATTTGGGTGTATTTGGGAAGTGGGCTAATTTGTGAGTGTAGTTAAAAACACTTTTGTATTCTCCATTTGATTTATTAGTGAAGGTTGTTGGTTGTTTTGTTCGTGAATGTAGGCTATAAGCTGAACCACGTTAATTCTTTTGTCTATTATTTTTCTCCTTATTATTTTGCTCCATTAATTGCCTATTTGGGTCCTCCGAATTCCCAACAAGTGGTATCAGAGCCATTGGTGGTTATTTTTTTAAAATTTTTAGTATGCTCTGTGATTGCAGTATTAACTGATCTTCCACATCAGAAAAAATTTTATTAGAAGTACTTGATTAAAAGGAGCTTTGAATCCTTTTGAGATGGCGGCAAAATTTGAGATTGAAAAATTTAACGGCAACAATAACTTTGGCCTTTGGCGTGTGAAAATGCGTGCCTTGTTGGTACAACAAGGGCTGCTAAAGGCATTAGAAGGAAGGGCATTGGAAAGCGGAATGTTTGTGGCTGAAAAACTCTAATGAAGCCTATGTTTTTTTGGTATTCTACTGAAGGTGGAGCTTCAAAAGTTTCACATTGCGCCCTCGTTGTGATAAAAGAGAGATTAGAAACTTGACTTTTGTGAATATTGTGTCAAGTTTAATATAGCCACTCACGGGACTAAGGGTACAATGGATTTCATCCATTTTGAACTATGGGGCCCTGCACCTGTTTTGTCAAAAGGTGGTGTCAGATAATTTCTTTGAAGCATTATGTATGCTTTTGTGTGCACATGTTGTTATCTTTGAAATCTGCAGATATGGCTGGTGATGTCGACTCAAGAAAGTCTACTTCGGATTATCTGATTACATTTGCAGGGGGAGCTGTGTCATGGCAATTGAAGTTACAAAAGTGTGTTGTTCTGCCGATTAGCTGCAGAAATTATCGAGCCCTCTATGTAGTCGGGAGGGGGAGATTTATTAGTGGTGGGTCTCTCCACATAGAGGGCCCACACCTTAACAAACAAAGAAAAGAACTTGCATTTGGAAAAAGTAGCCGCAGGAGCAGAAAAAAGAAGAAAAGGCAGCCGAAATTGTTGACCCACCAACCACTACACACTGACAAAAACAAATGAAGAAGAAGTGAAATTGAATTGCTGTAAGAGTGAAGTTCAACAATTGCGGCTGCATGGAGAATATGGTAGAAAGAAGGAGAAAATCGTAGAAGCTGCATGCTGCAGGCAGAAGAAAATTTGTCATTGACTACTTCATCATCCTTGCCTATAAATAGGCAGAGAGGAAACGGAAGATACATGAATCACTCAAGGGGGAGAAGCAAGCCAAGGAGAGAAGTAGAAGCTTTGAGGCATTTGGCTCTTAAAACTTGGGTGATTTTTTGTGGTATCATTTAGTAGTAATACACCATTGGTATGTTTGGGTGTATTTTGGGTACCAATTTGTGAAAAGTGATACACTGGAGAGTGATACACCATTGGTATATTTGGGTGTATTTGGGATGTGGGTTAATTTGTGAGTGTAGTTAAAAACACTTTTGTATTCTCCATTTGATTTGTTAATGAAGGTTGTTGGTTGTTTTGTTCGTGGATGTAGACTATAAACTTAACCACGTTAATTCTTTTGTCTATTATTTTTCTCCTTATTATTTTGCTCCATTAATTGCCTGTTTGGGTCCTCCGAATTCCCAACACAATCCCTCGAACACCCTTAAGGAGATCCTAAGGGAAGGAAGTTGGGAAAGAAAGTGCTGAACCCCCCTCCCCCCTGAAAACTCCACGGAAATGACCCCCCCCCCCCATCGCAGAATTCTCTGGGTTTTTTTACAAAGTGTGCTGCTTTGTTTCGTAGACCCATCTAGATGTTCGGAATTTTTCTTCTGAGAGCCAGGCTTATTGACACGTGGCAAATGGCCTCCCGAGTGTCTCAGTTTATTGGGTTTTAAACCCTTTTAGTTGTAATATTTTTAGGCTTTTGCCTACGTCCAAAAAAAAAAAAAAGTACCAGCAGATTCAACTAAAGCAGCAGCTAAAACATCTACTAGGAAATGTAATTCAGTTTGAAATTGTTTTAAAGTTTTTGTTACAGCCACTTAACCATTTCAATTTTTTTTTAATAAAGCATAGAGATTCATTGGGACAAAACACTAGATACAATGTCTGCTTCCATGAAGAGAAAAAGGGGAGTGAGCATTATAATTAAAATTGTAACACCTTTTGAGCTGTAGTACATTGTGGGAGCAAAATTGAAGCTACGGTGGTTATGTAAAATATGGTAATAATATCTGAACATGCATTTAATTACATTTTAATTTTCTACCTACTCATTTTCACACACATTTCCATGGCAACCAATGTTGGAAGATAAAGGTGGGTAATAAGTAATAATATCTGAAATGATTGGTGGGAAATGATGCCTTCCATATTTGTATTTAATACCAAAACATATAAGAAATATTATATCCCAACCATGAAGCATGCATTCTCACTTTTAAGAGTTCCTTCTATGATGATATAAAGCATACAACAGCCATTTCCAGCACTCACCTTTCGAGCATGCATGCTAGTTTTCCCTGATAGATGCAGAAGTCATGAACAACTAGTATACTATATTTCTGTCACTATAAGAAGACTACAAACTGATGAACCAGACAAAAAAAAAAGGTGATCACAAGAGATGAACATTTGGCCTAATACAATCAAATATTGTGCTCATTGATTATAAAAAGAAAAAAGGCTAACATGGAGTAAATGGCATCATACAACAGACTTCTGTGTCAACCAAGAGTTTGTCTGAACCCTTCCTGCGGCAAAACCTGACACTGAAACTGCCTTCTTTTTCCTTAGGTACATGAATGACCCACTAATGAGGAACAAAAAAATCATGATCCCCTGTCCAAAGTGTTTAAAAAAATATAAGTAAATACTAACAATAAATTCATGTTTGAATTCATAATGATAAAACTTATAGCAGAAAAGAGAAAAGCCAGCAATTGTTTAAGTTGACAGATGATCCAGGGCCCTCTGCAAACACTAGCATTTGTGAGCAGTTCTATGGGCCCATGACTATGGTAAAAGATATAAAACAGTGCTAAAAATCCAAATGAAGCCATCAATATGTAGGTAATGATGGCTGACGAGTCAGCTCAGGAAAACGTGTTTAATACTCACAGATTTCCAGTATTATAAATCATAAGGTAGATGGAAGAATAAAGAAAGTATATGCCTATGTCTATATGGCACTCAATCTCCTTTATGGTTTTGATTCAAGCAGGATGGTTGCCTCCTAAAATGGGGTTAAGATCAGGCAAAGCACGTGAAACATTCTTGTGCTTGGAGGCTATAATATATTAAACATGCTAGTGGTAGTGGCTCATACTGAATTTGTGAACTCAACTGGAAATTGCAAGATTGTCACAATTAGAATAGGCTGTGGCATCTGGAATGGTCCTTGACCAGGGTTATAGACTAATTTTGGACGGTTAAGTCCACTGGAGAGCTTATGGCTGATCAAACTCATGGGAAATCTTTCCGAATGCAGATGGGATGTTCTCCTATAAAACATTTGCCATGAAACTCACTCTTATCAAATGAGGTTGAAAAGTGATAGCCTTTTCAGTAGCCGAACTCAATACTATAGTAATTATGCATATGGATGTCACAAATATGGGTTTGCAAGTGCACATTCTAATTTGAATTTGGATTTTGGAAGATATAAATACCCTATAGAAGGCGACCCCCTTATGTTCAGTTTAAGAACAGAATAAAACCCCAGTCACTGTATGATTTGATTTTTCCAATCACCAGATTTCAGAAGCTAACAATAAGAAATACCATTGAAAGTAAGACTAGAGAAAAGAGAATGACCTCAAAACTAAGCACTGACAACTTCTCTTCAGAAGCTAGGGGCATACAGCTTCTATAAGTAATGTAGGCCTGTGACCCATTATCTGAAGTGGATGAATCATCTGGTAAACTTCGTTCTTTTGCTGAAGTAGTGAACTCTTTGGCATCATGTAATGCTTCATTCAATTTTTCCATGTTATCAGAGACTTCCAGAGAAGACTGAGGATTTTGAGAATTTGTCCTCTTCGAATCTTTCACAGAAACTTTAATTTTTGTGCATTTGAATGGAATACGGTAGCCAGTCTCACTACAGCAATATTTCTTGTCACCCTACAACCCCCAAAAAGAAATTACAGATAAAAATGAAGAGCTAAGAGAAACAAAAAATTCATACGATACTCCATATCGATCACAGAAGGAGACAAGAAACATGCAATAAGAGGTGTTATACAGTCCAAAAAGTATACGTCAAAAGAGGTTTAAATCTGAGAAATGTTACATAACAACTTTTGGGAGAGGATGACTGAAGAGCATGAATTCAAAATCCCATATCATCAATTGAACACATTCTGCAACTCTCTAAAGTCACATCAGTGTATTTGATACAAGGAAGACTGTCAAACACAAGTTTGTAATAAAAACTTTCATCTTCTCAAATCCCCATACCTTGAGCTGGTTTCAAATGAATAAATAACTCATCAGTATCTAATAGAAACTAGAATCAGTGTTGTATTCATGCAATATTCATATATCTCATCAGCCTTCAATCCCGCAATTAGACAGATTGATGATCTAGCTAACTGCAAAATGGAATGACTGCACTAATGCAGTTCAATTCATTTTTGAGTTGGCCATACATAAAAATATAATCACGACTTCACAAGCAACACATGTTGGCAATTTGCAGTAATGTCCAAATGCTTCAAACACAGAAAGCAACCAAAAAAGCCAAGTAATCATATTCTCAGAGATTGAATTACAAGTTAGCAATTAGTAAGATGCATTTATATTTTATCGTAAATGACAATAACCAAGAACAGCTAAAACAATATTATGAGTTGGTACCATGAATCTGAAAGTCAATTTACATAATTCAAGAAAGATACTGCTATTTACTTCTCAAACAAATTAAGAATAGTTTACATATGCATGACTCTGGAAGTTTATGATAATAGCATGATTTAAAACTAAATAGTGACAATTCACTGCATCGTATGCATAACATGTGCAAACAAATGCTCAAAACTATTTTGAAGAGAATAAAACATGGGATGGGATCTAGCATAAACCCAATTTCGAAAAGAAACCTTCTCCGAGTAGAGGCAGGGGACGCAAGGACCAGAAAGGGAGCATTCAAAAGTAGCGTTACTTCCAGCGGGATTTTCCTTGAAACTCATTAGAACTCTGCGCTTCAACCAATAATGAGTTTCTCTGCTTCCCCAATTTCTGCCGATTTCAAGAAGTGAAAAAAAGAAGAAGAGAAGAATAGAACTTTAAAGATACAGTGCATCAAAATTATTATATAGATCATAAAGAGAGAGAGAGAGAGAGAGAGAGAGAGAAGAGAAGAATTTACGTTTGCTGTCCCAAAGCGTGAAGGGGAGCTTCTGAGAATAGAGAGACCGCAAGGAAGAAGAAGAGGAGGGTAGTAAACAATAGTGAATTTGCAGAAACCATTGTTTTACTCTGCACTTACTTCTCCTCCTCCTCCTATCTGAGGGTCCAAATCATTCTAAACAGGCTTCCCAGAATCACAGTCATCCTTTGATATATTCGGCATTGCTCCGCTCGAAAACAAGAGTGGGATTCACAGGAAAACGAAAAACAAAAAACAAAACAAAACAAAACCAACCGTTAAATACGAGTGGGGTGGCGTGGCCCAGCCCAGGAGAACCAGAATACACCTGCGGCTTCCGCGGGTGATATCTTCGCGCTGTTCTGTTAAGCATTTTCGATAAATAATGTCATTCCGGATTCACTCATAAAATTATTATGATAATTTGTGTCAAAAATCATATTTTTTTAATCATTTTTTATATAAAAAAATTAAAAAATAATTATGTTATGAATAAAAAATGTACTATATTATAATACGGTGCATTAAATGCTTTTTTTCATTTTCTTAATACCCGTTTGGTACGCTAAAATAAATTTTAGTGGAATGGAAAGAAGAAAGGAAGACGGAATGGAAAAGAGAATAGAATGCCATTACCTTATTTGGTATGCAATGGAATGAATTAGGTAATGTAATATTTTATTATTTGATAAATAGAAATTGAAAGAATAGAAAGATAACATAAACAAAATGATTTAAATTAATTTTAATATAAAATAATTAAAATAATTTTTTTAAATAAATAAATTTTAAAAATAAATAATTTTTTTTAAAAAAAATTTTTTTACAAAATATATTTAAATTAATTTTTTTAATAATTAAATTAAATTATTTTAATATAAAAAAAAAATTAAAATTAGCCTTATTTTATGATGGAATCATGAATTCCATCCATTATTGGAAGGAGTTCACTTTCCATCATATGATGAAATGGAGCATTCTATGGAATGCTCCATTCCATCTATTCTATCATACCAAACACTGAAATCTTATTTTTCATCTCAGATTCCTTTCCATTCCAGCTTACTAAACGGGCACAATGGACCAAGGAAAAGACGAGGGATCCTGTCTCAGGTGTGTCTTTCTCATTACAGCCCATTGTCTAATAATAAGGCTTCCAAAGCCCAAGTTGTTCAGTGAAAAAACCCAGAAGATAGCGTTCAAGCAAGGGTAAAAAAATTTATCTCCCAACAAAAAACGAAGCAAGTGGAAAAGCTAAAAAAAAAAAAAGTCTTGCTGACCAAAAAAAATCAACGTGTCATGAAATTTTGACGTAAAAATAAAATTTAAAATTATTATAAAATAACTTAAAAGTAAAGAAAAAAAAAATAAGATAAAAATAATAGAGTGAACTATTCTTTCTATTCTTGATTAAAAGTAACATAAGAATAGTCAATATAAGAAAATAATACATAAAAAAAATAACAATTTTAAAAAATAAAATTGTGCTGAAAAAGGGAAATCTTAAAATTTAATGTCATAGAAATTATATAAAGAATTTATTTTTGAATACTACCATCACCAATTAAATGATCAATTTTTCCATTATAATTAGTAAAAGAATTTGTAACATCTAAATGAGTTATATCAATCATAGCTATCACTAAGATTTTTAACTATATAATTTTTTCATTTCTGGTGGGAAGATATGTTCTTGAAATAATCCTTACAACCACGACTTCAAATTTGAATCTGACCGTAGTGATTATATGTTGCTACATTCGCTTTAGGGAATGAAGCAATGTCAGTTGAATGGGACTTATTTTTCTAGTGGTTATACCTTTCAAAGAACAAGTGGGTCTTTTACAGTAAGTACTCATTTTTCATTTCTTTATGAAGGTGATAGTAAAGGATTTCAAGTTTTGTAAGATTCGACATGTTAAAACTACCATAAAATATAATGCTAATCAATAACCATTCATAAATAAAGTAAACCATTTCAAATAAATCATAATAAAGACATGAAAATTCGTGATAGTCTTCTATTTATTATTAAAAGGAGAAATAAAATTATTCTTTTATACCAAAGTGTTGTAAACATAATTATTTAATGTCAATCAATATAGACATGTGCTTTCTCCTTAATTAAGAAATAAATGTTAATCATTACTTAACTTATCATGTACTGATAACAAGGATTTCTACACATATAAATCATAGAGCATATATACATGATCTTCATCCATACAAACATATATTATATATATGCCATCGGAATGCCCATATTCATTAAAAGAAGTTATAATTAAAAAGACATATTCAACTTTTATCATAATCTCCTAGTTATGTACAACCATAAAAAAAAGGTCTTTATATTTTTATCAATGTAATTATTATTATTTGCATATATTAAATAAATACAAGTAACTATACATATTAATTTATTAAAGAACTATATGAAGAACTATATACCGAGTGATTAAAAAGAAATAAAGTTTAATAGAATAGATAAAATAGACTTGTTACACCTAAACCATTGTACTTCAGGGACAAACTTGAGGCAACTGAAATTGTTTCGGTCATTTAGGGACAAACTAAAATAATAGAATTTGCACATAAGTTGGTATAGTCCTTCAAGGACATATAATTCGGTGTAGTCTTTAAGGGATATATAAGTGTAGTCCTTCAGAGACATATAATTCGGTGCAGTCCTTCAAAAATATATAAGTGCAGTCCTTTAGGGACATATAGGTACAGTCGTTCAGGAACATATAATTTGGTGTAGTCCTTCAAGGACATATAATTACACATAAATTAGTGCAGTCCTTTAAGGACAAATAATTTGTACATAAATTGGTATAGTCTTTCAGGGACATATAATTTGGTGCAGTCTTTCAAAGACTTATAGGTGCAGTCCTTCAAGGACATATAATTGCACATAAATTAATATAGTTCTTCAGGAATATATAATTGCACATAAATTGGTGTAGTCATTCAAGGACATATAAGTTGGTGCAGTCCTTCAAGGACATATAAGTGCAGTCCTTCAGGGACAAATAATTTGATGTAGTCATTCAAGGACTTATAAATGTAGTCCTTTAGGGACATATATTTTGAAGTAAGAGGAAGAGAGATTTAAAAAAAAAATTGTATATAAATTGATGTGGTCTTTCAAGGATAAAATAAATCAATAGCAATCTAATTATACATAAAGATTACTAACCTTAAAATAAGAGGTAGAGTGTCGTGCTGATAACGTGTTATGAAATAATTTTAAAGTAGAGAGAGAGAAGTAAGATAGAAATAAGAGAGTGAACTGTTTTTTTCATTTATGTATGAAGGAATATTTATACAAGTAGGTGAGAGAGTTTTAATAATGATATACAACTGTAGGATAATTCTATGATAATTATTCTCTTAAATAATTATTAAAAATAATATCTTATCAGATAAGATAACTGAAAAATTGAGATGATAAACATTCACATAAGATATTCATAACAAAAATTTTAATATACAAAAAGTGTACTGCATCAAATATATATTAAATACAAACCCAATTCATTTTATAAAATGTCCATATTTTATAATTTCAGTGTAGCTTAGAACTTCTCTAGGAGTTTGCACCATTAACAGAAGATGTCACTGGAGTCCTTTATCAGACGCTAATTGCGTTCGCACAGTTCATCAGCTATGGGAGGGACAAGACAATCAGTTCAACTATAAAACACAAAAAGTCTCACAGGAGGAGTAGCCTGCCTTCCTAGGGTAGGGGTCAGAACCATGTGCTTTGAAACACTGGCGCATAAGCACAGCCCCTCAATCCAGGCAGAGAAAATCCATAACCTATCAAAAAGCACAGGTAAATTGGAGTACTCGCTCCCACCCCACATGGTGGGGTACTAGCCATTAGGTTTTAGGACACCCCACCTAATAGACCACCCACGGAGACAGGTCAAAAATCAATGCTATCTGAAGAGAAACGTTTAATTGTCATCACGAGAACTTTGTGCTGTGTCCTATTTTTGTTTCTTTATGGGTTAACTGGTTCAAGAAAAGAGGGAGAAGGACGGCTCCTTCATAAGAAATTGCCTCACTGGACGAGTATTCAAAATTGGCAAGAGTTTTCCTCTTGTGAAGTTCATTAGTAGTTTAGAAGACTTAAACAAAAGGAATATAGTATGGATTAGAGAGGAAGCAGAAGATTAAGCATGATCTTGGGTGGGTCTAGGTAATAGGCACAAAGATTCTCATGTCTCTGTCATACAAATCATGCACTGCATTATTTTTACAAGAGGGGTCACTAGTCATTTCAGTATGTTATCCTTTGACGCTGTCATTTGCCAGCATGCCAATTAAAATGTGATATTTGTTACTGCATTCAAATTTTCAGATGTACACTAAAGAATAATAATACAATTGCAACTAGGACGGAACTACACTATCTGGTCAAAATCCTTATTTGTTTTTGTCAGAAGTTCCCAGATTGAGCACTGTTTGGAATGAATTATATGGGAAAATTTCGGTGAACCAAGAGTTCTAACAAGGTAAATATGATTTCCTTTTCAAAGATGTTATCTTTTGCCTTTTTGGTTTCTTTATTACCAAATACCAATAATCCTATATACCAATTCCAAATTCTTTGGACAGTGTCAAACTGAATGTCTTTCATATGTTGCTCATCTGATTATGTTGACCCACAAATTTAGATTATTTATTGCTTCAACTTTTTTGGTTACCTGTTCAATGCCTTTACAGTTAAATTATCAGCTACCTCTTTTATCACCTTTCTGGCAAATCAAAGCCAACTAAGAGAAAAACCTCTTTCACAGAACTCCTTAGAAAAACTCATCAATGTAAGCCTCAGGGTTTTTACCTATGGCATGTAAGTGGAAATTTAACCTCACAACAGCATGCTCAATCTTCAAGGCATTTATCAGATTATTGCCCATATTTTGAGCATTGCATTACAGAAATATATCTGAGTCACCAAGTCAGAGGAAATCTGATATTAGATAATGCATAAATTCTAACACACTGATAAGGATTTAGAAAAACAACAGCATGTCAGGGAGACGGACAACAAAGAACCAGATGTAGCATACTGTTTCCATAAGATGAGACTATCAGAATTACATTGAATATGCAAGCATAATTCAAGTTACAAATTCTCCTACAAATGAAGCATTTGAGATTTGGAAGTGTAAAATATTCCAATGGCTGCATTTCTTCTCATTCATATAACAAGACTGTCGTGCTTCTTTTCAATGCTAGGCTAATTCTTATAGTCAGAATCCTGTTTGCCACAAACAACTGGAAATTCATCGTACTGATCTGAGAAACCATGTTTATCAGCCATGCTCTTCAGTGAGGAAAAAACTTGGGACATGGAAGGTCTATCTTTAGGCCGAGAAACAACACAAGAAAAGGCAACCTGCATGAACTGCATAATTTCCTCATCATATTCATGACTTTCACCCAGTAATGCCTTATCTATTGCATCCTTTTTTCGGCCTGTGATTGACAACCAATTGACCCAATCCACTAAATTCCCTTTGAATCCTTCTCCTCCACTATCTACTTCCACTGGCTTCTGCCCTGTTACCAATTCCAAGAGAACTACTCCAAAACCATAAACATCCCCTTTCAGGGAAGCAACCATGGTGCTTGAGTACTCAGGAGCAACATAACCAACCTCACCCAGATCACCATTGACAAAGGAGCTATCATTAGGATCACGAGTTACCACAAGCCTGGCCAATCCAAAATCTGTTATTCGGGCTTCAAAATCATAATCAAGAAGAATTATATTTGAGCTAATGTTCTGGTGAATATATGGAGGTTGCCAAGCGTGGTGAAGCCAAGCAAGTCCTCTGGCTGCACCTACCCCAATCCTCAGCCTCGTTGGCCAGTCCAGAAAACTGTACTGACTATTAGCATTACCATGTCCATGCAATTGAGAATACAAGGTGCCATTGAACATGTGCTTGTACACCAAAAGTTTCTCTTCTTCCACCATACAGAAACCCAATAAAGGTACCAAATTGGGATTTCTGAGCTGCCCCAACCTATTCATCTCTGATCGAAATTGCTTCTCACTAAGTTTACAAGCATTAAGCCTCTTTATGGCAAGCGCCGACCCATCACGCAAAACTGCCTTATAAGAAACCCCTGTTCTCGTAGAGATCACAATATTTTCTGGATGAAAACTGTTCGTAGCCACCAACAAATCAGCTAATCTAACCTTCACAATGGGTTTCTGGAACAAAGACACCTGAGCAAGCTTGTGTGACTTCAACAACTCAATCCAATCGCTCACGTGCTTATCACCACCAGCTCCACCATACCCTCTCTTTATCTTGCTGACCCTGAGGAAGAACCACCACCAGAGGGCAAAACCCAGCACCAGAGATCCCATTGCTCCAACAACACCAGCAACAATGATAATCCCAAGACTTTTACCACTCAACCCACCACACTTGGACCCAACAGGCTTCCCACACAACCCACGGTTCCCATCAAAATCAGCTTCATCAAATTTGGACAAATCCGGTGGTATAGAACCCGAAAGATCATTATTGGCAACAGAGAGCCTCTTCAATCGATCAAGCCGACCCAACTCATAAGGGATCGAACCCGATAATTGGTTATCATTCAAAAGAAGGGTATTCAAGAACTTACAATTCACAATCTCAGGTGGGATTGAACCGGTGATTTGGTTCCCGGAGAGATCTAAGGTCACCAAATAAGGCAACCAAGTACAGATAAAGGAAGGGATCGAACCGGACAGAGCGTTACCGGAGATTTCCAGGGTCTGGAGGCTCCGGCAATACTTTAGCGACTCAGGGAGCTTTCCAGCGAGCTGCATATCACGAAGCTGGAGGCTGATGAGGCGGGTCTCCTTCTCGTTCCAGCAAGAGACGCCAACGAGCTGGCAGATTGAGGCCACTGAAGTGTTGGTGAAGGTCCAAGAGCTGAGCTTTCCATTTGGGTCGGAAAATGAGTTCTTTACACCTTGGAGGCAAACCACATCATCCTCGATAGAAACGGAAAGAGATGAATAAAGGAGCAAGATTGAGGCGAAGAGAAAGATGACATTCATGATAAACGAAATGGGTTTCTGGTTTATGCGAAGAATGAATACTTTTTGGAGTTCATAGAGCGGAAACGGTAGCACGGGTAGAAGGGATGGAGACAGAGACAGAAAGAGGGAGAAGGGGGAAAAGGAAATAAGCAGCTTTTTGACCACCAGTTGAATCTTTTGACTATAAACACGACGTCGTTTATGAAAGTCTGAATATGAGATGAAACATACCTTTATGGTAATATTAAATGCGACGACGTTTTACAACTGAGTTTGTTATTAATATCATGAAAACACAAGAAAAAGAGATGGCAGATTTGGTAGGATGGGGACAAGAGGGCAGTTCAGTTGATTGGCTTGAAAGTTAATAAAAAGGCGCGGATTGGAATCCCCAACCCTAAATTCCTACCGTCTCATCATTACTAAAATCCATTTTTTATTTACGATAAAGAGTTTTTAAGTATATCACAATAAAAAAAAGTATATTACTCAACATATAAAATGCATACATTATCCATCAATTCTTAGTTTCAGAGTCGTACAAATAATATTTATTCATCGCAGTAAATGTGAACGAACATTTTTGTCATCTTTCAATTAATAACCTTCGTGAATTTTTTTTTTTAATCAGCGGAGAATGACCAAACAAGTTATGTCGGGTGATCGTCCAGTTAAATTAGCAAACCAAGAATGTCAGTATTCTGGCAAAACGTAGATTTCAATATTTTGTAAAAAATAATAATTTCTTTTCTCAATTCTTATAAAGTCAGGCCCAGTAATTAAATAACATGGTCTTTCACCAAAAAATATTTAAATAACTACGGCCTGGTAAGTCCTGAGTCTCCTGACCCAGGCCCAAAACTTCTAGGCTCAGAACTTTTCAACCAATTTGACCCCAAAAAACAAAAAAGGGACAGATTGGATTTTAACTTTATCCGAGTGGAAAGTGTTGCTTGTCCAAAGAATGAACAAGAAAAGAGAGTTGTAGATATTCTTATTTAACACATTATTCTGAAACACAGATCCTTATAAAACGATACTAAACAAATTAAAATTGTTAACTCTCTCTCTGAATTTATGAAATTATCTGACGTTTTCAGTTTAATTAATGAATTTGAATCTAACAAATAATGGTTTAAGCATGTGTTTGTGTAAGAAAAATTCCAAAAAACAAAAAAACAAAAGTTATGAGAAAAAGAACATGGGAGACGAAGCATCCGATTCCAACGTAAAAGGCTTTCAATTATTATACAAATTCCATCTCTCATAGCACATGCAGAGCACAGCAAACTGTAGAAACTGTAGAAATAATTGAATTTGAAGCACCTCGCAGCTGGAGAATAAGGATACAAAAGGCAGAATAAAGGATCAAATATGCTCATGCCTTATCAACAACTAGATGAAATCCAGACTCACAATAAGACAAACAAAGTACCTATTCTGACACAGATTTTAACCCCAAAAGGCTGCCTTTTTTATTTTTTTTAGTAGATGGAAAGAGAGACGAGAGAACTAACGGGGAGAAAGAGAAACAAAGCAAAGGAAAGAGATGCATTAGAGATATTAGAATCTTTGTCGCAAAAGTATTGGGTGATAGCTGCAGCTGCATGCATGCGCCAAGCATTTTATTTGATCCATAACCAAACAAAGACAGCTCAAGAAGCTAAGGCAACAGGAATCAATACTTCTTTTCCCTTGTCTCACTCTCTTACATGCCAAAGCCTAAGCTCCGTGTCTAATTTCCCTAAACTTTTTCTTTCTCATACATTTCATGACAGAGTCCCGGTTGGTCGCATCCATTAATTTTTCTTGTGTTTGATATACGGTGAATTAAAGAAAATATAATTGCATTCTAAATAACCGCTAACTTTTGACTGATTAAGCATTAGATAGATCCTAATAATTGGTACAAGAGAGGTCATAGGAAACGTAACACTTTAACTCTTTAAGATAGCGATATTTAACTTTTGAATTATTGGTACTTGTTTCATCTATCTTTAACAAGCATTAGGACCCACCAAGTGGATGTGCCCTATTTGATGCAAGCAAGCAACATAATTCACCAATTAGGAGCTAGCCCCTACTATCAAAAAAAAAAAAAAGTTTCTCTTTTTCATTTTTTTTCTTTGAATTAATCCTTTTTCAAAAGCATGCATTCAGGATTTTGTTCATAACCCCTTGAAATTTTCATTCTATTTTTGAAGGATCTACCTCGCTTTTCTCTTGAGATTAAAGTCTTCCGCTCAGATACCCTCTGCTATGGCAAAAGATGACTACAGGCAAGAGAAGAAATCAGTGTGTGAAATGTCAATGTTGTTGGTGGCAAACATCATCAGACTATCATCTCGCAGGTTTGCTGCCGCTCATAGTTTCAAAGCAAATGATGTCCCACCACCACAACCACAAGATGATGAAAGAACAGGAACCCATGCTCAAATAGTACAAGAGCCAGAGAGGAGCAGTAGTACAAAGCCACGTTCCCACGTAAAGAAGCAGGAAAAGGTTGGTCAAACCTTCACGAAGCATGAGATAAACGAAGTTGATGCCAATGCTGGGAAATATATTAGCCAAGTTCGTGGAAAGATTAATGGGATAGATGCTCATATATAGTGCTACTGCGCTGGTAAACCTTTTGGTCTTCCCATGTCATCCTCCTCCACTATAGTTAAGTAGTAGCTCTTGCCCTTAAATTTTAGTATCACTCACTTTATGCCTGGATATATGGTAGCTTGCCTTTGCTTTATTTTGGGCCAACAAATAAAGAGCTAAATAGATGCATATATTGGGTAAGCAGAGTTTTTTTTTACTTTCTTTTTTTATTTTTGGGCCTTACGATAAAGTAGTGTCTTCGGACTTTGCTTAACATGGAATCTCCTCTTATTGTGATCTTAAGAACTGTTCAATTATATTAGTTTAGTGCATTTAGAATTTACTTTCGAAGTACTATACAAAATAATGGAATCTAAGCTGAGGAGAGATGTCATCCTTTTTTATTGCAGAATAGCTTTTTTAAATTGGGTGGAGGAGGGGGGTTTGGGTTGAAGTCATGTTCCAATCCTGTATCAAAATCTTTCGAATAAAAGTTTTCCTCAATAATCTAAAATCACATGTTCTAAATTTAATGTTAATCTAATTAGACTCAATTTTTTGAGACCATATGTAATTAGTAAATACGGAAAAATTTATGGTATCTATATATATATTGTATTTTGTTCTCTGCCAAATTCATGATAATGATACTGCCAGTTGATGAAAGATCATATCTAAATTTATTTAATACCTGGTTATAGAGACAATTAGGCATGATATTGGTACATTTTCTATACAAGAAATGTGGTATTATACAAACAAGCAAAAAGAAATTCTAGAAAAAAAATTTAAAATAACAAATAAAGAAATTATTTGATAATGTCATTCTTCATGGTTGATCTGTTCTATCTCTCTTCTGCCCTCCTTCTTAGCCAATAACTAGCTTCTATAATAGGCAGAGAAATTATGAATAATATTCTTATGCTACGATCGTATCTAAAGCACTGAAGTGTATGAATCTGAGGCAGTTCGTACTTTCCTCTTATCCCCTCTGAAATGCTGCAGTAAGCTCTGATCAAGTCAAAGTTGAACCCCTCGAAAATGATACATAAAAAGGGGGAAATAATATATTGCGTCTCAGTTTAGGTTTGTAGTGTCCATGAGCATTCGAAATCTCAGAACTTTCGTATTGTTTATGAGTAAAGGGTAGTCACCGAATAACATACTTTTTGACTTTAACCAAAGGTAAGTACTTCACAGACAAAAGCATTAGTTAACTTCAGGAGATTTACAGTTTTAAATTATTATTCTTTGGAGATATATAACTATTATGATAAGTTTCCTAATGGTTTCAAAATCATGCCTCTTTTCTGTAATAATTGTATTCTGTTTCTTTGTATTTTTCATATAATTAGCTCAATCGTCGTACCATTTTTTGGGTAAGGAGTGAGGTCAACCAACGTTAACTTGTTTTTTTTTTTTTTTTGCGATATCTAATATTAGATATGATATGAGAAAAGGGAGTGTGAGTGTGATGTGGAAAAGCAGGCTTTGGTTGTTTGAAATTTAGTAAGAATTTCTTTCCATCTGGCATTCGGGAATCTCTACAAGATTGCGTATCTGAGAATTGCATTAGTGTGTTAGTCAATATACACCACCTATGCTTGCCACACACGTCTGAGATGAGAAATGGAGAAATTTTTAAGTTAATTAAATTTATCGAGTCAAATTAATATTAATATGCAAATATGTCAAAGAATATTTTAAAGTAACTTTTATTTTTAATATATGTATATATTTATTCATAATTAATTTACTTATTTTCTAAATAAATGGAGATCACCTACAACCGAGTCACATGAAGCCTCCGTTGCTTTGCATTTATATCATTACCCCACCAATCACTTTTCCCCTTCAAATTAAATAAATTAAACCTTTTTTTAAAATATGCTTGCACTTAAACGTATATGCATAGAAAGTGCAGTTTATTCCAATAATAATGTAATAATATTTTCTCTCCTCTTTCTCTCCATTCATGTCATTTTCAACTCAGATATTCTGCTTCCTCCAATGGAATCAGAATTGACTGGAGAAGGAGCTAAATACCATATTCAACGAACATAGAAACTAATCAAATAGGTACAAGAATAGAGAACAGTGTGCATAATATATATATATATATATATATATATATATATATATATATCAGTGTGGTGCCCAATTTTAAAGTCGCAACTGGGAATAAATAGACCAATAGCACGGAAATAGTACCTGGTGCCCTATCATCATCCATCACTTCACACTTCCTAAAAGGAACCACACAATTTTAAAAACAACAAGGATCAACCCCCAATACCGAATATTCCAACCCATCTTCTCTCCCTTTCTCTCTGAGTCTCTGTACAAACTGGGAAAAATAACTCACTTGATCGCCTACAACTATTTCCCTCCACCACTATCCTCTTATCTAATTTTCTTTTTCTTTTCTTTTTCTACATTTAATACCACTTCTATCTTTCTCAAGCAACACTGATCATGCCATCCCCACCATTGCTCAACTTCCCTGACATCACTTCAAAACTGGCTGCCACCCCCGACGAGGAGGGTCGGCTATTTGTCCTTGACTGCTCGTTGCTGGGTGTTGGGAGCTTCAGCGATAATGGCAGAGGTCCTGTCACATGAGCTTTCTCCTTCAAGTTTAGATTAGCCATTTTCGAAGATGGAGCCACTGGCAGAATCGCCTTAGCTGATGCCGGAGGTAACTTCATCGGAAAGCCACCATAATGCGATTGCAGAAGATATGTCGGTGGTGCTCCTTTTTGGTGGACCTCTTCTTGCATTGAGGATTCCATCACCTACAACAGAATAAAATCAAAATTAAATCTGATAGTAATAGTGATAAATAAATAAATAAATACAGCATAGAATGAATGAATAATACCGTATCGGTGGTGATGTCAAATAGACTAGATCTTCGGCGTCTCCGGTTCTGGTTGTGGCGGCGAAGGAAGTATTTTTGAGCATGACTTGCCACCTGAGTCGGTGTCCGAGTTTTCACGAAGTTTCTAGAAATCCCTCTCCAATCTCCTTTCCCAACCTTATTTAACCCCATCAGGAATAACCTATGCTCCTCCTCCGTCCACGGAACACCTGATTGACACGTAAACCAAGTCATTCCAAACGCAGAATACTCAAATCACCGCAACCAAACAAAACCACTTACTCGTATACCAATAGAATTACGTTACGTACCTCTCTTGCGCTCGCGGCTGCGACCGGATGCGTGGACGACGTCGTCGGAGGCGTAACCGGCGTCGGCGTTGGAATCCTGAGGCGGCGGCTGCTCGTACTGGGAGAGATCGGTCATGCTAGCGCTCTTTCGAAATGAGTTCCCTTGGGTGACTCGCACGCCGAACAGTAAGATGCCGTTCTCTGCGGAAGGGGCGCCGCCGTTTCCGTCGGTGCATGTACGGGAGTTGTGGCCGTTGCAGCCACACTGTGAGCACGTGCGAGACATCTTCTTCACAGCGAAAAAGGGTATGAGCGCAGTGTTGTACTATATATTCTTATCAGTCCATGAAATGAAAAAAGGGTTTGTTTGATTCTTTCCAATTGAAAAAGCACAGAGAGTGGTGATTCCTAGGGTTTGCGTTTCTTTCTGGTTGGCGCTACCGTACAGGAAGCTTATTAGGTTTAGTACAAAGCGGGAAGGAGAAAAAGATACAGTGTGTCGCAGGTGCAGATATGATTATATACTGATTGCTCTGGTACTATTTGAGCTTGGGTGTGGGATCGTGAATCAGGACCGTCTATTTTGCTTGGCGTGCACAAGGCCAAATGTCATTCATAGGTAGCGATGAATGTCCGATGATAATTATGTTAAGAAACACTAGAAAATGGAAACAAAAATAATATTATCCATCCATTGGTGGTATATAGCATTTTATTCTGGGTAGATACATCAAAATATGCCCCCACTAATCCAATTTTAATTTTTTTTATCATTATAATAATGAAGATAACTCTGCTTTATTGTAAGAGATGAGACATTGTTCATTTTATTTGGGAATATCTTGAAATTGTAATAAATAATAACAACAAAAATTTGGATAATTTTACAAAGGATATAGAGAATTAGATATGTTCAGACACAACTAATAAACTATTAACATGAAAAGAATTTAATGACAAATTTTAAAAATGCAACTTTGAAGACTATAAAATAAGCTATAAATTTTATATATATTATAAAATGATGCGAAATTTATAATATTAAAACCATCTATATTCATAATATTGTGTGTGTGTGTATATATATAAATGAAAAAAAAAAAGAGAGAGACGTTGCGAGAGAATTACACATAGAATTAATAAGGAGGAGAAAAATGAAGAAAAAAGAGGACAATATTGGAACATGTATAAAATGGAATTGAAGTGGGGATGTGATTGGTTAGCAAGTTTCCACCAGGTGGCTATGACTCAGATTGACCCCCAAAATCTGTGGGCAGTGGGAATAATACAGATTGGGAAAGTTAATTATATACGAGAGAACCTTGATGCGGAAAGTTGCGAGCTATAATTGGAGGGAAATGTCAATTGTGATGATGATAATTTGGAAAATATATAGATTTGTCTAAAAAAATAATTATTTAAATAAACGGTATTTATAAAGAAAAAGGGGACGGTGGAGGTGAAGAGTGTCTGTAAACCGTTGAAATGGGCATAGCATATGCAAGGCACTTTGATAAATAGTTGGCTGGCTCACCAATGCGCGTTTCGTAAATCACCCAAAGCTGTGGGCGCGGTTGTGCGGTACAAGCGAAGATGGACCCCACCCATCAGCCACGCAAATTTCTATTCACCCTCCGCCAGCCAGCCGGGTAGTGCTTTTTCTGCGAGAGCTTTTCATTTTCTTAATTTTTCAACTTTGATAAGGTTATCCGTCAATGGCGTTGAAATTTTGAAACTTTAGAGATGATTTAATATATTGCAGCTTCCACGAAGCCAAGGTAAATCATTCTAACTAATTTTAAGGACTTGTTCTAGTGGTCGAGAAAATATCATTTTTATTTTAGTTATTAAATTTAAATATTAAAATCGATGTTTAAAAGAATTTATGTTTAAAAATACACTAAATAAATATAAAGATTATACTTTTAAAATTATTTTTAAAAAATTTAATTATATAAATTGACTTAAACAATAGAAGAGTGCAATTATAAAATTAATTTTTTAAAAAAAGTATGATATGGTATATATGAAAAAGTTTATATTATTTGTCACGTATTAGTTACTAAATTTAAAATTTTCATAGTTCTTTTCTATTAAAAATATTATAAAATGTATGATTAATGTTGATCGGTCTTGTTAGTCTATCAATCATTTAGTGAATATGACATAATATTTTTTACTAGAAAAAATGATATTACCCATTTTAAACATGCATGCAAAATATAAAAAAAAAATTGTTGACTATAAAATATAAAATCATGATTAAAAACATTGAGAAAAAAAAATCATAATCTAGTATTGAATTATTAGTGTTACTTTTTTTTTGGACGAAGAATTATTATTATTATTAGTGTTACTGGCCCATATACTATATAAGTATATATCAGGAGTTTATCATTTTCCAACGGTGTTAGAATTTACAGTTCGATATCTGTTTATGTTGATAAATATAAAATAAATATCTTCTATTTATTTACAAAATGACACACAAAGCTCAACGATGAAATCAATGCACACCCACTTTGTACTTTTCTTTTTGCAATGCTATATTAATTTATTCACACAATATTTATATTAACCAACTTGTACAATTGCAGAGTATCTTCCTGTCCAATTAGTATTTAAAGTAACACAAGTAGCAATTTTGTGCAGAGTGGAGTTCTAGCATTTTCTTTTTTCTTTATTCAAGTACCATTTTTAGTTTTGTCTCCTAAAGAAATGGCTGCGATATTTGGGTACACTTTTACCATTTCTATTGTCATACTTAAGAGATGCTTCTGGTTTTCTTAGTTCAATAACATGAGATTATCTTTTACAATCTAATTTTTTTAAGCTATTAATCTAAGTCAGGGTTCAGTTTCAGCCCAACTGCTCAAGTGGGCCGTTTCGCTTGCCTTATTATAAATCCCATGGGCTCCCGATGAGTCGGTAATCACAAAGCCCATCCCTAAAAGAAGGCCCAAAAGAAAAAGAGAAATATTTTGGAGGGGAGCTGCTGCTTTGTATTCAATGACTTCTGCACCTTCCTCCCAGGACATGGAATTATTGTAGGCTTCAGTTTTACCCTCATTAGTGTTGTTGGTTGTTACTTGTTACCGTTCAAAAATCAGATAGATTATGAATGGCGATATAATTGATCCACCGTCCCACTTCAAAATTTAGGTTCGTGATGTCACTTGTTTTTATAAAATGTAGAAACTGGAATGCTACGTTCAGGTATGTTTGAGGGATCATAACTTCTATCTTTATCTTGTTTAAGTCTTAGGTTCTTCAGGTTTTATAAAAGAAAATTGCATGATCATTTTTTGCATAATTTTTTTAAAAGTATTAGGTATGGTTTATTAGCCTGAGGTGTGGATAATGAATTGGAATTTTTTAAATATTAATTTTATTAAAACATATGTATTTATTTTTTTAATTTTACTTTATAAAGTATTTTAGAGCATATAAAACTGTAAATAACTAACAAAAAAAAAATCAGACATTTACATTTTTATTATAAAAAATTTGGGAGAAAAACATCATTTTTATTTTTATTTTTTCTTTTAAAGCAATTCACCAAAAGGGTGCCAATGGGAGCAACACAAATGTAAAGAGAAGCATAGAGGAAAAGGGCCTAAAGCGACCAAAAGTAAATAAATAAAAGCTTGTTTACCCTGTACTTAGATTTTTGAGATTCAAATATTCATCTGGTGTGTAGTCAAAAATAGAAAGAAAGGGAATTCATTCATAAGGCTGCAAATGTACAAGTGTGTGAGCCCTGTAAGACTGTTTCATGTCCATAAAATTATTTATAAAAAAAAAAAAAAAAAATTGCTACAGAAAGGCCCCAAAATCAATAAAAAAGAATTCCTACGAATATGATTATCGTTCTTTACAAGTGGTAACAAGATGTTAGCACACTGCCAGATCAGTATCCAATGTCCCTTACAGAGAAGCCCTTTCCCAAGGCAGCATCCCTGTTTCAGGATCAGCAAAATGAGACACAAGAAAATCCTTAAGCCCTGTATCCCAAACCTCGCAGAACCTTAGCCGCCAATTAGATGGCTCAATGGCCTCTGTTCCTAGGCCTGGTGCTCTGTCCTTTGACCTTTTGTTTCGATCCTCATGCCAATCCACAACGTAGGTAGCAACCCTTCTCAAGAACTTGGCTTTGAAGCTTTCCCACACCTGGTACTTGTAGTGGTTTATCACAGCAGTTCCTTCTCGCAAATAGACGGACCCCGCTCCCTCTCTCAGCTGAAAATGGTGAACCACGTTTAGAAGACTCATATCCAGTAACTCTGGTCGAACTATGGACTTGTGTCGTTCGGGGCTCTTGAGCCTGCACGTGTACCCTGTAGTCACGCCTTGTTTCGGGGGCGAGCTCAACCCAGAAGGACCAAAGCTATGGCAGGTAGTTCTTAGCTCTGCAATTTTTGTCGAGGACGAGTAATTCGCAATCAGTGATCTCAGAAGATTTTGCGCCAAATGAGTACTATGGAATTTGTTCCGGAGGTAGAAAAACTCATCGACGTCGAAGAATCCGACCCAGTTACACTCTTCTTTCGATCTCAGAGCACAGTGGGAAAAACCTGCTTCTTGACTCTTGATCCAGGGCCATGTCTCTCTGCTCACGTTGTAACCTTGAAGGTCAAGTTCTTCGATCACCTTCTCTATGTCGTCGTCGCTATTGTTGTCGTAGATGAACCAGCGCTCCACACCGAGCCAGGCATGGTACATAATCCATTCTCTGAGAGCAGAAGCTTGGTTCCACACCATTGTGCAAACACAGAGGTCGTGCTTCTTCCCTCTGTTTCTGTTCTGGCTTTGAGTAGTAGAACTGCGAATTCTAGCCACTGATGGCATAAGTGCTTCAATTCGGTTCCTTCTATTAGCTCTCAAATTGCTGACGGTGACTCGAATTCCCTTAGCCTTGTTTGGGTTGTTTGTGATGCTTCGCGGCAACGAACACCGAACCACCTCTTGAGCCACCGAAATTGCTTTCGTCGTGAGCTTAAACTCGCCATCTTTTTCCAAATTCCTCAACCCGAAATGGCAGCGGAAGTGGGTGGGATCCGATATCTTGTGGGGTCGAAGGTTCAGTCCTTTAACAAATACAACAGCGGTGTCGCCATCCAAATACGCCTCGTATGCCAACTTATCCCAAGACAGAGTCGTCTGGTTCGTCAACAAATCCCAATTCCTAATACCCACCTCGCCGCGCCGGCGCAAATCTACGGCGGCCTCTGAATAGTTCATCTGGGGAATTGGGCACCTGACTATGGACCGAAACTCATCGTACTGGTCAACGGACAGCACTGGTTGAGCAAGAACATCAAGAATTGCGTTACCTTCGTGGGAACCATTCGAGAGCTTATCGTAAACACACTCCAGTTCGTGGCTCCGATGAATTTTGTTGATCACCATCAGAACCAAGTGATCGGGGAATAGTATCCGATGTTGCACTCTGAAGGGAAGGAAGCTGGGGTTCAAAGAATCAAGAATGGAATAACTTGCAGAGGAATACAAAAGGGAGAAGGAGGAGGCAGTGAGAGCGGGGCGAAACGAGGAGGCGCCAAAGGAGAAACGACCAGAGGACAAGAACAAGAGGAAGACGAAAAAGGAGAAGCAGAGAAAAAGTGATCTGGTGGAGAAATACTGGCGGGTATTTGAGAAAGGCCTTCCCAAACGCTTCCTCTTCCGTCGTTGCTCGGAATCCATTATTTTTTTCTGGGTTTTGCTGTGAGTCGCAGAAGGAGAGAAAGAAATGGAGAAGGTGGGTGGCGTCAAAAGGGTTAAATAAGGTTATTGCAGGTGGAAGTTGTGAAGGAATTTGGGATTCTCATTGGCGTCGGAGAGCTTGTGGTTGAGCCATCCAAAGTCAGAAGAGAAGGAAGGTGGTATTCTCGAATGTGTTTATTTAGTTACATATTTTTTTTTTTCAGTTCAAAAGGATCAAAAACTATAGTATCATTCTTCATCATATACGCTCATTATAGCGCGTGACGACACTTTCTTCTTTATTTTGTATATTGATGCCAAAAGTATTTAAAAAGTTAAAAGAGAAAAACAAAAAGAGTAAAAAGAAAGGAATGGAAGTAGAAGGAGAAAGACTCGGGCATTAATTTTATTTGTAAAACATATTGTGCGTAACATTTGATGATTTGTAAATTCAATCACTTTTTTTATAGGATTTGTTGTGTAGTCTACTCTCTTCATGTTAGGTCTCTAATAATTTAAAGCTTTAAATAATGGTACCCCAAAAAAAAAAATGCTGTTTGGTTGGTAGTAAAATTCATAAGAGTCTTTTAACATTTGTATTAAATTTATAGCTATGATTAATTATTGATCATGCCAACTTGTAGACAAAATTTTATTTATAAAAAAAAAACTCCCCTTTTTAATAAACTGAAGTTGCTATAATATTATGAAATATGCAAAGCATATTATCCTTTCAAAGACCAGATTCCCAGCACCAACCAAACAAATCCTAATCCTTTCTCTACAGTTGCTCTAGACTGACTTGGGCTTCAAAGAAGGCCCGTTCAAAGTCGGCGTCAAACATGGAAAAACTTGCACAAAATGGTTCTTCACCTACTTTTAAATATTTCTGAATAGCAATTATAATTATAGACTTCGTGAGTCAAGGCTGCTGCAATATGTGGAGATAAATATTCAAGAGTTTTTTGCTTTTTTAAATTATGAATAAATTTAGTGTTGAAAAGCATAAATGTAGGCGTACAAGTAAGCAAGGAAGGGCATGATTGACAGAATAATATTTTTAAAAAAAATTGCTGTTTTGATTGATAAGAAAATTAATAAGAATCTTGTGACATAACCTGTTACTTCATCATAGTTTTCGTGCCAAAAAAGTCAATAATGATAATGACATTGATATAAACTTATAGATGAAATTTTAAGAAATAATTTATTATACATAATATTTTACAATTTATGGATATGAAAGTCAATGATTTTTTTATGGATGGCATTATTTGTCATTCCCATATAATTAAACAACAAAGTCTTAAATAAAAAACTCAGTAATTTGTGGATCAAACAGTTTTTCTTTTATCATTTTAAGTATAAAAAATATTTATTGATCAGATCATAAATATATAAAAAATTCTCAGTATTTTCCTTTTATAAATTATTGATGTAGAAGAAACAGTGGACTTTTCAATCTTAACAAAAATACAGTATTTGCAAGCATCAAAATATGGAAGAGTTGTTTAAATATGAGAATCAAAAGGGTGAGTCATCTCTTTTGCAGCCAATCAGGAGTGCCGTGCATGTTATGATAATAACAATTTGGTATTAAAAATGGGATTTTTATAATTAAGGACACCAAAATCTAAAGGACGACACAAAAGGGACAAACTTTGCGTTTTTAAGTTTTCCTTCGTCCCTTGGAGTTTTCTTTTGCTATAATTGAGAATCGGTGATTTTTCTTTTCTTTTCTTTTTTTGTTGATTATATATCTTTTCAGTTACTATAAATAACTTAATTTGATATTAAAATCTCAGGTAACCTTCAATAATTAATTATATAAAACAAATTGGTGTAAATTCCGTTCTACTTTCGTAATAATTTTTGCAAAAACAAAATTTATAATTATTTTTTTTACTTATACATGATCATTATATCAAATGTATTGAATGTAACAAATTATTATTATAATTATTAATTATTATGACTAAACAAAAGCTTGATTTATGACTTGTAAGACACGCAATTTAGATTTATATTACCTTATTAATAGAAAGAAAAGAAAAGAAAAAACATGACGAAACTACTAGACACTCATTCCGGTATATCATAAAAAAAATAAGATGGTGGCCCGTGGGGTTGAGCAAATGTAATTAATAATTAAATAAACTAATTAATCAATATGGGAATTTCTTTTTTTTTAAAAGGAATAAGAATGTGGTGTCCGAGTTGGAAAAAAAAATCATATTTTATGTTTTAATTAAAAATTTTGATAACAAAATTTAGAAAATTAGGAAATAAACTGTTTAACAAATGATAGGGTCCATGAATCTAATTCGTGGGTTGTAGTATCCACAGGGATGAGTATCTGGTGGTGATTGAGAATTCACAAATTTGCTTTTGCTTTCGGCTTCGTTGATTTGAGCAAACAAATAGGTTGCGAATGAAAGAGACAGGTGCATTGGGAGTAATGAAAAAAGAGAATTTTATAATTTCCAAACGTTACAAATTTATAATCATAGAGTTTTGGAAAATGGGAGCCAAAGAAATGACCCCACATTCTCCATGTGATCAACGTCTCCGTAGATAATGATAGATGTAAAATTTAAGAATAGAAAGATAATTCATAATTTAACAACCACACTATTAATTGCTATTATTATTAAAGAATAATCTTTGATGGTGTTTTTTTTTTTTGGCTTATTCCTCGGGATACAGCAACGAAACGAATATTTTACGCTAATTAATTACTAATTCAAGACAAATAAACTGCCATATTAAAATAATATATATATTACAAATGTTAATAAGAGTTGAGTCAATTAGTATTACGCAATAACTTGCTTTAATCAACCTCTCTCAAACATAATTAAGAAAAATTGAAGTTTCATTTAGCATAATTTCTTTTGCTGGTATAAATTTCTACTTAGAGGTGAGGGGTTTGGGTTAAATTGTAAAAAAAACTTATTGTGAATTTAGTTTGTGAAAATATTTTAAATTTTTAATTCTTAAAATATATTTTTATTTGTAAATTTTTTTATTTAAAGAATATTTTTTTTGTAAATTAAAAATTTTATTTATATTTATTTTTAAGTTTAATTGATATAGATTATTATAAATATTACTTGATTTTTATTTTTAACCTTCTATAATTATTATATTATTTTAATTTTATTTAATAATTATGATAGAATTAATTTTAAAATAATAAAAATACTATCGATTATTTAAAAAAAAAAACACTAAAAATGGCTTTTAAACGTTGTAGATGTGTTCTGATTTCGTTCTGTTTCAGAAAATATATTTTAATAAATGTCTAAATAAATTTATCAAACACTACTTCAAATATTTTTTAAAAATGTATTTTAACGGAGATACTTATCATCATGGTTTGTTTCATAAATCACAAAGAAAAATTATTTTTCTAAAAATTATTTTTTTTATCAGTCGTCCTAACAGCAATTCTGAGTAAAGTATTAATTTCTTCTAATTCAATATGAGTGATTTTTCAGTTCACGTTTACTATATTTAATTATTTTAATGTCTTAGCAAGAGGACAATCTCCTAATATCATATCACTCAGAGTTTTCTTTCCTAATATAATATTAAAACTTTGGTAGCCAACTCATTCTCTTAAATTATGATATTATAAACTTCAAGAGGAGAAATTTTTATGGCATTTTTTTTTCATTTTTTTTCCTTCAAGAATCAAGGCATTGGCCTATTGATTGGGAAAGCACGTTTGAAAGAGTCCACTTAGCAAATTGTAATTGATTTGCGAGGAGAAAGATGCTCGGCACATTGTAGTATTTTTTGATGTTTAGTAGCACCCACTTCGAAGATGGCGACTGAAAATATCATCCTTCTTTAAGAAGTGCTTTAATTCTTTGATGGCCATAGTTACACCTCAGACTCAGAGGAGCATTATGAAGATATAAGTGAATGGCAATTATTTCATTGGTGATGGTAGAGTGACAGAAAAAGGTGAAAAGGGACGACGGAGATTAAACTATTAAAGATTATTTGTTTTAATGAAATAACTTTAGACACTCTTATTCATTTTTATTTTTATTTTTGACTAGGAAATATTCTTCTTTATCTTAATAAATAAATAATTTATTTATTCATGTTTGAACGACTTCTAAAACCGCTAAATTTACGACACAACGTTTGCAAACACCTGCAACCTATTTCAGTATTTCTGTCCTCGAGTAGTAAGTAATCTAGTGATGTCCCATCCTTTACTTTTTCAGATGGGCTGAGTTTTTTATTTTCGGTCAAATCTCTGGGCTGAGTATCCACCTGTCCAAATACGTCCCGCCCCGAAAATGTCTTAGTTAATCTTGAAAGAAGGTTGGACTAGTTCAAAAAAATAAAATTTAAAAATATATTACTTCTGATAATTTTTTATATTATAATAATTATATTTTTATTGTTAAAATATAATATTTAATAAATTAAATTAAAAAAATATTTTTATATTTTTAATCATAATATTAATTTGTGTATATATTTTAAAAAAATTATAAAAATTATTTATTTTATCATATATATATATATATATATATATATTTTAAAAATTATAAAATATATTTATTTTATCGTTACCTAAGACAAATTTGAATAAAATTTTTTAATATAATAATATTTTATTAACATAATTTTAACTGTCGAAAAGTGGATTATGTAAAAATTAAATTTTGCCAACAAAATTCTTAACTTTTTAAAAATAAAACTATTTTCTATTTTAATTCGGCCAACAGGCTAAGACTTAATCCCTACTAATGTGCATAATTTTTTTTAACCGTCATCGGGTCTACCCGTCTAGAGCATCAGGAGAGCCGAATCATTTTTCCTTTCGCTCACAATGGCAAAGAAAAATTATTGTACATATCAAGAAAACTGCTAAGCTTGTATCGTACTTTTTTTTTTTTAATTTAAACTACACATCATGAAAACTCCTGGGCCTGTATAATATTCCAATCCACACAGTTGCCCCTCCCTCAATACGAACCATTTTAAGAGAAAATAGCCTTCTTTCAATTATAATTTACCAAGGATTGCTTTAAATTAAGCATTTCTCACACGGAATGGAGTGAACCAACTAGCAAGCAGGTTGACTTTCATCTACATAGCAGTGAACTCTGATGGAGTTATATATTCCTCTTCTGTCTTGACTACACTGATGATCTGATAAGGTACAAGAATACAAGATCATAAGTTCTATCCCAGACAATCAAATTCTTTGGGCAAACATACAATTCGCAAAACTAAATCTGTAGGTATTTCAGAGATGGGATAGAGAAAGGATGCTGATAATGGTTAAACTTAAGGAAGTGTTTGGTACTAGAAATGTTTTTAGAATTCTTGGAAAAGTTAAGAAATTTTTTTTTTCTCATATTTATTATAAGGCATAAAAATTGATTCTTGAAGATAAAAGATTCTTAGAAACGAAAAATTAAGAGGATTTTCATTTTTTTATTCCCATATAAGGGTGGAAATAAGAGTTTTTCATAAGAAAGAGAAATTTTTTTATTATGTAAAATGATTAAATTGCCTTTAAACTTAACTTTTAAATTTTAAACTCTAAATATTAAATTTTAAACTTAACTCCCAAACTCTAAATTCTAAATCTATAAACCCTAAATTCTAAACATTAAACTTAATTTTAAACCTTAAATTTTAACCCACAAATTCTAAATTTTAAACTTAATTTTAAAACTTTAAATTTTAAACTTTAAACCTAACATTTAAACTTTAAACCATAATCTCGAAACCCTAAATTCTAAACTTAACTTCAGAACCTAAATCTTAAACTCTAAAACTCTAAACTCTAAATCTTAAACCCTAAAACTCTAAACTCTAAATCTTAAACCCCAAAACTCTAAACTCTAAATTCTCAAACTTAAAACATAACCCTTAAACTTTAAATTCTAAAATTTTAAATTTTAAACTCTATCTTCTAAATTTTAAATCCTAAATTTAAACCCTGAACTCTAAATCTTAATCTCTAAATCCTAAATTTTAAATCTTAAGTCTTGAATCCTAAATTTTAAATAAAAAATCTCATTTTTTTTAGTCAAGAAAAAATCTTATTTTTTTATTTACTTTTTTTTTTCTTTTATTTTATCATCTTATTTATCATTTCTTTTTATTTTAAACATTTTTCTTTAAACGTGTATTTAGAAAAGTAATTATATTTTAAAAAATATTTCAAGTGAATCAAATATAAAAATAAAAATTTAATAATAATACAACAAATCATTCATAAGAAAGTAAAATGACAACTAAACATATTTTTTTTAATTTTCTCATTTATCTCATTCATTTTTAGGAATATAATTATCATGAAAATAAAATATTTCATGAACCAAACGCCACAATGTGATCGAAAAGAGAGAAATGTAGTGTCCAGAAGTTTCTTATGAGTTTCAACTTTCAATTTCACATTATCAATATAGTCAATCAGATTTTTTTTTTTTAAGGTTTTCCCTTCTCTAAGAGTTTCAACCATTATGTAATTTCTGATCATTGTAGACTCTTGCCCCAAAATAAGTGGTATACATGAGAAACTTTCGAACCTTACTCAAACCGAGGTCTACTCAAACATTAGGGCTGCGCTGGCTTTCTAATGTTAGACTTGGGATCCTGCACAAATACCTGACATCTAATTTATATATAGCTAGCTTATTATAATGATGGCAGCAATATAAAGTGTAACCTTTTAAATGTATGATTACCATTCCCAAACTGTTGAGGGAATTATTTGCTACATTGCTTTAATAATGACTTACATCCAATTCAACAACTGATTTCCACAAACATTCTATTATATAATTGGAACAACAGGAAAAACAAAAATATTATAATTGTGGAGAAGATAGTTTTAAGATAGCAAAACCTGAACTGCTAAAATTACATTAGTTACCTGCTTTTCTGGTTCCTTAGTGCTGCACACGTAGTTGATGAAATGCCGTCTAGCCCACTAGCATTGTTGCTTTGTGTTCTCTCAGCATCTTGGATCATGTTCTTAGGCATTTTATGCCAATATTGCCCTAAATCCCCCTTCAAATCGCTTCGAACATCTGACGATGGGTTCACAAATAATCCACCCGTACGGTGCTGAAATCTTTTGCTATCAATAGAGAACATTTCAATGCTGCTATCTTTATCAGCTGCATTATGCATAGGACTGGGTGATGATATGCTTCCTAAAGAAAGCTTTGACGTAGAATACCGCCCTTCTGTCTTTCGCCAGAACTTGGAACTTAAAAATTCAGTACCTGGTAGCTTGCAACAAGTGTCTTCTCTGGCATCAGTAGTGGGAATCCTACCACTTGATACTGCCAAATCATATGACATCTCATCCAGGGCCATCTCTAGGCCCTGTACACGTGTCTCCAGAGAATTAATCCCACTTTGGGAGCTTCCAATAAATCTCTATATTAAAATAAAGGAGTGGGGATAAGTCAGCACTACATATATTCTTCCTTTAAATGTATTATATGGTAGTAGAAAAGATCATAAGTGAAGCCTTGAAAAAAGGCTACATGGTATTACAAGTTACAATTGCCAACGATATCTTTCTACACACGAGGTAGAACTGCAGAGTTCATCCAAGCACACGCATACATAAAGACGGGAAAATAAAAAGGTGGGACTACAAGACATTGCCAAGCAGTGGAGACAGACACTTGATCGATGGCAATGGGGTCGCCTGTTGGGGAAGAAAATAAGAGATGAGTGAAAAGTCCAATTCTCAACCCATTCGGTTCCTTAAATCATTAAACAATGCCTTGTTCATTAATCAGGTGTCAAAAGAAAGGCGGAATCTCAGTTATATCAAAAAGCAGAAAGATAGTAGGGCAAGAGGACTACTAGAATTTCAGCTAAACAAATGAAGAAGTTGTGAAAAGGGTGTTGTAATTTACTATGCCAACTTTTCTGGTAATTTATGCTGCTTGTAGATATCACGAAATTAAAAGATAAAAAATGAAGATTATCCCAATTCAGATAGTGAAAGGACGTCTAGGCTAAACCAGGAAAAAAAACAAAGAAGAAAACTGGAAGCACTAAAATATAAAATATTCAAATATGACAGGCTGTTAGAAAACTAGGTGCATGAAGAGTCTTTTTCACAAGCACAATATGAATACAACAGAATAGACAGGAATAGCACTGGTCTAAACAAGTACTCAATGTATTATCAGAAAAGGTTTTAGATTACTTTCAGTAAATTGAAAGATATATCAAACCGCAATAATGTACCTGGAGGAGGTCTAACAGATTGGATTGCTGGTTTTCGATTTGAATAAGTTGTTCACGAATCAAAGACAAATCCTCAGCATCTTGAGGGTTCTCACTAACTATATTAAAATTGTTGACCGTAACATCTGACTCAGGATTTTCATCATTATAAAATGGAACCACGCGAGACCCAGATTTCAGACCACCAAATTTATGCACTTTCTCATCAGACATCTTGCTAATGACAACACGCTTTATCTCTGCCCTCGAATGTCCTTGGTTTTGATTCTGGGCTGGCTTAGAAACTTCAAAATCACACCTTTTGATGTTATCTTCCCTAGCCGTGCTCAAAGTGGAGGACTTTGATTCTGGAGTTTCAAATTTCGAATCAGAGCATATCTCATGGTCCATCTCACGTGGTATCGCCATACTTGAATTTTTGTCATTACCCTTTAGAGGGCTCTCTCTTTTGATGGTGGACACAACTGAAACTGCAGATGGAGGGGACCTGTTCGCGGGGACTGTTTTCCTTGGTTGAGAAGATTTAAAGCCAACATCGGCTGAACTTTTAGTGACACACTGGCCTTTAACATTATCTGGACCTATGAGAAAAGTCAAGAACATAAAAAATGTATTAGATTTCTTTACCGGAAGTTGTGAAAGCTTCGAGTGTTAAAATATGAAGAAGAGACAGGAAAAATGAAATGAAAGACTTTAATTTTCAATTTTTACTTGAGACCAGTAGATGATAATATTTCTCATTTTTTCAAGCTTTTTCACTTAATTCTGCCAATGGAACCAACCATATCCAAATAACAAAAGATACTGTATCAAGTAAGTCGTAGTAGCCACTGTGTGGCTTATGGATTTACATCAGCAGAAATGATGATATAGATTATCTAACCAATCTTCATGCAACATTATTTATGAGTCTATGAATTATTAAGATCAGCCTTGTAAAGTAAAATAAGCTTCCGAACTTATAAAATTTTAAAATAAGCCTTACCAACTGTATAACATGGGGATTTAGCTGGAGCAGAAACATCCTCAGATGCATCAGTTACCTCCTTCCACATCTCCAAGGCACGATTCATAGTCTCCCGAACTACCTTGACCTGTTACCAGCAGTACCACTCTGATCAATACTTGAAAGAATTTCATTTCAACACTGAACACAGTCTTATCGGCTTGTAAAAGGACAAAAACAAATAGGGATTAGAAAAAGCTATACATAATTGATCATCTTTTTATATACATTTTTCTTTTCAATTTTCTTATCTTTAAAAGTTTAGTCAACCTAGTATTTTCTTGGTCATATGCAGTGTACTCAAAAGTGTTCCTTAATGAGAAAACGAAGTTCAATCACCTTATCAAACCTGCGATTCTGTAAGGAATCCAAGCACGTCATTTTATACTGCGATGCCAAATCTTTCTCCACTAAAGCCACCTTTCCCAACCCCTCTGCGGCTGCTTTCCTGACCGTCCAATCCTCATTGCAGAGAAACTCAACGAGACAGGGGACTAACCAATTCAACACACCCCGACTCGAAGCGCCACCAACACCAACAACACTCCCTATCAGCACCAACAATGCTGCCTTCGCCTTGCACACCTCGTTCTTAGCCAACTTCCCCAACCTGGGCAAAGTACTCTTCCGCAGCGACTCCACATCCGGCTCCGGCGCCGACTCAATTGCGGCCGCGAGGCACAGCGCCGCGCCGATCTGCGAGTTGGCATCCTGCTCCTGGGTCAGAGCCTCCATCAAAGGCTTCAAAAACGCCCCCGTGAATGGCGGTTTCGTGATTCGCGACGACATCGCGGTGACGGCATCGACGCAGGCAGATCGGACGACGGAGTCGGGGTCGCGGAGGCGTCGGAGGACAGTGGCGATCATCTTGGAGAGGTAAGGAGAGAGAGCGTCCCCGTGGAAGTGAGAAAGAACCGTCAATAGATGAACGCATTGCTTCCGAACAGGCGATTTACAAGAAGAGTCGGTGTTGTGAATGCAGTTCAGGAAGAGAGAGAAGGATTCCTGGCTC
The DNA here is from genome assembly GCA_037074535.1 of Gleditsia sinensis. Taxonomy (NCBI): domain Eukaryota; kingdom Viridiplantae; phylum Streptophyta; class Magnoliopsida; order Fabales; family Fabaceae; genus Gleditsia; species Gleditsia sinensis. The sequence goes on from CM073471.1 coordinate 8,229,155, forward strand.
AAGGTTCGAGCAATGGACTCGAGCTCGGCGACGGCTACTGCGAGAGTGTCGCGGTCGGAGAGCTTGTTGAGGCAGGTGATGACTCGTTGCTTGAGATCGTGAGTCGACCCGGCGCTGGAGGAAGCGGATTGGGGTGGACTCAGCGAGTAGCGCTTGGAAGGAAATGACATTGTGATTGTTGGGCGAGTCAGTGACTCAGCATTCGTGAACCAGAAGAAACGGTGATGGAAGACGGAAACCGCCAAAAAACGTTTCGGCGGTGCTGCTTTTTCCGGTGAGAGTTATTTTCGCGGCAAAGTTTGGAGGAGAGTTGGCCTTATAAATGTTTTTCAGTGGGGTTTAATAAACGGAAGCCTCAATAATAAGTGAACAAGCGAATAATTTTAAAAATAAAAATAATTTGTAAAAATTTAAAAATCTAAAAAAGTATTTGAAAAAAATTCTTAATACTTTAAATAAAATTATTTTTATTTATAGAAAAATGTAAAAAATAATTTAAATATAAGGATGATATGAGGAATATGATTTATTTATCAATATTTAAAATTAATGAGTGAGTTCTTATTTTATAGGAAAACGATGGCCGACAAATTTATTAGAAAAAGTGTTATTCAAAATATTTATTTTAAAAAAATGGTTGAAATATCAATTCAATAGTTGAGATATACAAATTGAGAGAAAGAATGCTAGACAATTGAATTTTTCTTTTTAACATTTTGAAAATGAAACCTAACCCGAAAAAAAAAATTCCCAAGAGAAATGGTGGATGAGTCCAATCATTCCAACTTGTCACCTAGGATACATCTGTGTCTTCTTCTCGTGCCTCACATGCATCAATTGCCACGTAACACTGAAATAATCAGAAGGCCACATGAAATTACATGCTCAGTGGGGGTTTTGATAGGTAGATCCCCAACAAGTGGAACTGACTAGATAACCACGTAATTTTATGGTTAATTATGTGCCGTTTTACAATGAAACACATAACAATGGTAAGCATGTTTAAAAGAATTGCAGCACATGATCAGCCGCCTGTCCTGCAAGGCATTTGCAGAAAAGATTCTGTTGCTTCATGTGGGAGCTTAGTGCGTGTTTGATTTCGTCGTACATCAAAAAAAAAAATTTATTTATTGTTAGTGTAACTATAATTTTTACAAAAATAACATTTTATAATTTTTACAAAAATTACATTACTTAAATATAAAATTAAACACACCCAAATTTTAACCAAAAAAGTGAATATGAATAGAGATTTTTTTTTTTCTCAGAAAAAAAATATATTATATTTAATAAAAAAAATTATATATATATATATATATATATATATTATAAATACACTAAGTCAATTTAAAGCGTGTTGAAAGGATCAATTTGGAAGTCACGTGATTCTTGAATAAGGATATTTCCTGAATCGTAGCCAACATTTCTTCTTGTGAAAGCAAAAGATTTGGATTGGATGTTGGGGATTATATACATTTCTTTTTTCTATTAATCGCAAATCATGATGCTCCAGAGACCCGAATTCGAGTTAGAGAGTCCCTTTCCTCTCACCATAGATTCCGTCTGCTTACATAATCAACAGTCGAACCGTCAATGAGGACCCAACGCAGAGATTGTCGTGGTGCTGTACCACTCCTCCTAATGGCAAAAATAAAAAGGACAAGAAAGGAAGAATAATGAAACAAAGAGGGCCAAAAAGCTCTATCGAGCCACCTACCATCCTACAATGACTAGCCATAGCTCAATAAAATCACAGCATTCGAAGCTTTTTGCTGGGATATGGGGGAAAAAAGATACCCAAAATTGGTGTGAAAAAGAGTAAAGACGTTGTCCGTGATTTAAGTTGAGCTGCATTAATGATTTGAAGCATGAAGAAAGTGACCGAAGATAAATTCGGAAACTATGACACCCTTCAAGTCCCTTGCATAGAAGTGTATGATACCCCCCCCCCCCCCTCATTCATTGAGGATAAGGATGCAAAATAAGTTGATGAATCCTTGCATGTGACCTTGTTTTATTTTGGGTGACATAAACTTAGCAGTTCTTGGCCCCTCTGCTTCGCATTCGAATTATCCACACAACAAGATTTAAGCCGTTTCTATCTAAGAATGATAAACACGAGACACAAAATATAATAAAATTTAAAATATTTATATATAATTTAAAAATGTTTTACATGTATTAAATATAAATAAGACTCAATTATTGTCATTAATAGTTCTTTTTTCTAAAAAATAATTTAATACATTTTGACTAATGCAGTTGAATTATACCAATTGAGCCAATTATTATTGACATCATCGCTATTATCATACAATTTTCTCTTGTCTTTCTCCTGGAAATTATTTCAGTGGTTAGGAATGGAAATATTCGAAACGTAGACAGATCTAAACATATGGAATAATCAAATGTGCGGCTGAGGATTCAGCGGCGTGTTGGAATCAACTTTACCTGGTTAAGCAGTTTGCCACTGCTGACTGCATAGACATTCGAAAAATGTAAAGAAAAGCAAGCTTTGAAGGAATGAAACCTAACCTAATAAAATTTTACAAGTATTTTATAAATGGTCAGAGGCTTCTCCTTTGACATTTGGACTAGCCAGCTACCTAATTTTATTAAGTATTTTATTAATGCTGCGCATCAAAACACTGTTTTAATTATAATTATATTATCTCTTTTGTCTTTCCCTGTCAGAACACACAAGGCATCAAATGAAAAAAGGATTGGCACTAGCAAGATCCGACGGTACATAGATTACGTCAGCTAATACGCTGTTAACGAAAATTAGTGGGACTATAATTTAACCTTAACCCTTCACCCTTCAACCCTAAGATTTATTGGAGGAGTACCGCGTTATTTCCCAGAGTGGTGGGGCAAGTCATCTGCTCCGGTATTGTCCCACAACGGGGTCGTTTTCTCATCGTAGCCTTCTCTTTTCTTCTTCTTCTCCTCGGATTCAAGCCCCTATTTATTATGATGCGGCTTTTCGATCTCTCTGTATATTATTCTCAAACTTGTATTACTTTTTGTTATTACCCTTAATCACAAATATCTATTTGGTCTAGATTTTCTGACCTTTATTTCTCTTTTGTGACTGATTATTTAAATGTGCTTTTGAAGTTCCCCATTTTGATTATGAACTTGAAACGTTTTTTATCCTCGCTTGGCGTACCCTATTGCCATTCCTAATAACATTAGGGAGATGGCTTAATAGTAAAAAATATGCAATTTTTACTTTAATTACTCGAGTTTAAATTATAAAATCAATGTTTAATGATTTTTTAAAAAAATTGTACTAAAATAATGTAAAAAATATATTCTTAAGATCACTTAGAAAATGATGTAATCTCGATTGACACTCAACTTAGCTCAAGATATTCTTACCATACAAATAATCAATCTTTTTTGCTTCTCTAAATTCCCTCTGTGGTAATGATGGTACAATTCCATCTTAAATTCATTATATTATTGTGTGGTAGGTCTAATGCCATTCTCCAACACAGACCGCTGAAACCAGCCAAATTATAGACAATAATTACTCCCCTCCCCACTTTGTTTTTCTTTTTTACCTTTTAAAAATGATTTCTATAATATAAACTTAATTTAAAAAATTTGTAAATCATCGTGAAGAAAAAAAATTAAATAAATACTGCTTACTTTAAAAGTTTTATTTTTCCTTGAATTTTACTTAAAACTTACAAATTGTTTATAAGTATTTTAGGGAAAAAAAAACTACCTTTTTTAATTTTAAATCAATTATACGATCTTTTATTAATTACTAAAACTCTATATTATAATCAAATTCAAACAAGCATGATAACTTATATGTTTGATATTAGGCCTAACTACCTTGGCCCAAAAAAAGAAAAATTAGGCTTAACAATATTTTTGGTCATTCTATTTCAATAAATAATTTAATTTGCTTTATCTATATTAAATTACACTATTTTAATCTCTTACATTTTCTAAAATATACAATCAAATTACTTTATAAAAAATCTATTCATATATAAATAATTTTTAATAAAATAATTGTTAAAAATCTTGCATCAGATATATTGCTTCCAATGCCATTTCTCATTGGTAATAATCAAGATATGTGGCAATAAGACAATTCTATTCATGTTAAATTTTTAACCATTATATCATTAAAAATCGTTTATAAGTGGATGAATATTTTACAGAAAAAATTAATTATAACGTTTCAAAAAATATAAAAGACTAAATATGCATAATTTAAAATAAATAGATTAAATTGAAATAATTGTTAAAGTATATAGATCAAAAGTGTAGTTAAAATTTTATATTAATATTTTAATGATCATAATATTAATATGATTAAAAAGATAAGAGAATAAGCCATTAAATATAGTTTAGTCGTGAAGAGCGTAAATTTGACGTTTAACTTTCTTCTATCATATATATAAAAAGAAAAAGAAAAACAACAAAATTGGAGAAATCGAACTCGGCTTAAAATCTCGAATAAGAATTGAGCGTAGGTTGATTAGAACAATACATTCTCTGACCTTATTAAAATGTTATTTTCTTGTCTGTTCCTTTCAGTTGAGAATATTCAAGGATTGGAGGGTGGTATGGCCGGAGAATAAATGAGATCTAAAGGGATGATAAGGATACGGGCAACAGGAAGAGGCAAATAAGGAGGGGAGAGTGAGTGTGTGTTATAAGGGACGAATGGCCCCAATGTCGTTGTTGTTTGACCGAGAAGCAGACTCATCTGTTGAACTTGTCCTAATTTGAGTGCAAAGGCCCCTCACATGGGGAAGGCCAATAGGAAGACCAAATCCATTGAACACTTTGATTATTTGCATGTGTTTTCGTTCTCAATAGGAGACACCTCCACATGCACCACTGCGTTTTTGGAAGAACCAAATTTAACACCAACCCATCCATGCCTTATCCTCAATTATTTATATCTTATTTTTCCAGTAGAAATAAAACAAATTAGATAAAATTCTTAAAATAATAATATAATATGCAACTATCTTTTTAATTAACCATTTTATTATAATTTTTTCTTGTTTTATATTTTAATAAAAATTTAAGAATACTTTTTTTTTTGTCTCACTTTATGATGCATCCCGGGCACTCCCTGAAAACATTCCACGATCAGTAATATTATTTATTCAATTTTACTTTTCTGATCCACTGCATCTAAGTTTAATTTTTAATTGGATTAAACGTAATTAAATTTGTGACTTTCATAAGGTGTAATTCCAATAATTATCTTAAATAATATTATTTTAAAAAATAATAATATTGAAAATTGAATCCTCTTTAATCTGGGAAAGTTTTGGTAATTCAATTCAGATTGATTCATAAAATATAATTCAGAGTTTTCTTTTATGAGCAATGCCATAGATGGCAACTGGATACTTTATTAGTGGTCGTTGCATGTATTAGTAGAATAATAAAAATTAATTAATTAATTAAAATATATTTGATAAGTTAAATAAATTAATTTTTAATATATTTAATTAATTTATAAATTTATTTAATTAAATTAAAAATATTTAATAAATAAATTTATTTAAATAATTTAAATTAATTAAAAATTTATAAATTATACACTATTTAAAATAATATATAATTTATAAATTTTAAGTTAATTTATAAGTTAATTTTGTTAAATATAATTTAAATTTAATAAAAAAATGATTAACTTGATATTATTAGAGTATACATTTTTAGGAGTTGAATTATAGATCAATATTATTGTAATTATTTTTCTTTGGTACAACGGAGATCAAATTTATGGAACTCAAACTTTTCCAGCATGCAGCTTTAACAACATGGGTTGACGATGAATTACTGAAACTCGAGAGGTGACTATGGGAGCTTACCAATAGGCAGCAGACACCTAAGCATATTCACGCATGGGCTTAGGCCCAGATACATTTGTATCCACAGAGACATTAGGTTTTCTGAGTAGCCTCTTGAGACAGTTCAAAAAAAAAAAGAGAGTATCCTCTTGCTGCACCATTGGGCCAATATACTCCTCTATAACCTATGGTTCTGGTACAATTCCATCCAAGTTTATGGCGAGTTAGTTTGATTGTTTTTTATTTAATTAAAAATAAAATATAATTAAAAAAATTTATAAAATAGAAAAATTTAAAAATATTTTCAGTATCTTAAAAAAAACCAGTTTCGTTCTTGTGATTTTTAAAAAGAATATGTCGTAATTATTAAAAAAATAAAAATATATCATAATTATATAAGATAAAAAAAATTAAGTAATATTTATCTCATAATTTTATCTCTTGAATTCATGATTCATATAATAATATTTTTTTTTTTTCAAAAATTGTTGAGATAAATTTTTGGATATTCTTAATTTATTTAAAAAATTAAAATTGACGTTCAAAAACACATTTTATTATAATATTAAAAAAATAAATTAAACTAACAAAAAATTATTATGTAAATGTGTTAGGCTAGAAATCACTGAAGAATTATTTGACAGGTTCAATTTCACACAGTTATTTTTGATTAATTTAGTTAGGTATCTCTAACCGAGTATGCTTTTTTTATTTTTTTTTCTTTCTCAAGCGATTGAATTATTTGCAAACACTAGTTAAAGCTAATTAAGCCTGATTGGCTGATTCCAACTCACGACTGTTGGTCGCAGTTAACGTAGATCTCAAAGCTCGTATCAAAATTATTAAACAAATCAAATTTAGACACGTGCATTATCCCCTATTAATTGCTGTGTTCATTGCATAGTTTATTACCTTGGTAGATACAATTTCTTTAAATAATATATTAAATGAAATAATTTTCTTTTCATCCAAACACTAACTTTTTCCATTTAAGTAAAAAAATATTGCATTATTTATAAAAGTCGCGCTTAGAGACAAATAATCACTACTCTCTTTTAAGTTTAACTTTTTAAGGCTTTCTTTTACCAAAATATGAAGATAAAAATTTTATGGATATGAAAAAAAGAGGCGCAGTTGCCAAAACACTATTACTAGCTTTTTTGTCTTACTACCCATGGGTGAGTGATAAACCCAAGATACACTAACTAGTGGGCCTTGAGCTGGGGGCTTTGGTAATTATTCCAAGAGCCCGAAAAGCAGGATTTGGGCTTAGACTAGGCATCTACGTGGCATTAACAATCTTTTTTTTTTTTTTTTGTGATAAAGGCATTAATATCTTGGTCTCGCCCTCCCTGGCCGACGCCAGACTCAATTAACGGCCACATCCTCAGATAATAACCTTGAAGTGAACATAAAAAAGATTAAAAAAAAAAAAAAACTAACTTTCACCTCATTAGTAACATAGTCCAGGTAATTAATTAGACATCTTAACCCAAAAATATAAGTACAAAATTTTTAATTGCTTTCTCCCCCATTTGTTAGACCTAATTTCATCATCACCCACTAAAACAAGTCTTGTAATTCTATTTACCAACAACTACTCACAAACTCACACCAAACTATCCGAGTTTTTGCCTTCGATGCTTCGCAAGAACTATCAAAATTTATTTTGGTGCCACATGACTAATACACCCCTCCATCATTATTAAATTGCCCAAAATGCCACTACAAAACTTGTAATTACTAATCAGACCATGCTTAGTTAGTTAAGTGTTGGAATCTTAGCCCTAATTTCACAAACGGGAAGGGAAGAATTAAGTATTAACCGCCTATAAGCAGTAACGTCGAAAAGATGACCGGGAAGTGAAGGTAAATGTAACTCCACCCCACCGCACCCTGTCTCTAGTTCACTAATTTTTTCGTGTTAATATATCTTCGCATATATCTCACATTGTGAACTCTCTCGTTCTCTCTTTATGCATTGTCTCTTCTCTCTTTGTATTCTGTTTGTCTCCCCAGAAATTAAAGAGAGAAAATTTGAAGTGAGAAACTTTGTTTGCAAATTTTGTATTCTCATCATCAAAGTTTGTTGTTGACTGTGAAGAATTACACAAACATCTGTCATACAAAGAGCTTATTATTACTTTTTTTTTTTTTCTATTTGGTTTTCTTTTGTGTCTGTTGAAAAGAAAATTAGTTGTGTAGGACTCTGGAGTTCGGGAACTTCACGATCACTTCGTAATTTTCTGTTTCCTTGTTTTAATTATCGGTTTGCTGCAAATTATGCTGACTTTGCTTTACATTGAAGTAACGCAAAATTTGCTCTATTTTTCTTGTTAGGATTTGGCTCTTCGGAAGTGATCTGTTTCAAAGGTTGGGGTTGGTATTCTTGCTTGTATTTCTGTATTTGTTGGTTTCCTCTGGTTAGATCTGCTGTTTGCTGGTAGCTTTTGTTCGAATGAGCAACTTGGGTTTGTAGGATTTTGAATTTTATCGGAGTTGGAAGCATGATTTGGCGTTGAAGAAGGCTGAGGTGAGGTTTTTTTCTTGTTGGAGATGAAGAGGTCTAGAGACGATGTTTATATGAGCTCTCAACTCAAACGGTCCATGGTGTCTTCCCGAGGAGAATCGTGAGTTCGTATATCTTTATTGTCTTCAATTTTCTGTTTCTTGGATTATGCTCGTGTTTATATTTTTGTGCTTGATCAAACAATTGCATCTTCAACTGAGTATTGTTTAAAAAAATTATTGTCCTTGTGTGAAATCGAGAAGTCTACACGTTTATTCATTGCGATAGTTGCTTGGTTTTTTCATCTCTGCTTCAGTTTTAGTCTCTGGTAAAGCTTTGGTCTTTTTTCTTCCCCTCACGTTTGACTTTGTGAGATAAGATCAGATGCTTCTTTCCCTAAACTATGTTTGAATCTAATTATTTTTACTATAGAAAGAAAAACTAAAATTGGCAATGGTTCTTCTCCTGTTGACACATGTTACTAATCTTCTGTGTTGTAAACTATATACTTGTTTATGCAGACACAATTTAATCATCTGCGTAATAATTTGACAAGTACTTTGTTATATAAACTTTTGGTTTTAATATTTGTGTGATTTTGTGGAATGAAGTTCGGGGCAACCCCAGATGATGGCTGGAGGTGCTCAGAAACTAACAACAAATGATGCCTTAGCATATCTCAAGGCAGTAAAGGATATATTTCAAGATAAAAGGGAAAAATATGATGACTTTTTGGAAGTCATGAAGGATTTCAAGGCTCAAAGGTTTGATCATGTTGTACAGCAATTCTTCCCCTACTCTCACTTTAACTTCTTTGTTCATTATTCTCTGTTGTATATATTTGGAGAGGGGATGTTGGTTTTTGAAAATGGAAATTGATTTGTATCTCTCGGTAATTTTTTTTTTTTGCTCAATTTGTAGAGTTGATACTGTGGGTGTCATAGCAAGAGTGAAGGAACTGTTTAAAGGGCATAGAGACCTAATTTTGGGATTTAATACCTTCTTGCCAAAAGGATATGAAATCACACTTCCATTGGAGGACGAACAACCTCCACAAAAGAAGCCTGTTGAGTTTGAAGAAGCTATAAATTTTGTGAACAAGATTAAGGTAAAATAGTAGATGATTAATTTGAATCTTTACATTTGTGTCTTCCAACACAGATGCACACACATGTAAAAACAAGTATAAAAATTGTAACAGGGTTGATATCTTTGAGTCTGATGGGTTATTGTTTCGAAGTCTCGATTTCAAGGTGATGATCATGTCTACAAGTCGTTTTTAGACATATTGAATATGTACAGAAAGGAAAACAAGTCTATTAACGAGGTCTACCAAGAGGTAAGTTCATTCTTTGTGCTTTCTGTGCTCTATATTATCATGTTAGAGTCAGAAACATTTATTATATTGGCCCTTCCCTCTTGAAGGTTCTAATTTTTTTCACCCTCTTTTCAATCGTATATTTGACTTCTTCAGGTAGCTTCACTTTTCCATGACCACCCAGACCTTCTTGATGAATTTACTCACTTTCTTCCCGATGCTTCAGCAACAGCATCCACACATTATGCTCCTTCTGCTCGGAATTCTTTGCTTCGTGATAGGAGCTCGGCAATGCCAACAGTGAGGCAAATGCAAGCTGAAAGGGTTTCTCTCTATCCGTATACTTAAGACTACCTGATTTCATGATTGATTATCTGGTTAATATTGGTCTTATCTCCATGCCAGAGAGAAAGGACTGTAGCTTCACATGGTGATCATGACCTTAGTGTTGATCATCCTGATTCAGATCATGATAGAGTTTTGATGAGGGCAGAAAAGGAGCAGAGGAGGCGTGTTGAGAAGGAAAAGGACCACAGAGAAGAGAGGGACAGGAGAGAACGGGATCGGGAACAGGATGATAGAAATTATGAGAATGACGGTACCCGCAACTTTAATTTGCAACGTTTCCCCCCCAAACGGAAATTTGGTCGTAAAATTGAAGACTCTGGAGCTGAACCATTGCATCAAGGTGGTGATTCTGATGAAAATTTTAGTACGCGCCCTATGTCATCCACTTGTGATGAAAAAAGTTCTGTGAAGAGTGAGTATATACAATGTTTTAGCCGTGGACAAATATGTTTGCATCTTGTAATATCTGTCTCATGCTCATTTGAGAAGGAGATATGGAAAAATAAGAAACTCACATTTCACACTTGAAAATTTTATTATCTACTGGAGAAGCTTGTCTTTACGGGCTTCCATATCTAATGCTAAAAGGTAAAATTTAAAATAAAAAAAAATCCCTTGCTCTCTTATGCTAATTAAATTATTCACATTTTCATTTAAGAAATGTGATGTATTCTACATTGATTTCCATGACAAGAGGCTTTTAAGCAACATAAAATTTTTTCCTTGTTATACATATAATAGGAATTGTTTTCCAAATTTTTGGGTGATAAAAGTTATTTGTTTTACTTTCATTATATTGTTGGTTTTTTTTTTTTGGTGAACATACAGTTGCTTATTTAACTTAAATTTTTGTCATGCCAGGTATGTATAGTCAAGAGTTTGCTTTCTGTGAAAAAGTCAAGGAGAAATTACGAAATCCCGATGATTATCAGGAATTTTTGAAGTGTCTACATATCTATAGCAGGGAAATAATTACCCGGCAAGAATTGCATTCCTTGGTAGGGTTTATACACATAATTTTTATTTTCTTTTTTAACTGATTTAATCATCATATTCTGTCTGCATGAGAGTGAGAAGCTTACTAAAATCATTAGATCACAGGCGAATGGTCAAGATTAAGCAATGGGTTATCTTATTTTATTGTTTAAACTTTAAATGACATTGACCTTTTATGTAGTGTTGATTTTTTACCATTGATTATTGACTCAGAGGAGGGGATCTCTCCTTGTAAACTGCTCCTCTCATGTATCTGTGCATACATATTTGTTTAGAAATATGAAAGAACAATTTTGGTTGAATCCACCCATTTTCAGCGACGATCAATTTTCAATATCACAGATGACTTCAATTTGTATAATTTTTCTGAGGTTTGATCCAAACTTTTCAATGCAAAAATGAAAGAAATAAAACAGTTAGTTGACATATTTTAGACACTTCAGTCACTTCCATCCATCCACACTGCCGAAAAATTGGAGAACGGAGAATGTGGGGTAGAGATTGATGAATGATTGTCTTGCAGTAACTTGTCCTTTAAGATGATCAAGGATTGCTTCCCTCAATTTAGTCTCAACTTGACCTGACCTCCATTGTATTTACGTAGTGTAGCTTATTCCTTTGAGTGACTCATTGAAAGACATGTAATGATATACAATAACTAATTGTATTTACATAGTGTAACTTCTTTCCTTCCAGGTAGGTGATTTACTGGGAAAATATCCAGACCTTATGGAGGGGTTTAATGAATTTTTGTCTAGATGTGAGAAGAACGGTAATATTCAAAACTAATTTATTACTTTATGTAAAGTTTAAATTTATGAAATTGTTTCTAATTAAGTCCAATCTTGCAGATGGATTCCTTGCTGGTGTAATGAATAAAAGTATGTTAAACATTTCTTTTTGTTAGCGTTGTGATAGAGGCTCCCATTTTTCTTGTTATGCTCTTTGGCTCATTTGAACAATTTCATCTTCAACTTCTGGTCCAAAAAATTTTGACTGTTTTAAATTCTTTAGAGTCCTTTTGGAACGATGGGCATGCACCTAAACCAGCAAAGGTAGAGGACAAGGATAGAGATAGAAATCGAGATCATGATAGGGATGATGGGGTTAAAGAAAGAGATCGTGAACTCCGAGAAAGGGACAAATCTGGTGCCTTCATCAACAAGGATGTTTCAGGTCCTAAGATGCCTCCATTTTCCAGCAAGGATAAGTATTTGGCAAAACCTATAAATGAGCTGGACCTTTCTAATTGTGAGCAATGCACTCCCAGCTATCGTCTCCTGCCAAAAAATGTATTCTTGCTTTACTAGTCTCTTGGTTTTTTGTCATATTATAATGGAATCTGCGAGATTCTCCTGCTGATTGAGTTCATGTTTTTTATCTGTGCTCACACAGTATGCATTACCCTCTGCTAGCCAGAGAACTGATCTTGGTGCTGAACTGTTGAATGATCAATGGGTCTCTGTCACTTCAGGAAGTGAAGATTATTCTTTCAAACACATGCGTAAAAATCAGTATGAGGAGAGCTTGTTTAGATGTGAAGATGACAGGTTGAAGCTTGTCAGAGATTCTTATTTACCCCTTTGAAATGCCTATTTTATTGATAAGTTTTTTATTGACTGAAGTCGCCATTGCTGTATTGTTCTGCTTTTGGTTAATTTTGGCATTGCTGTGTTGATTAACGGATGTAATTTTCACATGCCTACTAAAAGTGCAAACTGGCATTTGCTGATTTTTTTTCATCTTTGCTTTCAGGTTTGAACTTGATATGTTGTTAGAGTCTGTGAATGTGACAACCAAGCGAGTAGAAGAGCTCTTAGAAAAGATCAATAATAATATTATTAAAGGAGATAGTCCAATTCGTATTGAGGAGCACTTGACAGGTTATAGGATTTCAGTTTATCAATGGAATTTCTCAGAGCATAAATATGCAGTCAGATGGTTTTTTTTTTGGAAGTTTTTCATGTTCTGATGGGATTCTTTCCTCTGTTTTTTCTTTTAGCCCTAAATCGAAGGTGCATTGAACGATTGTACGGTGACCATGGACTTGATGTAATGGAAGTGTTAAGAAAGAATTCACCTCTAGCTTTGCCAGTCATATTAATCCGTTTGAAGCAGAAACAGGAAGAGTGGGCAAGGTGTCGTGCTGATTTTAATAAAGTTTGGGCTGAAATATATGCTAAGAACTATCACAAATCTCTCGATCATCGTAGCTTCTACTTTAAGCAACAGGATACAAAAAGCTTGAGCACAAAAGGTAACTGATTACTTTGCCCTTCAATAATATGGGCTGAATGAGACTTTTAAATGTTTAAATAACAGAGTCTGCCTTTAGGCTGCAAAAATATTAACTATGTAGGAGATCATCCTCATTCTATTGTATTCAAAGTTGCTTTTCTGTTAACTCCTCTATATTTTTTGAGGTTATGTCTTCTCTTTTCTGTTGCAACCACCCCCTCCCCTTAAAAAAAACCTTAGTTTTAACAATTCTATGTGCATATTGTGTACCAAAACATGCATTTGGCTTGAATCTTAATTATATTTATTGATTACATCATAGCGTGGTTTTGGTGGATATTTTTTTTTAAATACAATGGACTTTTCTGTATATGTGGGATGCAAGAATCCTTTTCATTCACCTGATTCTATTCTCTTGCTATGCAACCTACAGCTTTACTGGCTGAAATCAAAGAAATTAGTGAGAAGAAACGCAAAGAAGATGACGTTCTTCTTGCAATTGCAGCTGGAAATAGACGGCCTATTATTCCAAATTTGGAATTTGAGTATCCTGATCTAGATATTCATGAAGATCTGTATCAACTTATAAAATATTCTTGTGGAGAAGTTTGTACAACTGAACAGTTGGATAAAGTTATGAAGATTTGGACAACATTTTTAGAACCCATGCTTGGTGTGCCTTCTCGACCCCATGGTGCTGAGGATACAGAAGATGTTGTCAAGGCTAAGCTTAATTCTGTCAAAAGTGGCGCTGTAAGTTTTGCTGACAGTGATGGCAGTCCTGGTGTAGGGACAAATATAATGATTCCAAAACAATCAAATACATGTGAAAATGTGGATGAGAGTATTCCATTAGAACAATCAGACTCTTGCAAAGCATGGCAAACAACCAAGGACAGCAGGGTTAAAGAAGATAACTGTGTTGATGCAGACCATAATGCACGTAAGACTGAAACTTTGGGCTATAGTACACAGCATGATGGAATGCATATTAATGCATCCATGCCTGATGAAGGATCAGCAGTCAGCAAGCAAGACCATTCCAATGAACGGTTAGTGAATGCTAATGCCTCAATGGCTTCTGGAATGGAACAAAATAATGGGAGAACAAACATAGATAATGCATCAGGTTAGCAACTTGCTTTAAGGAAAATGACACACCTTAGTTACTCTACCATTTCTTTTAAAGACTTTATCATTACTTTCTCTTTTGATGATCTTCAACTGTTACTTTCTGAAAATTAATGTAGCTCTGAGATACATCTTTTCTTTGCAAGGGCTTACTGCTACTCCATATAGACCTGGTAATGTCGCTGCTGAGGGAGGACTCGATTTACCTTCGTCAGAGGTACATCATAACTCCTTGAATAGTTTGTGTTTCTCTTTTCAAGTTAAAGTGCATATGGTCAGGATTTAACTTAATCAATCTTAGCATGTGCTGGAAGGAAAGAAATATATATTTTGTGGATTTTGAAAGGACAAAGGGTTGTTTTTTATGCATGAGTCCTTCTATCTCATTTTTATATGCATACTCCTAATTGCAGTGTGCCCTGCAGTTAACTAGCAATCAAAATCAATTGACTTACTGACTGGAGTTGTTATATTTAGAACTGAAATTTCTATAACTGAATTTTGCTGTCCTTGAATTCAGTGGAGTTGATTGTCTATTTTTCTTAAAAGTATGTTTGCCCTAATTATGGAGCGTGTGGCATGTTAATGGTTTATCATTAGTATTATTATCTTTCAACAGGAATCCAATCATGTTAATTCCTAAGACTTCAATGTTAAGACCTAATTTATTGGCTTTAAAGGCTCTGTGTCGAGAATTCATTCCCTTCCTACCTATGTTTATGGGACCATTACTAGTGATCACCACGCTGCTGGAAGTCTCAGTAACCTTCATCCTGCTAGTATTTTCACCATTCTATCGACGCTTGCATCTCAGATCCTTTTTGAATCTTAACTTTCATTTCTAGATGTTGAGGTGCATTTGAGCCTATATGCAAGGAGCAGTATTATATTAAACTTGGTCTATATAGTTGAGTACTGAGTAGGTGTTAATATGCTCATGCCTTTTTAAGACTGGATTTCAATGTTTTTCTTTTTCTCCTTCAATGCTTTTGTTACTCTTCCACTATCTGAATATATTATTGGCCAAGGCATCATTTGCTGTAAGGCACTGAAAGAATTCTTTTTTTAATCATGACATAGGGTGGTGAATCTACAAGACCAGCTACACCCACAAATGGGGCCATCACTGAAGGCAACAAAGTTCACAGATACCGCGAAGAATCTGTTGGACACTTCAGAAGTGAAAGAGAAGAGGGTGAGCTATCTCCAAATGGAGATTTTGAGGATAACTTTGCAGTTTATGGAGATAATGGCTTAACGGCAGTAGGGCATAAAGGAAAGAATGGTAGTGTGAGTATGCAATACCAAAATAGACATGTAGAAGAAGGTTGTGGCGAGGCAGGAGGAGAAAATGATGCTGATGCTGATGACGAAGGTGAAGGAAGTCCTCACAGGTCATTAGAGGACAGTGAGAATGCTTCTGAAAATGGTCATGTTTCAGGAAGTGAGTCTGCTGATGGTGAGGAGTGTTCTCGAGAAGAGCATGAAGAGGATGGGGAACACGATGACCATGATAACAAGGCTGAGAGTGAAGGTGAAGGTGAAGGGATGGCTGATGCCAATGATGTGGAAGGATATGGAACCTCATTGCCATTTTCAGAACGCTTTTTACTAACTGTAAAGCCTCTGGCAAAGCATGTTCCCCCAGTGTTGCATGAGAAAGAAAGGGTTTCACGAGTTTTTTATGGAAATGATTCCTTTTATGTGCTTTTTAGGCTTCATCGGGTAAGGATCACACTCTCTCTCTCCACACACATATGGACATATGGATACATATATGTATATAGGAGAATGCTAACGTCCTCACTTTTATGTGGAGGTAAGCTCCTCCACATTTTGTGTTGGACAAAATACCATTTCTCTTTGAAAAGCACAATAATTGCAAGGGCATTTAGGTAATTTTATCATAACAGAAATATCTACAAACTTGAATTTCACAAAACAATTTTAATTAAAATATTTTATTTAAGGTATTTAGAAATTTGTGTTATGATAAAATTTTCTAAATACCCTTGCTTTTGAGAGAGAGAAATTGTTTTTTGGTTCAATATACAATGTGGATGATGCTAATCTTCACACAAAGGTCAGGAGGCTAGCATTCTCCACACACACACACACATATATGAGTAGAGATTCCAGTGCTTATTAATGTCATGTTATTCATTTTTTCTAATCCGATAGACATTGTATGAGAGGATACAATCAGCAAAGATCAACTCATCATCTGCTGAAAGGAAGTGGAGGGCTTCAAATGATGCAAACTCTACTGATCTGTATGGCAGGTGACATGTCTAATAAATGTTGCATTCTATTACAAATTTGAAGATAGCTGTGAATATCTAAGCAAGACTGAGGGCCTAATTTGTGCTACAGATTCATGGCTGCCCTTTATAATCTACTGGATGGTTCTTCTGACAACACGAAATTTGAGGATGACTGCCGTGCTATTATTGGAACTCAATCATATGTCTTGTTCACGTTAGACAAGTTGATATATAAACTTGTTAAACAGGTCACATGCACAAGTTTATCTTTCTCTTAATCGTTTCCACACCATTTCATCTTCCTTTCCAGTCCTGAAAGGTCTCTATTTATTTCAGCTTCAAGTTGTTGCCACTGATGAGATGGATAACAAGCTTTTGCAACTCCATTCATATGAGAAATCAAGAAAACCTGGAAGATTTGTTGATATAGTTTATCATGAAAATGCACGTGTTCTTCTTCATGATGAGAACATATACCGTATTGAATGTGTAAGTTCATATTGCTTTTGCCTCTTCTCTACTTGGACCAGCTTTTGAATGGAATTTTATATAGAAACTGCTATATGTTTTGTTTGACATTGTTTTGCGGTCATGCAGTCATCTACACCGACAAGATTGTATATTCAACTGATGGACTATGGACATGATAAACCTGAAGCAACTGCTGTATCGATGGACCCTAACTTTTCAGCCTATCTGCACAATGACTTCCTCTCTGTTGTTCCTGAAAAAAAGAAGTCAGGGATCTACTTGAAGAGGTATATAATAAGTAAGGAGAATTGGAGGTGCTTTTGCATGCTAAACATCTGGAGCTTGTAGGTAAATTTTTTGTATTTATTTGTTTATTTTTGCAGGAATAAACGCAGATATGCCTGTGGTGATGAACTTTCAAGCCTGGCCATGGAAGGACTAGAAGTTACTAATGGTCTGGAGTGTAAGATAGCTTGCAATTCATCTAAGGTATTTTGTAAAACATTTATTTCTGCATATTCTGTAAATGTACAGCTTTTTCCCTACGTCTTATGGTTTTGATTTTGCACATTTTGCTGATATATTGCAGTTGATTAGTGTATAATGTCTGTTTGGATTGTCTTTCTGAATTATCCCTCTTCTCTTTTATCCTTGGAACACATTGCATGTTGTTAGGTTTCGTACGTTTTAGATACTGAAGACTTTTTATTTCGGATGAGAAAGAAAAGGAGACCTTTGCTTCAGAACAGCTCATACCATGAACAGGCAAATCCTTCAAACATTTGTTTGAGCAGAGTACAGCGGTTCCGCAGATTGTTTTCCATTACGTGATTTTATTCATTTTGAGCTGCAGATGGTATGTACTATTCCTTAATTTTAGGCTTCACATTGTACTTCCACTCATACAGATGCAGAATGCATAATGTCAAGACTTTCTTATTACAATTGACATGCTCTGTGATTGTTATTAGTTATTACCATAGACATCAGTAAGCCATTTCCAAGGTTTTAAATTTGAGACAATCTGTGCACATTAATCACTGTAGAATTCTTACGCTGACAACCAACTATAGCTCTTGTGCCAATTCCCCCCTCCCATTTTCTTTTTCTTATTCCCCTATGCAACTTGATGCATATATGAGCACATTCTTGGAAGTGAAATGGGGAAGTGGAAAATGTAATTTTTCTCTGTTCAAAGCTTTTATTAATAATTTAAATCGAAATGTTAGTGAATAGTTTTGGTTTTTATAAAATGAAACATCTAATGAGAAGCACATTTACAGAGGTTGTCCTCCCATTCAGTGGTTTGTGCACGCATCATTTACAGAGGCACCAGATAAGAAGCGTATCGCATTGCAGGCAGAGGCACCAGATAAGGATGCTTTTCTGAGATTATGTTTCTTGTATTCTCACATTTCAATACCAGCAACCAAATAAGGCTTAAAGAACGGCAGATGTGGCGGCTGACGGTTGTATACTGTAATTTGGTGGCTGATGAGTCACAATCATGTAAATAGAGGTAATCTGTGATGTAACTAGATAGATGACGTTTCATTTCATTCATCCATATTTTTATTATCTTTAATTACGGCCTCCCTTACCCTCTTCTTTACCCTTTTAGCAACTGCTACTTTCTTTTTGGGCTTATTAACAATCATGAAATATTCTGTGACTGCAGTTGGCCTCCAGTTTTAGAAAACGTTGTCCATGGGACACTCGGGGTCCACTTGATACTGTTATTTTTTTTTTTTTTACCTTTTTCATAATTGAATTTAACATTGAATACTGATACCTCAACCCCCCCCCCCCCCCCCCCCCGCGAACATAACATTTTAATATAGCTTCACAAAGGCACTTGATTTAGCTTAGAGAATGCACAAAATTGTTTTGATTTTAAACTATGGTACCGTGGTTTATGGGTGATGCCCGATGCATATTTGGCGAGGCTAATATGGGCAGCCAGTTATTCATGTTTGTAATTTTACTTTGAATAGTCCTACTTAAAATTTTAAATGAAATGTGTGAATTGCAAGAAAAATGCCCTGTACTTTTCCTCCTCTTTTTCCCTTCTGGGTCAACACCCTTTACTTTTCATTTTGTGTGCCGATTGTTCCAATGTTCTTATTGGGCCCATCCAAATTCAAAAAGCTCAAGAAAGAATGAATTGGCCTGGTTCATAAATAAAAAATGAACTAGTCCAAAAAAAAAAACAATGAAAAGGGGGCTTGGTTCGATATTAATCCCTAAGTTTGACAAAAGAAAAAATAATAATAATAAAAAAAAACATTTCATGGACTCGCATGTTCATCATTCAGATCTTAAGTGGCAAAAGAAATTTTCAAGTGGCTTGGTTCAATATTAATCCTTAAGTTTGACAAAAGAAATAATAATAATAATCGATATATTTGTCAGGTGAATAATGGGTTATTTAACATTTCATTGACCCGCATGTCCATCATTTAGATCTGAAGTGGCAATTCCTTCCTACTTGTGGCCTATCCCAGCAAAAGATACCATCAGACCAGGATTTGTTACCTAGCACGCCACCCAAATTGGAAAGGATTTTTCATTATGGAAAAGAGAGCGATGCTCAGTTTATATTGTTTCTTTTTTAATTTTTCAAGTGCTCTTACTTTGTTGCCTATTAGTCAATAACTAGTATTAAAACAATCCTGCCTGTGCTCATTTTCTTCCCGTTCTCCAATTAAAGATAATTCATTCTAATAACCAAGTGTTAACCAACGGGGTTTGCGTCGGTTTGCAATTGGGTCAAAATGTAAAAATATTAGAAATGAAAATTTCAAAAAATTGCAGTAGAGGAATTTACGGAGCTTAGAACTTGAATGAAGATCATTGTATTTTATATTTTCTTCTCATTTCTATACTACTTTTTAATGTAAATTATGATTTTTTATTGTTGGTTTTTATTTTTGTCAGTCTTGTATAAGATATCATAAGCTTATAGTTAAATTTGAAAGAGCTTGATGATGATAAGACAACGACAACCGAAATGAAGATAGTACTTTAATGAATTATAGAGAACTTTTGCAATGTTGCAACGGTGCCGAACTTTTAATTTGAATTTAACCTTTATAACTTGACACGAATTTAGATGCATGAATGTTTACTAAACTTGATTAATAATGGGTCATGACTTTAGGATCGCGTACTCCTATATTTGACCACTATTGAATTAAAAAAAAATGCAAGTCATATGAACTTGTGTAATTCTTTATATTAGGAGTTTAGGACAGTGCATGGTCTCTATTTTTTCTCTTATTTTTTTCACTCTTTTCCAACATTAGTTTGAATTTATATGTAAACTTTTTAATCTTAAGATATTATTATGTCACTAATTTCATATTTTTAACATCATATTGTATCTTTTTCAATTATGTTAGTCAATAATAATAATAATAATTATTATTAAACATGCAATTCAACTAGTGAGTTGATCTGGATAAGAAAATGCCTTAAACAAGTTAATGTGCTATCCGGGTTGAACATCTATGCGATGTAGTAATAGCTCCATATAAGCTGAATAATTTGTGGGTGTATGTATAATCTAACAGGCAAATTGCTTCCTTGTCCTTTTTTTTCCTGTGTTAGTAAAATGCACAACTAATTTGCTAAGGCAACTACTCAAGAACAACTTTAATACTGTTGGAAATAATTATATATCATTTACAAATACAACAGCAGAGGCAGAGTGACTAACCAGCTAGTTCACTTATTGGAGGCCGGTCCATGACATCGGCTGCAGCTACTGCATTGCGCTGCAAGAGTGGGTCAATATCTGGCAATTTTGGAATCTGAGCTAATAGATCAATGGTTCGTCGAAGGAGGCGAGCTAAATCACCTTCATCCATTGCACATTCCATCATTATTTCTCTCCAAGTCAACCCAGAAGCCCAGGCTTCAACCATTCCAGAAAACTGACTATCTAAACTGCAAGGTATTGTTACCCCATGTTTCTCCTGAATTTGAAACAGGGCGCTTCTTTGCTCATCTAGGAAACTTATTATATTAACTACAGTTGTAGAAGGCTCATATAGATAGCTGTTATTTTTCCAGGGTCGGAGTTTGATACCCTCAGAAACCAAACTTCCACAGACTGCAGCAAGTTCTGCAGGCTTTAGTTCTAACAAAATTTTATTGCGAAGGACCATTGCAAGCCATAGCTCATTTTCTCCTCGAATTGCCGCAGCAGTTTCACCAAGCGGAAATATGATGTGTGTGTTGATATCTAAAGCCCTGGTTTCACGTATGACATTGCTAACCTGCAGAAACTCCTTCCAACCTGAGGGTTCAATTTGCTCTATCCGATTGATCAAACGTTTAGACCTAGTCTTCAGTCGTTTAATTTTATCCTCGGTAAATTTGGCAACGTCTATGATTTTCTTATATTCTTTAAAGCCATCAGTACGTGCTATCTTTTTCTTCAAGCGTGCAACTTTATTTCTTTGTTCCTTGTAATGTTCAATGGCGTCCTGGTAGGATTGAGACTTTTGTAGTAGCTCATCATTTTCAGAAAAACTACTCAAAACAGGAACATTTAAACTCCAAGACCATGTCTCTAGAGATCCTTCCATGAACCACAAACCACCAAGTTCTGAGTGAGCAAGCTTATCCCACTTCATCTCCTCCTTATCAAGGAGCATACTCATAATTTCTCGAGGCAGAGCATCCCCTTGAGCTAATGCAACATTAGGAAAGCCTATCTTATATATTGTTTTGATCCATTTTTCTGTAAATAGATACCAAGAGTTATCGGAACCAAGAGCCACATAATATGATGGTTCAAGATCTTTATTCAATTCAGAATCAGTATCACTCGGCTCCACTTCTACTAAATTTAATGCAAATGAATCATCAGAAGAAACCACATTCTTGAGCTTTGAAGCATAAAGAGAGTCAACCTTCCCCAAAAATACAGTGGGCACTGAATGTTGAACTCCTTCAGAATCTTTGTACTGCAAGCATAAAAATGGTAGATGTCCACTTTCAGACTCTTCCAATAAAGGTTTCAGGGCAGAAATTCTCTTTGCTTCCAACTGTTTTCGCAATTCACTTCGAACACGTTTTTCTGCCCTTAATTCTTCCTGTAATTCTGCAATTTCCTTATATTCCACCTGTGATAAAGACTTCCTGCTTTTTCTATCTATGGCCTCATCACTGATTTCTGATGTCAGAAACTCAATTTCTTTCTCAATTTTGGTAAGTTCCTCTTTAGCAGCCAGCATAACATTGCTACCAACATAATTACCAAAACTCTGCTCAACTAACTTCCTAGCTTCTTCCAAAGTTCTACCTGATGCAGAAGGTCTTGTGTCACTTGATTCATTTGACCTATGAATGGCTTTTACACCAGCTAGAAGATTCAAAACCATTCCATATGATGCAGTAAACTGTGACACTAGAGGCTCAAGTCCAGAAAATAGAATCTTGCAGCACTCTTCAGCACCTTCATAAGGAGTCTGGACAAGAACTACATGACCATGTTCATCAGTGCCCCTGCGTCCAGCACGCCCAGCCATCTGAAGCAGTTCATTTGAGCTTAATTGGATACGTCCACTATCACTCCTTTTGCTGAGGGACGAAATAACAGCTGTTCTAGCAGGCATATTTATTCCAGCAGCAAGGGTTTCTGTAGCAAAAACAACCTTGACAAGGCCCCTTTGAAACAACTCTTCTATGAATGCCTTCCACAAAGGCAGACAACCAGCATGATGTGCAGCAACCCCTTGGAGAAGTCCTCTCACAGCTGTTTCTCTTACAGCATCAGGATACTGAATGCGGAACCTCTTCAAGGCTAGTTCAACTTCACTTGTCTCACACTCATCCAAGAGTTTGCAATCTTCAAGATATTGCACAGCAGCATCACAACCCTTCCTGCTAAAAATAAACCATATAGCTGGCAGCATATCCCTTGCCTGAAGGTGCCATAATGTATCAATAACTTGAGGAACCTGAAATTCAATTATAAGGAAGACAAGGTTAATGAGTATGCTTTTAGCCTATATGTGCAATCACAACCCCTATTCATATTCAGGGTTAATGAATGTTTCTTTGACATATGCATATATCCAGATCTCCCCATTACACTTTCAAGTTTCAACATCAAGGTTGAAGTTGTGACAAGGTAAGGAGTATATTACTAATATGATCATATTAAATAAAAAAACACTGAGAATTAATGTAGAGGCCTAACTTGCGAACGACGAATTGCATTCATGTCATTCTTTGAAAGAGGGCGTTCTTCAAACATGCTACCATCACTATCATGGCTTGTGTGAGTTCCACGTTTTCTGGAATTTCTTCTTCTAGACCAATCATCCTTGTGAGGTTTAACTCCTGAACCTTGTAGTTGTAAATAATTGAGTGACAGCTTCCTGTTTACCATTTAATCAAATTTAATAAAAAATAATGATAATAGTCAGTATTGAAGCTTGAATCTGTTAGACAATACATAAAGTGTGTAATAGCTGAATAAAAATTTCAATACTCTCTGGAAATATACTTAATGCTTACACGCCTTCACAACTGATAATTATTATATTTATCCGTCACTTTTTTTTGTTTAATAAAAACAACAAGCAACACAATTTGCCACCAATTCCACTGCCCTTACCACCACCACCATCACAATCATTGGTATATTGTTTTCGGACACAAGTATTTAAGAAAATCATTTAAGCTGCAAGCATTATTCATGAATTATCACCTCACCATCAGCAAGTTGCTGCAACCAGGTGGTCATCAGACTCATCACTATCATCGTCACATTTGTTTTTTTAATAGATGAAAATCCAAACAATTGAGTTCCTTACAATGGCTATTAAGTGAAATGTTTACTAAGCACCATGCTCCATGCCCTTTAGAGCAATCAGATCCCTGCTAATTCAAACCCTTTTATCATTCTCTAGTGTTGCAACTACTGCCAGTGGTAATTATCACCTCCCCCATTAATGTCATTATAGTCATTGCGATCCCCACCAAACAATGCAACCTTTCATATATCATACAACCAGCACTCTTAATTCAGTTCCCCTAAATTCACTAATGTTTATTTTTTATCACAGAAACTGAATATTTCCCGCCCTTCCACATGGATGGGAGTAGGAAACAACTATCTTTCAATATAAGGAATTAATGAAAGGTAAAATTCATTAAATATGGATGCTAGCAAACTTCAATGCTGCTCAAGAACAAAAGGTTATTCATTATGCTGCTAACCTAATTTTTCAGTAACAGTTAATACAACCACTTCCATTGAAAAAGTACCACTCGCCCAC
Organism: Gleditsia sinensis; assembly: GCA_037074535.1. Lineage (NCBI taxonomy): Eukaryota > Viridiplantae > Streptophyta > Magnoliopsida > Fabales > Fabaceae > Gleditsia > Gleditsia sinensis. The sequence goes on from CM073471.1 coordinate 8,253,565, forward strand.
ACATTCAAACCCAAAAGCAAGAAGACCAAAAAAAAAAAAGAAGAAAAAGATATATTAAATGTCATTGCTAGATACCACAAGCACCTTCCTGGAACAAGCGTGACAATTAGCAATTTCCAATTTTCAAGAAATTGACATGGATGGCAAGTGAAAACAAATAAAACTACACTTTACCAAGCAACTGATTGGGTGACTGACATAGAAGTATGTGAAAAACAAATAACTAAACTGATAAAATGCAATGAGGATTCCAGTTAGTACCTATTCATACGTGTTCCTTTCTCATCAAGTAATGGTAATAAAGATGTCTTTGTGGAGAAATGCCAAGTCAATGGAACTGGGCGTTTTGATGATGTTACTAACTCTGTTTTACCATGAATCTGAAAGCAACACATAATTATCCTCAGAACAATAGATCACTCTAGCAGTTGCAGGTGAGGTTGCAAAGTGAATCTGGCCTTGGTAGACAACCAAATAAATTGAAAGAAAATTGGAGTTCATATACTATTTGAGTTTTGTTACAAGATACATTTCCAACAGTAAATACAGCGAAAATGTGATGTTATTTGTTGGGCCCTCTACTTGTTTTCCACTTACTTCACAGAAAGTGACACCAGAGTCAGAGAAGTGGTTTATCAAGGAAGATAATTTCAAAGAAAATGATTTATTTACTCATCTTTCTCTGCACACAAAGTCTGAAAAAATTCCCAATATCCAAAAGTCGGATATCAATCAAGCATCATATCAATTTTCTCAGTATTGTTTACTTAAACAATAAATAATTGGCAAGTCCAAGCATCCAAACAAGGCTTCAAAACCCAAACTATTCATTACTCCATCAAAATGGTTGACTGCAAAAATCCTTAGCAACAGCATGATGTTTGGGCAAATTTCAAATGCATTCAAATCTCAATATTTATAAATTTCAAATTTGAGTTGTGAATAATCTTTTGATGTCTTTAGTTAGAAGTGGGGGGAAGCCTTCCTTGGTGACGCAGCCTTTGTATGATGTTTTGTCAACTGTTAAGTGCTTTCGGCTTAAGAATTTATGCAAGTTCTTGAAACTTAGCATTTTATCAAATACAATAACAACTCATAGAGTCCATATGCTTCAACAAAATTGACAGTTCCTTCACCTCTTGTGTGAGACAGGATTGTTTTGTTAGCCTCTGTAGTCTGTAGGTTTCAGATCGTGGGTTTTATAAGAGAGTTTCTTTGTCTATTACGTGAAGTGGTGAAGGGATTTGTTTACTCTCTTGAGCTGATATCTTCTTTCTTCAATGTTTTCTTTTCCTGTGAGGACTCCAGATCCTCCATCTTTGTATTGCTTTTCTCTCTTAATGAATTATTTCTTATTACAGAAAATAAATAAATAAATAAAACATGTTGAAAATGTCTTTAAAGTCATCCCAATGCCTTGTGTAATTGCAATAGACATCAATGACCACCGGCATAATTTGAGTACCTGACCAATCCAACCAGCTAGTTCATCTGGATTCGCAACAGTTGCTGACAGACAGATAAGTTGAACTTCTTTGGGGCAATATATAACCTGTAGTGATTGGGCACATAGCATGATTAATGCGAGAGAACTCATGTAAGCTATGTATTAAGAAAAGGCAACAAATTATGCTTACAATCTCTTCCCAGACTGTACCACGAGAAATGTCACTAAGGTAATGAACCTCATCCAAAACAATCACGTCAACATGGAAAAGTCCACTTCCAGAAGAAGCATTACCAACACTGCATGAAGAGATGCAATTAACTAGCACTCATATGTTCAACAATTAGCTTGACTGACAAAATAAGGCTCGGGAAGAGAAACTATCTTTTACTCTTCTAGACAACGTAGCTAGCTATATTGAGATGTAGAAAGTGGGATGAATTATATACAATTTAGTGTGATATATACGAGTTCAGATGATTGAGATGTAGAAAGTGGGATGAATTATATACAATTTAGTGTGATATATACGAGTTCAGATGATTGAGATGTAGAAAGTGGGATGAATTATATACAATTTAGTGTGATATATACGAGTTCAGATGATAACAATAATAATAACATCGTCAAAATCAAATTACCAAAACTGGAAAAGAAAATCATAGAACTGTAACTTTTTCATGGCGCAAAATAACATATAGCATGAATATTTTTCACGTGTTGTGCTTAAAATTTAACATAAGATTCAATCCCACGTTTCAATTAGGCTCGACCTTACACACTGGATTCAATCCAGTGATATTAATAATAATATACCTACACATTATGGAGCCCACATTTTTACAGCACAATGTCAAAGTATTCAGTTTGTTGCTAAGTTTATATCCAAGTATATATACAATGTACCTCTGATACAACATGTTGCGTAATATCTCTGTAGTCATGATCAAAACCTGAGCATCCTTGTTGACTGCAGAATCGCCTGTAAGAAGGCCAACATTGCTGTCGCCAAAAGTCTCCCTAAAATCAACAATTCAGGAGCGACTATTTAACCCCAAGTATAATAATGCTAAGTCTCTCTTTCTCACACACATGCAAAGGCAAAATCAATTAAACACCCTAATATTTGCTATTTCACCAATACCGGAATTCACGAAATTTCTGATTTGACAATGCCTTGAGTGGAGTGGTATAGAATATTCGCCTTCCTCTAGCTACTGTTGCCACCCCAGCAGCTTCCGCAATCAAAGTCTTCCCACTGCTTGTCGGCGCAGAAACCACAACTGAAGAACCTCTTAGGAATGCTTGTATTGCCAGACGCTGCCAAAATCCCAACCATCATAATCAATCACTTGTACTAGAAAGCGATCAGAAAAACGGAAACCTCAGAAGACCTGAAAAGAAAATGACGAGCTGCAATTATATAGAACCTGGAATTTATCAATACGGAAATCGTAAACAGAAGCGAGCTCATCGACGTCGATGATTTCCTCGCCAAACTCTCTAACTTCGTTGCAGAGCTTCTCGACTCTCTGCCACTTGAATCCGTCATGCCGAATTGTCTCATCCCCAACCACGTCATTGTCATCATCGCCTGATACGATGCCGTCAGAAACATCGCCGGAAACGTCGTCGTAATCATCGGCAGCCACGTCGTCAGCGTCGTCTTCGTCTTCGTCGTCATAGTAATCCTCCTCTTGTTCTGCATCGGAGGCAAGTTTCGATGTGATATTAACTCTTCAATTCTGTCACTCACAGAGCAGCTATCGTTTAATAATATTTTTTATATTTTTTATAATTTTTCTTTAACAGCAATGACATTGTTTAAACACCTCTGTACAAACAACATTATCTTCTCTTTCAAATAGTTAAATGAGTATATTCGTAACAGACTAAAAGTATTAATTTAAATTAGAGATTTTATCTCTCATAGTTTTAACTTTTTGTATAATTTATATAAAATTTTAATCGATGTTATTAAATATTTTGTCATTTATGCTTTTTTATAAATACTACAATATATAACAAGCAAGTTTTTACTTTTTATTATGTGTTTAGTTGGCTTCTATCTTCTATGTCAAACCGGTCCACCATAAAACAAAGTTTTGATGTGATATTATGCCAGTGATATCAAATAATTCGGTTACTTGTCAAGCTTGTTGTGCGTGTGGACATTTGATCATGAGGTGGGTTAGAGACTCCTTAATTCTGTCACACATTGAGCAGCCTTCATTTAGCAATATTATTTACTTTTTATGCAGTTTTTCATTGACAACAATGACGTTGTTTAAGCACCTCCATATAAACAATATTACTTTCTCTTATAGCTATATTTTTCATATCTTTCTATAGCTGTATAATACAGTTTCAAGCACTACATTGATGCTCTCTCAATAAAGGATTTTCATAGCTACATTTTTTATTATATAAGTTCCGTGCTTGCAGTGGCACCAAAGCACTTTATTTTCCTTTCCTCTTGGCTACTTGAGTAGGATGTCTTCTGTCGTGTTTTCATCAATGTGTTCTTGCAATTTGCTTGCAATCTACAACCCATGTCTTGATCCGTGAAGTTTCTCAGCTCCTCCACCATTGTTAGGTGGTTTATAAATTATGTGCAGCATACTCTCAGGGAGCCAAGGGTCTCCCGTTGTTTGTAGTGTGGTGTTACGCCCTATATACCACCTGCACGCTTGTTGTATTGCTCTTTTTTTTTTCTTTTGCAATTATATTACTCCATCCCTAATAAGGATTGGTGCGCCCATATTAGCTTCTATAAAATGACATGTTGAGTAGTATTTAGCTTTACAAAACTTGCAAAAAGATTATGCGGAGTCTAAGGATAGCCCCCAAGCCATTTCAGCTATTAAGATTATGTTGGTGGCTTTTGAGTCTCTTAATCTCAGTCTTTCTTCCTTCTTACTTTTGCAAAGTTTTTTCCATCTTGTCTAGCATAATCTAACTCTTAAATTATTATCAAAACAAAAAAATTGTTTCATCACATTAGTGAATTCATGACAAAATTTAGTGGGTTGAATAAAATATAACACAGCATATGTGGAAAATGCACTGATAATAAATTTGATTAATGTTATCTTCCTTGCACATGACAACTTTTTTTTTTCAGCTTGCAATTCTTTTTTTCACACTCTGTTTAATATAGCTGAATGTTTCAAATTTAGATATGTTGATAAAAAATAGTAGACTGAGATATTTATCATAAAATCTAATATTCTCTATTTTTTAAGGAGTTGGCGTAGGGATTATGATGATTTCAAAATTAATACTAATTTATGAACAATTAATGATAATTCATGAATTTTGAAAAGAGAAAGTCTAAAGATACACTTTAATTTATATAATTTAAGAATTTTAAAAGAATATAATTAATATTATAAAAAATTAAAATAAGAAATTCTAAAAAATATATTTGAATTCAATGAATTGTAAAATTTTAAAGAATATATTTAATATTATTAATGTGATTCATTGTTTAATGACTATGATTAACAAGTATGGTGAATAAATGAAAATTTATGGGATGTAAGTTGTTGTGACAAGTGATATTCCTACATTAAATATAAAAATCTTGAACTTTATATATATATATATATATATATATATATATATATATATATATATATATATATATATATATATATATCCATTGGTTCTACAAGTAAGGTATGTAAGATATAATGCCTGACTGAAAATAGTAAGTTAATTACTTATAGAAAATGTTTCTCTTAATTGTATGAAATCCATTCTATAATATTTGAATTTTATATTTTATAAGAAGGATTGTTTTCTATACTAAAAATAAAAAAATGACAGCATCATGTATGATATTATATTTTTATAAATGCATAATCATACATATATTTTTATAGGCTATTTGTTATCTAAATCTATCAGGTATGTTATTGAAAAAAAAAATTGCTGACTTTGTTAAATTTACTATCTAGTCACTCATACTTTGAAAAAAAAGACATGATGAAAGAGGATTGCCTTGAATTTTGATAAATAATAAAAAAAGACATGATGAAAGAGGGTGGCCTAGTCATTTTTAAAGTTTTATTATACTAAAAGGACCTACCTTCTAAATTATTAAATTTTGAGATTGTGCTAATATATTAATTTATTAATTCTATCTATTATGCTTTAAAATCCATTTTCTTTACTATTGTAACTAAGAAATACCATTCTATCTTGTCATATGTTTTACTCATACGAAGCTTGATAGCCATATCAAAACTTTTCTCATTTTTCTTATGTTTCAAGTAATACATCATTTTATGTGCTCTTAAGATATTATTTAAGATGAGTCTTTATATGATAAATATACTTTAGTTGTCACTAATAATTTTATTTATCAAAATTCTTCTCATTTATTTTTTATATTTTAAGTAATATATCATTTTATGTGCTATTAAGATATTATTTAAAACGATCTTTCATCTTATAAATACACCTTAATTGTTACTAATAATTTTATTTAACAAATTTTTCATTATGTTCACTTTGAAAGGAATTTTATAAATAAGTGTGCTTAAACTAACGGGTTTCATCTATATCATGTTACATGAACAAGGACATTTGGAGATTAACACTATACTCCTATGATTAATGTTCCATAGCATTTTCTTGCTTAAAAATTTTGTTTGGATTGAATAGAAATATGTCTTCTCCTGCAATATCTCAATAGTTTTTACAGAATATCTTCTCTGGCCATATGTCTTCTATCATCACCTTGAGCATAAAAAAAAAAAAACAAATTTACGTATTTTAATTAACAGCTATTTATTTATTTATTTTATCTATGACTTTATTTAAAAATTTATGAACTGTTTCGTCTATATCTTTAGAAGCGCTTAAAAATATAAATATTATTATTTTTATATTAAATTTAACACTTAATAACTCTGAATTATATTAAAAAAAATAAACTACAACAATTAGCTATAATTTGGAATACTGATATTTTTTTTTAAATAATTTGACTGCAATGAATTGATTGGTTAAGTACCAACATCGCTAGTTCGTTGAATTGCGTTTTTTATTTCTGCCACGCCCTCCTTAGTTGCTGGCTGGTTTGATTTATTCATTGATAGAACAAAACATCCTAGTTCGTTAGAGCAACTGAATCTCTTCCTATCTAATTACTGACAATGCAGAAAGAAAAAAAAGGAATTGCACACATTCATAATTTTCCCACCAACTGGCGGCGCCAAAAAGTCATTGAAATTTTCCCATTTTGAATCTCTCCCATTCCACTCTCTCTCTCTTTTCCTTCACCTCCCCTTTCTCAAATCTCAATCCTCACCTGGCCTTATAATCTAACCTCTCACAAGCCCATTGGCTATTCTTGGCTTGCTCTGTGAGTAACAAATCGAAATGGCTCTATCTCGCATAGCTTCTTCTTCGTTTCGATCCAATCTTCTGAAACCCATTTCCGCCGCATTAGCCCGCACCCCTTCTCTCCGCCGTTCGATTTCATCTGCACCCGATGACTCCACCACTCTCACCATTGAGACCGCCCTTCCATTCACTGCCCACAAGTGCGATCCACCTTCACGGTCCGTCGACACCAACCCCAAGGAGCTCATGTCCTTCTTTCGCGACATGGCGCTGATGCGACGGTTAGAGATTGCCGCCGATTCCCTATACAAGGCTAAGCTCATCCGAGGATTCTGTCACTTGTACGATGGCCAGGAAGCAGTGGCCGTAGGCATGGAGGCTGCCATTACCAAGAAGGATTGCATAATCACATCTTACCGTGATCACTGTACGTTCATGGGTCGCGGTGGAACCCCAGTGGAGATGTTCGCCGAGCTTATGGGTCGTCAAGCTGGGTGCTCCAAAGGAAAGGGCGGCTCTATGCACTTCTATTGGAAGGAGGCCGGGTTCTATGGTGGTCACGGTATCGTCGGGGCTCAAATACCACTGGGGTGTGGATTAGCTTTTGCTCAAAAGTACTCTAAGGACGAGAATGTGACCTTCGCTTTGTACGGTGATGGTGCGGCAAATCAGGGGCAGTTGTTCGAGGCGCTAAACATGGCCGCGCTTTTGGATCTCCCCGCCATTTTGGTCTGCGAGAATAATCATTGTAAGTATGCACTGATAAAGTAAGGTACTGTCTAAACAGGCTTTCGCGCCTCAATCTGATTCGATTCATTTAATAGACGGGATGGGAACGGCAGAATGGAGAGCTGCTAAGAGTCCTGCTTATTACAAGCGTGGCGATTATGTTGCTGGGTTGAAGGTGAGATCAAGACCGAAATGTTTAATTTGACTTCCGTGTTGAAGTTTCTAAATATTATGCGGCCTCGTAATCTTTATGCTACAATTTTCTGGTGGATGAGTAAGGAAACGTTTTAATGTTTTTCTGATTTGTCACAGCTACAACGTTGTTTTGTCATTTTCAAGGAAGTAACTAATAAATTGTTGAGCAATGATTAATTTAGGTGGTTGAGACTTGAGAAATACTATTGCCTATCTACCCTGATAATTTGTAAATGAAGAGCATGTCTTAAGTGTTCTAATTACAATCATTTTCTGGACTGAAACTGTTACAATATTGGCCCAATATGTTTCTCAAATCATAGTTCTTAAGTATTTTGTGTTGATGAAGAATATAAATTTAATGAGGCAGTTGTTTTTATAGCTATAGAAATGTGAGGGTTCATTGCATATGTGATTTTACCAAGTTTAAACGATATAAGTATAATGCTAATTCCATTACAACGATGTCCATTGTATAATTTAACTCTCCTTGGTGTAAATTTTTTGAACATGTAGTTAAAAATGATTGCAGAATTATTTTAATTATTGTGTTTTTGTATTGTTTATTTCAATAAGATTTCAGGTTAGTGCTTATGTCATGTTATTCTTGTTTTAAAGTTAGCATCTTCAACTTTAGCCCTGATAGCCTCTTCTGAAAGTAAACAATTCTCTAGTTAGTATTTGACCATCTCGTAAAGAGTCTGAATCACGAGGTCTTTTGAATGATGGACACAGTATCCATGGTTCTTTTCTTGTTCTAGTGGTTGATGCTTCTGTGTACTTTCCTCTTCACCTCTTCTCATACTTGGATGTCTAAATATGTGGGATTACGGTGGCTATATGCGGTGAGTTTTGGTTGGACATATATGTTGTTTACAAACTTTATTTAATATATGAGAGACAGTATGTATATGTATGTATGCCTTTTCTGCAGGTATGTGCATGTGTTAACTGAATATAAATTGTAGGCTTTTAAACGGTCTTTATTAATTTTGTGATGAATATTTTCTTTTTGTACAGTTAGATGGCATGGATGTTCTTGCTGTAAAACAGGCATGCAAATTTGCTAAGGAGTATGCTTTGAAGAACGGGCCCATTGTAAGTAAATTATTTGCTGTTATGTATTCTTGAATTTCTTCTTAAAATTAGTTATTAGCAATTGGATATTAGAAGTTAATTGTTCATCTGCTACAACTTGACTGAATTTTTTAGACATGGAGGAATAAACACTGGAAATTAATTGTCTAACAGATCTATTTAGGGCCATATGATGTTCTAGTTTTTACGCCATCCTTTCTTAATGTTTGGGAACCTCAAACAAAAGAGACCTGGCTTTATTACGTGGACAATGTACATCTAATTTTGACTTTTGCCAATTTTTTTTTTTAATCAGCAGTACAGCTAGATTGATATAGATGTACCTAAATTGAAAAAAGAAAAAGAAAAAAAGAAAGAGGAATCTTGTATTATACAAGTAGCTTAAACTGGAAAATTGCTGGCAGTTGGCGAGTTCTAATTGAATTATTGAAGTTTATTTTTCTTCATAGCTTGATTGATTTATCTATCTTTTCGATTATCCTATTTCAGGTTCTTGAAATGGACACCTACAGGTACCACGGCCACTCCATGTCTGATCCTGGCAGTACATACCGCACACGTGATGAGATTTCTGGCGTGCGACAAGTAGGTCATACTCTCCAGCACTAAACATCCTATTATTTTAATTTTTGGGAGTTCATTTTCATCTTTACCTTTTTTTATTGGCTAATATGATTATAGGAGCGTGATCCAATTGAGAGAGTGAGAAAGCTGTTATTGTCTCACGAGATTGCTGCCGAAAAGGAGCTAAAGGTGATTCCATGAAGTTTGAATTCGGGCTTGATCTGTTCATTTGCAAAATGTGATATATTTGAGACTTGATTTTGTATAAGTATTCTTCCTTTCATCTTGATATCAGTGACTAAATTCCATTTGGCGTATTCTTTTCTTTGAAGATGGTTCTAGAATATAACTATATTCTTCATTTTGATGTGGATCATCTGGATTGATGGACTGAAATTTTATGTATGAGATCATTTGAATTGTCATTTTTGTGTAAATTATTTTGGCATTTTGTTTTCGAACATTTTGGTTATATTAGAATAGTTATCATATAATTGATGTCGCATTAGGTTATCATGCAGGTTGGTAGATTTTTATCATGATAGTTACTGTTCAATTGCTTTATTAAACCTATAGCTGCTATTTGTAAGATAAAAATTTGCTTTTTAATTAATTATGAATTTGATTTCATGTTTTTTTTTTCAGATGTTTGCTAAACTCCTTTTTCTATCCCGTGGATTCTAGGAGTTATTTATATGAACAGTCTATCCTATCTCGTAATCTTACTATATTCATGTTTTGATGATACCTTGGAATTTGATGCTGAAGATCTATTTACTGCACGTTTCTTCTTTTAGGACATTGAAAAGGAGATCAGAAAACAAGTTGAGGAAGCTATTGCTAAAGCAAAGGTGAATTGCACATCTTTACTATTTATTCTTTTTACTTACCCTTCTTTTTGGATGAACCCTACTTAAATATCCCATTTATATGCATATCTTTTGGTGGATTGTATGATCTAACATCTGAGAGTTCTGTGTTATTTTTTAATCTGCAGAAGAGTCCAATGCCGGAGCCATCTGAATTATTTACCAACGTATATTCTAGAGGTTTAGGGGTTGAGGTGCGAATTATTTTATCCCTACTCATTACACATTTATCTTTCATATATCACCTTCAAAATACTAAACATAATTTAAATCTAACGTATAAATGATATTTGGCAGATTTGGCACATAATTTTGCTCTGAATTTGAGGAAAATATAGCTAATAATATATGAAAGGACGGCTTAATATCGTTGAGAAGAATTGAATTCATTGGTGTCAGATTGCATCAGTTATCTCTACTTAATTATAGTTGCCTCTACTCTAGTTAATTAACCTATGGTTATTCCCCTTTGGTTAATCTGTAACATAATTAGCTTTGGATTTTTTCTATAGATATTGGATTGTACAGTGACCTCATATGGAGATAATAGTCTGAATATACAGAGCCTAAAGAGCTCCTTTCTTTCTTGAAGAAGTGTTACCTGGGAGCCTGAGATTTTACAAAACATCCATCAGCAAGGAATTCAAAGTAAACTGAATTATCCTTGCCAAACATATATACACTGATGAGGTTCTTTGTTATGCCAGGCACAAGAAGAAAATCATTTAACTGTAAATAAGTTTGTCTCTGATGGGGAGATTTAAAATGAGACTGACCAATCTGTTTGATACCTAATCCAGTGCTATTCCCCATATGAATTTGTTCTGGGGCAACATTATCCACTCTGTGAAACATATTCTCAGAATTTCCAGTAACATGGGTTGTGACTCCAGAGTCGGGTTACTAGGCTGGGTCATACACTGTGGTGGGTGCTGCTTGCATTATCTGTCAGTTGAGGCTGCTTCTGAACTAAATTAGCTTGAGGAAAAGCATCAAATGATTTTTTAGATCACTCAATCCTTTTCTCTTGCACCATGAGCAGGGCTTCTATCTCATTGAACGAGTAAAGCTTCAGTACAAGAGGTAACAGCAGTGATAAATCCATCATACTCTTCTGTAAGTTCATCAAATATAGCCTCTATTTGATCATTAACTTCAGCTGGTGCTCCAATGGACGCCAAAGCATCAATTACCTTTTTTATTTTAAGCAAGTACTCATTGATGGACAAAACCCCCCTTTGTATTTCATAATTGCTATTTTAGTTGCTTCACTAGGCCCTGGTTTGGGAGGCAAACAATGTCTCTAGCTTAGACCAGGTCTGATATGAAAACTCACTCCCAGCCATCCTGGTTAACTTGCCCTCAGACATTGAAGCTAGAAACCAGGACATGAGCAACTGGTCCTGCTGCTCCCAATTCATGTATTCCTCACTGATTTTTCCTTGATTTTCATCTTATTCTGTCCGAAACTTCGGTGGTACTGCATATGCCCTGAGGATGTACTTCTGAAGCTTGAAGCCTTTATTGGTGGCCATGACCTGAGGTTTCCAGGTAAGGTAGTTTTCTTCATCCACCTGTACGGAGACCACATGGATGAAAGTTTGGGGGACAAATTTCAATAGAAGAAATTGGAGATGGTGACAAGTAAGACGTGTTTTCCATTTGAGATGTATCAATCTCTGATACCATGTCAGATTGCATTAGTCATACTGAAAGATAAAAGAAAGAAAGAAAAAAACAAGAGGAAGAAAGGAGCTCTCTGGGCTCTGTATATTCATTTCAGACTATTATCTCCATATGTGGTCACTGTACAATCTGATATCTATAGAAAAAATCCTAAACTAATTCTGCTACAGATTAACCATAGGTTAATTAACTAGAGTAGAGACAACTATGGTTAATTAACTAGAGATAATATAGGAGGTAACTAGATTTAGTTGACCACAGTTAAAATTCATTCCTTTCTCGTTCCAGTTGGATTTGTTTTTCAGTTGAAATTTCAATGTTAGGAAAAAGACGGGATCTTAGGTTTTAAAAGGTGCATGAAAAAGAGATGCAGCTGCAGTCAGTGTTAATTAGTAGATGGTGTGCTTCATTTAACTCTTATGGTTGGGGGTTTGTGAATTGCAGGCATGTGGGGTTGATAGGAAGGAAGTTAGAGTTACTCTGCCATGATTGAGATCTTTGTTCTTCGAATCTCTACCACCCGGAGCATCAGACCAATCAAAATATAACAAAGAAGCTTTCTGGGGTAGTTCATCTCTCTGGCTATTGTTTTGAGTTTTCCCAGCTTGCAGTATAGGAAATAATTCTTCTGTAGCTATGTGGCAGAATACATTTTGCCATGTGATTTTGTAAGAGCTAATAGCCTTGCTCATTACATTTCTGTGATTGATTGTGCTTATAAAGCACGTGGGTGTTCCACAAACTTGAGGAGTTCATTGTGCTTTAACTTCCCTGATTTTGTCTTCCTTCATTGGTGGCAGGGTTTTGCCATACAGGTAGTCACCTGATTTTGGATGTCTTGACTTCAGGTTTCTTCTGACGTAATCTTCAAAATTTTCATGCCTGCAGTTGCAGATTTAATCATTGATACAGATGCCTTGTGTAGCTTTAATTATATTAATTTACTGCATCTCTTCCTGCTTTCCTCCACCATTTTTTTTCTATGGCTATGTTCTGTTCACTGTTGTAGGAACTGAACCGGTAAACCGGACCTGAGTCACATGCTGTTCCTCTTTGGAGCGTTTTAACTGTGAACTTCTAAAATTTTGAAACCGATTGATTTTTTCTGAGAAAAGATAAGTTTAAATAGACCTTGCGAAGCCTATACATAAAAAGTCCATGATGTGAGACAATTGTCATTGCTCAGAGCAATAATATTACCTTTTTCCTTAACCCCATCGATCTGGGACTCAATTTTTTTTCTGCTGTGTAAATTTTTTAATTCTAATGTTCACTACTTGGACTAAAATTCATGGAAGATGTTGGATAATTGCTTTACAGAAAAATTGGAAAAAAAAAAAGGGGGGCTTGAACTTATGATAGAACTTCATGTTTCTTGTAATATACTATACTTTTTTCTTTTTTGACAAGTTGTAATATACTATGCAAAGCTAGGAGGAAGATGGTTCTCTTCCTGTCGTTTGGATTGAAAGCAAAGGCCACTACTCTCATTTCTTCCAGCCAACTCTTTTTTTAGGCGTGAAAGAACATAAAAGTGCAAATTGAATCAGTAAATGGAGCTCATCATATAACGAGTTTTAGAATTTATTTTACTTACAAATTGTTTTGGTTCCAAACTTTGAGTTCTTTAAAAATTAGCAAATGTCAAGTTTCGGGAATTTACGTATGATTCATGTGAGACATATGCTAAGAAAAGGAATGCCGAGCAATAGATTTGATTGTTATTTGAAGTTATATTTTATATAAAAATTTGTGAACAAAAATTCATCATCAGGGCTAATAAAAAATATCAAGCAGCCAATTCTTAGAGCTCATAAAAGTAGCAAGTTTAGTTTGGTTTTTTGTTAATCCATTGGCCTCGTGAAGTGATGCACGAACCCATTATCATTAAGCGGAGCTATAGAAGAATTATGAAATTTAATAATTTTTTAAGGAAATTTTGAAATGAGGAGAGCTTTGTACATACTATCATTTATCTAAAAAGAAAAATAAACTAAAATATGACACCAACATTCCTATTTTATTTTCACATAAATTTTATCAAATTTAAATTTGGTCTCTTCAAAGAAAATCCACCGTCCCCCTCAGAGTAATGACAGGCAGTTTCATTTGATTCCTTCCCAAGGGTTTAGTTTAATTTGGTGACAGTAGTCAATAAAGATTTGTTCTATCCATCGAAGAGTTTTCAATTTGATTTTTATGGATAAATTTTTGTGAATAATAAAATAAATATTCATTAATTAAGTCTTGTTTTAAAATTGAAATATTTAATCTATTTTTTAATTTTTGTCGTCATAAAAAAGTTTAGGTGCAGTGAGTATATAGACAAATCACATGCAGAGACGAGGGAGGGGCGAACAAGAAACCCGCGGGTGTTTCACGGGCGAGCGAGTCATAGTTGATCACCCAAATTCCTGTGATGACGAAATACGAATGAATAGATGGGATCCACGTGCTTCGTACTTTCCTCCACCATGGATATTTCTCTAAACTTCCATTCCCACGTGGCAGCATCTTATGGGAAAGCGAAAGTCACATGAAGACAAAACACCGCCTTCAGATCACTCTCAGGTCGCACTATTGACCTCGTGTACCATCACTCAGAGTATCCTATGCACCCTCAGACCAAAACACCCATTATTATTTTACTTACTTTTGTATCTTTGTGCCTGCCTTCTGCTTTTACTGACACCCATCGCAGAGTTATTCGTATACAGGCAGGCATAAATTATTGTTTTCAATTACCCGTAATCCGGTTTTAACCCCTCCGTTCACACGTGCGGTTCAATACGTGACAGTTTTCAACCCTTTTTTATATTTGTGGACAGTTGTGCGGTGAGCGGGTGAATTGAAGTAGCAAGCAAGAATAGCTTGTGTTGGAAGTTGAACTTTTCGAGACACCGGCTTATATTACAAGACACTATTCGGTGATTGCCAAACAGGGCATTGAAATAATGAGTTTATAAACAATTATAATAAGGTATTAATTTACAACAACTTGGTAGGTGTCCAGGAACTGAAACCAAAATTCAATGTCTGTTTTGAACTTGTAATTATTCGCCTGCCTCCACATATACTATAAAAGCTTCCCTCTTTCCACCTTTCTATCATACCTGTTCAGTATAAAGTTAACATTTAAATAATAAAATATAGAATTTTTAATACCAATTTGGAGCTGCCTTGAAACTTGAACTCTCACGAGGCACTAATTTTTTCATAGAGAAACAAAAAAACTATACAAATATTTAAATTTTTTATATATTAAAACTGTAAAGTTTAACTTACTTATACGAATTTGTAAATATTTTTTCGGACTTTTTTGATTCGCTTACCTGTTCCCTCGAAAAATCCAGAAGCTACACCTGGTAGTTGTTGGAAACAGTTCGTAATGATTAATAAAATTTGGTTTTCATAAGTACGGTTAAATTTTGTTCGTAATTAACAGAGAAAAAAGAAAAGAAAAAGGAAAGAGATGCGTTGCTTAATGCTTTGTGGTTGCTGAATGTGATTCAGCCTCTGGACTTAGAAATGGAGTCAATAATGCATATGATGAAATGTTTGATTATCAGGAACTGTTACGCTTCCAGAGTGACATTCCAATAATAATAAAGTCGGTAGTTACAAGAGAATAGCAGAAAGGAAGAAGCTCGAGCCATCAAACACGTCCATGACACGTTTCAACCGCGTCTACGTCTTCCATTTTCTTAGTCAACCAGCCATGCCCTCGAAATTTCCAGCCACCTTTAGAAAAAAAAACACAAATTTAAATCGTCTTATTAGAACATGATGTTGTATATTAAAATTAATTTTAAATTTTTTGAATAAAATCCATCCATAAAAAAATAAGATAATTCAGTCAACATGCAATCATCGTCATGCCCAGCAAGACACGCCACGGAATCGACATTCTCAGTTAAAGAAAATTCTTATCGACAAAACTTTTAGTATACACATTGACATAAAAGTCATCCTAATTCATTAATTATGAACGTATTGTTTTATTTTCTAAAAAATAAATATTATATTAATTAATTTTTAAAAAAATAAATAAATAACACGAGTACGTCAAGTTTCTTCCCATAATCAATCCCACATTGTAATTATGGTCATTTAGCGAAAATAGAAATAAAAACTGCACAACAAAACGAAAATAGAGCAATAGAGTCGAGTGCATCGTAATTTAGCATATTCCGAGAAATTGGCCAATTGGAAAGGGAATTTTTGGGAAGTCCAGATCAGATGGGTGGGTGCACGTGATCACGTGGGATGTGCCAAATGTAAATGTCTCTGGCTCTGGAGGGTCCGAACTCTGAAATTTGAGAAGGCAGAAGGGCCCGCGCAAGCCGTCAATATCACTACAGCTGGCATCCCATAACTGAACCCGAAGAATATTTACTTTTTTTTTTTTTTTTGTAATACTTTTCAAATTCAGTAGCCAGCTGATTTCCCCTATCTTCAAATTAGAAAATTACTTTCTCTTTTAATTCAATTAAATTGAAAAAAATTATGATTTGTGACCTGTCAGTTTTTTTTTGGGGGGTGATGGAACACCTGGAGTTCATATTAAAAGACTTGCTCATCGTCGCCCTAAAAATATCTCTCTCTTGCTCCCCCTCCGGTCACCTCATTCCTCATTAGTGCTTTGTGGTTGTTGGAGGTGCTTTTCAATTTACTTTATTTTTTATAATCTATTTTTTTAAAATGTTCCCATAAGCTGTTTGTTGGAAAAATGAGTGTAAATAAAGTACTAATTTTTTTGCAATAAAAAATTCGAAAATTTAACAAATTTGAAGTTGAAAAGAAAAGAAAATAATATTATTTTTTGTGTATATTTATCTTAAAGCTGCAATTAAATGATTTCTCGCTCGTGACTCTATTTTAATTAGTTCTAGAGTTAAATAAAATCAGATTAAAATATTTTTTTATAAAATAAAATATCACTTTATTAGTTAAGTCTCAATCTTTAAAGATTTAGAATAGTGACGCAGAGTCCATAAAATTATGTATAATTGAATGATATAATTAGAAAAGAAGACTTTTTTGACAATGGATGACATCTTGTTCCGAGAAAAAAGCAGGGAGATTGATGATCCTTCTTTACTTTCACATTGAACTGTTCGATAGCCATTTATGTTTCATAAAGACCCTTCTCAGTTTTCACTATTTCCTATAATCCTAACCCATTTGACCTCTTCAATGTAAATGCAGTTTTTTCCTTTCACCAGATGACATATATATATAAATGGACTCACACGATAAACCTAAATAATAAAAAAATATTTACAATTTATTAAACAGATAATTATATTAAACAGTTAACCACGAGTATAATTTTTTTTTATAATAACTCCACTAATAAATAAAATAATCTACCAACTTTATTGTATTTTAAAAATTAAAGTAAATATTTGATTTATTGATTATAAACTAAAATTTATATAAGTAGTGAATTTAAAAGATTTTAAATGTTTGTTTAAATAAAAAAATTATTTAAATAAAATATAAGTAATAATATCTTTTTAGTATAAATTTTGATCCACTGAACAGTGAATCAGATAGTAACTCTAAAAATTATACATTTTTAAGAACAGCTACATTTGTCGCCGTGTTTTAGCCTACCATTTTAATTTTTCTTTCGTGCATATGAGATTTGTCATCTTTTGTTACGACAAATGATTTGTTCTGGAAAGTTCTAGCCCTCGAACCAAAAAAAAAAAAAAAAAAACCAATGTTGTAAAATAGAAGTATAACATTTTTTATATTACACAATTTTTAAAAAAAAATTATAATGAACTAAATTATTTTAAATAATTAACATATTATTTTTAGAGTTAGATAAAGTTTAACAAATTTTAATATAACTTACTTAAAAAACCATTAAACCCTACTAATCAACACCATATTTAAAGTTGTCAAATTATTACAAAGTAAAAAATTGTTTCAAAACTATACAAAAGAAATAAATATTATAAAATACAAAAAAAGGAAATTTTTATGACTGTAGAACATAAAGTGCATAAATAAATTTCATAATTATTAAAATCTTGAAATTTATCAAATTAGTATTCTATTTAAAATAATTTAATGATAGAAAGATTATGTTTGACAATGAGAAAGACATAAAATAATGAAATGAATTGATGGAAAAATAAGAAACAACAAAGGTTAAATGATAACTTTTAGTTTTTTTTTTCATATTATATTTAAAAAAATTATAGAAAGCATAATAAAGATTTTCCCTCAGTTTTTTATTTCTTTTTTTTTTTGGTGAGATTTTTCCTCCGTTTTTAATTTCATTATTAACTATCATTATTTGTGGGCAAGTAATGTTACTTAAAACCGACCATTTTCTATTTGCTTTCTTCTCCGATGAGAGAGAGAATGAATAAAGAAATCGTGAGTCAGAGTAAGGGACAGAGACAGCATAAGTAATAACTTTCTCAGAACTCCAAGAGCCCCCCTCTTCCCCCCTCTTGTTCTCTTCCTGAGAAAGCAAATCCGAGTTTTGCTTCAGACGCACCAAGAAAAATAGGCGATGGCGAAAATGAACGAGTCTTGCTAGAGAAAAATGGTAATAACGTTGGCCCTTCTCTGATCTTTCTAATTTCATTTCATGCCTCTTGCGATTATGGTTTCCCCTTCCTTTGCAGTTTCTTGTACCCTTCTGGCTTCTGCTTTCCCTTCCACCCCAATGCTATTCTAACCACTGGGTTCTAGTTCTTATATCTTTCAAGAACCAAAGACAGAATCTTTCTTCTTCTTCTTGAAGCAGAGCCGCAAATGCTTCCCTTCCGGTTATGCGGCGTTGTCTTGTTGGTCATTGTCTGTAGTCTTTTCCTTCCGTTTTGTCTCGGGATTCGGTCGTTTCGGACCAGGATCGCCGACGGAGGCGATGGGTCGGAAATGGAAATGGGGTTAGGTGGTTTGTCCCAATTCGCTGAAGCACCGGACTATCGTAATGGAGCAGGGTGCCCTGTTTCGTCCAATAGGGACGTGCTCTTGTGCTGTGACCCCTCTCTGGTTCACATAGCCATGACTTTGGATTCTGGGTACCTAAGGGGTTCCATTGCAGCCGTTCATTCCGTTCTGAGACACGCTTCCTGCCCCGAAAACGTCTTCTTCCATTTCATCGCAGCAGAGTTCGATCCGGCGAGTCCCCGGGTCTTGACCCAACTCGTCCGATCCACTTTCCCTTCCCTCAATTTTAAGGTGTACATTTTCAGAGAAGACACAGTCATAAACCTCATCTCGTCCTCCATTCGTCAAGCCCTCGAGAACCCATTGAACTACGCAAGAAACTATCTTGGTGACATTCTTGACCCCTGCGTTGACCGAGTTATTTATCTCGACTCGGACCTGGTTGTGGTGGATGACATTCACAAGCTCTGGAACGTGACGCTAACAGAGTCACGGGTCATTGGTGCGCCCGAGTACTGCCACGCCAACTTCACAAAGTACTTCACTGATAGATTCTGGTCGGACCCTGTTCTTTCGCGGGTTTTCGCTTCCAGAAGGCCTTGTTACTTCAATACTGGGGTGATGGTAATGGATTTGGTGAGGTGGAGAAAAGGGAATTACTGGAAGAGGATTGAGAATTGGATGGAATTGCAGAGGAAGAAGAGGATATACGAGCTGGGTTCTCTTCCACCTTTCTTGCTGGTTTTTGCGGGGAGCATTGAGGCCATTGACCACAGGTGGAACCAGCATGGTTTGGGCGGAGATAATGTGAATGGTATCTGCAGGTCTTTGCACCCTGGTCCTGTGAGTCTATTGCATTGGAGTGGGAAGGGGAAGCCATGGGCAAGGCTTGACGCCAAGCAACCCTGCCCATTGGATCGTCTTTGGGAGCCTTATGATCTGTACAAACCACAGAACCATCAAAACAGAGCAAGGGATCAACCATGGAGCTTCTCTTCTTCAATATTGGTTGGATATGCGCATGATTTGTTGTGATTCTTTGATGCATTTGTTGTTCAGAGAGATTATTTGATAGCAGTGTACAGATTGGTTAGAACAGATGTCAGGGGAGATTGATGGGGTTTTCGTTTTCTTAATTCTTTGTTCTTTTCTGGTTTTAAATTCTTGTGCTTCCTTCCTAGATATGAGATTTCAATTCTTTTCCTTCTGGGGGGTTCCATCTCTGGAACAATTTTGGTGGGGGGTTGGTTCAGTTCTTTGTATGGGACCATTGATTGTATGTACCAGACAAAGTGGAGAATAACAAGACAGTTGTTCATTGTTTTACTTGAATAGCGTTTCTATCATCTTTTGTTGCTTATCTGCTTATCGCCAATGAACGAAGGAAGCGTTGGGTTTGGTTGGTTTGCTTTTTATTTGTCTTTTTACTAAAAAAAAACAATAGGAATGAAAATTTAGGGGCTGTTGATTTGCCACTCATCAAGTTATGATTGAATTGATCACGGACTCCCGATGATTTAAAGCGAATTTAAAGTGGAGAAGGACTCCAGGAGAATACAAGGATTGCCATCTGCCAATGATAGTACTGCACCTCAAAGGGACTCTCTCGAGAGTTTTTCCAGAACCTCCAAAAGTGACAAAAGGCAAAATTCTGAGATATAAATTTACTTCTAAATATACATATTTATTTTATCAACCACTTTGTACCCCACATGGCTAAATTATATGGAAAGTTCTATGCGTAAGGCTTAATCATCTTTGTACTTGATCTTGACTATTAAATTTACTTTTTCACAAAGGCGTCTAGAAGAAGAATTCTGCCGAAACCTGAGAATCCAAGGAAGGTCTCTATGTCTACTGATTTATATAATATGCTTAAGTGTCATTGGCAGGACTTGTTCGCCCAAACCCTGTGACAATATGCCTAACTTGGTGAAGTCATAGCTTGCTCTTGTGGTTCACCGGAGTTGACCAGATGAGATGCACCGTTATCATGTCAATTCTTGCTTAGATTCTTTATCTGCTTAGGGAATTCAAATAAAATAGGAAATTGGAATAGTATTTAACTGAAATTTTTCTATGCTATTAGATGGTGGTAGACAAAAAACATGTTTGGAAACAAAATTAAAATTAAAAGAGTAAGGAGGACGAAAATAAAAATTTAAAGTTACTATTGCACTGGCAGAGACTGAGAATATGGCTCATGCTTTCAATTTCAAAAGTTGATTTTTGGTAAACCTTTAGATTTACAACAAGACGGAAGATATTGGTTAGGTTCAACAATTATTCTGCAGCAGAGGCTCAAAACACAATGTTTAGGATGGCGTGGTTAAATAAAAAAAAAGTTTATGTCTTAATTAATAATTTAAATTTAATGACAAATGATTGATTCAACAAAATATATTCATATTTATATTTTTCGTAGTGTAGTACTGCATAATATTTAAGTATTGTATTCATTGATTAACAAAGGAGAGAAAAATGAAACAAAAGACAAAGATAAGCCTTCTGGTTATAATATGATTAAACAAAGCAAAATCAATGGCAGTTTGAAAGTCTCTATCGTGTCCCATTTTAAAGATGCTAATCTAACATCAGTTTCGTACCTTCTTGGTTTGTTCTCAAGCAACTTAAATGCAAAAACCAATAACAAATATAGTGTAATTGGCAATCATAATGGAACCGTCTTCATCACAAGGTTATTCTAGCCACTTCATGGCTGCTAATTTTGAAAAGCCTTCTTTAGTACTATTTCGTCATGAATAAGAGGAGGTTGGCTTGTGAAATGTTTGCTCCTTGGTTCTGGCTGGCTACACAATTAGTGCTGGATTACCAGAGTCAAGATTAAACAAAGAAGGGATCACGCCCTTTGGGAACACTAATGGCCCACTGGGCTTAAAGTTCTGGGTAAAGACATAGTTAGATGTATCCACAAAGCCCACAAGCAGCACCCCTTGACCTTCAGGGCAAGTAGTAGCTTATGAGGTGGTGCGATGCCATTAGAAACTATGTCCACCGGGGCCTAGACGAAGCCCAAGAAAATCAACCAAATCAATGTGATCTTGATATGTTGAGTTCGATTCCTAAATCTTACCTTTTCTCTGCTCTGCTGTCCTAGCCATAGACTTCTTAATGAAAAAATATATTAGCATTAATGAGCTGATTTTCACATTTGATTTTTAGCAAATTTTCGAAGAATTAAATTTCAAAAATTGATAAAATTTTGATGTGTCAAAAGAGAGAGGAAAGAGGTGATGGATGGTGATTTAATTGAATTTGAC
This sequence comes from Gleditsia sinensis, assembly GCA_037074535.1. Classification (NCBI taxonomy): domain Eukaryota; kingdom Viridiplantae; phylum Streptophyta; class Magnoliopsida; order Fabales; family Fabaceae; genus Gleditsia; species Gleditsia sinensis. Next base: position 8,275,707 of record CM073471.1, read on the forward strand.
ATATAAATGTAGGGTGGGGTGATTGAGTACCTTAAACCTAGGATGAGGGACGAGAGACAATGCAATCTTTAAGGAGATGTGATGCAGTTAGAAAGGAAAAAAAAAACACATTAGTTTATGATGTTTAGGTACCCTTTGACATGAAAACGTCTTGTCGTTAATTATACTTCGCCATTTCCAAGTCCAAGTCATTCATTGCAAACTTGAATGGTGCATTGGGTTTGGGCCATCTTTAAACTTCAATGGTGCTACTTGGCTCTCTATTCTTAGTCAATTATGTCCCCTACCATTTAGTTCAACCACTTTTAAGACTCAGTTTAACCTGTCCTTGAATGGCTGAATCTATGTTTGTTGATAACAAAAGATTGAATTATAAAAATATAAAAAAGATAAATTAAATAAAAAATGCCCATTTTATTTAAAAATATTGTTTTAGTATTTATATGCATAATAAACATTTAATTAAATAAATTAAAACACATAATTCATACTTCCGTAACTTTTTTCGTTCACTATCCCAGCTCTAAACCAACTAATTCAATTTTGGGTGTTTTTTGGTGGGGGGGGGGGGGGGGTTTCCATAATTGGCCCAAGTGAGGCAGATAATTAATTTTGAAACCCGTCACATGTACCTTTCACACACACCCTTGCAACTGTGCAGCTTTTTTCACGTGGACCTACCTTAATTGCCTTCCATTTCATATTTGATCTGAATCACCGTCTTGGCATTATTGGGTCTCTCTCTCTCTGTCTGAAATCCTTGAGTGTGATATTATTGTAGGTATGGTTTATGGGAGGAAAATTGCTAAGATTCGATGTGATCTTTGTTTTGTTGAATGCATACCCATTTTGTTCCGTTGAAGCTCCATAATTTCAGTCATCTATTCTCTTTTTCCCCCCTTAAATTATTTGCTAAATTTTGTTTTCTTTTGCTTTTCTTTTTGGGACAGGGTTTTCCTTCACAATTATATATCCTTTATGATCTCTTAACTGCTTCAACTTTGGCCCTCACTGGAAAGCAAGTACTTAATGTCATTAAAAGTTGAATCATCTTCGGAACTATAATACAGTGGATATAGACCCTCAACTTGCACTTTCCTCACGCTTTGTGGAATATTGCTTTTTCTTGGTGATTGGGTTTATCATTTCGGAGTTTCCAGAAGTACAAGAAGCAGACAACGCGTGTCGTTGCCTTGGAAAGGTTAAGTAGAAATTGAGGTAAAGGAAAGAATGAGTGCTCTCGCAACACAGGCCCATGTCCTGCCATTCCTTTTACTCTTTATTTTGCTGCAATTTTTTAGAGTCTTCTTTTTTGTCCCATTGTGAGGAATCTTACTTCTGGTCTTGCCAGTGAGATTCCCCGGATTGATTGTTTCCCTCTTGCTTGTTCACTGGCCATGGCGTGCACATCTTCCGTCGTGGAGTTATAGCTGAGTAGTAATTTACTTCTATGGGTGAATTCTTGATGGATGCGCCAATTCGTGAAGATACGGTAAACCCATTTGTCATTAAAATTGTGAAAGATTAAAGATTACAACTTTTTCCTGTAATTGTGATTTCAAATATATGTGGTCGGCAGATTCCCAGGTTATGATAGATTTAAATGAGTTGTCTTTCTGTTGGTTGCTTGTAATTATGCCTACAATGTTTGTTTTTCTCTGCTATGCAAGCAGATGGGAGAGACAGTGGCTTCCAATCCTTCGTTGCAAGTGTCGGTTTCGTTTGGTAGATTTGAGAGTGAATCCCTCTCTTGGGAGAAATGGTCGTCTTTCTCACCAAATAAATACTTGGAGGAAGTTGAGAAATGTGCCACACCTGGATCAGTAGCCCAGAAGAAAGCTTACTTTGAAGCCCATTACAAGAAGATAGCTGCCCAGAAAGCTGAATTGCTGGATCAAGAGAAGCAAGCCGAGAAGGATCTTTCGAGATCAGAAGGTCAAAATAATGAAGATCTGAGTGGTAAAACTTGTGGGACTGATGCAGAATTTGATGTATCGAACAGTCAAGGTTCCATTAAAGGGGTTAAGCAAGCAACCGATTTAGTTGGTGTGATCGGTAGGACCCATGTGGATAATTTAGAAAAAGATACTGCAGCATCAAGAGATTATCAAAGCTCATCAGTTGAGGGAGAAAAGAAAGAACTGGAAAGCATTGGTTCCCAGGAAGGTAAACCTGATGAAGCTGTCTACGCAAAAGAAGAAGAAAGTATTACCATTGAAACTGAAAACATGAAGGAACTTTCACACAATGAGGACAATGGGATAGGAAAGGCATCACAAGTTGAAGGAAAAGATGTGAAATTAGATCATCTAGAGGAATCTAAGAAGGTATGCTTTACGTCATATGTCCATTATACTGGTTATTTTTTTTTTTTTAAGGAAAATGGAACTGGTGAAATAAAAAATTCACAAGTTATATAACTTCAAGTTTGGCTGTTTGATTCCCCAGTTTCCTATTTTTCACCATCTAGTTTGGACAGGCTAACTCCGTCAATAGGGAAAGTAGTGCAGCTAAGACGAAGAGGAAACCGGCGGTAACTACATCTAATAAGCAATACCAGATTTCCACACCTAGAAGTTCAAGACCTACGTCAACTCCAACCAAAAATTTGGCATCTCCCTCTTCAAGTAAGAAGGGAAATTCTCCATCTTTATCTGGAAGGAAAAATACTTCCACTGGGGAAAACAAAAGAGTTGCTAACAAATCTTTGCACATGTCCCTTAGCTTGGGTCCAAGTAATCCTGATCCAGTTCCTCTTACCACAGTGAGGAAATCTTTAATTATGGATAAAATGGGGGATAAGGAAATAGTCAAACGAGCATTTAAGACTTTCCAGAACAATTTTGACCAGCCTAAGACTTCTGAAGTCAGATCTTTGGTAAAAAAGCAGGTAATTGGAAAAACATTTTGGAAAATTGTTGTTTATTGTTGATAAATGGTCATATTTAATAGTAGAAACTCATAATCATTTGAGAACATCTGCTTCAACATTTCTTGGGTAGATTCCTTCAAGGGGGACAGAGCCAAAGGTTCCAACATCTATAGCTTTGCGAAAAGAAAACGGAAGGTAATATCTCAGTTCTGTGCTGTTATATGTTTTCAATTGCATCAGTTGAGTCTTCCTGGTGTATTTTATGTAGCATTGCTGTATTTACTTTTGATTCTATTAATATGTCTCACCATAATTGTGAATATGGTCAGCATTGTTATTTAAAACCGTACCATATCCTGATGACGCCATCTTTATGTCGGTGGTTTTATTTGGGAGGATTCCAATCAAGGACATCATAGATAAATGAAGAAGCAGAAGAGGGTATTCATTATAAGAATGTGATTATTTGGTTGTAAAAAATGTTTTCCATTTTAAAATGTCATAGCTTTTTATTTGTCTAACATTGATCTCTTGTGACCTTAATTGGAATTTCTCCCTTTTAGGGGAGAATGTGAGCAGGGAGCAGGAAGAGAGTTAGAATTGAACCATATGTCTGTAGTCTGGACAATGAAAACCCCCCTGCCCCCCTCCTTCTGCATTCAGTTGCAACTGCTTGCTACTGTCAGATTTGATGCAATCTACTTCTGCCCATCATGTCTTTCTCAAATTCTGACTTAAACTATTCCAGTTATCCAATAATAGTAGCTACCAACTTCTGCTCATCACTTTGTTCAATATTTATCAACATCCAATTGCAGTCCATGTTTATGAGTGGATTTTTCCTTTTCTATATAATATCATATTGAAGTTGTACTACCGATAATATAGAGAGAAAATGGAACAAATTAGAAATATGTTTGGAGAAATTCAAGAAGGGGAGGGATAGAATTTATGTCTGTATGGGGGAAAATAAGCTTTCCTATATCTCCAATCTGAAAGACCCTGTTAATATCTCCACACCCTCTTACCGCAGAAAACAAATCCCATAAGTTCTTTATTGATGAAAGTATGAACAGTTTATTAGAAATTTTTGCTTGCTGACCCTTTTGAAGCTGTATTTACATAGGCCAACTAAGGCCAATGTTATGGATAAAAGAAGTGGAAATGCTGTCCGAGCTACTTTAGGCTTGAAAAGTGACACAATTGCAGTGAAAGGAAAAGAGGTATACACTGACACTTGCTTCCTACTGTATTTATATGCACTTATAGTGCACGTGAGGCCAAGGCTTCTCATGATATTTTGATTGTATTGTTTATTTCCACTAACCAAAATATGCTCTTTTGACTTTTAAATTGTTGTCTTCAAAGAAGTTAGAGGAAAAATCTAAAGCAAAAGAGGCTGAAAGAACGCGCCTTCAATCCAAATCAAAGGTACGCTTTCATGTGTCATAGTTTGTCTTTATAAATGACTGAGATTTCCTGTCCATTCCATCATTTCTGTGTGTCTGCATACATTCTTAGTTCTTCAAAATTAATTGTTTCGTAGAAAATTAGCTAATTTGTACTTAAAGTTGTAGTACTTTGGTTCTTTAGTTATAAGCTACCCTGCTTTCATCATCTATATTATATGCGTAAATGGCATGTCTAAACTTATAATTTCTCAACACAGAAGGAAAAGGAGGCTGAGACACTAAGGTCAAAACAAAATGTTAAAGCGACAATCTTACCATCTTTCTACCGGCGTCAAAAGGAATCAAAAAGCCGTTTGGAAAAGGTATACCTCATACATTATCTGATCTCTACCTCATCAATAGGCAGGGTGAAGACTTAGGCTCAGTTGGGTATTATATTGTGCTGTTCAGAATCTGATTTTAAAGTTAATGACTGTTCTTGTGTAGGCTCATCTTGCTACATTGCAACTTTAATATGGTGGAACTCCTAAATCATGATGAGCCTACACAAAAATGCTTCGTAGTTTCTAAAAGCATTTTAGGAGATACTTCTAGAACTGCTTATGCTTTTAGTTTCCACATATATAATATATAAAAAAAATAAACATATTCACAAAATTACAATATAATATGATAAATTGTGATAAGTTTTAATATTAGCATTAGAAGCAGCTTCTGAGATATACCGTAGCAATACCAAACTGATGATGGCTGAACCGCTGAAGCAGTATCTTTGTTGCTTTTAGTGATCTGAAAGACTTCTTCTGAACATTGTTAATGACATTCAGGAGACACGTTTGCAAAGGAACAAAACTTAACTTTTAATTAAAGCCATTTAAAACTTGTGTTCCCCAAGTTATAATTAGTGACTGAAGACAACCGAGGGAGAACAGTCATCAGTGGGACCAGGCTGTCTTGCTTTGCTGTTAAAAAGTAAAAATTATTTTCTGCCAACTGAGCATAGTGGTTTGTGGGTCACACTGGAAATAACGATAAAAGTTCATTTTGTCTTCATTGTAGCAACTTTTCTAGAATTGTATCACCTGTAAGATATTAAAGTTTGCTGATATATCTTGTCAGTTACCATCGTATATTAATTTCCATCAAACCATCCCAAATAAGCAACGCAAGGCATTATGGTTGGCTTCTGGTTAATTTTTCTTACAGATTATCATTCAAACTCAAGGCCTTCTTTCATTCTGTTTCATGAATTGATCTCTGATGCGTATTGTTATGCTACTCTGCGATTTTTTTTTGCAGTCATATCATCTACAACCACTTATTTGTATGCTATAAATTACTTGGAGAGCAACACCATCATTACGAAGCTTCAACTTTACATATATATAGGGCTCACCACAATATATTCATTTGTGACTGAACATGCCAAGTTACTATATCTAATCATTCTCTGAAACATTTCTTCTACATTAACTGTCATTCTGCCATGTCTACTTGTGCAGGGAGATGTTAAGCCTGAGAATCCTCGGTAGCCCCTAGAGGGAAAACAAAAAAAGAACGGGGGCTTAACACTTCAGTGGACATGGTATATATGTATGTTTAGTGCAAAGATCTATGGCACCAACCTACGCCATATTGTAGTTTAGTCAGCAACAAGGTAGCAATATAAATATATTGGAGCTTATGAACACTAAGTAGTAGACGGAGGAAGGAGTCATGCATCATTGGTTGACAATAAAATTTCTTCCCCACCCACACCCCTTTTCTAGGCACGTAATGTTGTATAATGTCTGTAATACTAGAAATACATGATTTTGTGGTAATTTGTTGCCTTTTGATTTCTTCTCATTGCTTTCTATGGGTGATTGGTTTCGTTTCTTAAGTCTCAGCTGAAGAGAAATGAATCCCATTATCTCCATTTACCTGCAAGACTTTGTACAAAGGAAAACATGACTAGAGAATTTTAGAAACGCAGAAATTAAGTGGACTCCTAAAATCCTGATTAAGTTCAGTATCTAAGCTTGCTTTCTCTCCAAGGCGCACCTTTTGCAGTACTAAAATTATAAAATGCAAAGAAACCCTGCAAGACATATGCTTGCTTCAAGAAATCCTTGTTTGTAGGATAACAAGTCAACCTCGGAATATTCTTCCGCGCTGTCTGAGAGTTTTGCAGCTAAGATTAAGTCATGTCTGTGTGTACACACGCCATCTGAGTCACTCTGTCGGTGACATATATATATTGTTTATACTTTTTAATGTTTATATTTTTTTTTCTCTAAACAGAGACACCTCTTACATATATTCAATTGTGGAATGGTAACATGGCAAAAATGGTTCTAACTTCTAAATTTGCCAGACATAGACTGAGTCAACTTAATTTAAGTCTTTGACTCTTCCACCCATTAAATTAAATTTTTGAGATAAATTCTCTTAATTTAATGGTAACTCTAGACCAATTAAAATTGCCTCTTGAGTAAGCATGAATACGATATACAACACGATTCAAAAATTGCAATGCTACAATATATACAATGTCTAAGTATTATACACAATATGACCATGTAGTTACTTGATATGTAGCAGGTCCTCCCTTCTAATCCTCGTAATTTGGGCCTTGTTATGACTGAATAAAACAAAGAAACTCCAATGAGCAAAACTGAAGACTCAGTTTACAGAAATTCCAATCGCTTATATACATAGTCCAAATAGAAAACCTCAGTTTTGATGGTGCCTCTGCTGATGATTACCCTGAACTTTCCTTGGCTGTAATCCTCTTATTCTGCATATTACGAGCAATCTCAATGCAGGCTTGATCAACCATTCCCAGAAAATCCTTTACTATGACAAATACTTCAAGAGAATGTTCGGTTATATCTTTTGAAGCTCCTCCTTCATAATATTCTCTTGTTCTCTTTACAATCTGCATTACCCTTGTTTGCTCATCTCTCACCAATTTCAATTCCTTTTCTGCGTTTTCAAGAAAATGGTCCATTTCTTTCACAAATTTTCCTCCTCTGCCATTTCTACACTGGGAAACAAGTTGTCGAATTTCAACCAGCCGATTTGAGAGGGTAGATATTGAACCAACCAAACTGCTATAATCTATAAGGGCTACTTTCTTTACATTGGAGAAATCATTACTGATCCCTCCTACAATTGGTAATCCTAGAGTTATATATTCCCTTTCCCTTTGTTCTTCTGAAGAAGAGTTCTCAGAATTCCCATTTCTGTTCCTGCTTCTACTGCTATTACGACTCAAGCTACCAGTTTGGTTAAGAACACAGCGTTTTCCTTCAGATCTGACCACTTCTTCAACCACAAAATGAAGTAATGTGGTTTTTCCATCTGCGCTTTTGACATCAGAGAGCTTCCTTAGAGAACCCAAATTGAAAGCTTGAGCATTGCCTCTAGAAGTACCTGCATTCATACGATTTCCAGCTTTAAGGACTGCTTCAAGAAGCTTCACAAAGAGTCCTCGATTTCGAAGCTCCTTGCACCCAAGCTCAAGGGTCCGAAGAGATGCCTTGGTTTCTAGAACCTCAAAGTCATAGTTGAACCTGAAGAGCATGGCGTTCAAGCGCTTGAAAGCTGAAGGAACAGCTTTGAGTATGTGATAGAGGAATGACTCAGCAGCAGAAAGTCTTGCTGGGTCTTCTTTGTAATCAATGATACGAGATTGCTCTTCTTCTGTTGGGGCAATTCTAGCAAGCTTTTCAATTGTATCTGCATCAAGGCCTTGACCCTCTTTGAGGGCATGAAGAATTTCTTCTCGCGAGGCTGCCAGAGATTTCAAAACAATAGCAATGATCTGTGACTTTCTGGGATCAAGAAGAAAAGTTTCTGTTGATGGGGGAGAGGCATCCCCGCTTGGACTCATTGAGTTTCCCTTTCCTTTTGGGGATCTTCGGTTGGTGGCAACGTATCCAAAGAGAGCTTCCATAAGATCATGATCAATCCTGAAGAATTATATTCAGGAACTTGGCATGTTCAGTAAAACCAAATGGAGAGACCATAATTTACGTTTTGATTTTGCTAATTCTAATAAATTAGGATTACCTGAAAGAATCACTATCCATTTTGTCCCAAACCATAGAGTGATCAGTATTAGTGTTCACTTTATCCCAATGGAAAGGCTTTAACTTTGCTTGATCGTTGCCGCTTTCCGACATGCCTTCCCCTGAAGGGTTCTCTGGGTTACTGGTGGAAGCTGGCGTTTCATAAGTTGTAGGTGGTGGTTTTGACGATGACTTCAAACTCGGTGGCGGAGTTGGACTCTTTATAGCCGGGATTGACGTTGGAGGAGGCGGTGCTTGACTTCTTCTACCTGGGTTTAAAGGAGGAGAACGTGGTGGTGCAGGGCTTTTCGTTTTTGGAATTGATGATGCAGAAAGACTTAGAGGAGGAGAAGGGGGAGTTCTTCTTGCAATTCGATTTGACTCATCTTCTTCTGGTACTATATTTATGTGGGAAGCCGAAGATTTCCCTCGAAGCAGAGGAAATTCTTGAATGGAATCAGACTTTTTCCCTTGAGTTCCTTCTTCCTCATCTTCTTGGCGTTCTTTGTTTCTAGATCTATGGAGAACCTCTTTCTGGAAATCCATTTTAGAGTTTTTCTCTTCAAGCTTTCTCCAATAAACCACATCCAAGCCACTCTCATCAACTATCAAACCCCTCACATTTCCATCAATTCGCTCAAACACATTTGTCTGAGCTTGAGGCACAACACGCCTATCTGTGGGCGTAGAATTGTTGGCTGCCTCATTTCTTGCTCTGAAGCACCTCGGAAGTAAGAAAAAAATTAAACCAGACATAACCAGAGTGCCTGCTGCAGTTGCAGCTACTGCCTTTGCTATCTTACTATTTGACGAAGAACTCTTGGACACTGCCGCTGATTGCGGTGGTTCTGGCAGTTGTTTTGGAGGATTGGGTGAAGAAACTTCAATGGGATAGGAAGTTTCTATGTTCTGAGGAGAACTGAGCTGGGAATGACATATCGGTATTGCAAAACTCTGAAAAACACAAAGAAGGCTCACAAGAAACCATCGCCGAGGCATCAAATTCAGAGCCATGGAAGTTTAGGAGCAAAGATTACCAGAAAATGTCTGAAACCAAATCTTGTATTGTGTTTTTTCCGTTCATCGGCCATTAGTTGTGTTCCTTGTCTTGTCAAACTCGTGCTATTGGTTTCGTTTGCTGACAATTTCAAGCAGTTCATTATGGTTATCCTTCCCGGGTCTATCTCATGCAATGATCAAAATGACCCTTATCCTGAGTTGTTTAAAACACATAGTTGAGGGATGATTTGGTACTTTCATAACTAGACTTTGGTCGTTTTATTATATATTAAATATTATTTATCAATAATAAATTAAATACCATCTCAATCTAAAATTAAAAATTAAGTCTTAAAGGCATCCTCTTGACTTTGTTGTCTGAATCTCTTTTAAAACTATAGATTTGAGGTTTTAAAATAATAATAATAATAATAAATAAAATAAGAAGAAGAATTGAAACCAAACCCAGTCCAGAACCTTTGTTGGAAGGAATTGACGGTGACTTAGCGGTCCTGATGAGGTCAACCTAAGGATTCAAAATTGTATGGGTAATGCAATTGACCAAAGTATTGGTGAAGTGGTTAAACATTGTAAATAGGGTGACACGTCATATAATTTTATAAAATTAAAATTCATAGTTGAAAATCAACCACCTAAAAGAAAAAATAATATGGCTTTCGCCCAACCACTCTTTTACACTTGCATTGATTACAATTTGCGATCATTGTGTTTATTTTTCTTCGTTAGACAATTTCAAATTCACACTCTCACAAGAAAACGGAAACCCACGATTGGGAAAGGGGAAGAGAAAAAGGCTTATGAAAGGTGTTTGTGGACTAAGTCAGTGATGGATATACTTTGATCTATTTTGATGAATTTGACTCTAGGCTTAATATCATTAAGTCAAATAAATTTTAATTTAAGCATTAATTTTATAAACTTTTAAGTCAATTGAGCTTAATTTAGACTGGTCCAATTATATAATTCATTAATTTATTTACTTTTTAAATTTTATAAGATATATATTATATATTCTCCTTTTTTATATTCTTTTTATTATAGTCAATGAGTTTTGATTCAAATGACATTTTTTTATATATTGAAGTATCAATAGATGGGTTCACACTTTCTATATTATATATCTATGGTTAAATAAATTATTATATCTCAATTTTTTTTATATTTTTCATTATTTTAAATTACAAAAATACCCCTACTTATGAAAGTATTATAAAGTTGACTATAAATTAATTTTTTATATCATTTTTCAAATTAAAAATTCTATTTATTTATAAAAACTGTGAATTTACTCAAAACAATAATTCTTATATTAATTTTTAACAAAATTATTATTATTTTTTTATTTTAAACAAGTGAAAAATCACATTCATATACGATGATTAAGCGTTAACGCCAATAAACAAAAGATAAAAATATGATTAAAAAATTTTACAACTTCTAAAAATATAAAAAAAACTAATATTATGATTAAAAAATAAAAAAATAATGCAATGTTCAAATTTTAATATATAAAATAATATATTTTAACAGTTTAGATATACAATTAATACAATATAAAAAAAAGATAGATGTATCATTAAAGAAGTAACACATTTTTTAGCCTTCTATAAAGATTAATTGTCTTTAAACTTTTTTTTATTAAATTACAAATTTGATATTGTAAATTTGACTTTTGAACCTAAAATAATATATTTAAGTTTAATATTGTATATCGGTATAAAATAGATATATATATTTGAAACTCTAAAAAAAATTTTACCAAAGAAAAGATTTTTTCTTAAAAAAATAAAAAACATTTTTAAAAAATGAAAAATATTTAAAAAAAAAAATAAAGATTTCGATGAAGAAGAGAAAGGAGAATGGAAATTCCCTAAAGCTATGCTTCCTGCGACGGCTAGGGTTTGCTTCTTTCGTTCAAGATTGTCTAGATTTAGTTTAACAAAATTATATTCATATGCAAATAAATGGAAAGCCAAAATTGGGCTTGGCCTATGGATTAAAATCACTACTTAATTTTTAATGACGGACCCAAGTTAAAGTGGGTCTATATCTGAATTTAAGTCAAAACATTTAAAAATTTATTACCCTTTAGGTCCAAACCTAACCCAATCTACCAACAGGTATATTATATATATATTTTTAGGCTACCTTTATGAAAATTCAAATTTTGAAGAGGTTGATTCAACCAACAATTATTAAAGTAAAATATCAATGTATTTTTAATGATAGGAAAGCTCAATTTCTTAAATTTTTATATTTGGAAAAGAAATCATTAGCAAACAAACACTCATTCTTTTTATCTCTACATCATTGCCTAAAATCAGTTTGAAACCTCTTTTTCTTCCTCATTTCTGAGTTTGACCAAGAAAGAGAGATTAATCATCCATGGTGAGTGATTAAGGAGGAATTTCTTAATGAGGCAACTAGCACGTGATTATTCCTGTTTTTTCATCTAAATTAACCCAAATTGGGCAACAATAGAACTGCTTTATAGATAGAAATGAAAGTGAAAGGAAAGAGAGTGTATAATTAATCAACTTTTGTTTACAATGATAACAACAAAAAATGAGAGTGTCCCAGAATGAGACCCCATGGTAACACAATCAAACAAAACATTATTGCTGATTTAACGTATCATAAATTTGGCAACCCTCCAAAATGAAAATTTAAAGGGCATTTGATTATGGGGCCACCACAGACCACGCCTATTATGCCCTTCCATAACCATTTGGGTTTCATGGGCCCCAATGGAACTAACTATTCACATCTTCACGCTTATTGCATAGGCCCAACCCATGTCCTATAATACCTTTCTTCCTTCATTATAGGACATTGTAAGGTGCAGGTTGTCCCCTAGCTATCCTATTGAGATCCCTGGGGTCCATAGCCAGCAGCAATAACAGCTAAATCTTGTGAGCTGTGAAATGGGATATGGTTGCAGAGGCTAAGCCAAGTTTGTGTGATATAGCAGAGCAGAGGTCCGTCAATGTGGCAATAAACCCTGAGACAGTTAGACAAACACCGCAGTTCCAAGACCCCACCCCTTCTCTTCTCCGAACATATATAATTCACATTCCCATTCTTTTACCAGACAAGATCTTGCAAACTTAATATTCCATCTGCTTCACATAATTTCCATACCCCAACTCGTCCCCCACCCCCCCTTTTTTTTTTACTTTTCATTATCAACTAGCTATGCAAGATCTTGATGAATTGTTATCATGGAAAATTCAATAATACTCATAATGTATCCATACATTCAAAACATTTGATAAAATTCTTTTTAAATGTTAAATATTTTCATAATTTAGTATCATATAATTTATTCATTTGAAAATAATTTGTTTATAACTCCTAATCTTCTTAAAGTATTAGTTTTTTTTTTAAGATATGTAATTTTTTTTTTAAATGATAATATCTCAAATAGGGGTGAGCATAACTGGCTCAACCCGTTAGAATTCAAATAAAAATAAACATTTTGAGTTAATTAAATCGAGTTGATAGGTCTAATCAAATAAAAATTTTAAAAATATCGAGTTTATCGGTTCAAATTGAGTTGAGAATATTTAAATTTGAAGTAATTCGATCGATAATATATAAAAATAAATTTAAATATAAATATAAATAATTGAATGCTTTTAGTTGAGTGGTGAGAAAGATGTATGGTGGTTAAGAAGATTGGGATTTGAATACTAGTGGTGACATTAGATTTTTTTTTTTGGTTGAAAAGGGTTAAACATCTTCACTTCGCAACACCAAACCACCATCCCTCTCCTTCTCTTCGTTCTCTTCTCATGGCTCCAAATCCCTCTCCTTCACATTGTTCTTCTCTCACGGTAACAACTTTCACTCACTTGATCTCTGTTTCTCTCGCACAAACTCTTGTCTCTCACTCTATCGACTTTTAACTCTCTCGGAGTTTCATCGTATCTCTCGCAATTTGTATCCTTAGTCTTCTAAAGACTTTTAGAGGATTGAAATCACAACCTCCAGTGTTATTGTTCTATTTTCATCTCTAGTGACGGTGTTCTTTTCCGTTACCTTTCTTGACATTCTTGTTTTGTTGCTCGGTTGGTCCATGACATTCTTTTTAGACAATTCTTCATCTCCAATAATAGAACACAAATATGCTTGTTTTATTTTTCCAAATTTGTTGGTATTTTTGCTTTACTTTTCCATATCTGTTGTTGATTTATTTGCTTACATCTCTCTTTTTACTTCTTTTTTTTCTTGGGATAGAGTCTTTAAATTAAAAATGCAAGTAACTTGTGATCTGACTGAAGTACAAAGAACTTGATCAAATTCAAATTCTTTAAATTACTTAATATCATAGTCGAATTTCACTATACAAACTAGGTGAAATTTATACTCAAATTCGATCGAATCTGAGATGTACTTACTCCTAATTTCAAGTATATAGTGAAAAAATGCATAAATAACACATTAATAGATAATTAATCAATTGAATATATTTATATGAACCATTCAATCAAAAATATTTAAATGTGTTTAATTGAAGTATTAATATTTTTTCTTTTTTATTGTACAGTAAGAGTGTAACATCTTAAATAATTTATTTTTTTAATTAAATTTTTTTAATTATTATTATTGTTGAAGAATTTATAAATTTTTTGTTAGTATTAAATTGTACCATTACGAATAACTTTTAAACGCCTTAGATAAACCAGCAATGTAAAAGATAGGGTAATGCAACAAAAACCGTTACAAATAACGGGTAATTGCAGTTTGAAGTTTGAACCGCAAAAGGGGAAGAACAGTACATTCGAGAAATATAAAAAGAAAATAAAAGAAAAAGTAATAAAGATACTGCAGGAGTAGCCACCGGAGAGAAGGATAATGAGATAGATAGATAGTAGTCAATCGGTGGTGGTCATTTTAAGCCGTCTGATTGGAGAATCAAGCGAGGAGGGTGAAGAGGAAGGGGACGATGACGGTGATGATGATAGTGCCGACGATGAAAGGGACGGTGGTGATGAAAACAGATCAGAGGTATCTTGCAGCTTTCTTTTGTTGATCCTCACGCCACCATCACCACCACCTTCTGTGTCTTGACTTCCCGCCTTAACCTCTCTTGTGGTCATGTAATGCTTTATGCGCTTCACGTCAGATAACTTCACTGGTTTCACTATGAAATCCTCTGCACCTTCCTCCAAGCATCTACAAGTTCAAAGTTCCATTTTATTTCTTTTCCGTGCTGATATAAATCTTTATTTAATTTGGTCAAGAAAATGTTTTAGTATAATTAACTAATCCCAACCTGTCTATACGGGGCAAAACGTTTTCAGAGGACATAATCACCACAGGAATTTCTCTGAAAGTGGACGACTCCTGCTCCAAATCAACATTTTTCTCTCGGTTTCAATAAGAAAATTATAGAAATTTGAAATTATTAATGTGGAAAATTTAAGAAAATGTGTTCAGATTCTCTAACCTTGATTTTCTTGAGTAATTCATAGCCGGTCATTCCAGGCATGCAGTAGTCAGTGATGATTAGATCCACCTTTAAACCCTGCTAGGAATAAAGACACGGCGTAGAATTAATTTTCCACCAAAAGAAAATAATTTCCGGGAAAATGAAATTGAGAAAATTCCCTACATCAAAGCCATCCGATTCAGAGGAGCTTTTCTCCTCGTGGAGTCCCAGGAATTGCAGCGCTCTCATTCCACTATCCACAGCAGTAACTGCAATTTTCCAACCAAACAATGAAGTCTTCAACTCCAACAACATCAAAGAGAAAAAAAACAAAAAAACAAAACAAACACCAAAAACCCCCCATTGTCTTTTTTTTTTTTTTTAAAGCACGCACGCGCACCTTTACAAGCTGAAATTCTGAGCAAGTGCTCGATGACCTTCCGATCAACGAGGCTGTCATCAACGGCCAAGACATGAACTTCTTCAGAATCTGCCGGCGAAAGATCAAAGCCCTCCATCTTCTCTGTTTTCCTTCTCAGAGAAACGACACCGTTCTTGGCCAGAACTTGCTTGAGGTAGAAAAGAGGGAAAGGGGGTTCCTTAACTCGGGAGCTCAAAATCTTATATATTCTGTAACATGTTATGTTCTTCCTATCTATCTGTACAAATGGATGTATTTGTGTCTCTGTCTGTTTTCCTTTCTCTCTCCCATTTAAAGTCTCTTTCCCAAAAATCAAATCTTTCTCTCCCTAACAAATCTCAAAATCTTCCCTTTCTCCTTTTTTGTTTTCTTTTTTCTTTTTTTGAAATATTAGACATGGCGCTGAGATTCTGAAATCCACTTCGGTGTGATCTCCATATCAACGACTTTTCCCGGTCCCCACTCGCAAAACGATATCTCGCGGGGGATTTACGAGATTTTGGTGAATCTTCGGGATTTGTGAGCTGTCACAGTGATTGGTCGGGTTCGAGAAAAAGGAAAGGAGAAGAGTTGACGGGAGGTCAACGTGAAACGGCGCCGTCAAGTTCCAATACGGAAGAAGGGATTAATACGGTATACGGCAATACGGCCACCCTAAACCGGCGGCGTCAAAAAGTGGGCGAAAAGAACCGGCTTTTGCCGGCGACGTTTCACTATTCTTTGCTTGGTAGAAATGCTAAAAAATAAAAAAAAAACTAGTAATAAAGATAGAAAGAGAATGTGAGCGCGAGTGTCTTTTTGTGGCCTTTGTAAATTGTAATAAAGACTGAGAGGGGGCAGAGTATCTATGCTAATCTTGTTGGAAGCGATATCATGCACGTGCCGTCTCGTGTGCTCTGCCTTTTGGGTTCTTACGATTTTCTTTTACAATTTTAATCTATTTTTGGTAATGTGTTATCGATATTCTAATGCCTGAAAATAGCTGTACGTGAAGAGATTTTGTTGGGATTTGCAATGTAATTTGTGCAAGAAAATTATGATTTTGAATTTTTAAAATTTTTAGCTCGTGTTTATCGAGGTAATATTATGGTAGATTATTTGATGTAGAATATGGGGATTGGTCCAAATAATGCCAGTTTAACTTGAATAATAATTTTATTTTTATATAATAAATTAGAAATTCAAAATCATAGCACGATGGGATTAGTGAATTGTACGGTGAGAGGACATGGAAAGATTTTCATGCACATGAAAGAATCCTTAAAATTAGGATAACACAAATAAGAATTCTTAATCCCAAATAAAATATATGTGAATCATATAATCTTAACCTCAAATAAGAATTCTTTTAGTTTCAAGCTGTTCTTGAAAAAGAAAGGATTTCAAGTTTATGTCGGTGAGCCACGTTTTGTGAGTTATTAATTTTGCAAGATCAGTTATTACACTTGAAAAATTCTTGAATTCCTTCTAGTTCTATTTGAGTGTAGATATTTTAATGTAGTTTACGAATTCCTTTTTCAATTAATTATGAAATTATGTTATTAAATTTAGTCTCGTTAATATATATAAAAAAAAATTAAAAATTCAACTTTTTTATTATACTATAAATTTAAATAACTAAATTTATTTTAACTATTATCATGCTTTTCAGTTTAGATTTTTAAATTGAAATTATTTTCAATATAATATCAATTTTTTTATAATTAAATGGTCAGAAATTTAATTTTTACCGATTCTCATATTTTAATTTTAAAAAAATTAGTACAAAATATGATAGATTTGTACATTGATGAAAGACAATACCACATCGTGCTCCACGTCTTCCCCAAAATGTTGAATATGTTTAAACCAAACACTCCATGTGATTTTTGTAATTTTTGTCCCTATAAAAACATCATTTCCCCAAAAGTAGTGTTCATGTCTTTTGGGTAGCATATGTTTTGTGCTTTTTCTTTTTAGAGTATTTTGGCGTTTTTGAAATTTATTCAAAATTGAATCTCTTCGTAACAATTTTAAAAACATTTTTTATATTAATTTAGTATAATTAAAATTTTAATTCCAAAGTGATTTTTAGATTGGTACATTTTAGTTAACATAATTTAGCCACACCAATTAGGGGTATAAGCAGGTCGGGTTGATAGAATAACCCAATCCGATCGTATAAATTTCAGGTTGCTATGAATCCATCCAAAATTAACTGTGCCAGCTAGTAACTTGATCATATCGGGTTAATTTGGGTTGGAGAAGGCTCAGTTTGGTTCACCCGAGCTATTCGAGTTGGGCAAGTTTATACAATTATGTAGTTCCAATAAATAAACAAACAAAAAAGGGGTTGAGCATGAAAATATACAAAGAGATGAAAAATTAAAATAATAGAAAAAAATTTGAACCCTAGAAAACCACCTAAACATTTCATTTTCATTTTCACAAAATTTCACATAAATAGTATAGCTTTAATATTTTAAATAGTAATCATATTAGCAATTTATACATGCAATTGCAAATCCCACATCCTATATATCAAAGCAATTTATACATGTATTCTTACAAATTCCACATCAAACATCATACAGGAAAAAAAAAGATGAGATACCATCCAACTTTTCCAAAATAAACTTGATATAATAGCAAACATCGTAAAGTAATTCATTGTACAAATCATAAAATAGATCAAAGTAGTTCTTATATTATACCACTGAGTCAGCTTTAGGTTTGTGGGTGAAGATCAAGGAATATCAATAGGAGGTTCGAGGTTCAGCCTTCCATACTACTTGTATCAATTTGCTATAATGTTCTTTCAAACCATAGACACTATAAAGAATGCAAACATTTTGTTCTTCAACAAGCCTTAAGACATTCTCGTTAGCTTTCTTCTACTCCATAGAAGCCAATTGGAGTGCTTCATTCCTCAAATCTTTTTGGAAAGACAAAGAGATTGCATTAGTATCTTGTGAAAGCGCATCACAAATGTTAACAATTTTAGAGTGAATAACACCTCACTCGTAACAATGACAGAGATTGGGCAAACAAACTATACATCCAATTCAAAAATCGGGAAAAACATATTGTACAAAGATTGGATTAAGGGGGTATCTATGGTGAAAAAAATTATACGTGAAATCAATTTAATAGCAAGTTATAGTACTAGTAACAGACCAAAGACAAAAATAACTAAAAAAGTTTACAAGGGTAATTATAGATAAGCAAGTGAGATCAAAGGTAAAAATTTTTTTAAAAAAAATAAAATTCCTGAATCTCTTGATAGACAAAAGAAATGTCATATAATACCTTCTTGTCTTCTTCAAATTTTTTCCTTTCTTGATTTCTCTGCATCATCATCTTGCATGCAACTTGTGACATTTTTTCAATTTCATAAGAATACAATAATGTATTTTAGAAAATATAATTACCAGTTACTAATATAACTAAAAAAAATATAATTAGTTTCACATAATTGTTAAATATACTAAGCTACTTTTTCAAGAGCCATCGTAAAGCAAATAAGAAACTTAAATCAGATATGGTCACAAATCACGAATATCAGCCTAGAACAAATTTTCAAGAGTCATCGTAAAGCAAATAAGAAACTTAAATTAGATGTAGTCACGGATAATATATCAGCCCAAAATAAAAATTTAAATATACTAAGCTATTTTTTCAAGAGCTATCGTAAAGCAAATAAGCAACCTAAACCAAAGCACAAAATATATACTGTGTATACAAAATAAATGCAGCTAGATGTGGTCACGAATATTAACCCAAAACAAACTTTCTCAGCTTCACTCAGATTTGTGAAACTTGTTTGGATTGCCAAGACATGAAGTTCAACTCAAAAACACCATATCAATTAATCATAGCTCAATCAAAATCTCAAATAATCAGTCAAGGCAGCATTACAGTAAGACACAAACTCAATAATCGATTAGAGTTGAGATTAGGGCTATCGATTTGAACGAAATATATGGACAAATGTTAAAAACTTACCTGTATTGGGGTTATCGGAGATGAGGCTACGTTGATTGCTACCGTGACGTTGGAGGTTGTGGACTGTGAGCAACTTATGGATGTCAAATTCTCCTTTCGAGGTTGAGGTGTGATTGTGTGAGTGAAAAACAAAAGAAGTAGGCTCGAGTGTATGGCTGTGTGTCATGAGTGAGAACTGAGAAATGAGAGGAGAGACTCAAGTTAGGATATGTGAAAAGGGAAAAACATGGAGGTAACCAAACGACAACGTTTCTATTAGTGCCTATTTGATCGGTCGGGTCGGTTTGTGCGGGTTTCTTTGTGTCCAACCCGAAACGAACCATTACAATATGAAATTTCATATTTTTAATCCTTTTCAACTCATTAACCCGATCTCCTTCGTCCAAATAGCAATTTTCAAGTTAGACTCTTTCGATTTACTTTGGGTTGACTAGGTTACTTACACCCCTAACACCAATATAACACCAATAGTGTGAGATCAATATTAGGAATCACACACTCAACAGAGAAGAAATTAGATGCATAGGCTTTCTAACAAATGTTCTTTTTTGTTTTTTTTTTAAATATCTTCATAAATTATTAGTATTTTAAAAAATATTTTATTTCAAATTCTGATACAAACGTAAAGGTCTTTTTAATAGATGTTTATTATAAAAATTAATCTTGTACTACACTACTGCCTCTAATACTTATTGACGCTTCATAGCAAATTATAGAAAAAAGACATTTAAATATAATGTGCTTTTAGAAATTGCAGTGAGATTAAAAAACACAAAAATAATCTACCAATCATTAAATTAAGCATGGATAATATAAATTATAAACCAAAACTCTCGTTACAAAAAAGAAAGAATAAAGTAGTATTTTCATTCTTAAAATTTAACTCAGGTTTTGATTTTATCCTTAAAATTAATTTTATTTAATTCGATGTTATCTTATATTTTTTAAAATACTTTCAATTTTATCTTAATCTCAACTTTGTCAATTAAATGAAGATAATTACTTACACCACATTTTATGTATCTATCGTTCTATGTTGCTTACACTATATCTAATTATCAATTTTTTTAATTTTTTATTTTCTTTCTCTCCATTTTATTTTGACCTCCTGTTCAATATTCCTCAAATAACATCATCTAAAAAAACTTATTCCATTGTCATCCACAACCATTTTTAGCAAAAAGACAACACAAATTGACCAAGAACAGTAAAAAAAGAATACCAGTGGGCATCTTTATCTTTCTTTCTTTTTCTCTTTTCATGCACCGCCATGTCATTTTTTTTTTTAATGAAGGTGACACCGCATTAAAAAATTAAATATAAAAAGAATGTGAAGAAGGTACGTTTATTAGTATAATGGAATTGAAAGAAGAGCCAATGCAAGATTAGAGGAGATACTGTATTCCAATACAAATCAGTGGAGGTCGTGGTGGGAGTGGGACCAAACAATCCAAATTCCAATTCTCAGTTCCATTTTCAAAGTCGTGAAATTTGAATGCTTTTTGGACTTTTAGCTTTCTGGAAACTAAA
This sequence comes from Gleditsia sinensis, assembly GCA_037074535.1. Taxonomy (NCBI): domain Eukaryota; kingdom Viridiplantae; phylum Streptophyta; class Magnoliopsida; order Fabales; family Fabaceae; genus Gleditsia; species Gleditsia sinensis. The sequence goes on from CM073471.1 coordinate 8,296,435, forward strand.
TCAAAATAATTCAAATCCTTCCTCTGACAGCGGCAGATCAAATCGGGAATTGTCTTCCCAAGATTGATCTCTCTTTAATCTCTCCCCATCAATCACAACCATCCCTATCGATTCACGAATAATGCGATCAGATTCCCCATGAAATTATTCAAAATCTCAGACTGTGCTAGTCTCAGCCGTCTGCCGGTGATTGCGCCACCACGGTGGTAGTTTCCCCCGCCTTGTGATATGACTGACTGACCGACATTCCAACTTCGGAGGAATGGCGATGGAGTTAGACAATCAGGTGTTCGTTCTGTCACCGTCAATCGAGAGAGTCGTAGCCCCCCAACTTCGATTTGATCCAAGGTATAATCAATTTCATCTGACCAAAAATTGTAAAAAATTCTGAATCTCAATCGTGCTATTAATTTTTTAAAATAAAATAAATATTATTAATGTATTGTTTATTGGGTGATGGCAGACGAACGAAAAATTTGAGTGGCGGATTACTTTATTTATATTTATTGTTTAGTTTTCATGATTATGTTTTGAAGGTTGCAGCGGTGTTAAAATAAAATGTTTGACTTTAAGGAGTGTTATTAAAAAAATGCTTTAATTTCGTATGTTTTTTTTTATTAATACAAAATATCATTTTAGACTTTAAATGATAATTTAAATTTATTTTTTAATTGCGAGTTTCTCTAAAACAGAATGAGAAGTATTAATTATTATTATTTATACAACATATTTATATTTCAATAAAAAACTGTAAATATTTTTCTACAATATTAAAAATATTTAATAAGATATTTGGTCAAAAATTAAAGAGATTTTTGGTAGAGAATTTTTTTTTGAATTCCTATGAAATTGAATTTGAAAAAAAAATTAAATTCTCATGATTCTTAAAAAATATGAATTTATGTAAATAATTTTTTATAAAAATTCTCATCAAAAATTTTTCATGTGAAGGAATAAAAATTTAACTTTATTATGTTATAAGAATTTTTTTAAAATATAAAAAAATAATAATATCTTACATTCTTTTACTCTTTTTTTTCCTCTGTTATCGATATTTTAATATTCTCTCTCTCTCTCATTCCTCTTTTTTATGTTTATATTCATTTTTTCTATCGTCTCAACATAGATAATAATATTTAAAAATAATAATAAAATTTTTTTAAAAAAATTATTACAACTAAACATAATAATAAAATATTTTTAAATAAATATTTAAAATTAATCAAATATATTTTGTATATTTTCAATAATCATCATTTTTAAAAAATATGTTTCTCAAAATATATTCACTTTACATGGAATATTTATTTTTATCAATTTTTGCACTATTTTTTGAATGAGTAAAATGATAGTAAAAATAAATGATTCCAACACTTATTTAAAATGCCAACGACATGTTTAAAATCTTGAAAGCTACAAAAAAAAAATCTATGATTTTAAGACGTGAATGATATAATCGAGATATGTTTGTAATATGTTAAAAGTTTGAATTTATAGAATTTTTTTTTTTAAATGGGACAATTTCATTATTTTTTATAAAATTAATTTTATATTTAAAGAGTATGAGTATATTTATATCAAGATAAAATTTAAATAAAATCTTTAACCCATCTCACTCTTCAAAACGGAGGCTAATACCATATGAACTTTCAATTCTTTGACATGAAAGGTAAGTAATTTGTTTCTTACTAAAGAACACAAAGTCACGACGTTTACATATGATATTTGCATAATAAATATTGGTGCGTTGATTAATAAACTAAAGTTACACATTTCATTTAAAAAAGAAGGTTAAAAAGAAATTAATAGGAGTGATATTATAAAACTTTGAACTTTATCCTAAAAGTTTGAAAAATCCTTCAACGGCGCATACCATAATAGTACTCAATTAATCTCAAAATTGAGTTCCACTTTGATGCATGTTAGTCAAATAGAATCTCAAATTTTCAGGGTTTAGACCCCACAAAAATTGATGTTTCCCCTTTTATTCCATCCCATGTATAGTTGTGGGCCTGAAATTTTACACAAAATTGAAAAAGTCTTAGGTTCATATATGCTATTGTCCTTTTGGGAACATTTTTAATTTAGATGAGATGGGGTTATTGGAGTGAATTCATTTGCATTAATGTTCACTCAATTACATTGATTTTGCATATTATGGCCGACCAACTGAACTAACTGTTTGGATTGGATCCGAGCTTCAAATATTCAATAGAATCATGGACTCTAAGCCTATAAAATAAGAATTACTAGTTGGCTTTTGGAAAGGGTTTTTAAAAGAAGAAAAAAGAAAGTATTCACCTTATTATAGCTGCAATTTTATTTGCTACATTCAAGATTTGGCATCTCCTTTTTTCAATTTTGATTGTGATTTGGGGCATCTTTTCTATTCGGTTGTACTATTAGCAATATCTTAGGAACTTTGGATCTCACTTTACCAAACAGGCCATCAAAACCATTTTCCTCCCCATGTCTATCAGAATAAGATAAACAAACAAAAAAAAGTGCAAGTATGAAGCATCCTTCATCTTTTCAAGCTAGTATGTTCACTTTTGATTAGAATTTTTTTTTACATTGAGTTTGACATTATATTGTTATATATAAGTATTGTAAATTTGATATATGTAAGTGCAAAATTGAAAGAAAATTTTATGTTATATACATATTATTGATGTTTTGATCGGTAATATTAAAATAAAAAAAATTATTAGCTTTTTTTTTTTGTAAAAAAAGGGCATATGGATTTGCAATAATATTATGGGAATGAACGCCATTGTTTATAGTATTAATTAAGAATATAAAAGGACAGCCCAAATGACTTTCAAAATGTAGTAGTTATAATATATATTCTCTTTAAAGTTATGATAAGATGGGCAAGGAACTTGATACAAAGCAGAGTTACATTATAGAACTATTTGTGTATGAGGGTTTTCTTTCTATTATGGAAAAGGGTTAAACCCTTTTTTAGTAAAAGACAGAAACTTGAGAGGAAAAAAACAGGTCTGGAATATGCTTGATTAATTTTTAATTTTGTGCATAAAATACTTTCACCACTAAATGGTTAAAATAATTTTTTTTCCTTCATATCAAAAACTTCATTAGAGATTTGAAAATTCTATTAATTTTAAGTGAATGGGCTTGGGCTATATCCAGGGCCACGTCCCAGCACTGCACGCAAACTGCAAAGAATTCCAAGAAGAATTGGGTAAACGTTGTCCCAAAAAAAAAAAATGAACAGGGGAAAGCCAGTGACTTTGGAAACGATGAACTGCGAGGAGGGGAAGGAACTAAATATGTTAAATAAATTATTTTTGAATCATAAATTTAAATTTTTAAGGATTAATTAAAATAAAACCTGCCACCCAACTAAGAAGAGAACAAAATATAATTTTTGAATGGAAAGTATATAAAAGCATAGGAAGAGAGATATAATAAAGTTTTTACGTCAATTGAATTATAGAAGAGTCACGGATAGTGCATTTAATTTTTGGAAGGTCGAAAAATTTAATATTTAATTTAAACAAAAAAAATACTAATTGCAATGTGGCATATAAATTGTGAGTAAAATTGTAATATCTAAGCTAACTGCAATTAACGCTATAGATCAAGGTAAAGAACAGCAATTTTCCCTAATTGTTACTATAATGTGAGCTATGTTGTGTTTCAAAGGTACCCATGTTGCATTGCTGGCTCTTATAAACAAGCCAGGTACTTTCTAATGCAATATGATGATTATTCTTCCTCCTTGTTAACAAAACTCTAAGAATGACATCAGTTTGGAATCCAAAGAAATTGACATATATATTGTGGTTGGTGAGGGATCACAGGCAGGCTTAAATGGTTCATTAAAGCTCAATTGCAAAACAAAATTATTTATATTATAAACTCTAGAGGGAAAAAATCCTTTATGAGTTATAGTTCTTTATTTTTCTTTGTGGGTTTTACTTTTGCCGGTTCTACAACTTTCATATATATATAGAAAGACAGTGAGAATGGCTTTAGTTTGATCCCATTATAGATGACGTTATAGGAAGAAGTATTCATAATTTGTATTGCATTGCTCTAGCCAGCAATATAAGTCTTTCTTGGGTGAGGCAGCAGATCCCAAGAGCTAACATATAGAGTGAAAAGTATTATTGTGTAGGTGTTGAGAGAAATGGAGGGCAGGACACTACAAAAAAATAAAATCGCCGCTGAAAGTTTAAAAGTCGTCATTAAAGACTTTTAGTGACGACTTTTTGTCGTCACCATGTCGCCGCTGATACTTGCGTCGTTGAATGTTTTTCGTGGCGACTTTTGGAGTTGCAACTAAAAGTACAATTTAGTGGTGACTAAAGTTATCGCTAAAGACCATAACAATCGCCACTAAATCTTTAAAAATTGTTACAAAAAGTCTACTTTCAATGACAATTTTACTTGATTGTCACTAAAAATCTACTTTCATTGGTAGCTAAAGTCGCAATTGAATCCACTTTCAGTGACAACTTTTCATTGTCGCCACTAAAAGTAGACTTTTAACAGCGAGTTTAATCACCACTAAAGTTTCATTCTATATTATTTGACATATTCAGTAGCAACAAAAGTCGCCATTAAAAGTTTAATAGGCAAATTTTTATATTAATTTTTTTATTATTAAAATTTATAAATATTAATTGCTATAGAAAAAATGTAATTGACATATTATTTTTCTTTCTAAAATCATAAAAAAAATTATAGATATTTTTATTTAAATTTATATTCAACTACAATTAGTTCAAATACAAATATTCAAAGTAATGTAACTAGTTACATTTTAAGAAAGAAAAAACAACTATTTACAAACGAAATTAATCTTAACACAATGAAAATACACTATAACTACTTCTATCATTAGCTATAAAAATTTATCAAAAGAATTAAGTTTGCGACTTTGATTAAGACCAATGTATATTTGGATTTTCTTTGTCATATTCTTGGCCATGCTCAGTAACAAATATCAAGCAATCAACATCCCCATCGGCCATGTACCTTATGATTGGCATCCTACAAAAAAGACTTCCTATTAATCCAACGTCAAAAAATAATTGTAGAAAAAATAAAGCATATTGGAAATTTTATATCACGAGGGACATAAATCTTGCTTTAGGCATGGTTTATGAAAATTAATCTCATGAAATGTCAACTTTGAATTACTAATTGTGGGAAAAATAATCATTATTTCTTGTATAGAAGAATCAAGAAATAAAGCTAAAAACAAGTGCAGAAATTCTTCAGAAATTCTAAAAGTGATACTAAAAATAAATTTTAAAAGTGACCGGTCATTATCAATTACAAATGTGACAGCATATCCATCTCTAATAGCTTTTGCAGTACGACCCACTCGATGAACATAGCTATAGTATGAAATAAGATACTAAAGTCACTAGAAGGCTCAGAGAGAATAAAAATGTTTAAGATAAAACCAACATGTTTCCATATATTAAAAATAGCAGGCTAAATGGCAATGCAAGGAAATGAAACATTACCATATGCAGAGGACATAATATTAGTCATTGGGAGTGGTGTTATCACCAACATGGTAACAGGTCAAAGTCTACATGGTTTGTGAATGAGGTTACATCCAAATGGGTACAACTAGGAGGGATATGACCCCAAAAGCCCTCTTACCAAATAAAACTCGATACTGAACGAGGTTACATCCAAACTATTGATTCAGAAAGTAGTGTGATATTAAGTTGAAAAACAGATTTCAACAAGAAGAGAAAATCACATATGACCCAAAATTTTTCATCATGAAAGGTTAAGTCCATAACGCGTTCCTTGAAGCTACAGAAGCAAATTTCAAATACCAACATTTAAACTTCAAATCTTCTATACATAAACCCAACTTATCCTCAACACAAATGACAACCAAATTTTGTCACAATGCACGGCACATAAACCTGATTCTGGACCTCATTATCGACAACCAACCTGTATATGAAAGCCAAATCAGATCAAAGGGGGTATAAACGAGTAAAATAACTTAGGATTGAAAAAAAAGATTAAAATTAAAGCACTGTAGTATATAAACCAATATCACATTTAAATTACAAGAGCAACTAAAACAAAGCAGAACGGGGAGTAGTGCTTTTGGACTAGATTACCAAAATAGAACAGGAACAAGTTATGAAGGGCCATCCCTCATAGCATGTGAACTATCTTTACTATTTACAAAATACGAACAAGATGATACTTACCTTTTACAACATAAAATCAATGTACAAAAACGCATTCAACGGAGCAAAAAACAGTGAAGCACCATCAGAGTTATATTTTAAGCGCAAGAATGAAAGTAGACTTGAATCTACTGGTCAAAACTATGTTTAAACGAATATTGTATTAGAAGAATATGAACTAAACTCAATACATCATAATATGTTCTTTCAAAATCCTGAATCAAATTGACCCGAGAATTAAAATCACATTGAACTTGCAACCTTCAAACATAAGTGCACTTAAAGTCCATTGAAACCATTAATGCCCCTTTCACTCATAGACTTTAGGGACTTTGATCCCTATAACCCTCTGTCATAGCTCATCAACAGGCCGAGAAGAAGAATACAAAAAAAAACATGAGCAGTAGTAAAATGACAGACTACCTTCCTAGCAATTCAACAAAGACCAAACTCGCCTCGCCAGAAAATCGATCTCCTCTGAACAACACGTATTTTTGCCAATTGCTCTTCTAAAGTCTCCTCTTCAAAAAGTCGATGCTTTCGTCCTCCCAAAATCGTTCTTCAAAAGTTGATCCCCTTTCAAAATTTCCCAGACCACTTTATCCTTGTTTCTTTCATTCTCCCTTTATAGCCAAAGAAAATCCACATCAAAAGACTATGCCTTCGGCGCCATCGAGAAGGACCAGTAGTCGTAGATTCGAAGCTTGTCGCCAATGACAGAGAAAATAAGACAAAAGGGACCAAAAAGAGGGAGTCCTTCTGCCATGAGTACAGTGGCAGAGCAGAGAAGCGTTAAGTGCAGGGGTGCAAAGGCGTGGATTAGCAGAAAAGGGAATTTCAAGGACCAGGCCAAGCAGCGTGAAACCAAAATGGGTCGGTTAAGTAATGGGTGGACTAAATGGGCTGATGGTATCGGATTGGGCGAACAATTGTAGGCAGAGTGTGGACTGATTAGGCTTTGATTTTTTTTTTTCTTTTTTTTTTTGTATTTTTTTAATAAAAATAAAATAATGTAACTCTCTTACATATTTTTTGTTTGATTTTTTAATTCTCTTCTTTTTTAAATTGTGTTCAAATTTTTGCATTTTCTCAATTCTTTTTTTTATTTATATTTTTGTATCTATTTACTTTATTCTTTAACACTTCAATAAAAAAATACTGGACAAAATTGAGTGTTTACACCAATTAACCCTTAATTAATTTAGCAAGCTGTTTTAAAAAAATAAATTTGTGAAAAGTCATTGGAGGTTTCGACTAGTTTTTGGATGCATTAGATTTTCTATGGTTTGTGAAATTGGGGAGAGTAAATTAGGGCTTCGCTGGGTTAGAGATTCTGGGTTTATGATCGCTGGATCACGACTGTAACAAAAAATGCGAGGAAATGGGTTTTTGTATCATTACGAGCGCTTCCTATTTTAAATTTATATTCATATAAAATAAAATCTTAAATTGGTCACCTTTTGTTTTGTTTTAATTAGTGATACAAATACAAATAATTTCTTTAAATTCTCATTATTTGATAAATAGTTTATTTTATAGGAAAAACTAATATTTTATTCTACTTTTCTTTCTCCGTGTAGTGACATCAACAATTCTATCATTTTTTGATTTGTTTATGGTAATTAGCTAACTAAATGTTATAGTATCTAACAAAATTATAAATCTACATATGCTAATTGAAAATATAATTACTCGTATCATAGACTTGAACTAATAACATTTTACTTCATTTTTCTTTCATTAATTGCATTATTACTTTATAAATTGTTTAAGTTAAATTTTAAAGTTATTTTTTTTATGATTTTATTTAGATATATAATAATTGTTTTTTTTCTTTCATTAATATGCCGGTTGTATAGCAAAATGCATAGATCACAGCACCAGAAATAGTTATGATAAGCAATATTTTTGCAGGCTGGGCTGTGCTGCCTCGTCCTGCTCTAACTTCACCACCCACCAAAACATAGGTATTCTTCTTTTTTCACTCTTTTTTTTAATAAAATAATCGAATTCTTATCCTTTCAACCACTTGAATTAGCCTTAGATGGCCTTTTTGATCACTCTCATTCTAGTGGACTTCTCATGCATTCCCTTACTAATTAACTTTATTCTTTTGTTTAACTTTGTTTTGCGCAGATGGAGAACAAGTGGGAAGCTGTTTGAATTCATGCTCAACCAGATGCACTTAGAATTAGAAGAAATAGAAAATTAAAGAATGTAATCTCTAATAAATATTGTTGAATGTATTGGGGTTTCAGATTGGTTCTCAATGAACAAATTGTCCAAATAAGAGGGGGAGAGAGAGAATACTGAGGGCCACTTCTTAATAAAACTGCATTCGAACTCTTTCAAGTGAATAAAGGTTGATTTGATTGTTTATCCTTGAGGTCCTTGCCTGCATAGCTTTTTTTTTTTTTTTGAACAAGTGAAAAACTACTATTGATTACATCAGACATAAAGTCAAATTACAGAAGATAAAGACAGGTACATTAAGTCGAACAACTTAATCCCGCAACTTCTGACAATACAGAATACGAAATAACAGGTCTTACAAACCAGAGAATGTAAAGGCAACACACCTCACATCCACTAGATTACCCAAACTTACATTTCAAAATCCTAAATATACAACAATACAACATCTAACAAATAGAAGGAAAAAGAGATGCTTCTAGGAGAGGCAACACATCTCCCAACCTTCTCTGAAGGTTAGATCTCTTCAATTTCTTCCTCCACGTAAAATTATAGTTGCTCAAACATCAAAGTTGCATACTTGGATAACGAAATGTATAAACTTGAAGCTCCAACACCTCTCTTAAAAGAAGGAAAAAAACTTCCCAAATGGAAGAGGAGAACTTCCCTACTGGAAGAAAACAAAAAGATAATGAAAGAAGGAAAAAGGAGGGGGGGGAGGAAGCTGCCATTGGCAGGCAGCTGTAACGTCCGGTTTTTTTTTTTTTTACATTACGCATGTTAAAAATACGCTATATGTAAAAACACATTATATATATATATATATATATATATATATATATATTTATTAAAAACCTCATACATGTTATAATTATACAATACAACATTTCAAAACACATTATATATGTTTACATATATATTACAAACCTCACACAGGTTACATTTATACAATACAACTTTTTAGTACATAAATAAGAGTTTTTATACAGCACTTCACCCTTGAAATACAAAGGGTGAGGAGGTGGTGCTGACATCTAGATCTCTATCAGTAACTCCCTTTTGTGTTGTATCTCATTTCTTTTTATCTGAACATAACACCACAATAATAGTGAGAACAAAGGTTCCCAGTAGACTTAACATAAATAAAATATGCTGAGAAAACAGGAGTTATGTTCAGCTGTATAAGCTACAGAAAAATATCAAAATTTTGAGATAAAATCATATTTTTTAATGCATAATTATCATGCTACACTTGCACCAGAAGTCCATTTTTTTTTTCTAATGCTTAGCCTTATCACGGCTTTTAATTTACTTGTTTGCTATATGCATAGTGACCGATCAACTACAGTCACAATAAGTGATCAGAGAATGTGAGTACATCACCCTCCTGCCTTCTCACATTACCACTGACACCCGGTTGGAGCGGCCCTCCCTTGGCTCACTCAGGCTAATAGGGCGTCCCCTACTCGGTACCGTCACAAGCCATACAACCCGTCGATATTCATTCATACATATAAATATATATATTAATGCATATTCATTAAATAGAATGTAAAATTATCAAGCAACTCGCCATGAGTTTTACACTTGCCATAATTACCAAGCAACTCGCCATGAACTTTACGCTTGCCATTCAATTTCTTTCATAAAATAACATGCATAATTTTCATATCCAACAATTAATAATTATCCATCACATATCAAATGTCCAATATAATAAATTTTGAATCAAATAAAGAAAAGGGTAATTTTCTTGGACATTTGTCTTCTAAAAATATTTCAACAAATAAAACTAATTTTTAGGTAGAAAAACAGTGAAATGTTCTGTGACTTTTCTTCACTTATTCAATAATATCTCCCTCATATGAATTTCGATTGAGGTGATTTAAAAGCCTATAAAAAGTTAAGACACTTATCTACAACTTCTATGTTTATCATTTCTTCAAATTCTTTAAGGTTTATTCCCAGAAAATTAAAACTAAAACACTTATTTTTACTATCTTGAATTCTGACATTTACTCAATTAATTAATCATATCTCCCTCATATAAATTCTGATTGGGGTTATTTCAAAGCCTATAAAAAGCTAAGACAATTATCTACAACTTCTATGTTTATCATTTCTTCAAATTCTTTACGGTTTATTCCTAGAAAATTAAAAATAAAACACTTATTTTTACTATACTGAATTCCGACCTTTGCTCAATTAATCAACCATATCTCCCTCATATGAATTCCGATTGAGGTGATTTCAAAGCCTATAAATCCGTGAGACATATATCTATAATTCATATGTTGATCATTTCTTTAAAATCTTTCCGAATTTTCTCAGAATTCCAAAAACCGAAGCCACCCAAATTATTCCGAAATTCGGCTTAATTTATCTTCTCCTTTGATTTTCTTTTATATAATCCCATACACCCATATGCATGTCCAAACATCCAAAACAGAATTTCATATAAATATCCAGACCACATGTTATCCAAAATTATATCTAAACAAATCTAAAAATGTATATATAATTTTGTACAAAAATTTATTAGAGGATGTTAATCCTACCTCAGATAGATCCTTAAATTTGTATGTTTGATTCCTTCCACACAAAGTAAAATCCTTGATTTCCCATTTCCTCTTCCTTTTCCTCCTTCTTCCTCTTTCTCTTCTTTCTCTTCTCTTCTTTTTCTTCTTTTTTTCTTCTGCTGAAAATCCTACCGACACTTTTTTTTCTTCCCCCTTTTCTCTTCTTTCTCTTTCTTTTCTCCTTTTCTTTCTTTCTCTCTTTCCTTCCGTCATCTCCCCCTTCCCCTTCTTATCTTTTTTTATATTATTATTTTATTATTATTATATTATATATTTTTCTTTCCCTTTTTACCCCCTACCTACCTCCTCCCTTTCTCCAAAATACCCTTGCCACCATCCCTAATTTCATAAATGTCATCCTCCATTAATTACAAAAATGCCATTTCAATGAAATTACATAAATGCTATTTTAACCATCCTACTATCTTCTTTTACCTGAGTAAAATTGTAAAACGATTTAATCCTCTCGTGAAGTCCAAAATGCTTTCTCCTCTCTGAACAAAAATTCCAATTAGTAACATAAAGGAAAAAAATCAGGGATGTTACAGTTCTCCCCCCCTAAAAAGAATTTTGACCTCAAAATTCAAGGTTTACCTGTCTTCAAACAGTTGTGAATACTTCTGTCTCATGTCATCTTCCCTTTCCCATGTGGCTTCTTCCATTGTTAAACTCTCCCAACCTACCTTCACTAATGAAATTGTTTTATTTCTCAACTGTTTCACGTCTTTATCCAGAATTACTATCGGCCTCGGTCGATAGGTTAGATTCTCATCTACAGTTATTATTTCTTCTTGAATTATGTGCGACGGATCTAGTAGATACTTTCGAAGTTGAGAAACATGGAACACATCATGCAGATTTGAAACATGCAGAGGAAGTGCAATCTGATACGCCGATGACCTTATCCTTTTCAGAATTTGATAAGGTCCTAAATATCTCGGACTCAATTTCTTAATTTTCATTGCTCGGCCAATTCCGATAGTAGGAGAAATTTTCAAGAACACATGCTCACCTTCTTGGAATTGTATCGGTCTCCTTCTCCTATCGAAATAGCTCTTTTGTCGACTCTGAGCTGTTCGCATTTTATCTCGAATTATCTGTATTTGCTCATAAGTATGTTGCACTAACTCGGGCCCTAATAACCTTTTCTCCCCCACTTCATTCCAACATAATGGCGATTTACATCTCCTGCCATACAAAACTTCATATGGTGCCATTCCGATGCTAGAATGATAACTGTTATTATACGCAAACTCAGCCAGTGACAAATATCCATCCCATCCTTTTCCTTGCTCTAGCACGCACGATCTTAGCATATCCTCTAAAGTCTGTATAGTTCTCTCCGTTTGACCGTCTGTTTGAGGATAATATGCAGTACTAAAACACAAACGAATACCAAAAGCTTCTTGTAGTGCTCTCCAAAATCTAGAAGTAAATCGAGGATCTCGATATGAAATGATACTATTAGGAATTCCATGCAACCGTACAATTTCCTTCATATACAACTGAGCCAACTTATTCAACGAGTAGTTTTTTTTAATGGGTAGAAAATGCGCAGATTTCGTCAATCTATCAACTATTACCCATATCGCATCATAACCTGTCTGAGTCTTAGGTAATTCGACAATAAAATCCATAGATATACTATCCCACTTCCACTCAGGGATTTCTAAAGATTGTAACATCCCAGAAGGTTTTTGATATTCTATCTTCACCTTTTGACAAACCAGACACTTAGACACATATTCAGCAATGTCTCTCTTCATTCCTGGCCACCAGTATAATCTTTTCAAATCTTGATACATTTTTGTAGATCCTGGATGGATTGTATACTTACTTTGATGAGCTTCTTCCAAAATCTTAGCCTTCAAATTATCTCCTTGTGGTATACATGTTCTGCCCCGATACATAATAATTCTATCATCTGACATTGCAAAGTCAGGCTGATCTCTTCGATCTTGTAAAAATTGATCATGTGTCTGCGCTTCTTTAATCTGAGTCTTCAAGTCACTTTCAATTCTTAATTCACTAACAATCAAACTACCCGGGACAGTCATAACTGATAATTTCAAATTTCTGAATTCTTCAATTAGCTCTATTTTCTTTATCAGTATTTGACTTAAATGCAACGACTTCCGGCTCAATGCATTAGCTACTACATTTGCCTTCCCTGGATGATACTTTAATTCAAATTTGTAATCATTAATGAATTACATCCACCTTCTTTGCCTCATATTCAATTCTTTTTGGTCAAAGAGATACTTTAAACTCTTGTGATCACTGTATATTTCAAATACAGCTCCATACAAATAGTGTCTCCACATCTTCAGGGCAAAAACTATTGCAGCCAACTCTAAATCATGAGTAGGATAGTTCTCCTCATGCAGTCTCAATTGTCGAGATGCATAAGCAACTACTCTACTTTCTTGCATCAAAACACAACGTAAACCTTTCTTGGAAGCATCTGTATAGACTACAAAGCATCCAGAAGGGTTAGGAACAACTAGAACAGGTGGAGAAGTCAATTTGACTTTAAGCTCTTGGAAACTATTCTCGCATTCTTCAGTCCAATTAAAGAGATTTTCCTTTCTGGCCAATCGAGTCAAAGGCAAAGCTATTTGAGAGAATCCCTGTATAAACCGTCTGTAATATCCTGCTAAACCCAATAAACTTCTAATTTCAGTCACAGTTTTAGGTCTCTCCCATTTCAGCACTGCTTCAGTTTTACTGGGATCCACTGACACGCCATCTTTAGAAATTACGTGACCCAAAAACTTCACTTCTTCCAGCCAAAATTCATATTTTTTCAACTTAGCGAAAAGTTTCTTTTCCTTCAAGACCTGAAGTACTAATCGGAGATGCTGGTTGTGTTCTTCCTCACTCTTAGAGTAGATTAAAATATCATCTATGAACACTACTACGAATTGATCCAAGTAGGGTCTAAAAATGCGATTCATATAGTCCATAAAGACTGCAGGTGCATTTGTGACCCCAAAAGACATGACTAAAAATTCGTAGTGTTCATACCGAGTTCTGAAAGCTGTTTTTGGAATGTCTTCTTCTTTAACTCCAATCTGATGATATCTTGACCTCAAGTCGATCTTAGAGAAAATAGTAGCTCCCTTTAATTGATCAAGTAGATCATCTATTTTGGACAATGAATACTTATTCTTAATAGTCGCCTTATTCAATTGCCTGTAATCAATACACAATCTCAAACTGCCATCTTTCTTCTTTACAAACAATACATGCGCTCCCCAAGGTGATACGCTAGGTCTGATAAAATTCTTTTCTAACAACTCTTCGATCTGCTTCTTCAGCTCTTGTAGTTCCATAGGAGACATTCTATAGGGACTGATAGAAATAGGCCTCGCCTCTGGGGCTAGATCGATGGAAAATTCCACTTCTCTCTTTGGTGGAGGTTCAGAAATTTCAGAGGGAAAAACCTCTGGAAATTCACGGACTACTGGAATCTCAAGCAATTCCCATTTCACACTCGGATTGATGGTATACAAGAAAACACATTTCAAATCTACATCCCTCATCTCCTTATAGAGTCGGTGAGCACTAATAATGCTATACTTTTGGTCTTCCGGTGGGTCCGAGAGTAACTCAAAAGTCTTATTGCAGCAATATAGTATGACTCAATTTTGACTTAACCAATCCATACCCAAGATGACATCTATACCGTCCAGAGGTAGACAGATCAGATCCACTACAAAAGATCTGCCATTCAATACAATGGGACAATTCAAACACACTGAGGAGGTAATTATTTTTTCTCCTGTAGGTGTCACCACCGCTAACTCATATGGTAACTCTGCAATAGAGTGTTGTAATTTTCCCACACATTTTATTGCTATAAAAGAATGGCTCGCGCCAGAATCAAACAATACATTCAGAGACAAATTGTTGATACGGCACGTACCTTGCATCAAATCAGGAGCTGTCTTTACTTCAGCACCACTCAAGGTGAAAACTCTTCCTGTTGTTTGTTGTGTTCGTGCAATACCTTTCCCTCTTCCCAGTGGACAATATAGTGCCACGTGCCCCTTCTGTCCGCATTGGTAGCAAGTAACTGAATCAAAATAACATGGATTATTCCCATGGAATTTCTCGCATTTTCCACATTGACCCGTTGTCGAATTTTTCAGAAAAGGTCTGGGTTCCACAATTGCTGGTTGTTTACCTCTCATAATATTCTTCCCTCTGGTATTTCTATCCATAACTGGGAACTCTCTCTTTCGCTTCCACTGAGTCCGCCTCTCCTTTTCATCCTCGACTGCTTTTAGACTTGTCGTCAGCATCCGAAATTTATTTACCAACGGGGCATATTCCCGAATCTCTAATGCCACCACATCATTTCTAAGCTCCGGGTTCAGTCCTGATTCAAACTTCACTGCCTTCCAAGTTTCATCTGGATTATTCTTCAAAATACTTGAGAACTTAGACAGTTCTTCAAACTTGGTAATATAGTGCTCAATGGTTCTATTTTCCTGTCTAAGCTGAAGAAACTCAATCTCTTTCTCAGCTCTCACATTACTGGAAAAATATTTGTTCAGAAAAGTCTCTCGGAACAAGTGCCATGTAATTTCCCTGTCTTGATGTACCAGTAACTCTTTGGCTCCTCTCCACCAGTATTCAACTTCTTCCTTCAGCATATATGTCCCAAGATTAACCTTCTGTTCATCAGAACAATTTAGAACTTCAAAAATCTTTTCGAGTTCTGTCAGCCATCTCTCAGCAACTATTGGGTCATATGCACCCACAAAAGATGGAGGTCGCGTTCCCATAAATTCAGACCATCCATTACCATTTCCAGTTCTGTCCCCATTTCGATTTCTTTCATCTCCCCTAACCTTGTCACTATTATTAATATTTTGAAGATACTGTAGAATCTGATTCGTAGCAGCTGCCTGAGCTTGAATAGCTGCGGCTATGTTATTTAAGGTAGTATCTGCGCTGCCTGGCAAATTCCTTTTTGGTGGTGCCATAACTCACTGTATTTGTAAAGAAAAATATTAGTCACTATTGAGGTGATCAAGCTCAACAGCAGTTCAAAATTTTACAGCAGTTATCACACTACACAAAATTATAAATAGGAAATACTAGTATTTTCCTACTGTATTTATCCGCTACCTTATACAACGTTTCCACATAACTATTCAAGACTCCTCTAAGTCAATTTAGGTGACCACCCACCCCATGGTCGCCTAAGATCGACCGCTCTGATACCAACTTTGTAACGTCCGATTTTTTTTTTACATTACGCATGTTAAAAATACGCCATATGTAAAAACACATTATATATATATTTATTACAAACCTCATACATGTTATAATTATACAATACAACATTTCAAAACACATTATACACGTTTACATATATATTACAAACCTCACACAGGTTACATTTATACAATACAACTTTTTAGTACATAAATAAGAGTTTTTATACAGCACTTTACCCTTGAAATACAAATGGTGAGAATGTGATGCTGACATCTAGATCTCCATCAGTAACTCCCTTTTGTGTTGTATCTCATTTTTTTTAATCTGAACATAACACCACAATAATGGTGAGAACAAAGGTTCCTAATAGACTTAACATAAATAAAATATGTTGAGAAAATAGGAGTTATGTTCAGCTGTATAAGTTACAGAAAAATATCAAAATTTTGAGATAAAATCATATTTTTTTAATGCATAATTATCATGCTACACTTGCACCAGAAGTCCTTTTTTTTTTCTAATGCTCAGCCCTATCACGGCTTTTAATTTACTCGTTTGCTCTATGCATAGTGACCGATCGACTACAGTCACAATAAGTGATCAGGGAATGTGAGTACATCATCTTCCTGCCTTCTCACATTACCACTGACACCCGGTTAGAGCGGCCCTCCCTTGGCTCACTCAAGCTAATAGGACGTCCCCTATTCGGTACCGTCACAAGCCATACAACCCGTCGATATTCATTCATACATATATATATATTAATGCATATTCATCAAATAAAATGTAAAATTATCAAACAACTCGCCATGAGTTTTACGATTACCATAATTACCAAGCAACTCACCATGAGCTTTACGCTTGCCATTCAATTTCTTTCATAAAATAATATGCATAATTTTCATATCCAACAATTAATAATTATTCATCACATATCAAATGTCCAATATAATAAATTTTGAATCAAATAAAGAAAAGGGTAATTTTCTTGGACATTTGTCTTCTAAAAATATTTCAACAAATAAAACTAATTTTTAGGTAGAAAAACAATGAAATGTTCTGTGACCTTTTTTCACTTATTCAATAATATCTCCCCCATATGAATTCCAATTGAGGTGATTTAAAAGCCTATAAAAAGTTAAGACAATTATCTACAACTTCTATGTTTATCATTTCTTCAAATTCTTTACGGTTTATTCCCAGAAAATTAAAAATAAAATACTTATTTTTACTATCCTGAATTTCGACATTTACTCAATTAATTAACCATATCTCCCTCATATAAATTCCGATTGAGGTGATTTCAAAGCCTATAAAACGTTAAGACAATTATCTACAACTTCTATGTTTATCATTTCTTCAAATTCTTTACGGTTTATTCCCAGAAAATTAAAAATAAAACACTTATTTTTACTATCCTGAATTCCGACCTTTGCTCAATTAATCAACCATATCTCCCTCATATGAATTCCGATTGAGGTGATTTCAAAGCCTATAAATCCGTGAGACATATATATATAATTCATATGTTGACCATTTCTTTAAAATCTTTTCCAAATTTTTTGAGAATTTCAAAAACCGAAGCTACCCCAATTATTCTGAAATTCGGCTTAATTTATCTTCTGCTTTGATTTTCTTTTATATAATCCCATACACCCATATGCATGTTCAAACATCCAAAACAGAATTTCATATAAATATCCAGACCACATGTTATCCAAAATTATATCTAAACAAATCTAAAAATGTATATATAATTTTGTACAAAAATTTATTAGAGGATGTTAATCCTACCTCAGATAGATCCTTAAACTTGTATGTTTGATTCCTTCCACACAAAGTAAAATTCTTGATTTTCCCTTTCCTCTTCCTTTTCCTCCTTCTTCCTCTTTCTCTTCTTTCTTTTCTCTTCTTTTTCTTCTTTTTTTTTCTTCTGTTGAAAATCCTACCGACACTTTTTTTTCTTCCCCCTTTTCTCTTTTTTCTCTTTCTTTTCTCCTTTTCTTTCTTTCTCTCTTTCCTTCTGTCATCTCCCCCTTCCCCTTCTTATCTTTTTTTTATATTATTATTTTATTATTATTATATTATATTTTTTTTTTCCCTTCCTACCCCCTACCTACCTCCTCCCTTTCTCCAAAATACCCTTGCCACCATCCCTAATTTCATAAATACCATCCTCCATTAATTACAAAAATGCCATTTCAATGAAATTACATAAATGCCATTTTAACCATCCTACTATCTTCTTTTACCTAAGTAAAATTGTAAAACGATTTAATCCTCTCGTGAAGTCCAAAATGCTTTCTCCTTTCTGAACAAAAATTTCAATTAGTAACATAAAGAAAAAAAATTGGGGATGTTACAGTAGCAACCTCCCCAAGGTCATATCTTTCTTCCTCTCACGGCGCTCTGCTAGGGCTTCAGGGGCGCGCTGCGTTTTTGCGGCAATTTGAATGGGTCAACCATCAAAAACATTAACTTTGTTAAAAACTAATGGTTACACTTTGGATACATGCTTAAAGATCTTGCATATAAATAGGCCTAATCCAAGACTTGCATGCAAAATTTCAAATGATGATTAGTAGCTTAAGGAAGTAAACCAATTGCATGCCAAGTAAAAAATATATTGTAGGAGATCGATTATGTAAATATTTGATGCCCCGACGGTTTTCTTTTTTATTCATCATGGGGAGTGGATAATATTATTATTACATTGACCTATTAAAACTCATGTTTAGTAAGTTTATCCAACGACTCAACCCTAATTAGAAAAGTTTTTTCCTCTTGTGTATTGCAATATTGCGCGCCGTTATCAATAAACATGATGATTATTCTTCTTCCTTAATTATAATAACATATTAAGATAATTAAGAATGAAATCAATATGAAATCCAATGAATTATCATACTGTGGTTGTTGTGCTAAATTAATGTTATAATCTAAGGTAGATTTTAAAATGATTCATTAAAACTCAATCTACCTTTTAATTTAGTAATAGATTTTTTTTGTTTAGATTACAAAATCTACATGTTAAAGATCCTTAATTTATATTATATTTTAGACTTCGGGTTTGGTTTTCCCCTTTCTAACGCATGTTGATTATTTTTCTACTCACATTAATTTTATACCATTTAAATGATATCCTGGTTAGGTTTGAATAGAAATAATACTAGGAAGAGAGATAAATTTTAAGGTTATTCATTAATAGCCAATCCAACTCTAATTTATAAATGTTATCATATAATTATTATATTTACATAGCAAAATCTAAAGGAAAAAAAATCTATTATGAATTATAGCTCTTTATATTTGGTAACTCTAAAAATGGGCATAAACCTACCAAGTATTAATTTCTCCTTCTTAACTTGTATTGCCTTACTTCTGAGCTATATAAACCATTCTAGGGTACTGACGCAATAGTTCCCAAGAACTAACATACACATTAAAAAAACATATTAATTGTGTTGTGGAATTGAGAAAAATGGAGGGCAAGAAAATTAGGTCAATTTTGGTGTTTTGGTTGGTGTTACATTTTGTTATAGGGCAATCTACAGCATCATTCAAGAAATGTTATGAAGGTTGTATAGATCCATGTCTTTTAAGAGGAGCAAGCATTTCCATAGCAGCGTGTGCTGTTCGTTGCTTAAAACATTGCATTTTCCATCATCATACAAATGGTGACGATGATAAGCAATACTCGTGCACACTTAACTGTGCTACCTCATCTTGCTTTAACATCAGCACCCGAAAAAATATAGGTATCCTACTTTGTCACTATCATTCGATCAGGACACCTTTTAACTCTTTTTTATTCAGTACAAGAAGAAGATGGAATTTGTGACCCTTTATTCAAATTTTCACCCTTAAAACTCTAGTGGTTAACTCTCTTTCCTTACTGATTCTATTCTTTTGTGCAATTTTGTTTTGCAGCTGCAGAACAAGTGGAAAGCTGCGTGAACTCATGCACATACAATTGCAGTTAATTCAAATTAGATGGAGTCAAGCAATGTCGATCATAGTTTGAAATAATTATTGGGTTTTGGTTGATTATCAATGAACAAGTTGTGTAGAAATAAATAATAAAGTTACTTATAAATAAAATTGTACGTCCAAACCCTTTTGAAGTGCACCTATTAATTATATATGATTTTATTTTTATTTGCTATTTTTTTCTTCTGACATATATAGCCAATTTTTTTAAACTCCTTGTAAATTTGACATTTAAGAACAAAATTATAGAAAGAGCCACTTTTGTAGAAAGTTCTGGAATGAGTTTAAAAATTTGAGTTCAAGCTTTCAACCGAATATAGGAGGAAGAGGATTTGAATAAAAAAATAATGTTAATTATATAATTTATTGTTAATTTCACTCAAATCTTATTTACAGAGAATAGTGAAGCTTCTAATTAATAAAACTACATTCGAACTCTTTCAAGTGAATATCGATCGGTTATTTTTTACCCTCGGGGACCTTCAGTTGCATAATTTTATTCCTTGGTATTGTTTTTTTTTTTTTAATGAACTTATGAAATAACTAGCTAGTTGTAGAAAGTTTAAAATTTCTTGAAGAATGAGGAAAGCATCGAGAACAAATTAAGTTGTAAAGAAACTAATGTTTACACTTTACATAAAAGCGTTAGGAGGTATTATAAATTAAAGCAATAAGTAAAAAAAAAACTGGTCAAGGACGAGAAAATTGACATAAAATATAGAAAAAAATAGTACTTAACTTCTCGTTTTTATTTTTATTTTCAATTATAATTTTTCTCTCTTAAAAAATGATAAAAATATTACTCTTTTCTTTTTTCTTTTTTCACAAACAGTACTATATAAAAATTTGTTCTATTCACCTCCTTCCCGTGAGGTGGATGAAACAAAATTTCATGCTATGAAATTTAGAAGAATTGCCCAAATAAAAATAAAAATTAGAGAGCACTAATGTTTGTGACATGAAGTGTGGAAAGAGGAGATGGAAAAAGTGAAGGTGATCAGATTTGAAAGAAAAGCTCAGAAATGGTAGAAGCCTAGGTTTAGTGGTGCTCACTCGTAAGCGACTCTAATTCGGACTTCAACATAGAGCTTTTGTGAAAACAAAAATTCCGAGACTAAAAGGAACAGTGAACACGGATAGACTACTTGAGCAGTTTCAACCCAAAATTTGAAAATGCAACCTTTTTTTTGGGTGCTGGATCTTCTACCAATTTCAAATGTTTAAAGAAAACCATCAACTTCAACTGGTATAGACTGCGATATTTAATTTTTTTTTTTTTTAAATGTTGCATGCAATGGAATAAGATTTCACGCAGTGGTTTTGCAGAGATTTTCAGCAATGAAAAAGAAGGACGGTGGTCATTTTGTTATTTTGAATACTCTTCGTAATTATTGTAAAAAGAAAATGTTATCCGTAATAGATTCATAAATTTGAGAAACACTGTAATAATTTTTAAATTAAAAGAATATTATTATTTAAAATATAAATCAAGATAAATAAAAATTATTTCTCTAAATTAGAATTATTTTATTCATATATTTTGCCTCCATTATGCAATAACGTTTCGGAGTCATATTTTTTTAGGTTGCCAAAGGTGACTCTTAAGCAATTAAGGAAGTCACGATCACATTTGTATGGTAGGATTAAACAAAATGACTGCGATTATATTCTAAATTGAAGGATGATCTTTCTTTAAATCTTTATATTTATTGACTATGGATTTGGACTTAACCCTGTTGCGCTTCTCAATAACTAATTATTCTCCAAATTCAAGGGCATGATGATTTTCTTCTTCCTTATAATAACATATTAAGATAAAAATGAAACCAATATGAAATCCAATGAAATTAATTATCAGTGTTTGGTGAGATAAATTGTTATAATAAGTAGGATTTTAAAAATGGTTCATTGAAACTCAATCTGCAGCTTCCTTATGTATGGCCACGTAAATGATATTCTGCAGGTTAACTAATTACAAATAATATTACAGGGATTAATTCATTAATAGCTAGCCAAAGATTTATTTAATTTCCTTATAGAATTGGACGTAAACCTACCAGAGATTCCCCCCCCCCCCTTAAAGTTATATTATATGAGCTATATATATATATAATCCCTTATAGTTTGAGGCAGCAGTTCCCAAGAACTAATACACATTGAAAGACATTGAGAAAAATGGAGGGCAAGAAAGTTAGGTCAATTTTGGTGTTTTGGTTGGTGTTACATTTGGTTGTAGGGCAATCTACAGCATCGTTTGTGCTATGCTATGCAGGTTGTGTGGCTCCATGTCTTGCAAGAGGATTGAGCATTTTCTCAGGACTCTGTGCTGCTGGTTGCTTAGCAAAATGCCTTCACCATCATGATAGAGGCATCGCAAACGTTGAGGACGATAAGCAATACTTTTGCACGCTCGGCTGTGCTACCTCATCTTGCTCTCACATCAGCACCCCACAAAACATAGGTACCTATTCTCTCTGTCACTTCCTTTTTATTAAGAGAATAACCAACTTTATGACTCGTATTTAGCATCGTGGAGTCACAATTGTATGATTTAAATGATAAATAAAACTAAATTTAGTAATTAAAATGTTTTTGCAACGTCAGAGTTTAAATTTGTAAAATAAAATAAAAATTATATGAATTTTTTTAAAAATTTAATTTGATATAATTTAAATTTGTTAAATAATTTAAAATTTTAATTGAATTTAAATATTAATTTTATAATTCAAATTTTATCGAATAAAATAAAGTAAAATAGTCTTGTAAAGTCCCATAAAACTCCACCCTCACGTACGTAGTGTTTAATGGTTAACTGTACGTCCTTCCCTATTAATTGGTAATTCTATTCTTTTTGTGTAATTTTGTTTTGCAGGTGCAGACCAAGTGAAGAGCTGTGTGAATTCATGCTCATCCAAATGCAATTAATTAATTACGGAATGGAAGAATGTAATCATCTGAAATAAATAAATATTATAAACTACTTATGAACAAATGTACGTCCAAACTCTTCCGAGATGAATGATGATTAATCATATATAGTTTTTATTTTGTTCTGACGTAACTAATTTTAAAATATTTAAGCAGGCTTCGTCAAAATTATAGAAAAGAGCCACTTTTAAAACATTCTGGAATGAGTGTAACAATTTGAGTTCAAGCTTTCGACCGAACGATCGCAGGGGCTTAGGTAGAAGATTTAATTTGACGCTTCACGAGATCATTCATTCTTTCTATTTCTTTTTATGTCTTAAATAATTTTAAAATGATAACTCACCCATCACCATATTAATTATTTTTTCTGGTTTCTCAAATAATTTAAGAAATTAAAGAGAGCCACTGTTTTAAAATCTAGTATATTTAAAAATGACAAAAAAAAAAATTAACTAGACTAAATTTTTTTGTTTATTTTAGTCTTTTAAATTTATAATAAAATTTGATGTAATTACTATATATTCTTTGTTTATAAATATCCTATTATTTCAAAATCAACACTTTTTTACTTTTTATGTTTAACTTCATAAAGTTTACTAATTTAAAAATTAATATAATACTATGTGATAGTTGGTTGTGACATAAAATTATATTAATATTCTCTTCTACTAAATAGAATTTTATTATAAATTTAAAAAATAAAATAAAACTTTACTTTAAAAAGAATAAAATGTTATAAATATCATCCTTAAAACATTAATATTCTCCCACTATAAAGGAAAGGGAAAAGGTAATTTTGGTCCAACACAATCCCCCGTGCACTTTTCATAATTTCATTTGTTTTCTGGTAAATTCCTTATACATTGTTATCGGCTAATAACGGTTTCGGGCTTAACGAAGCGGACCATGTATCAACACTCGCTCGCCACGTCCCCGTGAGTCCCACATAGGGTATCCGCATCCACGAAATAGAATTCCCTAACGACCCCAAATTTCCCGAGTCCAGAATCGTCTCCCTCTTGCCCTGAACATAAACGTGTCCCGATTTGGAATCTCGAAGCCCTAATGGACCAAATTCGCTAAATCTTCTGAATAGTGCTTCCAGAAATCCCAGTGACTCACTCTGATTCCTCAGATTTTTAACCTGAAATTCAAAACGCCTTATTCATGTCTGTTTTTTCTCCTCCTGCTCTCTGTTTTGTTCTGCTATGGATTCTAGGGCTAGGGTCTGCGTCAAGCCTTGCTCATGCTTTCAAGGTTCCCTTCAGAGTAAATGATGTGCTTCCAGTTCTTCCTCATGGGATTTCGTGGCCCGTGCTTAATAACTTCCACAGTGCTGTGGATTTGCTCCCATATTTTGTTGGGTCGGTCACTCCTTACAATGCTTCAATTGAGTGGAAAGGAGCATGCTTTTATGACAATAAAGCCAAGCTGGAGTTCACGGCCGGTGACAGGGATGAACTGGGCTTGGGAGGTGGCATTCTCTATCTCAAGGTTTGTCCTTTTGCTTCAATGCGACATCGTAAATGCCCTGTTCTATTTTTCCCCTATATATCCTTGAGAGTAGAGATGATGGATCGTCTAAGTTTATGATAAAGAAAAATAGAAGAAAAACATTCGTTATGTCTATCGGTTAGTGTGTTATAGCTGGAGTATTTTGTTCATGAACTGAGATTATAATCTGATCATCTTGCATGGCTTGTTGTCCATCAATAAATATGCCTTGTTGGGCAATGGTTGGGCAACTTTGTTTCTCGATCACGATTACAGATTTCACTTTAAAAAGTTTTTTTTTCCTGATTGATTCATGGTCCATTCCTCTGAAATTATGATCCGATCCATTTTGGACAGTTCTTGGAGACCATAACTGCTGGTACCTGCATACATGTTTTGTAAATTCAGTGTAAAAATACCCTTCTTTATATATTAGTTTAGTTGATAGGACAGCTT
The DNA here is from genome assembly GCA_037074535.1 of Gleditsia sinensis. Taxonomy (NCBI): domain Eukaryota; kingdom Viridiplantae; phylum Streptophyta; class Magnoliopsida; order Fabales; family Fabaceae; genus Gleditsia; species Gleditsia sinensis. Next base: position 8,321,504 of record CM073471.1, read on the forward strand.
GTACAGATTTGGATGGAAGCTGTTGGCTGGATTGGTTAATACTTCCATTTTAAGTTTCTGTCTGTCACTTTTCCCTTTCTCTTCATAATGACGGTTATAACTGTTTTTTCTTTTTTTTCCTTTCCTAAAAAATCAATTCTCGTTCTTCTATAGACAGCGGCTGCACACAGCTGGACCTGTATGGACCTGTATGTTTTTGCAACACCCTACAGGATTACATGGGACTACTACTTCTCTTCTCGGGAACATACCTTGAAATTTGATTCATGGGAAGAGCCTGCGGAGTTGGAATATGTATTTCCTGGTTTTTTTCTTCTGTTTCAATTTGATAATTGTATTCCAACTACAGAATGCTAACATTCTCACTGAACTGACCAGGTAAAGCAGCATGGGGTCTCTGTATTTCTTATGCCATCAGGGATGCTGGGAACCCTGCTTTCTCTAATTGATGTTTTGCCTTTATTCTCTAACACCGCATGGGGTCAGAGAGCCAACATAGATTTCCTGAAGAAGCACATGGGAGCTACATTTGAGAAGCGCAGTCAGCCTTGGCATGCAACTATCAATCCTGAAGATGTTCATTCAGGAGATTTCTTAGCTGTATCAAAGATCCGTGGTAGGTGGGGAGGATTTGAGACACTAGAAAAGTGGGTAACTGGTGCATTTGCTGGTCATACCGCGGTTTGCTTAAAAGATGAAATGGGCAATTTATGGGTTGGTGAATCGGGGCATGAGAATGAAAAGGTATACAAATTGAAAAATATTAAGATATATGCACTGCTGTAAGAAATTATCTTTATGAAAACCTTTCAAATTCATCTTTGTAGAAAATTTAAGTCATTATGTACTGCTTGGTGGACAGTGAATTTATTAATTGCTTCATAATTGCTGAGGGTAGTGAATATCTGTACTTTCGTTGAAGAAAAATTTAATAGACTATATTTTGAGTTTGTAGAGGGTGGCAACCAAATTAAACTGCAGACACACTTGAATTAGATAAACAGTTATATTAGAAAGAAAAATAAATATATGAGAAAGTGTATTATTGAACTCCTTTTGATAGTATACACATTTTTCAAAATCCTGTACTAGATTAGAAACATTTATACTAAAAATTATGCAGGTAAAAGTTTTTTCAATTGGATATTTGTTTATACTCCATAAATATTGTTAAAGATGTCATATAATATAGATTTAAAAGTATGAGAAATTGATATTTTTAACATTTTTAAAATCTGCAAAATAATTATAGTCAGTTCAACTTTATTTCTTTTTGGTTGTGTAGATTGTAGAGTGTAAACTTTATTGAATTGCTTTGATTTGAAAAGAAATCTCTATTCTCTTTTTATTAGCAACAAAAAAAAAAAAAACTCTCTCATCCTTATGGTCTACCTTTATGCAGGGTGAAGAGATAATAGTGGTAATTCCATGGGATGAATGGTGGGAATTGGCTCTTAAAGATAATTCCAATCCCCAGATAGCCTTGCTTCCACTGCATACGGAGTTGCGTGCAAAATTTAACTCCACCGCAGCATGGGAATATGCTCGGAGCATGTTAGGCAAGCCATATGGTTATCACAATATGATATTTAGTTGGATTGACACAATAGCTGACAACTATCCTCCACCTCTTGATGCTCACTTGGTATAAATCTTTTCCTTCACCGGTTTAGTGTAAGATAACTATGCAACGGGGCCAGCATTTGCAAAGAAGATGCTGTATTACCAGGAAACTATCTTTTACTAACAAATAATGACAATCTATTGTTCAAAAGTAAATTCAAATATGAACTGGAAGCTTAGTCTAGGGAAGACATAGTCTTTTTGACTTTTAGGAGGCTACTTATTATATCAAGCACCTAAAGAATGGAAAGAGGACAGAGGGATGGAGGGAATACTTGGGCTTCAAGGATTTTGATTATGTTAAACCGCTTCTATGGTGCTGATATATGTAATTCCCTGTATAAGTGCAGCACTGACCCTGTAGTAATGATCTCTACACCCATGTGGTGTGCAGATCCAAAATACAAACGAGACATCAACTTCATAATCTTCTTTATGAAGACTGTCGTTTCAGGCTTGAAGAGTAATGGAAGTCTGTTTCTGAGTGGCGTGCTCTGTGTGCAGGTGATTTCTGTCATGTCCATGTGGACTAGATTGCAACCAGATTATGCTGCAAATATGTGGAATGAAGCTTTGAATAAGCGTTTAGGGACTGAGGTATGTATAGGGAACTTGGTTTAAACGTGTAAGGTGAAGAAGCATATTCATTTGCTCTCAATATTGTACGTATATCAAATTGGATGTTCCATGAAAGATACACACTCACACATAAAAAGACATAAGAGCATGTTGTCCTTTTTTAAAAAAAAAAATTATTTTACTTAGTGGAGAATGATTCTAAATCAACCAGATTAGTTTTGCTTATGGCCTCAAACGAGGTGAGATTGTTTCTGACTTTCTGATGTTATTCATTAATTTTGGTGTTGATGACAAGATGAATTGCTAAACATTGTTGCAGGCCAATTTCTATATATATATATATACATAGGATGGCAGGAACTCCTGTTAAGTGTAGTTTCCTGAACGATATAATGGCTGCTTCTTTCAGAGCTGATGGGATCTCATCTCACATTTTATTGTATGCTTTCAGGGTTTGGATTTACATGAAATTCTAGCAGAGACTGAGAAGCGTGGGATAGCTTTTGATCAATTACTTACCATTCCAGAACAAGATGAATGGGTATATAGTGACGGGAAATCAACAACCTGTGTTTCCTTTATTCTTTCAATGTATAAAGAGGCTGGAATATTTGGTCCTATTTCCAGCTCCGTTCAAGTAACTGAATTCACAGTAAGTCGTGATGTCTCAGTTCCCTACTTAGTTTTGGAAATTTGAATGAACATTTGGTAGTTATAATCTTTCTGCTTCTGTTTTTATGCTGTTGTTTGCAGATTCGTGATGCGTATATGCTCAGGATTTTTGAGGATAACCAAACAAGACTACCTAGTTGGTGCAACAATGAGATTGACCAGCTGCCATTCTGCCAGATTCTTGGTGAATATAGGATGGAACTGCCTGGCTATAACACTTTGGAGCCATATGCCAACATGAACGAACACTGTCCTTCCCTCCCCCCAACTTATGATAGACCCGGACAATGTTAGATCCTGTCACATTCTCCATCTTTTCTGTTATCTTAAACTGCCTGTTAGCTATTACTTAAGGAATAAGGTAATTTGCTAATCTGGCATTGTCTACAAATCACAGGACAGAGTGCTATGTATCTTCAATTTTTACTAAGTTGACTGAAACATTGTACATATCTTATTATACTAGTAAAAGGAAATTTCATTCCAAAATTTCTTAAATTTGTGGTAATCATGAGCCTTTTGGTATGTATTTGGTATACCGTTATTTGTATTCTGGTATTCAATATATATAGTGTCATCTACAATATAAGGAGGCATAGGATGACACTAAAAAACTATGGGATTTCACATCTATGAAGTTTTAGCTGTGGAAGCTTGCATTATTTCTATAGCAATTTTCTATTTTCATATCAAATATGTGAATTATAAATATTAGAATATTTTATCTCATGATACTAAGATACCTGAAAAGAAAATGTAAGATAACATAGTATCAAACAACAACTCTTAAGATTCGTTGTTGAATTTCAATTGCCAATGGGCATGAACTATTCATATCTGATATGTTGCACAGTTCCCCTTAATTTAACTCCTATTTCCAAATCAAATCAAATGATCCTCTTGGTTAAAGGATGATGCCTGTTGGATACATAGCCAAGCATCAAATGGTATTTTTCTTTACCTTCTTCTTCTGAAACAAAGGGTCACCGAGATATGAAAAATATCCGAGCTTTCTTTCTTATCAGTGTTCTTGCAAGAGTTCAAGAATAATAGACAATTTCCTCTGCATTAAATTTTTATTAAACTTTATTGTTTAAGTAGAAAACTGAAATACGAAATGATATAATTATATTTTTATATGATTAGCTTTACTTTGATTTGAACAAACTTATATTCAAAGCATTTAAAAAATTATTAAACAATAAATAATTACTATTTTAGAAGAAGTTAATAGAATATGATATTAGAACAATGAAGACAGAGACTTTTAATCATTTAAATATATCTTAGAGTAGGCATATATAGCTTGTGGGAATTAAACAAACGAGGGTTCCTCGTTTTTCGTTGGAAGCTTCTTTGGAAAAGGACCCGCGCAAAGATAAGTAGAAAGAAACTTGCAAATCGTAAAGTTGCCAAGCGTCCAAGTTTGACCATTTGGCAATAAAACCAACCTCCTCGGAGGAACCTTCCAATTTCTACCGTAAGACATGATGCTTGTTATTGTAGCAACAGAACCAAATAAATAAATAACGTTAATGGTAATTACCAATTTGTAAGTGTGTTTGTGCAGCTAAATTTACATTTCGAAAGCAGAGATAATATTTTATAATTAAATAATAATGTAAAATCTTCCCAAAGAAACTATGATATCTCTACACACTATTTCTATAATATATTGATGACGCACATTAACAGTGACTTTAACGGTATGAAAATTAGTACATATACTTTTCTTATAAACCAATATTATGAATGTTATCTGTGAAAGTAACATTACTCAATACATAAATAATGCATAATTCTACTTCCATCTAGAAACTGTTCGAGCCAGTTCTATCTCTTTATATATATATAGTCTTGATTAGAAGCTCCAATTTTTATTTTTATTTTATAGAAAACCTATTCTTGTGTCTACCTTTAGTTTTAATTTATAAAAATAATTATAAGGGAAGTCTTTGATAAACGTATTACAAAAATTAGAAGTAATTGTATGAGGATGTCTCATAAGACAGCCAATTGAAGAACAGAGCCTCAGTCATGGCCATTTGCCACCTCTTTTGCTTATTCTTTGTTTCTTTTTATCTTTTAAAATCAGTCATTTGATAACTACGTTTTATAATCATGATAATTAAAAATATAATTATTTTATTAGAAAGAGTAATTATTTGATTTTAAAGAATACTTTTATACGGAATACTCCATTTAACACTAATTTCTCAAGTAATCACTTTTTTTTTGGCCAATTCTCAAGCAACCTCTTTGATAGCTTTAAATTATATTAATATTATAAAAATACAATAGATCTGAAGGTAGTTATTGAAATTTTGATACCAATAAGACAGTATGTAGAATAATATGGTGTTTCTTTTGACTAAAAAATAATTTATTTCTGATTTTTTTTTCTTTTCTTAACAATAGAGGATGAGTCTTGCTGCAACGGTAAGATTGCTGTCTTGTGATCTGGATGTCACTAGTTTAAGTCCTGAAAACAGTATCTCCACTTATGAGAGTAAAATTGCGTACATCTTTCTCTCTTTAGATTCCACTAAGTGAGAGTCTCGTACACTAGACCGCTCTTTTTGATACTTTTTTACAATCTATTAGACGTATCATTAAAATCTTTATTAAAATATTTATTTTTGTCCAATTTTTATTTCTCATTTGCCTTCGTTATCTTCTCCTTTTGATTAATTTAACTGTAAATTACATTTCTCCAGTATATCTAAACATTCAAAATTTCCGGCCTCCCACAATATGATTTCTGACATTAAGCCATTTGTCAATATCAAGACCAAAATGAGATTGGTGAGGTCCCATCCTAACAGAGCTACTTTTGAGCCTATAAGCTTCACCCACGTGTCGAAAGCCACCGTATCTACCCCTATCTGCTCAACTACCTCGCTTCCTCTACCTTTTTTTTTTTTCTTTAGCTAAGATGCTTGTCCTTCTCCGCATGGTTGCATCATCATTGTTTCCAAAAATTAAAGAAAAACAGAAGAAGAATAACATAATTCAAAGCGATAAAAGTCAAACGACGTTTTCCTCGTTTTTTAATTAATTTACACGGCACACATGAAAAAAAAATAAAAATGGAGATTATAAAATAATAATATATAGACAACACTATATATTACCTTGTATCCCGTGAATTGTCGGGAAGCATAATCCAACACTTTAAACGTCGTCGTTCCTAACTGGGGCGCGTCGTCCTCGTACATACCGCGGAATCATTCAATGATGTACTGAACTTTTCAACACCCACATCACCTCAACACCTAAATAATTTTCCATTGACGAATACCACAATGCTCCAACGAGGCCGTCTCCTCTGTTTTCTCTTCCTTATATACTCTTCCCTTCACTTTTCCGTCTTCTCTCTAACCAAACGCTTTCTTCCCTGACCACCGATAATGGGACTCCGTCTTTTCTCCCTGACAATTTATCTATTTTTCTCCATCTCCTTCCCTCCGATTTCAGCTCGATTGTTCCCCAATATATCCTCCATACCCACTTGGATTATCAACAACGCACCTCCCGGCGCCTGGAACGCCTTTCAAAACTTCACCGGATGCCGTCCCGGAAATACCTACGACGGTTTGAATAAGCTCAAAAATTACTTCAACCACTTCGGCTACATCCCCAACGCCCCCTCTAACTTCACCGACGAATTCGACGAGGCCCTTGAATCCGCCATTAAAACCTACCAGAAGAACTTCAATCTCAACGTCACCGGCGAGCTGGACCAGAACACTCTTCGGCAGATTGTGCGCCCGCGATGCGGCGTTGCGGATATAGTCAATGGCACCACCACAATGAACTCCGGGAAGGAGAATACGTCGTCGGCCACTAACAACACGCGCTTCCACACTGTCTCCCACTTCACTTACTTCCCCGGGACGCCGCGGTGGCCCGACGGAATCCAACAGCTGACCTACGGGTTCTTGCCGAATAACGGCCTCACGGACAACGTGAAGAACGTGTTCGCCACCGCCTTCGACAGGTGGTCGGAAGTGACGACGTTGACTTTCACGGAAGCGGCGTCGTACTATTCGGCAGACATCAAGATAGGGTTCTACGAGGGGGACCACGGGGACGGAGAGCCATTCGATGGGGTTTTGGGTACGCTGGCCCACGCGTTTTCACCGACCAACGGAAGGTTCCATTTGGATGGTGCAGAGGATTGGGTGGTGTCGGGTGACGTCACGCAGTCGTCGCTGTCGACGGCGGTGGACTTGGAATCGGTGGCGGTGCACGAGATTGGGCACTTGCTGGGCTTGGGGCACACGTCGTTGGAGGATGCGATTATGTATCCGACGATAACGGCGAGGACGAGGAAGGTAGAGCTGGCGGACGATGACATACAGGGGATTCAGCAGCTCTATGGTACCAACCCCAATTTCAACGGCTCCGCTACGCCGTCGTTTCAGCAGCAAGACTCCAGCCACGGTGGACGCCGTCTCAGTGTAGTGGGGTCCACGTGGGGCCTACTCACCGCTCTAGCCTTTGGATTTGCACATTTGATTTTGTAGACTTTCATTTATTAGAGAATATTTTTTAGCGAGGCTTCATGTTGCAAGCCTGTTTGGCTTTGCACGTGCCTCTAATTTTTTTCCCATATTTTTATATGATTTTTTTACGTAGATAGAATTATACAGTTTGTAGCCTGCATTGTAAATGGTATGATTGGCATTGTAAAATCATTTGTGTTTAATCTTGTTTGGTTTCCAGCATTTCTATTTAATGCCTCTTTTCTTCTTTGATTCTATCCACTTTTCTGTTTAAATGAAAAATATTGAAGAGTTTTTGGGTAAATTATTAACTATTTAATTTATTTTTCATTTGGACGAGCATTATCTCTAGGAATATTGTAATATTCTTGCTTGTTGAGTTCTATTTAGTCTGAATTATTTTGGTACTTACAAGTGTATAATTTAATCTTTTCTATCCGGTCCAATACAAAAAAATTTTAGACATGAATTTGAGCTTGAACCCATTTTTTTTTCTTATGAATTTGAACGAGAGAATATATATAATTTGAATTTTTTATTTTTGCAATTCATGGAATAAAAGCATCTGAAGCCCCATTTGACCTTAAATTATCTATATACTTTTTTATAACAAATAAAAAATTATGCAGATTTTTATGTATTAAATTCAAAAGCTTCGAGTTCTGGAAGAAGAAGAAAAATTTGTTTTTGGTCTAAGGGAAATGGTATATTGTACGGCCCAAATTTGTCATTGTCTGTTCACAGAAAATTGGGCTCGAATGTGACCCAGAAAAGAAGAAAGGGAGGCTACAGATAGATCTCAGTTATTTCTTGCTCGCCAGTCCAAAAACAAAAATGTCTTGCTCAAGATTTTCTTTCGTACACAGTTACAGTACAAGCCAGTCCAAAAAAAAAAAACAGTTACAGTACACACAGTGCAGTCAAAGCAGAAGACAAAATGAGAACCCACCCAACTCCACTGCCCGGCCTTTGTGGCTATAATGAAACACGCCCAAAAGTTGAATGGAAGCCTCTTCCCATATGGGACCTGGAGATGAGGTTGCGAGTGCATGTTTTGGCATATTCACATAATATAGCCGAAGGGCCTACAACTCTTGGATGTTTCAGAAATTTTGTTTTAGATTTCTATGCAACTAACAAATAATGGAGTATGCGCAATTTTATTATTAATTTACATTCGAGAATTCTTAGTACTGCGGAGCATTTGTTATGCTTTTGCTGGTTTATTGATTCTCCCGCTTCATTCTTCATAGCAATGTGTGTCTTAAAAAAATTGTGAGTTATTAGGTGTGATACAATGGGAGCAACGTGGATAGTTAACAAAAGGTCATAAATAAACTCTTTTGAAAAAAAAAAAGTAATAAATTTTTTTAGATATATCAAATTAATGTGAAAAATGCATAAAAAAATTTAATTTTGAAAAAAAAGATAGATGCAAGTAAAAACAAACCAATTGTTTAAATCAATTCAATTTATTTTAAATAATTTTTTTTAATTAAATTTAGTGGACTATTGACAAACCCCGGCAGTCTCGGTATCATTGAGAAATTTCGATTATAGTGACTTGCAAAATTGTCGACAGAAGATTACAAAACTCCTGTGCATACAATTTTCCCAATCCTTTGGTAGCATTTTGTGATGCTGTAAGTGGCGGAGCCCCATTTGTATTGATAAGAAGGTGGGGTCACAAGAAGATGTTTGAGGGTAAGCTAATCCTGAAATCTGGATGATCATGTACCAGCCATGCTTTTTAAATCCCATTCACTGTAATCATAACGATTTGAAACAGTTGTCCCAAAGAAAAAGAAAAAAGAAAATGATTTGAAGCAGCTCCCATATCCACCCAAACGCTAAACTACGAAAAAGGTAAGGAAATTTCCCAACTTGCTCCATCTTACGTACCCCGTTTTATGGAATTATCTGGCTTTATCTCGTCAAAACCAGCTAGTGGCATCTTAAAAGAGCAGCCACACCCCTATCACCAAACTTGTGTGCTGGAAAGTTTCCCAACTTGTTCCCTGGGGTCACCCGCTTGGACACATTCCCCTCAATTTCACCAACATTCTTTACTCATACTTCTCATATTCACTTATCCACCCAATTACTACACATTACGTAAATGTTGGTTACAATTTGTTTTGACTTTGTTTTAAGTTATTATTTGTTTAAATTATTCTATTTGGTTGCAAGGTCTTGAAGCTAAATATCGACGACACCTTTTTCTTGCTAAATTTGGTCGTCATCAGAAGCTAATTCAATAGTAACAATGATTTTCAAATTAAATTTTCTTGCGATTTTAAAAATATACATCTTTATGTGGGATATTTTCTGGGTAGTTTCTAATTATATAGAAATAATGATTTACTTGAATTATAAGGAATAAAGAGGAATGGGAGGAGAGAAAAAGAGTGTCAACAGTCTACCACTTTTTTGGTCATGCTAACACGCGCAGTTGCCTCATCGCCGACTGCTAGAATACTCCAACTCTTGTCCCTTGGAGCTATCTCTTCAAAGATCGCGTCCTATATAAACCAACTACCCTTAAACCTCTTTGTACCTGAAGAAAAAATGGGACTTCTTCAATGTCCTTTATGTTGCCACGCAGAAGATCAGGAACAACCATCTCATAATTCCCATCATCGCCTTCATTCAGACTCATCAACTTCTTCCCTTTCTTCGCAGCCAAGTCTCCCTTCTGTTCCCTCCCTCACCCCAACATCCCATCAACCTCAACCCCAACCCCAAACGGCTCACCACCAACTCATAGCCACCCTCAGAGGCCACTCCTCCCCCATCTTCTCCCTCGCTCTCCATGGAAAATTCCTCTACTCTGGCTCTTCCGACACCCAGATTCGGGCTTGGAGCCGAGACCCTTTTGCTCTTCAAACCTCAAACACTTCCCATAACTTGGTAGCAACCAGTAATGGAGCCGTCAAGTCCCTCGTGGGTCTGGGCGATAAGCTCTACAGTGCTCACCAAGACCACAAAATCCGGGTTTGGAAAATCGAACCCCGTAACTTGAACAGATACAAATGCATAGCCACCCTCCCTACCCTTAACGACCGCTTCTCCAAGTTGTTCGTGGCCAAGAACTACGTCGAGGTACGAAGGCACAAGAAGTGCACGTGGATTCATCACGTTGACACTGTCTCTGCTCTTGCTCTGTCCAAAGACGGGTCTTTTCTTTACTCTGCTTCTTGGGATCGAACATTCAAAGTCTGGAGAACCTCCGATTTCAAGTGTTTAGATTCTGTAAAGAATGCTCACGACGATGCAATTAATGCCTTGGTTTTGTCCGATGATGGGGTTGTTTATACGGGTTCTGCAGATAAGAAAATCAAGATATGGAAGAAGCAAGAAGGTGAGAAGCAGCGTTCACTATTGGGAACCTTAGAGAAGCACAGATCAGCTGTGAATGCTCTGGCTCTGAGCACGGATGGGTCGTTGTTGTATTCTGGTGCGTGTGACAGATCAATCTTGGTGTGGGAAAAGGAAAATGGTGATGGAAACATGGTATTGGCAGGTGCTCTGCGAGGGCACAGTAAGTCCATACTGTGCTTGGTGGTGATGGAGGATTTAGTATGCAGTGGATCAGCAGATAACACTGTAAGGATATGGAGGAGAGGGCTTGAGAAGAGCTATTCCTGCCTTGCTGTGTTAGAAGGCCATGGACGACCAGTGAAATGCTTGACTGCAACAGTTGACTCTAATAAAACCAATAATGGTGGTTCAGATTCAAGTAGTTCTTATCTAGTTTACAGTGGTAGTTTGGATTGTGACATTAAGGTTTGGCAAATACAGGTTCCCTTGTTTTGACCTTTTTTCTTTTTTCTTTCAGCAAAATTTGTAGATATACTAAAGAGGATGAAGATTAACAGATATGCAGATGTTCGATTCTATTTCATGATTTTTATAAAAACACTTGAACTGTTCTTTTATTCATATTGCCTATATTTTCCTCCTTTGCACAGGACAATGAATTGTACCATTTTTGACTGGAAAAAGAGGCAATGATGACAATTGAGGGGTTGTGGCTTTTGCTTTTCAGTTTTGTGTGTGTGTGTGTGTGAGTTCAAACGCTAGCTGGGGCGTCATCTAGAAACTTATGGCTAACTTTTCTTTCAAGTTATTAGGGTATGAAAATTACTGAAGAGTTTAATACAAAGCCAACAAACAAACGTTAACGCGTAATATATTTTGCTGGGACCATAAATAATGGAATCTTAAAAATTTCTTAGCTTTCATACGAAACTATGACAGGCTACCTAACGTCAGGAAAAGGACTTTCCTATGTATTCCATGCTAGCATTGTCTGACCCTTGCTTTGTCTTTGTTTTTTCCCAACCATATCACAAGCTTTCAATCTCCACGCACAACTTCTTGTATGCTGCTTGAACTTCCTGCTAAGAGAAGTCCAAACAGTACGTTAAGAATAACAATAGATTTTGTGACTTCAAATAGTTGAGCTAATTACGTAATACATAATTCCTTTCCCACATCTTGATTTTTTGCTTTCATACTTTATGCATAGACATTCAGCACTACCCCATTAATCTTTATGACCTGAGAGAACACTGAACATAATAACTCTATGGGTTTAGCCTTGCGGTGATGGCTAGAAAGTAATTGTGTCCGTCAAAAGTCCGAGTTCTAAGTTTGTCAATTTCTTGGAATATTCAGGCTATAAAGAATTTCTTTGTAAAACCCGTAATCAGTCCAGGCATGAATGGCTTAGACAATTATTTATGTGGCTTCCAATCAGTCTTTCAACTAGGTTTTTATGTAAAACTCCCAGCACTGCAGTAAAAGAAGACATTGTACTCCTACATAAACATATATATATATATATATATATATAGACTGAGTGCTTTCATGGCGATGAGCTTAAACCAGCACAGAGGATGATGCAATTCACCACATTTAGCATCATGAATTTAACTGGAAGAAAAGAGAGAATTATTACCGAGTTTCTTTCAGTAATTTATTCTTCTGTGTTGTAATTCTGCTGATTAGCGGTTGGCCGAGACTCTTTTTTTCCCCCTCATTTATTTTCCTTGTTCTTACACCAGACATGAAAATAGCAATTTATATGTCCTTAAAAATGTAGACTTAACTAATATGTAAGTGTCACAAATAAGCCATGAAACCATATAAAGTGAGCTTTACTTTCTCTAGGGTTCAAGAACTGCACACGACCAAACATATCAACAACTAATTATGCATGATGATATTATCATTCAATCGCACATGATTTAATCAATTTTTTATTAGATCTCTGACAGCAAGACATTATTTTAGTCCATCTTGGATTAAAGTAATGTTATAATCAAGGTCATTAAAGATTTGATCGAATTGCTTAGTTAATTACAAGTGGAGTTGGGAGTTAGGTTAAAGGTCCAAACCCTCCATTTTAATATTCTAAGCTGTCTCTTCTTTTTAAAAGAAACTCATTCTTAATGAGCTTATAAAAGGCAATTCAGAAAAGATGTCAGACATTCTCGGTTGGTTTTATGTTCTAGAGAGAAAAAGAAAAACCTACTTTCCCGTAACTCTAAGCTTTGTGTGCTTACAAGTTTTAGCCACGTTGCAAAGTAAAATGGTGCAAAGTAATTTTCCAGTAATCTCTTGTAAAGCACAGTATATATAAACTACTAATAGTAATCTGATTGAGATATGACAAAATGCTTTAATCATAAACCTTGACCTTGAATCTATCGGGCTATGAATTAAGGCGGAGCAATTGAGAAAGTTCTCGATGCATAAAACTTTCCTTTCAGGGATCGTGCTTCGTGGGAACGAAATGAGAAAGAAATCTTGCACCTAAAGAAAACAAAACAACCAACTTAATTCAATGATAATCATGAGTCCAACAATTAAGAATTACCCTAAATTTTAGGAAGTGTAAGAACCATTATTTAGTTACTTAGCAGACTGGAAGTTCCAAAATAAAACCGAAGTTCAGTTTGCCAGTCATATTTCTGATCATGTGAATTAATCTGTGTAGACTTAAGAGATGTTTCAGAAACAAATTAAAGTTGTATCATGTACGAGGCAAAACAAGACAGAATTATACTTAAGACACTAATAACTCTTGTGTCGCCGTGTCCGTAATTTAGATATTATTTTTTGTATAAAATTGTCTGATTCTAAGTATAAGCACATTGATCACTTCGTGTTAGTCCAGATTTCAGACTAGTGGCTCACAAGCGACACAGCTAGCATAGTCGACATCAAAGCAAATTCAGAAATTCCAAGACATATATTTTTCCAATATGAGAGAAGAGGAACGTTTCGAAAGACCTAGCACACAAGAATCAAAATTTACTGATAATTATGATGAGGAACTGCTGAAACAAGCAAATTAAACAGAAGGACCAAGAGTTGTACTTGAATATCCATTGATTTTCTTGAATCTGGACTCATATCCTGAATTATAATCGATTAAAACAAATAAAGCTCCTGACTGGAATATCAAATAGAATTCCTTCAAACTCACCAATCCTTCCATGCATTACCATGAACTGAAGTATGAAAGCTTGAGCAGAAGATAACCTGATTAACAATATAATGCAAACCGTTCCAGAACCCATAATCAATCTATCAGCAACACAAGCCTCCTCTCTCCCTTCTTCTGATTCGATTTTCTCTCTTTGATGAAAGAGGAGAGGAAGAAAAAAAAAACAGAAAAAACATTTTATAATCTAGATTATTATCAATTGAAAACGACGATAATAATAATAATAATATAATATTATTTTTTGATGATAATTTAATATAGTGACATGAGATTAATTCTTTTTAAAGTTTAGAGTACTTATAATTTTCAATTTTTTTTCATAATACCACTTTTTAAAATTTGAATATTTAATCTCTTAAATCATAAATTACTTAACACTTTAATTAATTAGCTGTGGATAACTTGACTCAATTTGAGAGTGACTTAAAAAAAAAAATACTTTGTAAGGGGAGGGAGAGATCTCATGCTGGTCGTTCTTCCTCTAATTAAAACTTTCAGGAGGCCCAGATTCGGAGTAAAATGATGGGCCTATAAACCAAATAGATTAATTACTTTGTAATCACATTAATTGTGATCAAATTTGCCACTATCATCTTATCGGAAATATTAATGAAATTCTTCTAATTGTCTTGAGGCAGTGTTTGAAGAATAGAATAATTTAAAAAAACAATATCGTGCTTATATAAAGTTATATGGAATTAATAATTAATAGCACAACAAAATTTACAGTACTTCATGAACTACCATTTACTTATTTGAGGAGTATTTTTAAACTTTTTTAACCCATGAAATGAAATTTCAAGAGAATATTAAAAGTGTAATAGTGTTTAAAAGTTATGATACAGAGCTTTGAAGACATCGTCCAGATCTGCTAATCCTTTATCAAGTTGTCTTTCACTAAAAAGCTCAAACATGAATTGGGTAATGATTTCATGGAAGTTCTTTTGGTGGATAGGGCTTTTAATTCATTCACAGATAAAGAATATTAAAGAGTCCTACTCTACCTAATATTTGTGCTTCTAAAACTAGAATCACAGACACAAATTTGGGTATTGAAAAACTGAAAATTTCAAATGGGGCTCAGAAATGATTGACAAATTTGCTGTACCCGTCCTAATCAATGCAAAAGTTAAAGTGTTTGTGTGTGGAGGTGGAGCCTCAAGTCAACCAAAGTGCATTGACTATCGAAGCACGCTTACGTTTTCCATCTTCCTAACTTTACCCAACATTCTCATCCCACCGTAAATTCCTCGTCATGTCGTGTGCTGGACCCGCGCTCCATTACCCCTCAACATCAAAGTTAAAATCACCGTAAGAAATTAAAAAAAAATGATATAATTTATATTTAAATTTTATTTTTAATATTTTTATCAATGAATTAATTGATTGAATGATAATTAAATTATTTTTAGAAGCGAAAATTTTGAATTCAATTTTTAATTGAAGTTAAATGATTAAAACAAATCATACATCCCGTGTTTATTTTCACCTTGAAATTGACTAATTGAGATTATTAACTTTAAGTAGTTGAGAAAATATTGAAAAAAACATTTACCTAACGGGATTAGACATATAATCATAAATTCCAATTATATTTAGTAATTTTTTTGAAATATAATTTGTCTTTGATAGGATGAAAAATATAAATTAATTGAAATTGGTTCAAATAATTCACTTAATTGAATATCATTTGAATTTTTTTGGGTCAAACATAACTTTATTTTATTTATGAAAATTAAAAGTGACATGACATTTTTATAAAATAAAAAAAAGTAGAGCATTTATTTAAACTATTTTAAATACATATTTAGTTTAAATGAAAAATACAAAAAATCAAAAGAGGAGAAGAAGATTAAAAAAAAAAAAAAAGAGGAAGGGCCGTTGGGCGACAACCCAAAGATTTGCAACACCGATGATAGGAAGTTCTATGACAGTTGAATATTATTTGATTATAGTAAAAAAATATTATATAAATTCAATTAAGGTTTAAATAGATTGAGTATAATTGTCGAAATGCACATTACGCTAGAATAAATCTTTCTATTGAAACAATTATTTTTTGAAAACAAATCTGGGTCTAATGAGTAGGGATAGGGAAATCATGTTGGAGTCAAAATCACGGGGGATCAAATCAAACTTGGGGGTTACCAGGTGTATAGAATCTATTGGACCATGCCAGAGAAAAGTCAAACCACAAGAAGATAACCAAATTTGAGATTCACACCCTATTGACTCTTGGCCCCTAGAGGAAAATTCAAGTAGAGTGGAGCCCAGCGCATGGGTGTCGGCCCTCTTCCTCTCGTGGCTCCTTTATATCAAACAAGGGTGACTTTCTTGTTTGGCTCCAAAAATGTAACCCTAATTATGACTCTAAGAAAATAGGTTGACATATTATTTTGTTCTGTTTCACCCATGCATAGAAATAATTAAAACTGATTAAATTTTTTTGACTTTTTCCATTTTTTTTTTAAATTTTGAGTTAGAAATTTGATAAATTTTTTGATGTAAAACAAAACTTAAACTTAGTTAAAAATGAATAGGTACGTAGAAATTAAAAAATATGAGTATATCATGACATGTATGTATACACATAAGCAGAACTTCTATTGGTTTAGATGAACTTTTTGAAATATGTATTTTATAAAACATGCTTTTTGAATAAAATTTACAAGTTTAATTAAATTAAACAACTTATGCGTATAAAATGAGTAATTTAGAGTCATAAACTACGTATAAAATATAAGTATATCATGACATGTATGTACACACATAAGCAGAACTTCTATTAGTTTAGATGAAATTTTTGAAATATGTATTTTATAAAACATGCTTTTTGAATAAAATTTGCAAGTTTAATTAAATTAAATAGCTTATACATATAAAATGAGTAGTTTAGAGTCATAAACTACGTATAAAATATAAGTATATCATGACATGTATGTATACACATAAGCAGAGCTTCTATTAGTTTAGATGAACTTTTTGAAATATGTATTTTATAAAACATGCTTTTTGAATAAAATTGCAAGTTTAATTAAATTAAATAGCTTATACATATAAAATGAGTAGCTTATAGTCATAAAACATGTTTCCACGATTATATTCTTTGATAAGAGTAAAAAAAGAGGCGCAAATGAGTAAAAAAAAATCTAGACATATAAGTATATTCTATAATGTATATTTAATCATGTTATAATCCTTTTAGTATTGTTTCTATCAAACCCACACTACGTACCGTTTCTGGCATCAAATAGCCGCACTAAGAAAAAAAAAGCTTTTAATCTGTGTGTGAATATGGTATGTAGCCAAACTGAAATTCTAAATTGTAATCCACTACTTTGAATGATTACTGCTTCTAGATTCTGCAGCGGTATATGAACGGCAATGATAAATATAGTATAAATATATATATAAAAAAGGGATATTATATTAATTAGCCTCTTGGAAGTGAAAAATCACTTTTATAACTTCACCTTTAACTAATGCTTTTTTTTCTTTTTAAGACATTGTTATAAATTTTACAATAAAAATATGATATATAGATATTTTTATAGCTCAACATTATATAATTGATTTTTTTAAAAAAAATTATTTCACCTATTATATTTTTATTACAAAATCTTATAACAAACATCTAAATAATTTTATTTAACCTTTTTCTCGGTTTGCTCAACAAATTCCAATTGCATTGCATTATCCCCAAAAGAATCAAAGGGACAATTGGGAAAAGCTTCCACTCAGCTGAAAAGGAGAAGCAAGGTTGCTCTTTGTGCTTCCCCTTTTTGTGTGACTTTTAATTTATCAAATGTCAGAGGCACTTCTTGATCGTCCTCCGATGCTATTTAAACTTTGCGCCTTTTAACTTCCCACCACACATAATCTTATAGGCTAGCTTTTTTATAAAAAATGGAGAAAACATCAATTCAATTCATTGGGGTCAAACATAAAGCTATCAATATGGTAAAAGAACTACTATTACTGTCTACTTCTTCTTGTTTTTTCCTTTGAGCAAATTGCATTGTTCATTAAAGACGATGTTATTTGAATTTGGTTTTTGTAAATGTAATTTTATTTTTGGAGTTACACCACAGAAAGCACCGATAAACCAATTGACCTAGTATGAATCCCAGTCAGAACGCACTAGAAGCAGCTAGCGAGCTTAATTGGATTTGGATAACACATGCATGTGATCTCAGTTTCTTACATTAATTGATATATTACTATACAGAAGAAGGCTGATAATAGCCTCTATGGAATAATTGGAAGTCATCACGGAGGGACGAATATGACATTTGTTCGTATTAATTAGCCCAACCAACATTTAATCGAAACAGACAATAGCTTTATAAATTTCATCAAAGTAATCATAGTTGTAATTGCGTCATTTTCTTAATAATTATTATAAGATTATTATCTTCACCTTATTTCCCAACATTCACGAGTACGTATCCCCACCATTGTCATCTTTAATCATATGAGCAATAGGGAAATCCAAGCAATTTATTTGTTGTCTCCATCAGTTTTAAGCTTCCGATCGCTAATTGTTCAGATTGAACAAATCTATATATATATATATATATATATATATATATATATATATATATATATATATATATATATATATATATATATATATATATATATATATATTGGCATTCTTAATTATAAAATTCATCAATACTATTAAATTCCTAAAATCTTTCAAACTGAATTAATTAAATGCCCATTATCCAATCGAGTTATGAAGGCAATAATTTAAATTTGGGATTATAGCTAGTATACATATATATATATATATTAAAGAATAATTTAAATAATTATTCCACATTAATTAATTTAATATGTATAATATATATAAATAATATGAGTTATACAGAAATATACAAGTAAAATCCATGTTCGTTGAATGTAGATACTCTAATATTTATATATATGTATAAAAAGAAGTTATAAATAACATAACTATTATACTAGCCAAATTAAAATTAAAAAAATAATAATAACTCTTTAGAAACAGATCATGTGATTAGGTTAGATCAGACAAGATTACCGCTCTGATTATAGGGATGGATTGGAAAAAAAAATTAATTCATAGATGATGGCGTATAATTAGGGTATCATGGTGATTACATTTTTAACGGAATATAGCTTTTTATGTCAAGGACAGACTTTCTCTTTTACATATCAACCTTTTACATGAGATTCCACATAAATAAATAACATTCAGATATAAATTAAATTTACGTTTTTACTATGGCAATCTTCATTGTAACTTTTGCTAGACAAATTAAAGGGTAACAGCTGATTTCCATTACCTCTCTCTCACAAATTTTCTTTCTTACAGTCAAACCCACCCTTCTTATGAGGTAGAAGAACAATTAATTAGTACAAGACTTAACCTATCTTTGAAGGATTAGGAGAGAGAAAAAGAGTGCTTTAAAATGATAATTAGCACCATATGAAAGAAACCTCTCACTGAGAACTGGCGAAGCCCAACACTTTGGGATTTTTGTGATCTCTTTCTTCTCTTCCTTCAACGCAAGCCGCAGCAATCATCATGTCCTACTCTTCCCTCTTCCTCTCATCATTATTAGCCCCTCACTTTCATCATCACCACCTCTTACCAACCGCACCAGAGCCATCATCATTATCAGCCTCTAACATCACCGCCAAAACAAGAAAGATCAGAGAGAAGGGTTAGAAGACGAAGAAGATGGCTTCGCTTAAGAAGAAGAAACCCTACCTGCAGCCTCCATTTCCAAGCTAGCTACTCTGATCCAAAGGGTCATCTTCTTCTTCAACTCACAGCTTCTTATGATAGTTTTCTTCTCTTCTCGGGGAATTGAAGCGTTGTGGTCCGACACTCTTTGCTACATCGACAAATCTCTTAAAGCCTTTCACCTTTCTCTCTCTTCTCTATATGGGTTTCCTTATCTCTGCATCTTTAATTAACTGAGCTTTAATTTGGTTTGATTTAGGTGACTAAATACATGTAGCGTGGTACGAGGTTTGTGAGATTGGTGTTTTTTCTTGATAGCATGGTGATGAACTTTCTCTCTCTTTTGTTGTTGAACAGTACTGTTACCTTATGGCTTCCCTCAGTTGTAAATTTTATGTTGAAGACTGCAAATTAAAATTCTGAACACAGTTTGGAGGTAGAGATCTGGATTTGCATAATATGTATGTATCATAATAAATGTTATTCTTAGCAGAATAGCACTTGTATTTTTCCAAAAATAAAGATGTTGTTTGTGCTATTATACATTTATGATGTGGTTCTTTTCTTGAAGTAGGGTTTCATCTATAATATTTTTTTAATTGTTTCAGCTCTTCTTTGGAATAACATGAAAATATATACATAAATTTTGATCTAATAAAAAAAGTATGATTAATGTTTTTCTGTTGCTGGAATTTTTTTTTATCGGATAAGTTTAAAATCATATGATCAAGCTAGCTAGCTAATTTCTTCTGCAATATTTAAATAGCAATAACAGAACAAGATATCTTCCTCGTTTTTTGTTAAGCATCGATCCATCCTATATATGCAAAACTCATATATACGTCAATTTGCTTCTGCAAATTAGAATTTTCTATTGCATATAACTATTATAGGAGGTTGTCGGACTCTGATCTGACCACCTTTTTTTTTCAAATTGATACCAAGTTTCCAGCTCGTTGTTTGGATTCAATTATAAAATTAAACGGAGCTAAATATGCTCATGCATGCAACAAGTTTGCAGTTAGATTGATTGGGTTGAAAGGGCAATACATAGTTATGGTCAAAATATGATTCTCGTGGGTGACAATATATAAATAGTCCATCCAGCTTTCACATATATATGTTGTTTAATTTGAAATTGATCACTGGAGGATTTTAAATGGGTAAGTGGGCGATCTTCCATGTGCCACGATTTCTCATACTTGTCAAAAAAGAGAAGATTAGTACTGTGAAAGAGAGGTGATTCTGTTACAAGTTTCGATTTAATTCATAAATAATGAAAGAAATAAGAAAAAGTAGAACTAATTAAGAGTTTGGAGCAAATTTGCAGCCATAAAACAGACGAACTTGGAATTTTCTAAAGTTGGGTTTCAAGGGATTCAAAAAGAGGTGTAAAATTACAGAAGTATATGAGCACGTAGTAGATGCAAAATGTTACATAGTAAATACGTATTACGAATGTACAAATTACTGTAATAAAACAACTCTGGGAAGAATATCAATTTCTTTACTTTAATAAAGTTATAATCTTTATATATAGAAAAGCGCCCAGAGATAAAATAGCAACACTAATGGTTTAGTCCAATTTAATAGTTATCAAACTCGAAACCTATTTATCAAATCACCAGCTATAGCAAGCCATGCTAGTAGGTTATGTCTACATTTTGGGTCAATGATCCTTCCCTAACGCGGACAAGGAATAATAGTATCCATTTTCTTGTGTTGTAAGCAGAAAGATGTGCCACCATGGTTCTGATCTTCAGGCTTCTATTTTATACTATTAATTTGTTTCTAATTATATATGTTCTAGAAAATTAACATACAAATGACTTATGTATGGATATATTTAAATAACTAGGCAGATACAATTTATTTATTTTACATATTATGTAAATCATCCGACAAAATGGTTAATCCTAATAAAGGAAATCATGCATGTCATTATTAGATGTTGAATTAACGAAGGAGGTGTGTTGGGAGCAAAATGACAATGATGATACTGGGATTTAATTGTTTGACGTTTTGCTGATCCATCTGGGAAGCTCTCTCTATTTGAATTGTTGTTGAAGTTGAGGACGTGAAAATTAAGTTCCGACCAAAAAGAGAAGGGCTGAGAGTAGACACAGTGTTTGTGGTTAATGAGGGAGGGAACATAATCAATATTATTCTACCAGCTGTACGCCTACCTCTTTTCTTTGCACCTTTCTGTTGTGTTTTTATAATCCACATTCAATGCATTAATGGCTTCTGTTTTGCCTGTGAAGTTTTCATTTTGGACGTGTATATCATATAAATTAACCTGCAGGCAATCAAACTATAGTTTATATATTGTTTGCATGATTTGACTTCAATTTTGCTACTGTATGATATCAATAGTTTTCCTATGCATAAATATCCCACTGCCCCACGGGAATAGCATCAAAAGCGCAATGTATCCGAAGATTTCTTATTTTTTTGGTACCGAGAAGAGCCACAGAGGTTAGCCAAAAACAGAAGCAGGCTGATGAACCACCTCTCATATCGTTAAACTGGGGCATGCCTAGACCTTCGGAAGGGTTGTCCAGAACCTAAGATTTCTTATTAAGTTGTAAGATCTAAATTTTCTTACCGGTAAGTTTGCAATTCAAATAGTACAAATTTAACTTTAACAATTGAGAAAGTTTTACAATGTTGGATTTGAATATGTAAAAAAATACTTATAAAAAAAATACAATCTTTGTAATTCGAATAAAGATAATTCTATATCCAAATAATAGAATATACTCAAAAAAACAATAACACAGAGAAATTTTTTTTAACTATAACAAATAGTGTTCTTTAAATTTTGTCGGATATTAAATATTTTCGCTCATAATATAGTATTCCCATTCTAATCAACTCACTTTTGTTTCTTTGGTTGGGGATCAAAAATCAATTCATAGATTGAAGCTTCTTTTCTTCTTCTATTTGGTTAAATAATGTTAATATCATTTTTTTAGACAAGTAAAAAATTATATTCATACAACATCATGCATTGAGATGAAAGGTAGGATAGACAAATTTTATAACTTCTGAATATATAAAGCAAAATCTAGTATTATGATTATAAAATAAAGAAGTAACAAATCTTTTAAATTTTAATCTATTAAATATTACATTTTAAAAATAAAAAATACAGATACAATAATAAAAAAAAGAAGAGATATATTTTAAAGAGGTAATATATCTCTTATTTTTTTTGAAAATTAACTCTCTTCAATTATTTTTTATCCAATCGTAAATTTAATATTGTAAATTTAATTTTCTTTTACTTAAATTTAAATTCAACTTATAAATTTAAACAAATAAAATGTATTTTTTGAAATCACCAGCTTCTATACCAAGAGGAAAAAATGTTCTTTAACGAAGAGAGAGGAGAGAACGATGACGGGTTTCGGCGCTGGAGGGGACGCTCTGCAATAAAAAAGTTTAATATCTTTTTTTTTTTTGGACTATGGAAAGGTTAATATCATTTGAAGACCTAAATGGTACTTTTCTTTTAGGCCAGGGTTCAAAATCCAAAAGGTTTTATTTTGGGCTAAAAAACCTCGCAAAATTTAATGAGTGGAAGTTCACAAGGCAGACAAGGCCCATTGCCTTGAGTGTAAATCTGATGGCCAAAACAGGCCCTTAAGTAGTAAACCCAGAATATAGGGAAAGAGCAAATGTGGCCTGGTCCACATATTTCTGATAAAGATCCAGTGTGTTTCCTTCTCTCTTTCTGATTTCTTACAGACAGCCCCCGCCCTGACCTCACGGCGTTCCCATAGTGTGCTAATCGGACGGCCGGTCACGTTACCACCATTTTCCCCGCATACACTTTATTATTCTCCGTTCACCTGCACCACTGCGTCGGAGCTCCACCGTTCTTTCCACTCCCACACAAAGCAGAGCCCAACCCCAACCCCAACCCCACAACTCTCTCTCTATCTCTCCCCTAATTGGGAGCCAAATCCTCTCCTTGAGCCTCCAGACATATTTCTATTCGGGAAAAGCTGTTACCTTTCGTAAAGGGTCACCTCTCTCTGCGCTTCTAGTTGGCAATGGGATTAGGGTATCTCTGTTTGCTTCGCGACCCGTTTTATTGACGCATCTCATACGAGTTGAGTTGATACATCCGTCTTTGCAGAAATTTCAGCCGACTTAATAATTTAGGGTTTGGGTTATCGATATGTCCGATACTTCGAGGGGTCGAGTTACCATTACTCTTGGGCGTAGTGGTCAGGTACCATTTTTTTGTGGCTTAAGAAATTTTATTTTTCTGGCGAATAGCTTAAGAAGTTTGAAGTCTCTTCTGATTCTTCTTTTTTTTTTTTCAAGGAACTTCTTTGTGTAGTTCGTACTGCTTTGATTTTGACTGACTAGATTAATTTGAATTGACTTATTTTGTACATGCTTGATTAAACAGTGGTGGATGGTTTTTATTGAATCCTCTTGGTTTCGGTTCGTCAAAGAGAAAAATTACATGATAGGAAATATCACTTTTGTTTACACTCAAATTTTGCATTAGGCATAGCCTCGCGCAAGTACCTTTTTTTTTTCGGTCAAAGTCTGGAATATAGGAACACAGAGTAACTTTCTATTCTAAGTTTGTTCAAAGACATTATGTGTTGGCTTTAATTTTATGACCTATGATGCATTTGAGTTTAGGTTGTGAGGAGGGGTCAATCTGCAGCAGATGTTTCTTTTCCCACAACTGGGACTAAGCGTTCTATAAGAGATAGAATTGGAAATGATACAGACAATTCCTTGTGGCGTGGGAATGAACTCAGCAATAATAAACGGTGTGTCTTCTATTCCATTAATCCCTATTACTGCTATGGCATTGGTCCTGCGATACTCAGCGTCGTGGCACATTGATATAAATATTTATTATTTCCCTAGAGTATTCTCTGTTTGTTGAAAAACTGAAACATGGGTAACATGTGACGCAAATTGAATTGTAAAGAAAACAGGGTGCTTTTAATTTTGCAATAGTCAGTGATAGAGGTAGAATAGGCTGCCTGCTGCTGCATGTTGTTCTGTATATCATTAAATAGTAATTTGCTTACCTGAATGATTTTATTTCATTCACTGCAGACAACGAGGAGATATAAGGTTTCAAAATGGGCTCAATGGTAGTAAGCTCCCTTGACAGTGAATTTACACTTGCATCTTTATGTTGCTCAATTACTAAATTTCTAATATCATTGCCATCAATTTATTAGATGGGCACATTGGAAAAGATGATCTTCGATTGAAGCTTATGCGAAAGAGTGCATCTAGACAGGCTGAGAGCAATGGTGATAGGAGGCATGTGGACCTCCGTGAAAAATTGTCAAAGGCAGTTCAACCTGCAGTGGCCAGTATTAATTCAAAGCAGCCCTTACCTGAACCAAGGGAAACACGCATATTGGGGCGAATCCCCTCTTCTAGAAGTTCTGGTGATTTAGTACGTATGGAATCAATGAGAAGTTCATACTCTCCTTGGACAATGGATCATATAAGACGAAGATCACCAGATGGGTTTCCAAGTACTTCCAGTTCCAGGGGTATTTCCCCCCATAGAAATGTGGAAGACCTGCAGAGAAGGCCATTGAACAGGACGTATGATGGTATCAGGTCAATTCCATATGTAAATAGGGATGTTCTTGAGACTTCAAGGCCTTCAAGCACTGCACCTTCATCTTTCATGGCACACCCTATAGTTTCCACAGTGCCTCCAGTGACTGCTAAACCTGTAACACCTCATCTTGGGCAACTGCCCCCACCAACCAGTGTTGCACCAAGGACTTCACATGTGGTAAATGCTTCTTTACTTCTGACTTTCAGATTTCCTTTTTCTATGATACGTCTCTCTGGCGTTACTTGGAGAAACTTTTCCCATGACCAGTTCTGTTAGGTCCTTGTGTCTATTACATATTTCTTAAATTGTGTATGACTATTGGAATAGAACTTATGACATGTGAGTGTTCCTATAGTAGATCTTTAAGAATTTAATAATATTTATAGTGGTTATCATGGCCTTTACTCTTGAAGTTTTGATGCCAAGAGGTTTTTTGAGTAAGCGAATCAAGAAACTTTTCAGAGATGGAAATGGACTGCCATTTTTCTGGCCTTTCCAGTTTATAGGGAAGACTGAAGGCATAAATAATGGACAAGCCTAATATTTACTTGTAAAACTGGAAGGGGGAATTGGGCAAAGAGGAAGACATTGAACATAAAGTATATGCAGGGGACAATGTATTGGGTATTTTTAATAAAACCTGATTATTGTTTGTATAATGCTTGTGTTTAGCACTATGGCTGGCTTTTGGTTATGTATGGCTAAATTATATGTTCTAGGCCATGTGTGAAGCTTGAATTGTTAGCATCCGTCATCCCATTATATGTCAATTCTGAAGTTGATATTCTTGGTTTGCATGCTCTCCTATTGGCTCTCCTATTCAACAATGAACCAGCTTTATCTGAGAACTAATATGGTATGAGGGCATCAAAATTCTGGACATACACCATGATTTTGTGATCAGCCAGTATTAGGTGATCTTGGATGCTTTTGGTGTTATAGTAGAAATGGATGAATTTTTGCTCCTGTTAAGTTCTCTGAATAGTACAAGTACTTACATGTGGATTTTCTGGTTACAATGTAGGGCAATGAACAGCAAACACACCAAACTGTTGATGCCCTGTTACATGCACTGGGACTGGGAAAATATGCTATTCTCTTCAAGGCTGAGGAAGTATGTAACTTATTTATTTGTGTAAACAATGGATTCTCTTGGTATATTATGAACTTTATCTGATGATTTGAGTCATGATTTGTCCAATGAAATGTCAAAACTATCCAGTCATTGGCTGCTGAAGGGTTCTTGCCCTGTAACATAATTGGAAAGTCTATTTTATAGTTAAAGGGATGTTTTGACTATTTGATCCTTTATGTGATAGAAGTTGGATATTGAGTATGATTTGTGCAACTTGACTTAAGTGTGGGGAAGCAAGTCACTAAAATTTACTGATATTGTAATGTGTTGACATTTTTACATAGATGACTTTTGGCAGGAGGGAAAATGTTATCCCTTGAAGTATTACTTAAAGAATCATTCTTGTATTTTGCAATGGCCTTTAAGTTTTTTTTATTCTCTTCCTTCTTAGGTTGGCATCATCAAGCCCACCCAAGGGGAAAATGTGAACTGAACTCATGAAATTTTATCCCTTAAATGATAGTGTGGGAAAGATATATTTATTCTTTCAAACTCCCTGGCTTGCTTATGGCTCCAAGTATATCGCCTGTAATGCTTTATAAACTTTCAGCACTATTGGACGTTTAGAAAGTTCTATACTGTTACACTATGCTGGCCACAGACAATCTTGAGTGATTTGTTTGGTGTAGAGTGCTGAAGCTATCATATCATATCTGATGATTATATCAGCACAGAAGTATGAAGAATAATTATTTGTCATGCAGGTGGATATGACTGCATTGAAGCAGATGGGAGAAAATGACCTCAAAGAGCTTGGAATTCCTATGGTAATTGTCTTTCTTTTCATTTACAGCATATGTTTAGTTGTTCAACAAGGCTTGGAATTTCAAATTGAATATTACACCTTATATATGGAAGAGGGGGAGAAAGTTCAAATGAACATTACACTTTTAGCCGCATATATGCATGTGAAATTTCATTTTTCAGCCATGGCTAAAAATTGTCCTGTAAATTATGCAAAATCTGAACCATATATAGTAGTTTAGTCTTGGTATTTTGCTTCCCTTCATTTGTTACTCTTGTTGCTGTTTTTTTTTATGTGTTTGTAAAGTTAATCCAACAGTGTGCAACGCCTGAGGATACTTGACTGTACCCAAAAAAAAAAATAATCCAACAGTAGCCTGTGCCCTGCAGCAAGAAGGGCAAGGTGGTGAAAAGGGTGTGGCCATTTATATGTTCATTGTGCTGAGTACAGTCTTGGTTGTAGAGACTTATCTGTGTTCTTATGATGGCTGCTTGAGTTACAGGGTCCAAGGAAAAAAATTCTTCTTGCCCTCTTACCTCGTGCCAAACGTCAACCGTGATATCCATCTTGCTTGATGCTGATGCTGATGCTGATGCATGTTGCAATCACCATGTTATTTTTTGGCGATGGTGAAACACATTTCCGAAAATTTCTACTAGAGTATAGCATGCCTTACCCCGTACGGGGTTGTGTGTGTCCCATGTATCCACTTTCTCATTTTTGCGTTCAAGAAATGTTAGTTCAGAATTTAGCTTGTCATGAGAGTATTTGTGTAAAATATTTTATTTTCTTTGGGAAGAAAAGGAGGTGGAATTATCCATTTGTTCTGATACAGGTTGATCAATCTGTAATATTTTGCCTGAAGATGAGTACTGCTTTGCAAAGAGCAAGATTTGTTTTGTTAGCGAAATACCTTGAATCTTTTTCACCCTCCCCTATTTTACCAATATGTTAATCAATTCCTGTACCGATACTGTGAATATAGAGACACGAGGTCTTCCAAGGAGCGTGACATTAGGGAGAAGTGCATGACAGTGATGTGCCATTATTCCCTTTTCCTCTTCTCGTGGCTGTCTGCTTATTGATATATTTGAAACATGCTCGTGCTCTTCCTGACTCAGGAAAATGTTTTATGGGGTCAGGGGAGGGGACTCGGGTTTTGGGTCCTTCCTTTGATGAATTACCGAACTTTTTAAGGTTATTGAAATAATAGTGGACTTCATAAGGGCTCTCCATTGTTTGCATCAAATGCTTACTTTTTCTCAAAATTGGTGGGCGACTTTCGGCCCTTAAAGATAGCCCTCTCATCTCTTTTGTTAGAAAATGTAGGTTTCACACTTCAAAGTGAGCATAATATTTTCCAAAGTGTTGTGAAAGTCTATCCCACTTTGGCGGATAACACCAATGGTATCACATGTCAGATTTTGGTGTTGGTTCTGTTCCGCTTTTTGGCAATACTTGGGAGAAACAGTTCACTGGTGAATAAACATTCACATTTTAGTTGTGCTTAACTTGCATTCCCAAGATACTGAAATCAATGTTATCATATTTTATAATTTACAATGGTCAAATTAACAGCTAAAATTGTTGGACAGCAAAAAGTAAATTGTGTTGTGATTTTGAATAAACTAAACACTAGAAATAATTTTGAAACAGTTTTGAACTGGACAAGAGGATGAACACAATGTGACTTACAAAGCAGGCCTTGCATATCTCAAAACGATAAAAGAGGGAGAGAGACAATACAGGAATCATGGAAAAGAACTTATATTAAAACCCTTTCTCTTTCTCACAGTTTCATTTCATTATCGTTTTTAACCAATGATTGAATTTCTTTTTTCTCTTTTCTCATTCATGAGTAAAAGAATAGAAGTAACTCATCCAACTCAAATTTGACCTAATTAATTTGCATTCTGTAATTTTAACTTAAATCGATCACGTAAAAAGCTGTCAAAGTGCTCAATCATTAAAAAAAACGTCTAGTCAAGGGCTTCATGGAATTTCTTTCCCTATCTACAGTAATAGAAGAGGACCTGAGAGCAGAACTGCAGGATTCGGTGGGCAGCTCTCGTAGTTCTTCAACAGTGTTTCGAATAGTCTTCCAGTCCTTCAAACCAAGATAGCCTCTGTTTTCAACCTGAATTGAGACTTCACTCAGATGAACTCAATTTATAAAAAATAGATCAAAGTAATAGTAAAAAATTATAAAAACATATCAAATATCAGTATAATTAGAAAGAATACTCTTTACATGTTTTCTCATGATTAATTTGATTTATTCATTTATATTTAAAAAAATTTCATGAAAATGGTTGTGGGAAGTACCTTCCATGGCGCTTTTTACCTTTATATGGGTAAGATTTCATTCACAAATATTTATGATGTCATCTTTTGCATACTCCTCTCAAATTCAGACACTATGGAATATAGAGGCCTCAATCTACAGCAGCTAGATGCTGGAGGGCCTGCAAGCCAGGAACAGAGGCAGGATGAAATTTCCTGGTGAAATCGTTAACTGTAGTGCCAAAGTGCGCTTGCATACATCAGTATTCACCATAAGCAGACATTTCAAATCAATGTTCCTTCTCCGAAATAACAATATTTCTTGTTCTGATCTTATACGACTGCATTATCATATTCCAATATAGTTTTCTTTTCCCTAAGTCAGTTTTGGCATTCTGAGGTCTCCTAAGATATATTAGAAATTACCCACTTTAGATTTGTCCAGAAGAGAAGCCAACACTTACTGGTGGGAGCAAAGTTTTGGGGTTGCTGCTGATGAGTAGGGACCACGGTTCTGATACTCTTAATGTAATGGAATTAGCCATCAATCAATCAGCCAACCCACCCACTTACCCACCATAACCCAATCTCCATCGCAAGCTCTCTTTTTATTCCACATGTTAGGATAGTGAAATGCTTTGCTGACAGCATGCCTACTCTGAATTCTTCCCCCTAAAGCAAGAAAAAGCAAATTGAATAAGTTTGAAATAAAGAAAAAAAAAAGGAGTGGGAATTGATGAGCATGAGAGATTTATTGGTGGAAGAAGTCCACCAATGAATATCTAGGCTGAGACAATGGAATAAAACACAAATCTAATGGTTTCTAAATTGTCCCAAAAGCAACAAAAGGTGGGGTCCAACTAGAACAACTGTCCAACGCAAATCCACAGTTTATTTGTAGAATTATAGAATAACATTAGTTAATGACTTGGTTCACCTGGAAACATATGCCTCCAAAGAGTATAAAATGTAGGCTTTGCCTGCTCTATAAAGATATGCCCAGATCTTATAGACGACCCTTATTAGTATATATGCTTACATCATCGCCCACTTCTTATATTCCTTCATTTAGCAACTACCGGTTCTTTTCCATTACCAAAAGCATTCATAAAACATGGTCTAGATAAACAGATTAAGGCTCTTTCTATTTATTTCTGTATGTGGGTCAGTGGGTGGAGGGAGATAATTACAAAGAAGCTTCATTTAGTGCTGAATAATCTCATTTCTACAGATACTTAGAGAATTTTGATAACTTCAATTGAAAATTTGAAAGAACTAGGGTAGGTGGGACCAGGCAATAAGCATCCATAAACAATATTATTCATATTGTAATGTCAATAATATATGACAAGCTTAGGTAGAGGACAATACATGAATCCAATAAGTCATTGGATGGTCGGGTAAAATAATACTAGATATGCATTTTAGAACAGTAGCAGATATGTTGTCAAGTTAGAGGCCCTCCCATCTTTCTTTGACTTTTGCAACTACAGTTAGTATAATAACTCTAATCATGTCTTGAGCATGGAATATATCTCTTTTTAATAAAGAAAAAAAAAGGCAAGTGGTACTATAATTACACTTTTATATATTATAAAGTGCTTTTAGACCATCTAATTTTACCTTAAAATAAATCACACTGAATCCTCCCTGATGGAGAAGTTTGAGGTGTATCTACTACAATATGATAAAGTTATAAAATAACCAAAACATTAATGCATGAGAGACGGCTTTTCCCTTATCTGACTTTTCTTTTACATCTTTTATTCTATTGACCCTTTGGGTTCCCTTACAGTGTCCATGTATTATAAAACTAGTTGTATTAGATGGATGCAATGCATGCTAGAACCTTAGAGCATACTATAAAAGTAAGAGAAGCCAAACAACTAATCGGTGCATTCGAGCATTTCTATTTCTACCTCGAAATATCTGTTTTCCCTTACCTAAAAAAGATGGAAAAAGATGTCTGTGATCTTTCTCCAACATGGGACGGAGAAAATGGCCATTCTGTGGAGAAGAGGCTCAGGTTATTTGGGTTTGAGCTGAACCCATCTAAGAATAACGGGGTCAAAGAGTCTATGGAAGGAGATGAAAGTGTGAACTCCTCTAACTCCATTTCATCAGGAGAGAGAACTGACCGGGAGAAGAGCTCAGGAAAAGACCCAGATGAGAGGAAATTCGAGTGCCAATACTGTTTCAAGGAATTTGCAAACTCACAAGCATTAGGAGGCCACCAAAACGCCCACAAGAAAGAAAGAATGAAGAAGAAGAGGTTGCAGCTTCAAGCCAGGAAGGCTAGTTTAAACTACTACTTACAGCCTTTTCAAAGCAACCCTGGCTTTGCTTACCATGACTCTAGTACCCCTTGGTTCTATGATCCCTCTACCTACTCTGAGTTCTCTTTACATGAAGAATCTCAGATTAGTTTCAATTCAAATGATCAAGAAGCAAATATTTATGGTTTAGATCATCTGAAATCAAAGATGTATTCTCATCCATCCCTGCCTCCCCAGCAAGATACTTGTATCTTCACTTTGTCCCATACAGATAATAGGTCTTTCATCCACAAGCCATGCCACTTCCCTGCTCCAAACCAGAGCCATAGCAAGGCTTTGGATCTTCAACTTGGCCTCAACTTGCAGTCAAATGCAGGAGACTCCCTAAGAAGGACGTAAATTTGTTTAGGATATTTGAGGTTATAGTTGTCATGTTTTCTTTGAATGATTTAAATGCCAGTTGTCAACATGTTGAAAAAGGAAATGAAGAAAATAGCACAAAAAAAAAGAAAGCCACAATTCATTATAGCTGGCTGGCCCTTACAGAGGCAATTCATCAGTCACCATATGTACAATATCATATGTTTTATTCAATAGCCCAATGGCCAATACATACACTGGGTTACTTTTGCAGCAGATAAATATACCTATTTCATACTTCATTTTACTGTCTATCTCTTGGTCAGATGCAAATTAATCTTCAAAGAAATTCATAGAGAGAAAGGGAAAATGTAGTAATTAATGATCGGATAAAGGAACAAATACCCAATTAAAAGGCTTATCCGCTTGTCAAGGTTTTGAAATTCACTCCCCCAAATGGCTGTTTGTGGAATGCAGGACCCCACAGGTGAATCACCCATTTGAATGAAAATATGTCTACTCTAACCCAATAGCAGAGAAAACCACTGCCTAAAAAAATACTGGGTTCATTTCAAGCTGTAACATAAAGATAATATAGTGTATATAATTAAATAATAATAATAATAAAGAACTTGTATTATTTATAACCTCTATCCTTTTTTTTTCAAAGATTGAACTTTTATTTTTCAATACTGATGGGAATAATTCAGATACATAAGAGAACATTGTAATATCTAAAAAATACATCAAAAGATGGTGAAATAATTGTATTTATAACCTCTATCACAATCACTTCTTTATTTTTGCGCATTTGTTTTACGCCACCGAGTGAACAATGCTAAAACTATTGTTTTAAGATAATTGTGAATATTCTCAATCTCTCATATTGCAAATTATACAGTGGCAAACATGAACTTTATATTTGGCTATAGCAACCTTAATAATGCTTCACGCATAGAACAAATTACCGTTAATCTTCTTTTTAAGTTTGATCAAGTTGTTTTTACAAGTTCAATTTGAAACTTTCATCTTAATGTTCACTAAACGTATATATTGCCATTAACTTGAGATTACATGTACTTTTACTTTGAAATGTAACAACTGGGAATCACATTGTTGCAAAAATATATAAACTAAAATTCTTGATTTCCATTTTTTATTATTCTCTGACTTTGCTGTTCTATTAAATCATTTTCTGGTTGTTTTAGTGTCCTATATTTCAAAAGTAAAGTCATATTTTAATTCCTTAATTTTACAATAAAATTCAATTTATTATTTAAAGTCATATTTTCTGGTTGTTAAAGTTTTTTTTATTTAGATATATTTCTAATATTTGATAAAAATATTTTTTTTTTTTAGTTTTTTAGACCAACTTTGTAAGAAATTATTAATGAAAAATGCTGATATTAATATGCATAGAATTTAACTTGAACTATTTATTTAAATAATTGATTAATGCAAAAAAATTTATATCACTCTAAAAGAATAATATTTGATTATTTTACTTAAATTGATTCAATTAAAATTCATTATTAAAAATAGAATAACTAGACATTGTAATTTTGAATTAATAAAAAAACTTTTGACGTGCTCAATTATTTAAAAGGACGGTTTAACGTATTAAATATAATGTATATTCATATTAGCATTTTTTATTAATTTTTTTAAACTAAAAAATATTTATAAAATTTTAAAGATATATTTAAACTAAAAAAAAATAAGAATTAAATTAAATTTAACTACAATATTAAGGGATTAAAATAGGACATTCTCTATTTTAAATTAAACCTTAGTTTCTCCTTTCCATTGATCATCTTTCACTATAACTTTCGCAAGAAAACTGTGATTTTAATAATGTCTAAAAGCAGCTGTTATTTAATTGTTTATTATATATTAAAAAGGTAACTTTATTTTCATAACTCTTTTTATATAAGAAAATAAAATTAATGCCATATAGATCGATATAGATTGTTAATTATTTATTAAATCACAATTAAAGTTAGCAATAAGTTTTGCCATATATATCTTTCATATTCCACTTGCATTAAAACTAATTTTATGTGCTTTAAATTAGTTATAATATTTTTCTTAGACATATCATTTATTGGTGTCATTTAATTTATGAAATATTTTATTTTTAAAAATTTTATATTTTAGAAAAATAGGTTTAATTGTCACTTTATTTTTTTAAAAAATAATTTATTGTATTCTCACTAAATTTTTATTCTCATATTTGATTTACATAAAATATTTTTAATAATATAATTATTTATAAAAAATATTGTTAAAAATTTTTCAAAATAAAAATAATGGTAGATAAGAGAAAAAATTGAGTTAATAAAAAAAATTTATTCTTAACAAAAAATAAATAAATGAGATTTTTTATTTAAGGTTTAGTTTTTATGATTTAGGGATTGAATTTTAAAGTTTTTTTATCTAAAATTAATATTTAAGAGTTTAAGATTTTAAATTTTAGAATTTAAAATTTATAAATTAGGGTTTATGATTCAAATATTAGAATTTAAAATTTAAAATTTAAAAGTATAAAATATTTTATATTTAATTTTATATATTAATAAAAAGGGAGAATAATTAAGTTATTTTATATAATAAAAATTGTTTATTTTTATGAAAAAATTTTATTCTCGATAATAAATTTTATTTTTGATACAAAACGTGAAAAAAATAATTTTTCACCTGCATGAAACACCACCATAAAGCATATAGGTGGAAAGAAGGATGTTTAAGTGTGAGATTTCTAATCCTCTTAATTAGAATTACTCTGTAGTCCTGATTTGACTCTATTTTAGTCAAATTATTATTTTTATATAAAATAAGATCTCATTTTATTAATTCAGTCTAATTTAATTTTTGAAAAACTTAGAATTGACTCAATAAATTAATTTTAAGAGTTTGACTGGTAGAACTAGTCTTTAACTCTAAGAGTTAGTAGTAGTTTTAAAAATTACTTTAGTAATATCTAAATTATTTTAGATTTTCATAATAAAATAATATATAATTTTTTTTAAAAAAAAATAATACAAAATAAGAGAAAAAAATTAAATTTTTTATAATAAAATTGTTCATTACTTTTTCAAATTTATTTCTTACTTTTAGTTAAAATTTAAATTTATATAAATAAAAAAAGTGTTTGGCCTTATTAAAGATCGGATAAAAAAAACTTTTCTTTTTTAAAAACAGTGTTATTTTATAAATTCAATCCTATATAAAATATTTTGACAGCCGTGCCTACAAGAAGAAGGAAAATTGTTATTTTCTTTATAATTGTGAGCATCGTTTAAATCCCAAGTATCAGTCCTTATGCACGTTTTTTTATTGTCCAGCACACAAAATAAAGCTCTCGTGTCTTTTTTTTTTTTTTAATTAACCAGCCGCCGGCCACGTGCTTGAATCCACGGCTTCTTTTTTTTATTAATTAATTATTTATATATTGATAAATTAAATGAAGATGAAGATTTGAAGATTGGGTTGGTAGTTGAATTTTGATTTGAATTAAAGTGTTAATTAATATTGGATTTTGCAAGAAAATGCTTTCGCGGTAAAACATGGCTGCACAACCACTCTTAATTAATAGTATTCTATTTTGAAGACAACTCTTAATTATATACTAATTTGTAATTAAATTTTCATTCTCTCTTCCTTCCTTCTTTCTTAATAATTAATTTATGCATATATTAATTAAAACGAGACCACAGTTTTTTACCTGAGACGGTAGAAATTAGCATTAAAATATTCAGCATATGGAATTTGAAAGGAAAATTTTAGAAGGAAAAAGCTCATAATTGACATATATATATATATATATATATATATATATATTTGGTGGTCAAAGATAGGTCGGTGAAAATTGCTTCCATCAAAATTTGAAGGGAAAAAATAAAAACAAAATAAAAATGGGTTTGGACCAAATGAAACGGGTCAAGTTCGCCTTACATTTTTATTTTGAGTCGCGTGAGAATTATGGGCTAATTGTTGGGGATTATGACCCATTTGTTTGTTTGTTAATGATAATAATTTTATTTTTTTAACAAAATTATGAATACCTCGAATATATAAAGAAAGAATAACGTAACATTTAAAGAACATATTTAAATATAATTAATTTTTTAAGTACACTTATAACTCATCAAGTGTCTCGATTTAGTTTAAAGACTTTTTCACTTATTATTTTATTTTTTTGTATAATTTATATCAAATTTCAATAAATATTATTGAATATTCTATTATTCATATATTTAAATAAGCTATATTATAGATTTCATTAAACATTGACGTTCATTTTTTGGCATTGCTTAGTAAAATTATTACATTATAGAAAAAAAAAATATTGCTTATTCATTCGGCAATTTACATTGGGGATTACTTATTAAAAATAAATCTATTGCACATTTGGTTTGAATTATTCTCGTAGCTGAAGTTTGGATGTGTGCCTTTGAATTAATATAAACCCATTAAGTTGATTTCAAACTTTAATCGCATTTTATAAAATAGATTGTATCCCACGTTACCATTCAAGCAGAACTTTTACCCACAAAAATAATAATTAAATAATAAATTAATTAAACATGCTTAATTAATTAGCTGTATATCATCCACTAACCTCTTGTAAAATTAAAATATATATATAAATATAGTTATTAGTTAGTCGGTGGAATTGGAAACCCTCCGTTTGATTGGTCTTAATTGGAGTGGTGCCAATGATAATATTTATATAAATCCTTGGCGAGGCTTTACAAATAATTTATAATTGAAACCTAACTCGTAAGATATATTTATGGCATGCAGCATGCACCCACCCTTGCATATAACCACCAAGTATATTATTTATAATTGGAATTAGTTCATCTTTTTGACCATTTAGATACATATTTGTATTCCCAAACAATGCCAAAGAAAATTTAATCTGAAAATAAAAATTATAAAGTGAATATATTGCAGCATAATCGATTATGAGAATCTTTATTTATAAATAAAAAGAAAACATGTGAGAATTAAAGTGGAGTGGTTAAGAATAATACGGGGTTTATTCTGGTAATTATATTACATTATATATAGTTATGATTATTATATGATGAATAAGGCTACTCTATTGATTTATATATATATATATATATATATATTGAAGGCTGGATTCTGATTAGATGCTCATGGACAATAATTTGTGCTTAGTGTAATTATTATAAAATTATTTGATACGTAGTACTAATAATTTTATTTTATTCTTTATTTTTTGGACATGGACTAACAATTTTATTTCAAGCCTCCGTTTTCCCGACGATTTTTATGCAAAGATGATGATAAACAATTGCAGAGCCCAAATTAGATGACGGGTTCGTATGGCCCGGACCATTGAACTTTACATTCTGGACTACATTTGTCGAGTCCAATTAGTTCTCTGACCGCTTTTCGATTTATGAAGAAACATCTATCTGTCCCAAAAAAAAAAATTTATGGAAAATGTTCAGAAAAAAAAAACTTTTAAAACACATGATATATTTTTGGTTTGGGTGCACTTATTTTTTAATAAATAATTTATTTTATTTTATTTATTTAAAAATATGCTAATTTAATTTTCATATGATCATAACAAATTATTAATAAATGGATAAATTTTTATTAAAGGAATTGATTATAGAAAAAAGTGAAAGACAAAGTGGTGTGTTTTAAAATAGATGAATTAAATTGAATTATTTATTACAATAAAATAATTAAAACTGTAGCTAGAGTTATATTTTTTTTGACAAAAAAAAAAGATAACAAAATCTATCTATTATATATAATAAAATAAGTGCCACTGGAATCATATTGTCATGGGTTGGCAAGTGGTAATTTGAAATTTTTATTTTTATTTTTCAAATTATAATTAATAAATAAAAATATTTAGATAATTACAACATTCAATGGTATCTTAACCTAAATGTATTTAATAAAATTTAAAATTAAAGTTACTACTAGAGTTATACTGATATTTATTGATAAGTGTTACTTTAAATTTGTTTCTTTTAGTTTATGTTTGAAATGTTTGAAATTTTTATTGATAAATTAAAAATTATATATATAATTACAACATTCAATCAATATATTTTAAGTTTTACAATAATCCATAAAAATTTAATGAAATTGAAAAATAAAGATTCCACTAGAGTCAAATTGTTATTTTATTGATATTTTTTTTCTTTTTTTCTTCATTCTTTTATGTGTTGCACTCGTTATGATTTTTATATATTAAAGTGTTAAATATAAATATTATAATTTTGTCATAATTTTGGCGTATGTTGATGTGAGATTAAAAAAAAATATTTAACATGTCACTAGCTCTATTTCTTATAAAGATTCTGTGTGTTGTGTGTGTGTGTGTAAATTTATAGTTACAAAACTAAAGAATTTCCTTTCAAATGTTATTTTTTGCACCTTTTTTCATAAAAAATAAAGTACATAATTTTGTTAATTTACATTGAATTTTTTTTTTGCAAATAGTGTTAAGATAAATATAAATTAAATTAAGTAAAAAATTAAAATATATAAATTACAATTATGTTCCATAATAGGAAACTATAATGGTAGTTAAAAAAATATCATAAAATGAAAATAATTAGAAAATAAACATAATAAAAAATAAATAAACAAAATAAAAAAAAATAACAAAATAATTTATAAATAATATAAATTACAAAAAAAAGTAGAGAAATTTTTTGACAGTTATTAAATATAATTTTACAAAAAGTTATAGATGAATTAATGAGGTAATTTTAAAAATTAATTAATTAAAAAAACACTTAGTTGGGAGAAAATTGAAATAAAAAAAGTAGTATTTCTCTTTTGAAAATTTTTAATATATCAATATTAAATAGATATTTAATCAATATCAATTATGTTATAATAATATTAAATTAATATGATAACTAATTTAAATATTATTTATAATATCGTGCACCCACAAAACACTAGTTTATAATATAATAAAATATCAATATATAATTTTATGAAGTCTTGCTCTCATCTAACCATAATTTATGAATTTTTGTTTAGATTTAGAGAAATAAATTTGTTTGATTGATACCATAATTGGCCAACAATATAATATCTATCAGCCTATCACATTGGTGAATATTTATTTGCCAATAAATGCAAAAAATAAAATAAAATTGTATGGCCTTTAAATTGTCATTTCCTCAACCCTACCACCATAATGTGACGTTGACCTTTTTAGATTTCCACCGAAACTTTTCCCAATTTGTCTTCATCACAATATTAATATTCTTATTCAGGCCCCATACCAATCTAATTTGTGTACTTTACCTTATCATCGAGATGGGGCTGCCCTAGAGAGAATTTTAGAGTGTGTTTGACAAGTATAACAAGTTAGCTTATAGCGTATTTGATTAATTTATAAATTTGTTTGACTAAATTAGAGGTGTTTGATAAACAAACTTATTTGAGTAGTTTATAACATATTTTTATATGCTACTTTAAGTAGCATATAGCTTTTAGCTGATAACTTTTATAATTTTATTTCTTTTTTATCCTTATTATTTTATTCAAATTTCAACACTATCTTACTCACAAAATATCACTATTTTTACTATGTTCAAACAACATTCAAATTACATACCCTATGATGAACTTCCATATATTATTGATAGCGACACAAAAAATAAAACTAACAAATTATATTCTTGTATTTTTTGAGATTACATAATGAAATATAATTACTAACAAAAAATGATAAATTTTATATAAGTATGTACTTTTATGTCATTTTACACTTATCAGCTAATTCAA
Organism: Gleditsia sinensis; assembly: GCA_037074535.1. NCBI lineage: Eukaryota > Viridiplantae > Streptophyta > Magnoliopsida > Fabales > Fabaceae > Gleditsia > Gleditsia sinensis. Next base: position 8,361,347 of record CM073471.1, read on the forward strand.
TAGTTAATTTTATCAAATACTTCTAATTTAATAAATTAGCTTAACAGCTTTCAACTATCAGCTAACAGCTTTCAGCTAAAAATTAATTTTTCTGTTTTCAGCTAATTTTTTAATTTTCAACTAACTTATCAATTATTTTTGTCAAATATAACTTTAGTATAATACTTTTTTTTTTAAAGTAATTTTTGTTGTCATTATTTTGAGACTGTCATAATTGCTACAGTAGGGATCAGTCTCTTTTTGTGTGTGTGTAAATAAATATTTTAATTATCACTAAAAAAGAAATAAACATGTGAAATTAGGAATCACAGGGAAAATGGTGAATATTCTGTGGTCAATTCTCATTATCAGTCCCACGCTGATTGGTTTTTCAATTGCTTAGCTTTTTAGCATTGATTATGGCTAATCATAATCTATCTGTTTCAAGTTTCAACTTTGCATTCAATGTTTCAAATGCCGGAGCATTCTTTACCACGCGCCTGGCGCGCACTACGCACCCCCCCCCCCAAGGGTCTTCAGATTTAGACGCCTTCTGCGTAGGGATTTAATTAGCAGTATCAAATTTTAACATATATATTCATTATTCAAATTGTATTAAAAAAATTACATTTCCTTGTATTTACATATAAATTATCCAATATTAAAAATAAAAAAATAACATAAAAATAGATATTGAGCAATACATATTACATATAGAGTGAAAGTTATACTTATTTTGCCAAAAAAAATTATGCCATGCTTTACCTTAATCTGTAAAATATAATTAAAAAAAAATCATCTTCTACTTAACAAACATAATAAGGGACATATTTTATGTATAAACATGATCAAATTATTATGTATAATATTTATTGGTTGATTATATGGAAGAAATATTAAGTATCTAAAAATTAAATTTAAATGTCTATATTTTTTAATATATAATTATAATATTAGAGTTCTTTAAAAAATTTAAAGAAATTTATAAGATAAATTTTAAAAAAGAAAGTCACAATTTTTATATTAATTTCATTTATAAATTATATATTTATTTTATCAAATTATGTCTTTTTTCTTTTAAATTTTATCCGATAAAATAATTTAGAAAATCCAAATTCATAATCATTTGAACTTTACCCATAAATTATTAGTAAACGAATATTGTGTATTTATTTTAATCAAATGTGATTGAGTATTCAAAATATTCGCACAAATTTATCTCGGAGTTGAATTTTATTGGCCCAGTTGTGCTAGCCCGTTAGGTTCATTGTCAACCTCCCCGTGGGCATTACGCTACGGGCGTCATTTAGCTGCAACTAAATTCGTTTTCAATTTTTTTTTAAAATATATTAAATAACAATAAAGCACATATTTTCCCCTCCATTTTCTGCTCCTCTCCTCTCCTCTCCCGTCTCTCTCTCCTCCGGAGCACAGGCTTGAAGCTCTATGAAGTTCTGCTTCTCACTGCCAGGAATATCCACTGTTACTTTCCAGTGTTCCTGAACCTTCAATTTTCGGATGAGTTTCGCGGAAAGATGAGACCAGGTGTGGGAGAAGTCTCCGTCTCCACTTCTTAAGTTTTTGTGATACAAAAGGGGAGTTCTAGGGTTTTGCAAGCATACCATTGACCAATTTGGAGAATGCCGACGGGTAGGTCAAAATCGGAGAAGGAAGATGCTGAGAAGCAGCTCCGGCGGGATCCCTATGAGGTTCTCGGTGTCTCGCGCAGCTCAACTGATCAGGATATTAAAACCGCTTACCGAAAAATGGCGCTCAAGTATGTTCAATGAACCTAACGTCAGTAGACATAAGGGGATTAGAGGGATGCACGAATATATATATATAAACGCATACACCTTGACGCGAAAGCAATATTATCTTTGAAAGCTCTTTTCCGTTATCTAGTGGGTGTCATGAGTTACTGTCAGTAGCTCGAGATTACTAGAATGTGGTGTTTATTTTATTTTCTTTTTTTCTTAATTTTTGCTGGAAGGAAGACGGCAGGGATAGGAGGTGAATAGAGCGAATAGATGGTAGAAAACTAGTGTGACGTTGATTTGAGTATACTGAAGTTAGCTCATAGTCTCAGGCTTTCAGCTGTCGTATACTGGGTTAGGTTTGGATTGAAATTAATATGCACTAAAATGTTTTTTGCCACCCTAAATGATGCTGATGTTGCTTAATACTTGTAAAATAAAAATATTGTAATTCTCAATAGTCTCAGTGAGACTTACGATGAGAGAAAATAACACTATGGAGACCCTGCTGCGTCACCGGCACTTGATCAAGACTAGTATTTAGATGCAGAACCCCTTGCAAAATCTTCCACTTTTGTTTTTCAGTTTAGGTGAACTGGTAAGGTCTTGACTCTTGAGAGTGGTCTTGCTTTTTCAGTTAGTAGTCGCGGGGGAGACTCTTAAATGAGAATTATATGAGGTTATTGAAATTTAATGAGCTGCATGAAACAAAAGTACTCATCTTGACTTTCATATTTTGGCTTGGCACTGTTCGAAGTACTCAGTGCGTGTTACTATTCTTCATCTAAGTTAGATAAGAATGTAGCTAAGTATTAGATAGGATATCTGATCTTGAATTCTAAAATGTAATCCGTGGAATTTTATAATATGCACAGAATTTGTTTCATTTGTTGCTAAAATATTTATGTTGCAGATTCAAATTAAGATTATATTGGTAATTTTTATCCAAAAAAAGAAGAAGAAAGAAGAAGCTGTCAAAATCACAATCTAGAACATTGGCAAATGGCTATATTCGAATTTACCGTGATTTGATTTATTCAGTTCCCCCCTTTGGCAATTTTTCATTTTTCACACATATTCTTCTTCTAGATAAGCAAGGGGAAAATGAAATAAACTTTCTAAGGAGATGTTGGAGGGACAGCCTCTGCTTTTTAGCAAAATTGGTTTTATACATTACAGAGCACTTCACACTTAACACTTATTGGAGTTTTACTGAAATAAATTAAGAGCCAATGTGCTGTTGGTTCCTTGAATTCCCCGTTCTTGCTTTCTTCTTTTCCTCTGAATAAAGTTGGTTAATTGAGAAAATTTCTAAATTTGTTCCCTTGCAGATATCATCCTGACAAGAATGCTAACGATCCTAAAGCAGCTGATGTCTTTAAAGAGGTCACCTTTTCATATAATATCTTGTCTAATCCTGAAAAGCGGCGTCAGTATGACTCAGATGGTTTTGAGGTAATAAAAATTGTGTATAGTATTATGAAACATTAAGACTTTGGGGGGTCATCAGCCCTTCCAGATTTGCATTTTTAATCTTTTTTAAGATTCCACTCTATGAATTTTTGTTTAATCTTGACATGAAATGCTATTGATGAAATGATATCATGATTCTGTGCAGGCTGTTGAATCAGATAGCCAAGACTTGGAGTTGGATCTTTCAAGTTTAGGTGCCGTGAATACAATGTTTGCAGCACTTTTTAGGTAAGTAAGAATATGCTGCTCTGCCTATTCTTTTTGTGTTTTTTTTTTTTCTAGTTGAGCACTTAGAAGAGCCATTTCCTTTCTTTTAATCCTCCCCTTTCCTGTTGTATTATACACCTTTTCATCCTTGATTTTCTTCATACATATCAGTAAACTTGGTGTGCCAATTAAGACAACTGTTTCAGCAACTCTTCTGGAAGAGGCACTTACTGGGGCAGTCATCATTCGTCCACTTCCACTTGGGCTGCCTATATCTAAAAGAGTGAGCTGTTTCCTTCTTTCAATTTATTATTCCTTTTTTAATTCACAATTGTGTTTTGTTTGATGTTTTTTGGTTGCCATCATCTGACAGGTTGAGAAGCAATGTGCCCACTTTTATTCAGTTACAATAACAGAAGAGGAAGCACAGGCTGGATTTGTTTGTCGCGTCCAATCATCAGACAAAAGCAAGTTCAAGGTTAGGTTTTGTAAAGATTGCATGCCATTTATCTTCAACATGCAAATCTTAAGTTCAAGTTTAGATTAGGTTTAATCTTGAGGTTTTCACTGAACTCCACAGAAATATGTGATTTCTGGAGACAATATATGATCTTGATTTTTTTTTTTTATTGGGACATGAAAATATTTTTTTTTTTATTTCTCTTGGATCTTTCAAATAATATAGAAATTAGAAAATTTATTATTCACCTTCCACTCCATTGTGATGCCTTTTGAGTCCTGATATCCAGAATAGCAGGATGAAGATGATGGTGTACCAAACAGCTCCTTGGATTTTTATCTAAATAAGCCTGATTTTTGTATCTACTTAAAATTTTGATACAACTATCCCTTGGCCTTGTAATTTATTTGAATGAATCTTTTTTGCATTTTTAGTATTAAATTGTCTTTTTTTTATCATTTTCGTGAATGTGTACTTTTAAACTAGTGTTCTGTCTTGGTTTCATTTTTTAAAGAATTTCCAAAGTGTTGATATTTTTGGGTTGTAAACAATTTTTTTAATAGTTTCAATTAATTGGATTTCCACAGTTATTATATTTTGATCAAGAGCAGAATGGTGGATTAAGTCTTGCACTCCAGGTACTAAGTTTTTTTCCTTGTCTGTGTGTGTATGTGTGTGAGAGAGAACAAGAAACTGGGGTGGGGGGGGGGTGTTGGGATAAGATTTGATACATTCTGATATTTTTTGGTTAGTGGCTGTCTCGTAATTCTTTCATATTTTTTTATATCACATAGCCTCTGAACATCCTATGAAATTTGTTGAAGTTACTAATTGTTGTTGTAGGAAGACAGTAGAAAAACAGGGAAGGTTACATCTGCTGGAATGTATTTTCTTGGATTTCCTGTTTATCAGTTTGATCAAACCATGAACTCAGTGAGTTGCCATTCTTAAAGAAAATCATTCACTTCAAATTTAATTTTATCTGCCTTTTTCATTTTTTTAATTTGGTTCTTGGATAATTTCTCTACAGATAGCTGCTGCTAAGGACCCAGATACATCATTTTTTAGAAAGCTGGATGGGTTCCAGCCATGTGAATTAACAGAATTGAAGGCTGGTACCCATATCTTTGCCGTTTATGGTAAATGAATACGTCTCTATGCTCAGTGCCGATTGTTATATTTCTTGATATGTTATTAAGGAATTGACTATTATATGCTGTCAAGTTTCTTCTAGGTGACAATTTTTTCAGAAGTGCAAGCTATACGATAGAAGCTCTTTGTGCTGCACCTTTTTGTCAAGAAAAAGACGATCTCAAAAATATAGAAGCTCAAATTTTATCTAAAAGGGCGGAACTACCAAAATTTGAGACTGAATACAAAGAGGTCAGAACTTTGACACGTGCAGTGCATAAGGTTGTAATTACATGTCATCAAATCTCACATTAAGTCTTAATAGGTTCTGGCACAGTTTACAGAGATGACAAGCAGATATGCGAAAGAAATGGAAGCGGTGGGTTTTCTAAGACAAGTTTAGGGTTTCTGCGCAAAATATTTTTTTTCACTTCTTTTATTTCTCCTGGCCGGAATCCACTGAACTTGTGCTGTTTATTCTTGGTGCAGATTGACGAGCTTCTCAAGCAAAAGAGTGAAATACATGCATCATATACTAGTACTCCTCTAAAACGAAGTACAACTAAGAGCAGGAGTAAAAGTTATTCCAAGGAGGCAAAAGATGATGGCCAAGCAAGAGAGAAGAGGCATACAAGAGATCGATCGAAGAAGAAGAGATGGTATAACATTCGCTTGGGAGTTGATAAGAGAAAGGCTTGCTAAGGTGAGAACTGGGGTATCGACGAGTTCTTTTATCACTCCATATTTTGATTTAGTACTGCATAATTACAAATGTCTACATACTCTGAATGGCACAGAAACTAAGTCAAGTGATCTTCATTCTGTGTGTTTTAGGAAGGCTTGACTAAAAGCAGCCACCACATGTCGGAAGATGGTTATATTGACATGTCTATCACTCAAACACGCCAAGGATGACAACAACTCATTGTTTTTGTACAATTCTTTTCTGCCCTCTTAATTTATCTTTAGATAGCTCATCCTCAGAATTTATAGTTGTAAATTGTTTAATTTATTGATGAAGCTTGATCAACTCTTTGCACGAGCTGTAAGCTTTGGCGGTTAGAGCCTCGTAATTTTTTTATCCAATGGTAGTTTTAGTTTTAAAGTAGCTAAGCATCTCTGGGGCAGATATGTTTCCTTCAGAGTAGTTCCGTACTTGTTAAAGCTAAAGGTGACGTAAAATGAATATGAACTTAAGTGTTTCGAGGATTTCAGAATCGAAGGTCCTAGTAATCGGTGCAAAAGCCAAATCGAATTCGAAGCTAATAACTAAAAAGCAACGCTGCTCGTAGCGTCACGGTAAATAAAATTGCATGAAAACATGAGTACCGAGAAGTGATCTACCTAAACGTTTATTTATTTATTTTTTGCTAACTTCATAACATTTACTGCATGCATGTAACTTTAAATGAGTTGGATACAATTGCCATGTCGTAAAGAATGCCATTAGCTCATCTATACTAACATGTTACATGGTGTTAGAATTTTTGTCTCTTTTAGAATGAGTGTTTTGAAAAAAAAAATAGTTAGTTTATAATGATAGTTATTTAAATTATAATGAATACTTTTTTTATTATAATAATTTTAATAACTAGTTAGTGTTAATTTTTTAATAAATATAACAAATAAAAAATGAATTAACATATATGTTAATACATTTCAAATCACTAGATAATATTTAAATTCAAGTCTAATCTTTCTATCTCAAACCACAATGACGTTTCATTATCCATTTATAATTGGGGGATGCCCTGAAAAAGGAGTCTGTTAGCATTCAAAAAAAAAAAATCCTTTGAAAATAGGTTTAAATAAATTTGATTAATTAAAGATAAGTAAATTAAATTATAAATAAATTTATAACTATGTTGAAAAGTAATTTCATTTAAAAATATATTTAATTTATTCACATATATATTTATAATTGATTTAATTTATATATTTTTGTATACCTAATGGAGGGAAGAGACAAATGTTAAAAAGAAAAAAAGTGCAAAAGATATCGGGAAAGGAGTCACAAGCTGCGACGCTATGATAAAAGGAAGGCTAAAATGATACATGAATGGGACGGAGTCCTATTGCCCCCAAAAAGGAACAACAAAGGAAGTAGACTGTGCCTTCGTCATCCTATTTTACCCTAACTTGAATTGTATCTATCAGTCTTCCTCAACTCTCAAATGCTAATCTTTGAGCGTTACAAGATAAAAAAAAAAATGATGAAAAAGTTAAAAATTTATTTATTTTAATTGTTTTTAATTTTTATTTTTATTAAAAATTTTAAAATAAGTATGAAAATGTATTTATTTATTTATTTTTATTTTTAAAAAATATTTTTAAAATTTTTAATACTGTAAAATATTGTAACAGTAATATTTTTATAATTATTTTAAATTATATACATAATATTTTATTATTTATATAATTATAAAATAAAAAAAATATAATTATATAATTTAAAAATAATAAAAATAAAAATACAAATCAGATTTATTTTTAATAATATAAAAATTTTAAAAAAATATTTTCACAGATCAATCAGACCCTTAATTTGATTGGCAGCATGCACTAGCCAATCCTTTCCATATTTCCGTCATGAATGTCTATTACAAAGGTTGTATGAGTCACTGATATTATCTTCCATTTGTGTGATCCATACAATTTTCTCTTCCCACGATGTGCCAAGTAATAAATAGTATTTTTTTTATATGACACGAGTAATTTTATATTCTGTTTAAATATAAAATCGACCTCATCCAATCAATAGCTTGAACTTAAGTTTGAGTGATTTTATAAAATCTAAATTCAAATTATCTAAGATTCTGAGTTCTCACCATTTATTGACCAACCTCCACAATGCATATCATACCTAGCTAACAGCATGGATCTTCTGAAATACATTCTCTTGCTCTGCATGTTCGTACCCTCCAGCTGCGTTCCAATTCCAGCCCAAAAGAAATTCTCAAATCAAAGTTGCTCGTTGAAAGAGCAAATTCTTGAGCTGGCTAACAATCCTAGCACCGTGAATTGGATGAAAAAGATAAGGAGAGAAATCCATGAGTACCCGGAGCTTGCATATGAAGAAATCAAGACAAGCACTGTCATTAGGCGCGAGCTTGACCACCTGGGTGTTACTTATCGCTGGCCTGTGGCTCGGACCGGTGTAGTTGCTAAGATTGGGTCTGGGTCTCCCCCCTTTGTTGCTCTTAGAGCAGACATGGATGCTTTGCCTATTCAGGCCAGTTCTGCAACTCTATGTCTTGGCCTTGCACAGTTTCTTCCTTGCGTCAGTACCATTTTATCTCTTGCAGGAACTCAAATTCTGATATTATTCTATATTTTGACAAGGATTGATAGTGATAAGGGGTTCCTAGTTAGTCTCATAAACTGTTTTTGAGAAAAAAGGTTTGGGAAATCTAGCAAACTAGTTACTGTCCGGCGTTAGAAATAACCGATAAACGAAGGAACAAGAAGTTACCATGTGTCCAATTGTACTAAAATTCCTTTTGAATAGAGGTTAGGTGTTTGAATTAGAGGGTCTATTAACTGTGGCTTATTTCTGCCGTTTGAAAACAGAACAGCGACAAAGACAAGTTTGTAGTACAATGCAATCGAAATGCTCCTTGGTCAAGTAAATGAGAATAGTTCAAAAAGTGAAAAAGCATAAAGTGCCAAGATAATAAGTTTAACTGAACCACCCTCTGTATTTTTAATGATTAAAGGGAGACATAAGTCAACAGTCTAATTCAATTTATAAGAATTAAAATAAATTTGCTATTATTAAAAGTATTTCAATATATAAATGGTATATAAATATTCGCTGAGAATTATAGAATGTTTTAACTTAAATGAAATAGCTTTTTTTTTACCATAAACTTTTTTTAATAAAATATTTTTGGAGAAATAAGGTGAATTCCTTTCATAACTTGTACAGAAATGATCTCTTCATCATCATTTTTAATGTCCCATACTCCCATCCCTTGCTTGTTTTTGGTCTGTCTTGCAACCCAAATGAATCTTTCTCTGAAAGACCATTTGAGATCAATTAATTTAACCTAATCCCACTAGTTTTGATCTGACGAGAGTAAAGGAATCTGGTCATCTAATATATCTTCAGTTTTACAAAACCAAAATTGAAGAATAGGATTCTATAACACTCTGATCTCCTATAACAATATTGGCAAGCAATTGGTAGATCATTTGAAGTTTGCTTTGTTAACACCCATCAAAGGACAATGTTTTTGCTACTGACATACACTTTCTCTGTTATACATTGCCCATCAACAGGAGCTGGTTGATTGGGATTATAAGAGCAAAGTAGATGGCCAAATGCATGCCTGTGCACATGATGCACACGTTGCCATGCTCCTTGGGGCTGCAAAGATACTGCAAGAACTGCGGGACAAGTTACTGGTAAAGAGGAATTGGATAATGAAACTTAGTGTGTGTGTGTGTGTGTGTATAACATTGAAAACTTCTGCTTCATATGTAGGCTACCGTTGTTCTTATATTCCAACCAGCTGAGGAAAGAGGTGTCGGTGCAAAAGCCATGATCCAAGAACTGGTGCTTCAAAATGTAGAGGCTGTTTTTGGGTTGCACTTGGTGTCACAGTATCCCTCAGGTGTGGTTGCATCAAGACCTGGAGATTTTCTGGCTGGATGTGGAAGCTTCAAAGCAAAGATCCATGGAATAGGTGGTAATGCAGGAACTCCCCAGTATTCTATTGACCCAGTTTTGGCAGCTTCAACATCAGTGATTAGTTTGCAAAACATAGTATCAAGGGAGGCAGATCCTTTAGATTCTCAGGTGGAGTCAAATACTATAGGAAAGAGCTTTACAAGATGAAACTTCTCACATGATAATTCAGATGATCGATTTACAACTTTATACATAGAGTTTACTGTTGCAGGTGGTTTCTGTGGCCATGGTCCAAGCAGGGTCTGCACATGACACTATCCCTGATTCGGCTACATTTGCAGGTACTTATAGAGCAGTCAGCAAAAGGAGCTTCTATGCACTAAGGAAAAGAATAGAAGAGGTAATCGAGCTATTGATGCATAAAGGCCATTTGTTGTTCTAATCAAGCAATTAAATAAGAATTCTCATTTAGGACTCTACATAAGAATTAAGATGAAGTTACACTGAGTGGATTTCATAGGGATGGAAATTGATTGGGAATAAAACAAATTTTACTTTTGAATATTGTGGTGTAACTTTGATTGGTTTTTCTTTTTAAAACAGCCAAAATAACAGACTAAACTGTGATTCTAGATTTTCATTTGTTTGACTTCCTTGGGCAGGTTATTGTAGGGCAGGCAGCAGTACATAGGTGCTCTGCTCAGGTTGACTTCTATGGGAATGAACATCCCACAATTCCTCCAACTACAAATGATGTGAAAATATATGAATTAGCACGGCAAATCTCAATTGAGATAGTTGGAGAAGAAAACACCAAATTAGCACCTATCTTCACAGGGAGTGAAGATTTTGCATTCTACTTGGAAAAGGTACCTGGGTCATTCCTCTTTGTGGGAATAAGAAACGAGAAGTGTGGATCCATATTTCCTCCGCATAGTCCTTACTTTGTCATTGACGAGGATGTTCTTCCCATTGGGGCTGCAATGCATGCAGCTTTTGCAATTTCATACCATTCATATTCGTCAAATTCTTATTCTCAGTAATAGATGTCTTGCAATCTGAAAATTTGGCAGCGCTCTTGTATCTCACAAGGAGGAAATTATTTCTCTTTTCAGAGGCACACGATCACGGAATTCCCATGTTGAATTTGCAGCGTACTTTTGCATATACTCTTTTGATTATGCCAAAAGGAAAGAAAAGGCTAAAGCCCTTTTGCAAAAAGGCTAGAATAGTGCAGGAAATTTAAGCCTAAGGCTTGATATTGGAGGGAATGAGTTATGACTCATAAAACTCTTCCATTTATAAGTGCAAAAATTGAAAATTTCCGAAACAGCTTCATCAGATTATAGATATAGCAATTATGACTAACTGAAATGGAGATTTGTGTTACACAAAAAACATCAAGTATCCAATGTATTGATAGATAAATCCAATCGCATGTAGGCCAAAACCTTAAGTATGGCACGTGAAACACAAAAATGAGCTTGTAAAATATAGGAAGCTAGGACACAATGAAAGGGCACTTAGATCATCTGTCTGAAAGCCAGAACGGAAAGTATAAAAGGAAGGAGTCCAACGATCGATGCAGGATAACTGAGGCTTCTTGGAGAACTTGACGGTGGTGCTGCAAACAATGGTGGATTTGACTGGTGAAGCCATATCTAGGATACCCTTTTTGATTGAAGATAAAGATATGTTCTGCTGCTTTTGCTTTGGAACAAAGTGGATTTTCTATCAATAATGAAGAACGATGCACAACCTCGGCCAGTTGGTTCTTAGAGCACAAGAGCTCCACCAGGTGACAAGTTATAAAGGCATTGAACACAGAGCCTATGATGCTTATTGTTTTGTTTTTCTATATATATATTATGTGTGTATGTGTGTATTAGAGTGAAAAAAAAAATTTAACAAGGAATGCTTTGCTTTCATCGATATGTTCTGCTTTTAGTTTTGTTGGATGATGCTGTCCTTGTGTGGGAAAGTTCATGAAAGATGTTTGGTCGTTACTGATATACTATACAATATTCCAAGCTAATCATATGGAATAAAATTAAAGATAAATGACTGAAATAAACTCTGGTGAAAGTTTAAAACTAAATAAGGAATTATAATATTCATGAGTTTATTAGAACTAACTAAACTCTTGAATTATAATATGGAAGCAGGACCAACTCTGTGATCTCCAGGGACAAATTTGGCCTGTAATTAGCCCCCAAATTATTGTTTCAAGGAATGCAAATCCTCTATATTAGGTGGAATCAAATTCAATAGCAAAGAGCTCTGAGTTGGAAACTATACATGATGTTTCATAATATCTCCTGTGAAACTTATTGTGCGCAGTTTTAGAGCTATCAGCCAGAAGAGCTTCTATGATTAGTTTTGTAATATTTCATTTTTTTATTCATTCATTATTATAAAGAAAATTACCCAAATACCCCCTCTTATCCTAGAATAGACTAGATTGCCCTCTCTTAGTTTTTTTTTCTCTCTCCATTTCCTTCTTCTTCCCGCAAGCACACTAGCTGAATCAGGAAAAAACATAGCTCCTCCTCCCTCACCCATAAATCTCTTCTTGCTTCCTCATGAGAGCTCATCTATCCATGAAAATTTTTCCATTCAATCATACCACAGAAAGCAATAAAACCCATCTATAATTATTTAAAAACGTGACCGAAGGAGCTGCCAGAAATTAAGCAAAAATAGAAGCGTGAATTCACTGTAGCACGGAGGTAAAACTTGAAAATTTCAATTTTTTTCTTGGTTTATGAAATTTCTGGATATAGAATCATGTTAAGGACTTGTTGTACTAGTTCTATACCAATTTTTATAAGTAGAAAACATCATTTGATTACCTAGATCATGAATTTTTGCTTTGGTAAACAGTAACGTGAACAGTAACCGTGCTCAAGAAATTTGATTTTGGATATTCTAAGTTGTAGGAAATGAATTGGAGGTTCAAATAATCAAAAAAATTTTGGAGTGGTCATTTAAGAAACTTGCTCATAAGAAGCTTGAAGTTGGAAGGTTTATGTGTAAAATAGTGATGGTGGAATTAATTCCTAAATCCCAATGTTGTTCAAGCTAAATTGATAAGTATGAATTAACATGAAAATATGAACTAGTATGTTTTAGAAATTCATCCTAGAGAGATTAAGGACTCATGGTTTGGGATTATGTGTAATGAACTCCTAAGATGGTAATTTTGATGTGTATGAATGTTGATATTCTTAAATGTTGAATTACAGGTTGTGAAACTTTCAGGAACCAAGCTTGAAAGTTGACTAATAATTCGGATAATAAAAGCCAAAAAGTAGGGTTTATTCCTCTTAAACCTTTGAGTGTGAGTGGATATAGTTTACTATAACGCCTTTCTAAATCTCTCTCATGTTCATGCATTTTAAAACAAAGTTTTAATTGTGAATAGCATAACTTGAATTTCATGTTAACATTGATTTATATTCGTAGAAGTCATAGGACATACAGAACAAACCTCTAATAATCCCTCCTAAGTTTGAGATGAAAATATGGTGTTATGTGACACTTTATTGAAAGTTATAATTGTATTATTTTTCAAATTGTTTCATATGATTTATGTTATACTGATACCTCATTATTTCATGAATATGGTGAAATTGTATTTGGATTTATGTTTGGAATGTGTCTTTGGATCTGAATATCATGATTTGTCTGGACTAGAATAAAACTGTTGTATTTCTAATTGTGGAGAATGAATTTCTATGCCAGAACTCTGTCCGATGAATGTCTTGAAAGGGAGGGATATATTTATGTCTTAAAAAGAATTTTAACTTCATGTTTTCTAATTTTCTTTTCATTTTATATTTTTGGTTTATAAAATTTGTTTATTATGGAGGAATCATTGTTAGAAACACTTTTAGCTAGCGACAGAGATAGTTAGCCTTGGTGTACCATGTAACCCAAGTTAGCAAGAGAGTTGCTAGCCCCTTGTGCGAAAGGACACATGAGGATTAGATTGTGGAAAGTATGGAGTTGAGGTATGTCTCCTCCAATAGCCAGTGGCATTTGGCCTAGTTATCTATGATGAGAATGTGATTATTTACCTGTTCTATTGCTGTGTACTTAGGACAGTCAACATATGAAAATGTTAGGGAGTTGAAGAAAGCTCCTCCCAACCTTATGATATGAATGATGAGAATATGGTGATTTACCCAATCCATTGCTATGTGCTTGGGATGAAACATGTATGTGGTAATTGCTCTTATCAGGCTTTGTGCTTGGATATAAAAAATTATAATTATGGTTCTACTTTGAGTCCTCCTCTATACATTTGTTTTTAAATAATTATTTCTTATTTGATTTTGAAATTATTGTTTATTACATTAAATCTCAAGATCTCATAATTTCTCTTAATCAAATATATTTAGTTTGTTGTTATTTATATTGATTTAAATAATGTTATATTCTTGCATATTTTTTTTATTTACGAAAACTCTTGCGTATAGTCTGTTCTATTTCAGTTATAGTAGACTATATTTGCTCACTGAGTTGCGTAAACTCATCCCCTCATATTTTATGTTTTCAGATAGTATTAAAGAGTCCAACCCGCATCCATCCGAACTTGAATAAAGTAGTAGTTTCAGTGGTGAGCCCAATTGTTCTTAAGGCTCCTTAATGTATCTTTTGTAATCTTATATTTTTTTTTTTGTAGTCTAGATTGTGCTCCGATGATCATGGATAAGATCCTACTTCTGTTGTGTACTTTATGTATGTTGGTTAAAGTTATCTATATACAAAGACTGTATGACATGAATTAGTAAGAAGATGATTATGTATATAACTGAAATGTTCATTTATGATATTGTGTGCTAAGTTCTAATTGTCTATTTTGTGGCTTACGGTTTAAGGATCAATCTCTTATGCTGTGCCAGTCATGTATCCTAAATTGAGGTCGCGACAAGTTTTACTGCTTTGGGAATGAACATCCCCTTGTCTCTAACTATAAAATATGGGAGGGTATGAGACCGAGTCTATCATGTAAAAGGTGCTCTTCAACTTTTTTGGCTCGAGGCATACAGTTAACTTTCATGAATATTTAGAAGGTGATAAGGCTCAAACCCCTTTTGCAGAAGTGTACAGAGGCCTACTAAATATTGCGGGAAAAGGAAATAAATCTGGAGTTCCTCTATGCTTGCTATTCCTTCCATAATGAGCACCAACTTTCATGTGTTGTCTTCCATTCATTAAGTACGAAAATTCCAAAAATTCGATGCTTGTCATTAAGCAAATACTGTTTCCTTGAAAAGCTTTTTACTTAAGGAGAAACAACTACATCAGATTATCAAGAGAACAGTAAATAAACAATGATATATAGATAAAATCTATTACACAGTACGCATAAAACCAATCCAAAAAGTACAACACAAACCCAGGAAAGATCGAAATATAAGTGACATGTTCAAACAAGCATGCATGAAGAAAATGGGGGAGCTGCGAAAGGATGAATTTAGAGCCTATCTTTCACAAAAACAAGTGCAAGAATAAAAGGAAGGAATCCTCCAATCAGCGCAGAATAACCAAAGCTTAATCTTGATGCAGAACCAGATGGTGGTTCTGCAGGAGACAGATTATCATGATCATGCTCCTCGTGATCAGCAACCACCGCAACCATAAGAATCACATAAGCTATGACCACTGTGAATTTGACTCCCGAAGCCATTTCACAGTTGGGACACTGAAGGCTATAGAGTTGTTCTGAATCCTGATCCTGCTTCTGGTTTGAATATACAAGTAAATTATAAACTTATATATAGTAGTGAAGGCGAAGGATATGTTGTAATTTGGCCACTTGGCCTTGGACATAACGGTTTGATGTTTCTTGTTCATAAGCCAGCGTTAATCTTGTACCGACATGTACTATATTTGTGTACTATTGTGTACTGATAATTACGATGCGTATTTACATTAATGGCATAGAAATTTAAGGTAAACCATTAATTGTGATTTGTTTATGACTTGACTTTTTCATGTATCACCGACATTGATTATTAATTTATAAGATGATTTTAATGTTCTTTAATTCCATTCCTATTAGATCTTTTATTTCCTTCTTAAATGATAAATAATAAAAATCAAGATGTTGTAATACATGAAAGATGCATTAAAAAGAAAAGAGAAAAGAGAATCTTTGGTCAATGACTTTAAAATATATAGTACTGAAAACTGTAATCTGCATATATAACTGTCTTATCGTTGCTTCAATGAGCCGGATAACAAATGTCTACGTAAATTAAAGATGTTCGGTCAATGGCATATATTATCACTGCAAATCCTGACTGGATAATGGACTTTGACCAGCACCTAACATGTTAGACCCATACAATAATTTAATATATAAAAACAACTGACTTTTCGACATCAAATGACTCCATGGCCCAATGGATAAGGCGCTGGTCTACGGAACCAGAGATTCTGGGTTCGATCCCCAGTGGAGTCGGCCTTTTCCCTGTATTTTTTGACGTAAAAAAAGAACTGATTTTGACGGAAGCCTCAAGGCCCAGCCCAGAACCAAGTAGGCCTTAATTTATTTTTCTTCTTTTAATAAACTTGTTTTTTTTTTGGAAAAGTCTTCTTTTAATAAACTAAACATGCCTTAAAGCAGATGTATGAATGAAAACCTTGCTTCCAAAAAAAAAAAAAAAAAAACAAAAACAAAAACAAAAAAAAGAATCAAAACCTTGTATTGTTGACCTAAATCTTCTCTCAATTAATCTTAATCTATATAGAGGGATGTAAATTAAAGAAAAACTATTTAATTATTTTATTATAACAAATATACAAAATTCTTTTAAATAAAAGTCACCACACATTAAAACTGTCACGATGTCTACCTTCTACTTTGTCTTCCATATATATTACTCAACCATATCTTTTATTTTCTCTTTTTTTCTCTTTGTTAAAATTTCTCCCCTCCTCTCCCCTCTATTGATTCAAACACAGGCTCTGAGAATTTTTTTGAATTCCTTTGAGAATATTAGATTCTTTAATTCAGTAAAAAGTTTTATAATATAATTTTCAAAAATTTTCAATTTTTAATAATAAAATTTTAAAATATATTTTCATAAAAAAAAATTTCAGGATAAGAATTAAAGATTATAAAAAACCTAATTTATCCTTCACATATATCTTACTTTTATCCCTCGTTCCCACTCTCTCGTTTAAGCGGGAAGAAGAGCTCTCTCATCTACGCGGGAAGAAGGAAGCAGAACGCGCCCAGCCGAGTGTGCAGCACGCCCCACCGCACCCCCAACCGCGAAGCACCCACCACCGCAGAGCCCCACCCACCCACCACCTCTGCGAAGCACCCACCCAGTGCCGAGATGTTGTTTGACAAAACTGTTTTCCACGCTGTCGAGAAACCCAGAAGTAGTTCGATTCTAGGTATCCATTTATTCCCTTCCCCCTTTTATGCACTCTTCATTTATTTGTGGGTATTTCGTTTCCTTGCCTATGGATTACGGCCATTTTTTGTCGTTTACATATTTGTGGAAGTGTCACTTATGTTTATTTTCACTCATGTTACTTTTACCTCTGCTCAGGCTCAAATACGAGATTTATCTGGCTTTGTTGAGACAAGACGATTGGCTTTGCTGTTGCTCATCATTTGAACTCTAAGTATGATTTGGATCGTTGATTTTAGTTGTTTATGTTAGGAATATCTCAATCACAATAATCAGAGTAATAAGCATAGAAAGCGTACCTGAAGAATTCATAAATTAAAGAAAAGCAGAAATAATGCAACCTACTGGACTCTTTGGCTTTCACAGAGAGTTCAGAGAGAGAGAGAGTGAATACCAAATTATCATAATCCTCAGTCACGTTAAAACCAACTCTTATAGACGTTGTTTAACGAGCAAAAGAATTAATCAGATAAATCATTAAATAAATAAATAAATATAATTAGAATTGTATATCTCTCTCTGACTCAGTCAGTATTTTGATAGGACCAAAACTGACAGCCCAAAAAGTTGTAGGTTGGGCCTCTGCCCAAATTTCCTGTGTAGTTCACCTATTACAGTCTACACAAGAGTATGACGACTCAATCTGTACTGGGCTTAATAATTAATTAAATAACAATCCACATATATATATAAAATTATTCCAACAGTTTATTGATGTTCTTTTCATTTATAAGTGCCTGTTTACTAAAATGAAACAAAAATAATCTTCTTTCTTATTCATTTTTATCTGTCTGTCTGTTATCTTATTTTTCCTATTTTGTATTTGTGGCTTTGTGCCTGTGTGTAGCGTCTTTTATTTTCATTCTCTGGAAAGATGAGGAATACAGATCCTTCTTGGCATATATGTTTATGAGTACCTTTTAGATATAACTATGGAAATAGACAATGTCAGCTTATTATTGTCTTTGTAGTTTAATTAAGTAGTAATAAACAGCAGAAACAGGTTTTAAAGGGTCAGATTTAGTTTCTCATTGTGCCAATAGAGGACCATGATTAATTGTTATTTCTTTCTTCCCTTATGTTAGAGTTTTACTATGGTATTTGTATGTCTATAGTTACTTGCATAGTTGCATTTTTAACTTTTTGAATATCTGGCATTTGCTGGGTCCATCTGTCAATTTAGTCACTTGAATTTTGAAAAATTAAATGGTTTTTCCAATTGATGATAGCTTGAACTGCCTTTATAAGAATTTCCAGTAATACGCTTTTGTGAATCTATAATTATAATTTTTCAAACGTGTTGCCTGGTAGGTTTGGCATAGTTTATTAAAAAAGAAGTGTTCTATTTTTCATTTTAACAAGAGGGTGAGAAGGACACCAAATCCAGATGGTATTCTGTCTTAAGTGCAGAGAGATCTAGCATCATTCTTAGTTTTCTTTTTTATGTCGAATATCATGAACTAGTGCAAATATGAAAACAGCTTAAATCTAGCATTTATTTCTTAGTTTTGTGTCTTGCTCTATAATTAATTTCTAATGATTTTAACTTCAGATTGAAGTGGCAAAAGTAGTTGAAACGCAAGCAAACTTGGAACGGCAACTGGAGTTAATAGAGACTCATCAACAAGAGGTATTTTAAGAACCTTTTGCTAATTCCTATTCAAGAATTGTGTTTTCTTTTCTAATAATTAATTTCTTAGTTTTTTTTATGTCTAATATCATGAACCTTTTGTGTTGGTATGATTGTGTGTGACACAAGAATTGTTCATATATTCTAATTCCTATTCAATTTTTTTTAATTATTTAAAAAAAAACTTCTACGGTAGTTTGTTGCAATTTCTTAATTGCAAGAAATATGTAAAATTAGCTTAAAATTATAATAAGCTTATCTTGTCACAAATTAGCTTAAACATATGTGACACTTCTGATAATATCTTTGTAAAAATATTCTCTTTATATTCATCAAAGATGATTTTGGTTATATCTAAAAGTATATTATTTTTGTTTCATAGTAAACCATGGCACGATTAAACTATGGAAGGAGAAAAAAGCTTACTATCATACTATTAATATATATGAAGTTGCTTATTCAATTTGTTCTTCTCTTGATTAACATGTATTTCCTACTATTAGTTTATCATTTAAGAAGAACTAAGAGATGTATAACTTGGGATTATTGTAGTAAGACTATGGTTAGAAATGTCATTTTCGAATAAATAATTTACATTAATGATATTGTTTGTATTGAAAATATTAAAATGGATAGGAAGTGCTTTTATAAATTGTGTGACTTATTAAAAATTGTAAGGATACTTGCACCAACTAAGCATGAGTGTAGAAAAGCAAATTACAATATTTTTACACATTTTAGCTCATGATGTTAAAAATAGAGTAATTAAAATACAGTTCATGAGGTCTAATAAAACAATAAGTTGATAGTTTAACAAAGTTTTGTATGCTGTATTGAAATGTTATACAGTTTTATTCAAATAATCTGAACCTATACCTCAATTCTATTGATGAACGTTGAAATCGTTTGAGCGTCGTTAAAATTTTTGTCTTCTATTTATGTTGCTTGTAATGATGGATATTTTAAGTTTGGTTATTTTATTATGTTATAACAGATTGGATATTAATTATTTTTATTACACTCTTAATTGTATTATAATATTATTGCTGAAAATTTAATTATATTCTTTTAACTATTTGATATTATTTGTGTTCTACATTTTTTTTTCTATCACTAGATAAAAAAATTCAAAGTAAAATATAATCATCATCAATGGACTTTTGCAGAAGATGTTATTCTTGTTGAGTGTTTAGTTAAATATGAGATAACTTGAAGAGGGGACAATAGTTTTAAATTTGGATTTCACAAGCATCTGTGAAAGATTATGCTACAAAATATGCTTGGTTGTAATTTGAAAGTTTTTTCTTGTATAGAGTCAAGGGTTAAACAATTTAAAAAAATATTATAATGTAATATGTGAAATGATAGGGTCTAGGGATGAAGTAGATTTGATTAGAATGACAAGGATAAAATAATCGTAGTTAATAAAAAAATATATAAAGAGTGGATAAAAGTAACATATGATATTTTATGTCTATTCAATTATAGTTTTATATAATTTTATTCTTCAATTGATATATATATATATATATATATATATATATATATATATATATTATTTATAGTTTTTCTTGGCAGACTCATTCTCATGTTAAAAGGTTTTATAATAAGTCATTTTCTTATTTTGATGTATTTAGTCATATTTTTGGTAAAGATAATATTAACGGAAAAATGCAGAGGACCTTGCTACTGCTGTGGAAGTAATGGACAAAGAAGTTTCTATAGATATTCATGTTGAAGCTGAAATACACATCAAAGAAGAAGTTGATGAAGCGGTTGAATCTGTTGCTGAAACTCAAGCATCCATTAATATTGGACAAAGTAGTGGGTCAAATAATAATAAAAGAGTTAAAAACAGAGATCAAGAAAGTTCATTAATTGAAATGGTGGCTGACAGTATTGTTAAGTGTAGTACTTTATATGAAAAATGTATTAACACTATTGAAACTTTGGCTTCAACCTTAAAAGAAGAATCTGACAGAGTCAATAAGAAGATGTTAGTTTATCAAGAGTTGAAAAATATTGAAGGATTAAATACTTTACAAAAGGTTAAAGTTGGACGGATGATACGTGAAGATAGTTATACTACTTATTTTTTCTTGCAAGTGGATCTTGAAGAAAAAAATCTGCTAGTGAATGATATATTGGTAGAATATCATATTTGAGAAGGTAAATTTTTTGTTACAATTTTTTTGTTTTTTTCCTTTTATATTTTACTAACATGATTTAATTTGTTGCAGTGTTGATCAAAAATTTGCTGTCATAAAAGTTAGATTAACAAGATAGTGCTATTTTGTGTTATTACATTATGTTGAGATAATTTTTTGTGTGTAACTATTTTGTACAAATTATCATACTTGAATTATTAACATCATATAATTCAATTCAGATGGATTTTTTTTTTGTAATATAATACTATCATATAATTACATATGTAACATGATGTATTTTTTAAATTTTACATATCTTTTGACATAAATGAGATGTTATTTATTATTTTGTAATATAATATTATTATGTAATTATATATACAGGTTAGTAAAAAAAATAATTATATATGTAGAATTATGTATTTTTTAAATTTTATACATTTTTTAACAGAAATTATATTTGTTGTTTTAGGAGGATAATTATATTTATTTTAAATTTTTTTAATATTTTATTATTAAAAAAATTAACAGATAACAAATTTTAACAAAAGAGAAATGGATAATTTTAAAAAATTATTAATTTTTTTTAAGAAGTTAAAATATAATTAAATAAATAAATAGAAAATTTTTAAAATTTATTACTTGATAATTTTAAAGATCAATTAAATATATTTTATATAATTTTAAAAATATAATTATGGAGAATAAGAAAATTGTGTCATATATCAAACTTTGTAAGAAGAATATTAAAAAGATTATTAATTTTTGTTCTTTAAATTTAAAAAGAAAAAAAAGTGTGTAAAAGCCATTTGAATTTCCAATGCATTATTATATACCTCCCACTTGTGTCAGGCATGTAATCAGCTTCCTAAACGTCATCGACTACTCTCTCTTCTTGTGGGTAATCTAATATGTCATTAAGATGAGGTGTTCCATTTTGTGTTGTTTTCCTTCGCTTATAACTTATAATTTTCAAAGCCCATAAACACACTCCCATATCCATTTTGCTTCGTGCACTCATTTTCAACGCGCAAAATCAACTTTCACCCCCATTTCACTTCCTCCACTCACCACGCCAAAGTTTATTTTAAATTAAATATTTGAGGTAACCTATTCTGGTAAACTATAATTAATTGATTAAAATGATAAATAACTTATGATATTAAAAAAAATTAAATATTTAAATTTTAGACGTTATAAACATGTCACACCAATATTAATAATTTTATTTTTATAAAAAAATATCGGTAGGTGATGTTATCGCTTTGTCTAAAATAATAATAATACAAATTAACAATTTAATTTATAAATTTATTTAATTTTAATTTTTTAAATACATATATTGATCTCTAAAGCATTAAATTTTATAATTTTTTTATAAAAAAATATTAATATCTAAGAAATTTAATGTTTTTTTAAAATTAACCAATTAACATCTAACAAATCAATAAATTTAAAGACTAATTAATTAATTTAAAACTTTTTAAAATTTAAATTTAAATAAATATACAAATTCAAACAACCTATTATTAATTGACTGTTTTTCAATACAATTGGTACTCCGACCAATAAATGAAATTGATAAAATGATATCGGTCAAAGTAAAATTCTTATAAAATTAAAAAGAGTTTCGTGCGAATGATTAAATAATAAAATTAATTTTGACTGGGAAGAATGATAGATTGACAAGTCATAGCAGATGGTATTTGAATACGGAGTGTTACGACAGTTTTTTTCTTTTGACGACAGTTGAACGCGATCAAAAGTACTGGCACGTGCCCTGATCATGCAACTACGACCCGAGAAGAAAAACGGGTTTATGAAAAGCGAGCGTGCCGCAAAATTTTATTAAAGTAGATTTTAAGTACAGAAGCTTAAATTCATAATTTATCTCTTAAAAGACGTTTTACTGTTTTATTTAAGTTTATAATTGCTTTCAATTTTCTATTGAAGTTCTATTGCATTAAAATTGAATAATTAAATATATATTTATTAATAAATAATAAATGATTGATTATTATTTGACAATTAATCGAACAACAAAGTTGCCAGTTGGCAATGTCGGTATGGCCCAATCTGCACCTTAAATTTTCTTTGACCCTGCCGCCAACTCGGTTTGGACGGAAACGAAAGCTCCGGCACGTAAAATCCATGTGTAATTGTCGCATTTTCAAACAAAAAAACAAGACGGAAAACCTTTTATCATATTCAACCTTAATTTGCTAATCATAATAAAAATATAATATGTAATAATTTTTTATAATTTAAAATTATATAATTAAGTTTTTATCTATTATATTTTTATTCTAAAACTTGATAATAAATATATAAAAAATTATTAATAATATTTATATATAAATAATTTTAAAAATATTATTTTTATTATATATTATAATTTAAATTTATTAATAAATAAAAAAATTATTTATTGATAAATTAAAATATATTTTTTTATTCGTCAAATTAATTTCTGTCAACCCCACTAAATCATAAAGTTCGTGGCTGACGCCATGTGAGGTCAAGCCTGTGACGTAATAGAATTTGATCGACTTTGACTTAATGCACATTTATTATGACTCTGAATAACACGTACTCATTACTTCCAAATATCACGTAAATATAGTAGCTTGGCTATAAATAAGGGTTCCTCAATGGAAACCAAACACAACAACGCAGCATATATAAGAAGGGGGAAAAAAATGGTTCAGAAAAGGAACAACGTCCACGTCGTGGTTCTCCCGTACCCAGGCCAAGGCCACATTAATCCTCTCCTCCAATTTGCTAAGAGATTAGCCTCAAAAGGTGTCAAG
Source organism: Gleditsia sinensis (assembly GCA_037074535.1). Taxonomy (NCBI): domain Eukaryota; kingdom Viridiplantae; phylum Streptophyta; class Magnoliopsida; order Fabales; family Fabaceae; genus Gleditsia; species Gleditsia sinensis. The sequence goes on from CM073471.1 coordinate 8,385,013, forward strand.
GCCACTATTGCCACCACCAAATATACTGTCCAGTCCATTGCTGCAGCCAACGTTGGAGTCGAACCCATCTCTGATGGGTTCGACCACGCTGGCTACGCCCAAGCCAAGAACGTGGACTCTTACCTCGGTTCATTCAGGACCAATGGCTCCAGAACTCTGTCTCAGCTCATTGACAAGTTCAGCCACTCTAGCTTCCCTGTAACCTGCATTGTGTATGATTCATTTCTGCCATGGGCTCTTGATGTGGCCAAGAAATATGGTATTTATGGAGCCCCGTTCTTCACTAATTCTGCTGCAGTATGTAATATGTTCTGTCGTATACACCATGGCTTACTTCAGCTTCCCGTGAAAATGGAGGACCTCCCCTTGTTCATTCCGGGTCTTCCTCCTATGAATTGCCCGGACCTCCCAAGTTTTCTTAGGTTGCCAGAAAGTTACCCAGCTTATATGGCAATGAAATTGAGTCAGTTCTCTAACTTGGACAAAGCTGATTGGGTGTTTGCTAACACTTTTGAAGCATTGGAAAGCGAGGTATATCTCAAGTCTTTTTTTGTTCCCTCTTTTATCAACCTCAGTTTGATTTAATTCTTTTGGGAGCACTTCGAGTAAAATCCTGACAGCATCCTTAAAATTACTCAAAAAGAGTATTTAGTTTCAAACAAAATTTGAGGATTTAATACTTCCGAAAAGAAAAGAAAAAAAGTCCCCTTTTTTTGTTTCGTTTTCTTTATATATATATAACCTGTGTATGATATGGCTGATTATTTTTTCTTGACTGAGAAGGTGGTAGAAGGGATATCGGAGCTCTTTCCTGTGAAGTTGATAGGACCAATGGTACCTTCTGCTTACTTGGATGGGAGGATAGAAGGGGACAAAGGGTACGGAGCAAATCTATGGAGGCCACTAAGTGAAGAGTGCATCAGATGGCTGGATGCAAAGTCGCCTCAGTCTGTGGCGTATATCTCCTTTGGAAGCATGGTCTCCTTGACATCAGAACAGATGGAAGAGATGGCATGGGGCTTAAAAGAAAGCAGCTTGAGTTTCTTGTGGGTTCTAAGGGAATCAGAACACAGTAAATTACCCAGCGGGTTCACAGACTCGGTAAAAGAAAAGGGTCTAATCGTCAAATGGTGCAACCAACTAGAATTGCTGGCTCATGAAGCTATTGGCTGCTTTGTGACCCATTGTGGCTGGAATTCTACCCTTGAAGGTCTGAGCATTGGAGTGCCTATGGTAGGTGTGCCTCAGTGGGCTGACCAATTCACTGATGCTAAGTTTGTGGAAGAAATCTGGGAGGTGGGTGTGAGGGCTAAAGAGGATCAAAAAGGAATTGTGAGGAAGCAAGAACTTGTCAAGTGTTTGAAGGAAGTAATGGAGGGGAAAAAAAGCCAAGAGATCAGAAGGAATGCTACTAGATGGACGGAGTTGGCTAAGGAAGCAGTCGGCGAAGGTGGCAGCTCTGATAAGAATATCAATGACTTCGTGAATCGTTTGATGAATTATGCAGATAAGAATGGAAAAGTGAACGGCTTCTCCAATGGCCTATCATTGGCGTAGTTATTCTTCAAATTTATGATATAATTTTCAGTTGAGTTAGAATTATCATTTGTACGTTTAAGTTTGGAAAATTATTATTTCTTAATTTTATTTTATTTGGATTAAGGTTTAAATTTCAACATTTCATTAAAACTAAAATTTTAAACTTCTATTGCATAACTTTAGAAGAATAAAATAATTATTCTGCTATTATTTATTATTTAATTATTTCAAAAAATTCTCTAATTATTTGCTCCGCATCAATATAGAATTAGAGTTATTATCATCTTGTTTAAAATTACTAATTTTTCAAGTCATTTTAGCTTTTAAAATTTCAGCTCTCTAAAAAAAAATTTCCAAGTAAATTTACACATTTCTGTATAGTTTCAAATCCTTTATCTAAAAAAGAAATAAACTCGCACGTAGAATTGCACCAAATTAACAAATCGATTTTCATTGAACTTATAGCAGACCCGTTTGACAGATCCATACTTTGAACTGTAAAATTGTAACAAAAACAATTGAAAATGGTACGAACTTCCCACCTCAGAATTTTCTTCGAAGAGACAAGTCCATCAATTGGTACGCTTCAGCGACAAAGTTTTGTAGAAAGACCCACCCAAATGGAATAGAATAATTGTTCAGTGGAATGAATGAATAAATATCACTGATGTCTGCTACTCAAAAGGGTTATGGAATAATTTTAGACCACACAAAACGAACTCTATACAATTTAAAATGGAACCCAAATCTGGGAAGACACTAAAAAAGCCAAAAATGAATGTTCTTGATGCATGCAATCTCAGTAATATTTTATGGGGATTTACATACAATGGTCAATGTTATTTTGGCAGGTCTTGCTGCTTCTGAATTATTATAGTTACAAGGTAAGCAATAAGTGTCTCATACTTTGCATGGAGAATAGGACCCAATTTACTTACCTATGACAAGGTTTTCACCTACCAGCATTTTTTGACTATCCTGGACATAAACGCATCAGATGGCATGTTACTCCATGGGAGGGAGAGCAAAGGACCTCCATAGCAAAGAATTTGCATCTGCAATGATTAAACTCTCATATTGGGGTGGGTTGACGATATTAGGCAATCCACAAGAGATGATGAAATCCAGTAGATGATGAATTTGTGTCTCAAAGACAGAAAGGGGTTCACTCTGAGTCATGTAGGCCTAACGGCGAATACATTTCCAAGCAACTGGCAGATACCATAGTGAGTGTCACCTAACCTTATATTCTCATGCCATAGTGCTCTCTTCAATAATAGCTGAATCTCTTACTTTATTGGTACCTGTTACAATTATCAAATGACAATCGGGTTAGTTTTGATATCATGACTTACATTAACCTCATCCACCAGATGACATTGTTCTATATGCTTATCCAAGACTCACGCCATTTTTATCACACAGAAACTTTGACATCGTCAAGAACAGCTGTCTGCATTGTATATATGTTCATATGGAATCTTGTTTAATAATGCTTGAGGAAACAAAATATTAAACTTTACCCCTCTTCTTGAGCTTGTTACGGAAACTTCTTTTCCTGCTAAATGCTGTCTCCTGCAATAGAAAAAAAAATGTATCATTCCACAAAAAAAGGATTCCATTAATGATCTATGGAGTAAATATAATATTTGAATTTATTCAGTTCATAGATGGTTATACTATCAGATACGTGACTTGCCTGCACCAAATATCACCGCTCTTGAAGACTCAATTTTACCATTTAGAAGTACCAATAAAAAGAAAGAAAAAAGTAGTCCCCATTTATATTTGTTTCCCCAGAATTAAGACCCAAATATACTAACGTAAGTTCAAAATTTACCACAGGTTGACCGAGTTCCCCTGCATGACGAACTGCATCAACAAGCGCCTTGTTTGACTCAGTGTACATGCTAGTAACAAGTCCAAATTGACCAGCTCTAGCTGTTCGACCAATCCTATGCAAGAAGTCTACTGCAGAGGTAGCAAAATCTGCCTGAAATAAAGGCACAAAATCAGGAGAAAATACCTATGAGTGAAAAATATACCACAAGGAAGAAGCATTGAACATCCGGAAAGTGGATGATCTTGAAATTTGTGGCAGAACACTTCGATAGCTAATATTAAATGGTGACTGAAATATATGTAGCTTAGTGTTCAAGGATAATTATCCTTCTCGTACAACACTTGATTAGCTAGCTACTTAGTAATTTTTTTTAAATCCTAGATTCAAGGACCTCTTAAATCGTAAAATCCCCAAATTGTATTAAACCCCTTCCCACTCAAGGGTCTCAGAACTCAAGTATACTGATGATTGAAATGCCAAATTAATAAAAGTAACTGATTATTCATCAACATAGATAACTTCAAACAGTGGAAATGCTGACGTATTGATTGAACAGAATATTTTATTTCAACCATTTTTACTAGCATTGTCTTTCCAACTTTTAGCACATAGTGAAAGTCCAATGCTTTTAAGTCATCAATATACACTAATGTTGGTTCACTTTGAAACCTCGGATAACTGAGTTCTTGCTATCACAAAATAGAACTAACAATTTGAGGTAAAAAGCTAAATTACATTAGCAAAAGTAGAAGCACCTGAATAACATGCACGACATTTGGAATATCAACACCACGAGCAGCTGCATCAGTACATACAAGAACACCACCTCTCTCTTGGAATTCAACTAAGGTCTTTGCTCGCTCCTCCAAGGTGCAATTTTTATGATAACGTAAACATTCAATCCCAGATCTGAGCAATATCTTTGCCACAGCTTCAACAGCCTCAACAGTGTTGGCAAACACCATTGTTCGGCAAATGCCACCAGCATTATCCAAATCTTCAGATCTGAAACCTTGTCTCACAGCCTTTATGAGTTCATCCACCTGAGTATCAACTGTAACTTCAATCCATCTCTGCTTCAATCTGAAATTGAAAAGCAACAGATACAAATTAAAGTCAAATGCATAACCAAGCACATTAATCATTATTACCACCAGGGCCAGAATACATTGGATGTTACATAATTTCACAAGTCAAAAAGTGGTATGAATGCATTTCACATAGTTTTTTTAACAAAGAATGCACAGCATCAAGGACTTATGCCTTGATTAAGTCAAATTATGCCCTGCCAAGGCAGATAATTAAACGATTAGAAATCTTACTTCAAATTATAATCATTCCAGGATTAGCAATGGCTAGGCAAAAGAAGAAAAAAAAATCATAAGAGCAATCTTTAATCTGAATCCCATAAAACAGACTACCACCAAATTAGAACTCAAGAAAGTGGACCCCTTTTTAAAAAAGAAGGGAAGGGGGGGGGGAGTGAAACAGAGTTGTAAATCGTTGAAGTTCAAAAGTTTGTAAAAACTGTAATTTAGGGTGCCTACGCAACTCCAAAATCCAAATTGGTAAAAAGACCTTACAAAAGGCCTCTTCTGTCCTTGGGCCCTACCAATTACTATGTTCCCCCAATAACCCTTTTACAACCATATCTTTCCTCATTGCTTTGACAAAGTCGTTCTTGGTCTCCCTCTTAAAGTAAACACAGCCTATCTGTGATCCACATTTATCATCAATTACTTTATATTTATCTCAATATTCTTCTGGATATTAATCTTATTTTTGGATTTGTCTCTCAACACTTCTGGTTAGAGTATTATTTGACTCAAAATTTCCTTCTTATGTCTCCCTCTTCACCTTATCGCCATGGACAACAAAAGCATTAATTTCAGTACACAGAACCTCTTTCTGGTTCCAACTCTCAATAGATCTGTGCTATTATTTGACCACAACAGCAGGCCAGTAGCTGAGTAGCAAGGAGAAACGAAAGAAAAATCAGTGTTGAAAATGAGTAGCAAGTGAAAAGAAAATAGATTACCTAGGATTGTGACAATGAAGATAATTTCCGCTAACCCAGATGGAATCAGGAAACATATGTTTTAATATAGCTCCAGCTGTTTTCTTTCCATTCACAGGAAGTGTGGCTGCAACAAAAATATACTGTTTACTACGCTCATAATTTTTCCTCACTCTCCTCCTATCTCTTCTTTTGATAGAATCAGCTTCATTGTTAATATCAATCATAATCTCAGTATCATCATCTCCATCTTCTGACGTGGTGACTTCAGTCGGTTGTTTCTCTTCACCATCTAGTGATGACAAGGCAGATTCCAGTTTCATTGGCAACTCTGCTACTGATTCTTTTGTTCGAGACAACAGTTTTTCATCATAGCGGAGCAAGTTTATCAGACGGATTGCTTTATTCTGGAAGCTCCCACAGAGAAGCATATCAGCTTCATCGAACACCTGCCATTTACCAAGTATGAGCATATAAATAATAAGAAGATTTTATTTACAGAAGTTCTGGATTAATATAATTAAATAAGCTCGTAATACAAGAAAGATACCACATATTTAACAACACGCATAAATTCCCAACGGTGTCTGTCTTGGTCAACATAATTTAGAAGAGCAACAGGTGTCGTCACAATGATATCCGGTTCACGAATTGGCCATCCCTGGGTTAAAAAATAAAATTGCTTGATCTTGTAAGCCAGACTGAGTTTTTAGAAGAAATCTAGTCATGTAGCAGACCCAAAATACCATAAAGTGAATCATACAATAATAAACCAAAACATCACTACCTGTCTGCCACAAATTGCAGCTACATGAACGATTGGTTCACCATTGTCCCCACAAAGACTGTGAGCCATCCGAACTACTTGTTCACACAGTTGTACATTTGGACACAGAATGAGCAGAACCTTATGGGACAGAGACACTTCTTGATTATGGACTGTATTTACAGAATTCTGATGAGCATCTCGTAGCTTATCAATTAGAGGAACAAGGTAACTGTGTGTTTTACCACTCCCAGTCTCTGCTGCAATAACTACATCCTTTCCAGAAAGGACAGATGGTATAGAAGAAGCCTAAAATACAAAGAAAAACAATCATAGTCATGAGAAGTGTGCTCATGATATGCCATAGCACTAAAAAATTGGAAAAATAGAAATCAGTTATTAGCTTCCAATTCATGTAGCTTGAACAGTATTGAAGCCAAGCTATTGATGTGGGCAGGTAGCTACTTGATTCCACTCTTGGGACATTTACTAAGTCGGACAGTACAAATGATAATCATAAGCATAACAAAGAAAATAAATTCAAATTTTAAAACACAGGGTCATTAAATTTCTTAGCAATCACAAAGGTGGCCCAATTGACACAAGGAGCATTGTGGAAACAAGGGTAAATGAAGAAAATAAGAAAAAGGGGACCTGAACCAGAGATGGCCTATCGAGGCCAATGTTAGAGAGAGCTCGGGAAATGGTATCAGACAGACCAAGTGAATTCCACGAAACGTTTTCTTCCGCCAAAAACGTGTCTCCCCCCTTTGTATCTACTACAGCCGCGACGGCGCTCCCGAACGCCCTGGATTGCCGTTGGCGGGGATGGGTAAGCGAAAAGAAGCGGACTTTAACCAGAGGAGGGGAAGTAGAACTCCAGGGGAAGGAGTATGTATGCTTGAACTGGGAGAATACTTGGGACCGAATGGACGGTGTTTGGTGATAAAACATCAAAGCAGAACGGCAAAGGATCATGATCAATGGCTTCTTCTTCAGTGGTTGCTTTGAATGTAAAAATGAAAGCTTTCAATGCTCTTTATATTATAGACTCTATTCTTTCAAGTATACTAGCGGCACGATAAAGGGTTTAGGGTTTTAGGGATAAACTTACAAAGGATGACGTTCATTACTGTATTTTGTATTTTAGGACCCATTTTGTTAGATAGAATAAATTTTAGTAGAATGAAAATAAAAATAAATAAAAAATGGATAAGGGGAATGAACGGGGGAATGAAATTTTTTTATTTTGTTTGGTATATAATGAAAAAGTAAAAAGAATAGAAAAAAATTAATAAAATTATCCTTAATATAAAGTAATAAAAAATTATCAATAATTAAAAAAAAAAATCAGTTTCGTTTTAGAAGCATGAAGACTTGAATGACGAACAGTGGCACAAAACCTACAAAACCTCCACACAAGTCGCAAAAACCATTAACAAAACTAATATTGGAAGCATGAAGGCTTGGAGACGAACAGTGGCGCAAGAAGACCAATATACACCATCAAATCGCGCCTCCAATTAGAGCAACAATGTTTTTTAGCTTAATCAACTGAATCAAGAAACACCTAAAGGAGCACGAAGAAGGACCAGCAGGCGAAGATGAGGGGAAAAAAAGGAACCCACGCACAGGACCAACAGGCGAAAAAGATGGGAAAAGAGAAAAAAGGATCCCACGCACAAGAAGGTATTCTCAGGGTTTGATGATTTTTGTTCGATGGAATAGTACAATCCATCAATTTCACGAAAGAATGATTTTTCCATTAAAGAGTAGAATTCGACATTCCATAGAATGACCATTCTATCAAACCAAACTATTAAAAAATTGATTCCAACTCTTCTCCTTTTTCATTCCACCAAACTAAACAGGCTCTTAGTTATTTTGGTAATGCATGGCAAAAGGTAGGTCATTCTACCTTAGGCAAAGTAGGTAAGGGTTAATCTCCATCAAACAAGTCCCCAAGAATCAAGATATTTTTTTGGGGGATTATTAAATAAATTTAATTTATAAAAAAATAAATAAAAATATATATATGTAAAATATTTTTTTATTAAAAAATTATGTCAAACATTTTAATTATCAACCCATAATTAACTTAACATACTGTTTTTTTTTCAATTTTACTTAATTTTTATAATATTTACAACATTGTCATAAAAAATTAAAATTGGGTAGGCATGAAGGCATGTGATCACTCATGCTATTAATTTCTTTATACTATAGTGCATAATAAGCAAGAGGAATGTGTAAGATAGACATTGAGAGAATAAAAAACTTTGAAGGCGTAAAGGGTTTCATTTGCAAGATTTTTTCAGTGAAGACGTTAGGCTTCAAACTAGAAGTCTTTACTGTTTCCGTTTGTTTTCTTCCAATCTATCAGAAAAATAAAAAATAATGAGGTGTTTGGTATAATTTTTTTTTTAATTTTAATATGAGAAAGTAAAATTGTCATATTTAATATAAATTTTAAAAATTTTATTTTTAAAATATTAAGGAGCTATTTAGTTACTTTATTTTCTTTTTTCTTTTTCAATGAAAATAAAAAATATAATAAAACATTTGTTTGATTAAAATTTTTAAAAATTATTTCATAAACATAGAATCCAAAATATCTGAAAATATTTTTTTTATTTTTAGCTTTTCCTTTTCATAATATAAGAACTTAAAAATGCGGTGGCATTTTGATAAAAACTCAGTAAAAATGTAATATCTTAAATCTCAAATAATCTTAAATAAATTTGAGAATAAGGGAGGACACATATAAAAAAAAATTAAGTAATTAGTTCCTAAACAATACTAAAGTTTGTTTTAAAATATGTTAGTATATTTTATAAATATAAATAGTATAAATAAAAATTTTAGAAACATGATTGATAGAAAGATGGATACAAATTTATTTTTTAAAATGCTAAAAATCTTCTATTAGTAGCAAATTAAGTTAAGGCACCTAAAGAGTTGTCAAATAACACTACAATACACTTCCACTGAACAAATTTTATTATCATATTGATTATTTACACAAGTACTATAGCATTACTCCAACTTAATCATACCTACCCCTTTTGTTTTTGCATAACACCACTTATTTTTCTTTACTCTATGAAGATTGTTGACAAGAGAGAAAGAGCAGTTAGTAAATTTAAGATAGAAAGAGAGGAAGTGAGAAAAAGAAAAAGAGATACAGATAACAACCAGAAATTTGAGAGAGAAAATGCCTAAAAATTAAGAGAATTTTTTTTTCTTTCCTTCCTTCACTTTATGGCAATGAAAATGAAAGTTTGAGTGCTGAAAAATTGAAATTTAAATCTTCATATTTTGTGAAAGAATAGAACTGGGTATGCAAGGGAAGCCAATGGAAGAATCTAGTTGAAAATTGAGAACAATAGAAGTGTTTTTGCATAAAGTAAATTTGTCAATTTGTCAAAATCTGATTTAGAGTTTATTATGCTCAATTTAAGTTCTCCATGGGCGATCCTTAAACATGAGTTGCAGAAAGTTAGGTTTGAGAACATAGAAATATAGTTGTAAGCAACAATTTTTTCCATTTAAGTAGGGAACTTATTGAAACACTATAAAATCTGCACTATGAAGTTTTTGTTTCTACACCTGAAAATTTGACTTGATAAATTGAGTAAATAGCCTTTAAATTCTCTAATTTTTGTGAGAAAATTTTTAAAATTTTGATAATAAATTTTAACATTTTTTTAATGATTTTTGAGAATCTACAAATAAACCATTTGCAATCAAAATAGTATAAAGAAAAATCTATTGGACAGCTTATGCTATTGATAGAAATATTAAACACTAAAGGGGTTAGATGTTGAATTTTCGTATGAAAAATTTATGACATGTTACAGGAATATTAACTAAGGTTCCCACCAAAATTGAGAGAATTTGGACAATTTAAGGCATACAATAAAATATAGAAATTCTGTAGGACAAAAAGTGAGTCAGAACAGACCAAAATTGAAAACAACCCTAAAAATTGAGTTATTTGAGGGATCAAATGAATTAATTTTTACTTAAAAAATTTTGATAATTATATAAAATATCTAAGATGCTCCATATCAAATATCACAAATTGTTAAGAAGTTTTACCTATCCAAAGGAATGTAAAATAGAATAGAAATAGAACTGAAACCAATCATGCACTATTCTGAGTTATAGAGGTGCTTCTTAGGGTGAATGGAAGAGATAAGTGCTAAGAGATCCATGAAATAAAAGAGACATGTAAAGGAACCTCTATGCAAAATTTTAGAATTTTTAGAAAACTTTTGTTATATTTAATAATAATATCAAAACTGAACAGAATCACAGGTCTTTTAGGGGAGCAAGAGTTCTTAAACTAGAAATTTAAAATTTTAAGTGCTCCCATTTATGCATTAACCAAAAATTTTTATATATTTTAGTTTAAATAACTAGTTGTAACATTAGTAGCCTTGAAAAGGAAGTGATTGTGCTGAAATTGAGATAGTTAGCTTTTTAAAAAAATACTATTTATATTTATGAACTTGAATGTATGAATTCCATTATTTGCTTAACTACTTGCGCTATGATGAATGATGGTTTAAAGTTATATTATGTGTTCATTCTCAAAAAATTTAAGGGGTGTCCAAAATGTGTTTAGTAAGCCTCATTTTTCCTTATGTATTAGCCAATAATAAGAGATGCCTAACCATTTACAAATATAGAACTGTATTTGGTCAATAGACCAAAATGTTATGGATCCATAGTGTGATTAAGATGGTATACAGGGGCGGACAGTAGTAGGACATTGAGGGGGGGCTCTAGCCCCCCTAAAAATGTTAAAAACTTTTTAGTAGTAATATATTTTTTATATTTAAATATAAATATATTAATCTTATATAACTTACCCCCAAACCAAGTACTTTGATTTGACTAAAGCTTTTGTTAACTCATAATAAAATATTTAAAATGAATTCTCTATCTCAAGTTTTAATGTTAAATATGTTGAATTAGCTACTTTCAACGGTCACTCGATCAATAATTTTTTTTTCTTTCTCCCTAAGTTTGTCTTTTTGAAGTCTAAAGCTTTCTTTTTCAGTTTTTCACTTTCCCCTTTGCTTGTGATTGTCGTGTTTCACTTCTTAATTTTTCCCTTGGCCCTTCGCTTGTGAGTGTCGTGCTAGTGCATCAGTCCATGACTGTGGACCACTCAACTCAAGTGATAGTCTTCTTATATTGCCATTGAAGAGGACCTTCTGCTCAAGGGATTTTTGGCATTTTGAAGAGGCAATTTGGTCATTGATAGCAAGTATTTTTTTCCCTTTAACTCTCCACTTCTATATATTGATTTTATAGTCGCAAGTATGAAACTTTCTTGACAAATAAGTGAATAACAATGTGATACCTAATCATCATCATTTGAATATTATATGTAAAAGCTGTTTGGTTTAACTCTAGCTGTATAGTCAAACATGTCATATCCTCTGAAAATGAGGACAATGTATAAAGAATATACAATTTGTTCCCTAAGCCCCCTTCAATCTGTAAATGAAATACTAAGAAAACTCATGTCCCAAAAAACAAGAGATCCCATTAGCAGAAACCAGCACCTTCACCCATATGTGGCAAAGACTAACAACAATATTGGTTAAAACATATTTTATACAATTTTTCAACCTTTAAATTTTTCATGCTTGATGTTTTTAGTTATACAATTAAATTAACAAATAAATAATATATTCTACGGAGCATTTGTAATTAAAGATTGTTAAAATTAGTCCAAAGAATATAAAAAGAAAAAAAATGAAAAGATGATTTATTGTATATGTATTGTTTTAAATATTTGTTATTGGAACTACAATAAACTTTGCATTTCTTAAATAACTAAATTAACATTGATAAGAAAACCCATATATATATGTTAAAGGTTACATTATGTGACTGAGTATTTATTAGAGGTCAATTTTATTATATGATTTTGAAATTTTTGAACTAATTATTGAATATAGAATTTTGTTACACCTTATTATATGTTTTTCAGATTTATCTTTTACAAATGAAAAAGTTAAAAACCATTGACACATTCTTTAAAAGAAAAGATGAAAATAATCAATATGCTTCTACTACTCTTACATTAAACCAAGGTCATCCAACCATTGAGCCTTCAAATGTTAATCTTTCAAATATTGAACTAGTTGGTAGCTCTATACATCCATGACTCAATGCTACACAAATGGATGCTTATAATTTAGAAAGAGATTTTGGATTACGTTCGCTTATTTGGCAATTTTCTCTTAATCAGAGAGATGAAATTCGTCGAATTTATCTAAAAGCTGGGTCAAATCAACCAAAACTTGCACAATATCCATTTTTTAGTGGTGAGAATCAACATCGTAGGTTTCAATCTTCTTGGTTTGAACTATATCCCTCTTGGTTGGAGTATTCTATAGAACATGATGCTATATATTGTTTGCCATGATACCTTTTTTATAAGTCATCTTCAAGTCGCCCAGGTTTAAATGTGTTCACGAAACATGGTTTAAAAAATTGGAAGAAAGTTCACAGTGGAGTAGATTGTCCTCTTTTGAATCACATTGGCAGAAGTCTTAATTCTCCTCATTATAATGCTATGAAATGTTGTGATGATTTGATGAAACAATCACAACATATTGATATTCTTATCAAAAGGTAAGCTTCAGAAGAAATTGAAAATAACCAACTCAGACTCAAAGCTTCGATTGATTGTATTAAATGGTTGACATTTCAAACTTGTGCATAGAGGTCATGATGAAAGCTCAAGTTCAAAGAATTGAGAAAATTTTATTGAAATGTCAAAGTTTTTAGGATCTTATAATGACAATGTTTAGAAGTTCATTTTGGAGAATGCTCCAAGGGTGGCAAAGTATACATCAAGGGATATTCAAAAAGACATTTTACATATTCTTGCAAATAAGGTGAGAAATTCAATTAGAGAAGAGATTGGAGATGCTAAATTTTGTACCCTTATTGATGAAGCTCGAGATGAATCTAAGAAAGAGCAAATGGCCATTGTTTTGAGATTCGTTACTGGGGATGGTTTTGTTTAAGAAAAATTCTTTGATCTTGTGCATGTTAGTGACACTAGTGCAATGACTTTGAAAAAAACGTTAGTGTCTATTCTTTCTTATCATAATCTCTAACTTGAAAACATTCAAGATCAAGGGTATGATGGTGCTAGCAATATGCGAGGTGAATGGAATGGATTGCAAGCCTTATTTCTTAATGATTGTCCATATGCATATTATGTTCATTGTTTTGCTCATAGGTTGCAATTAGCTTTAGTTGTTGCTTCAAGAGAAGTTGTTTAAATTCATGAATTTTTTACACAGTTGACTTCCGTTGTAAATATCGTTGGTGCTTCTTGCAAACGACACGATCAATTACAATAAGTTCAAGTTATTGAAATTACAAAGATGATTGCACTCGATGAGTTTAAAATAGGTAGAGGAGCAAATCAACTTGAAACTTTACAAAGAGCTGGAGATATTCGATGGAACTTTCACTTTACTTCTATTTGCAGCTTAATGAGAATATTTTCCGTAACTTGCACTGTTGTCAATTTTATTATTGATGAAGGGGCTACTTATGCACAAAGAGGTGATACTTATACTGTTAGTAAAGTATTACTATCATTTGAGTTTATTTTGACGTTGCCCTTAATACATGAAATTATAGGAATAACTAATGATCTTTGCCAAGCATTACAACAACACTCTCAAGATATCTTGAATGCAATGCATCTTGTTTCTACAACGAAATTACTTCTTCAAAAATTGAGATATGATGGATGGTCTAAGTTACTTGAGAATGTTAAAAAAATTTGTAAAAAATATGAGATTGAGATCCCCGATATGGGTTCACAATATGCCTTAGGTAAAAGAAGATCTTGTCAATCAAATGTAATAGTGGAGCATCATTTTCGAATAGAGATATTCTTAGCAGTAATAGACTCCCAGTTACAAGAGTTGAATACTAGATTCAAAGAACAAACAATGAAACTTTTAACTTTAAGCTCTGTTTTGGATTCTAATGACAATTATAAGTCATTCAATATTGAAAACATATGCAAACTAGCACTAAAGTTTTATCCTGAAGATTTCACAGAACAAGAAAGAAATCATTTGAAGTTTCAACTATGCCATTATGAGCTTGATATATCTCATAATCTAGATTTTCAAGATATTATTACACTTTCTCAGTTATATAAGAGATTAATGGAAATAGAGAAGTTAAAAATTTACCATTTGATTGATCGATTAATTTGTCTTGTCTTAACTCTTTTTGTGTCTACAGCAACTATAGAGAGAGCTTTTTCAGCAATGAAGATGGTCAAAACAAAACTCCGGAATAAAATGGATGATAAGTTTCTTGCAAGTAATTTGAAACAATAAAAAAACGTCGAGCACAACTCTCTTAAAGAATGATTGTAAGTAATTCTCTATAATTTCTTTTGATTTGTAGGTTATGCATTATATTTGATTGTTTTGAATTTTTAGTTGTTGCATATAATTAATATATTTTTATTGATGTTTTTAATTTTTTTTTCTTTTTAGCCCTCCAATGAAAATTGTCTAGCTCTGCCCCTGATGGTATAGTCAATACTTATGATTAAGTGGAATTGATTGGACTGTTTTATGGATTAGAATGTATTTTGTTTTATGAAAATTTTGTTAACTATTGAAATTGTCATATTATCTTTTTATTTTCAAACAATAACATTTCAAGTACTCTAACAAGAAGTGAGCAACAAGGTCCCTAAAAGTGACTTAACCTTTATGTATGCTTATGGATGAAATCTTTGTATATATGTAAATGTGGGATGTCTTAGTAGAGAGTCAATTCATATGAATCAGTGCATGTTTTAATGTAAAATGAATTATAGGAATGTGTACATATTTGTACCTAGCAAGAGAACCTATTTGGTTGTAAATATCAGATTTCATGCTTATATAATTTGAATTCCTTTCTTATTTCTAAGGTTATGTATTTTGAAAATGCTTGAATTAGTCTAGCAATTTTGTATATTCAACTAAAAAAAAAAGTGAAAATATAAGTAAATATATAACTCTCCAGGCTATACAAATGTTACTAAAAATGTACAAATAAAATTAACTATCATGTGGATTTAATCAGCTGCGATATGTTATATAGAAAGCTAATTAGTAGGTATTACAGAAAACGTAGTGGCACATTCGTAATATTATCAAAATCTAGGGGTATACAAAGTTCAATTCGGTGCTATTTTTAAGGTCCAACCAAACCAAACTAGTAAAAAGTGGTTCGGTTTGGTTTATTTTTTGGATTCATTTAGTTTTTTTGCCCATTTTTTTAAAATTTTTTGGATCTATTTCGATTTTTTGGCCCGTAAAATACTAAAATATAATAAAAAATAAATTTAATATATTTAAAAATAGATTGGTCAGTTTGTTTCGATGGTTGAGATTTCATCCCAATCGACAATAGAACCAAACCGTTCAGTTCTTAAAAAAAATCAAACTAAATTGCTCAAAATCAATTTTTTAAAAGTTTTTTTATGGTTTGGTTTGATTCGATCGATACAAATCGGTTTGAGTCAATTTTGTACACCCCTACCAAAATCAGACTTCTGTATTTTTACTTGATTTTTTTATTGCTTTTGAGTTTCTTTGTTTGGTTCTCCTTTAACTTCATTTTCTTTCGTCTTGTTTAACAAAAACAGCAGCAAAGCAGCAAATACTTTTGTCTTTTTTTCAAGTATCTTGTCTTTAACCAAATATTTTTACTTGTCTGTCTGCAAATATATTTTACATCTTATCTTTATTTTTTTCCAAAAAATATATTTTGTATTCTGAGTATCTTGTTCGTATTCTATTTCAACAAACGTGTTTTACATCCTATTTGTTGTTTTTTGTCCATATCTTTAGCAAATAGATATTTTATGAATTACATTAACATCCTATTATAGTTTTAGCACTCTAATTTTAGAAGATAGTTAACTACAATGACAAAAAATTTCATAATTGTAAAGACTTTCTCAACCATGGAGAATCAAGAAACCATCTCAAAATTCTATAGCATGGGAAATAAAAGAAAAAATCAAAGGAAAAATTAAAGAGAAAAATGTGAAAAAATTTAAAGGTGAACTTTGATTTTTTTTTTCCACTGTTATTTTGAAAATTCAATGCGATTATCGCAGGTAAAGATGACCAAGAGACAAGCATGATCTATTCTATTATAGACCATTTTCATTGAGAAATGTCATTGAAAGGTGTTTTAGAGTATTAAAAATAAGATTTTCTATTTTGAAATTGATGTCAAATTATTCAGTTAAAAGACTTTTTGAAGATTATTCTAGAAATAATATCATAATACAAAGAGAGCAAGGTTTAGGAGTGGATTAACAAGATTTCAACTTTGATGTTACTTAAACATAGATGGATGACATTAAAAAAACCATTACTACTCAAATGTGGGATAATTATAATAGAGTCTATTAATTGTAACTTATAAAAAAGAGTTGAATCTTATGTTATGTTTAGTTTACTTTAATCCTTATTATTTTGAATTTAATAAAATATATTTGAAGCATATTGATAAACAATATCAAATTGAATATAAAATGCATTGTTTGATATAACAAATGAAAACAAATAATTAAACATGTTCTCATAATTTTCATTTTTTTGAAAATTCAAAACTAAATATTTTTTCATTGTTTTTATTTTTGTAAATACGTTTTCACATTGTAAACCAAACATGTTTTCTATATTTTAAAAATTTAAAAATAAAAACTATTTTCAAGAGATAAAAAAAATAAAAAAATATTTTCTTAAATCAAACAGCCTTTAAGATTTTTAGGAATAATTTTTTAACAACTATCCCACAAAAGATTTGTTATTAGCATAATTATATTATTTTCTCTCTTATAAAAATAAAGAATTTTTTTATTAATATTAAAAAATAAATATACTTTTTATTAATAGCATAATTATGTAAATAATAATAAAAATTTATTTTCTCTCTTATAAAAATAAAGAATTTTTTTAAAATATATAAAAAAATTCTTAAAAAATTAAATATCATCAAACATAAAAATATAAAATTATCATAAAATATTATTTAAACATTATCAGTAATATTAAAAGTTAACTAAATATATTTTAAAAAAATTTATTTCCATAAATTATATTTTTAAAAATTTTATCGCCTTAAAATTTTTTATAAACATATATTAATAAAATAATATAAATCCCTAATTCATGAGTTGCAAATAATAGAGTACAATATATTTTGGAATAAATTTAAAAATTATATCTTAAAATTTTAAATATCATATTAAAAAAAAAAACTTACCAGAACTGGATGGTCAACCTCATACTCATATGTTAATTATTTGTTTTTTATTATTTGAAACATGACGCTCCGGCAAGACCCCAAAAGCAATAATAAATTAAGTCAACGAGCATATTAATAATTCAGAAAAATCGGTTTTCCGTTGAAATCGGGGCTACCGGGAATCTTCTCGTAGGTTGCTGCACTCGGATTTAGCTTAGATTAGAAAGCAATCTTTGCAGTGAACTTGACCTTCTAATTCATCAATTGTAAGTACTGGTAAACGGGCCTACTTGCTCAATTTATTTCATCTTCTGTTCTTTCCGAAAGCAATCTTTCCTTAATTCTAGTTTTTTCTTGCATTTTCCACCCTAATTTGATTCAACTTCTTGTTTTGGGAGGCAGGGGGTGGGGGTTGGTTTTTCCCTCACCCAACTGCTATTTTAATCGAGAATGACATTTTAGTGAGTAAAGTTCGATCCTTTACAGGCCTTTCTTTTTTTCTTCCTTTATAAAGCTATTGGAATCTCACTGATTTTGCATTTCAGAACAATGGGTTGGATCGAAAAGTCAAGAATGCTCTTTTTAGCTTGGCTTCTTCCGGTTCTAGTAACCTTTCGGGAAGCAATGTCAGATGAACATCAACCCATCTCAAAAGTTGCCATTCATAAGACAGTATTTGCTCTTGACGAACATGCTTATATCAAAGCCACTCCCAATGTCCTTGGGTCGAGGGTTAGCTTTAATACCAAATTAATTTGAAAGCAAGTCTTGGTAGCAGAAGTTGATTCATGATTTTTTTTTCAGGGGCAAAATATAGAATGGGTCAGACTGGAATATAGGAATCCAAAACCATCGATTGATGATTGGATTGGAGTATTTTCTCCAGCAAACTTCAGGTAGATTACATATTATGACCTTATTCAGCTATAGTGTGTAGTTGCATTATTTGTATTCAATTATATTTCACGATGTATTGTTCAGTGCTTCTGCCTGTCCTGCGGAAAACATATGGGTGACTCCTCCATTATTGTGTTCTGCACCTATCAAGGTTCTTGTGGCACAAAACCCTCAGTTTTCTTCCTTTTATTGCTAAATATGGCTTAAAAGGATTGATATGAAGCTGTTTCTTTTTGCTTTTCAGTATCAGTATGCAAATTACTCGAGTCATGAGTACAAAAAAACAGGAAAAGGTTTCTTGAAGCTTCAGCTGATTAATCAAAGATCAGACTTTTCTTTTGCTCTGTTCACCGGTGGTTTATCAAGTGTATGTTTAAGAGTTCCACCCTATAACTTACTTGTTTATCTAGTAATGTACGATATTTTGCATGTAAGCTTATTGCAAATCGTGGAAAACGAACCAGCAAGCATTTTTCACGATCAGTTTTCCAAAATTTTATTTTTCCTTACTTTCTTGAGAATAAAATGTTGATCATTAGTTGCATAGGAACTTCCATGAACATTTTGTCAAACAACTTGCAGAGTTGAGTAATTTGTACTAGAAAGCCATAATGTCAAAATTCTAACAATTTGGATTATTTTCATCATATAAATTATAGCTTCATTAAAATTTTTTTACTTATTTAAAATATATTCAATGCTAATGTCTCAGTGCCTCTGTATATGTCTCATGAGTTTATGGTCCATGTTTTTCGGTTGGCCACTTCAAACTGCACACAGATTATCTGAATTATTGCAGATATGATGGCAAATTCATAATCCTTGCTTGACAAGTCCCAACCTTAACATTTGAAAATTTTCTGCACATCTCTAGATTTTCGCTAAACAACCACCTTCAGTGAATGCTTTCTCTCTCTCACACACTCATACACTCTGACACTTTTTTTTTGGCTAAAACACACACACTTGCCTCCATAAAGATGGTTGAAATTCTCTTGGAAAGTTATTTAGAAGCATAGTATCTGTTGCCCTCTATCTTTCTAGTTTAATTCGTTTTGTTCCCCTATTTTTATTTAGTTAATTCATTGTATACAAAATGCTCGGGAGTACTGAAATATTGCTTGTGTTAACAGCCAAAGCTAGTTGCGGTGTCAAATAAAGTATCATTCATCAACCCAAATGCTCCAGTATATCCACGATTAGCACAAGGGAAAACATGGAATGAGGTAAGTTTTAGCTCTCTATTAGTTTGAATGTCTACTTTCATGGAATATTAGTGCGGCATATGTTCATCTAATTGCAACTTTAATTCTTTTTTTGTTAATGTTATTTGCAAATGAATGTTTGATTTTATAAGTGATTTAAGAATGTCTGACAGTTTATCAGGAAAATTATATACATCTATACATTTTTACCAGATGACTGTAACGTGGACAAGTGGATATGGGATCAGTGATGCAGAACCTTTTGTTGAGTGGGGTGCCAAAGGAGGAAATCATGTGAGATCTCCAGCAGGGACACTAACCTTTGATCGCAATACCATGTGTGGTATGCAATTCTTTTATTTACCTTTCAGTTGTGATTCTTATCTGTTTTCGAGAGTACAATCATCTTTATCTTGATGGCATATATTGAATCTAATTTACTGATATACATAGGTGCACCAGCAAGGACCGTGGGATGGCGTGACCCTGGATTCATACACACCAGTTTTCTGAAGGAGTTGTGGCCCAACAGAGAGTATGCTATGCTTTAAACTAGCATCATGAAATTGCTTGTATGGACCTTGATATTATTGATTTGCAGTGCTCTGGCTAAATGTTAGGAACTTGCAAACAAAACCAATAATAAGAAATTAAGCTCTATATCCCTTGATATCCACAGTTCAAATATTGACTTTTGGTGTGACGGATATCATTGAAAATCTATTCACAGCAGTTCATTGTACATGACACTCAATTTGCACTTTCCTGTTTTCTATTTGCAGGTACATATACAGGTTGGGGCATAGGTTACTTAATGGTACAATAATTTGGAGTCAAAAATACCAGTTCAAAGCACCTCCTTATCCAGGCCAAAATTCACTGCAACGTGTAGTCATATTTGGTGACATGGGAAAGGTTTCGTTTTATTCATGGAAATTCAAATTGCATAGTGTCTAACCATGTTGTGCAGATACAATTCATTTGAGTTTATATTACATATATGCATGAACATACTAAGAAGTAATAACATTGTTTGTGCTGTTTTACAGTGTCAATATTCTGTGCCAAGAAAAGATGTCAATATTGTTACTTGCTACTTAATAAAATTTTCATTTGATTTTCCCACAAGCAGGCAGAAGCTGATGGATCCAATGAATACAACAATTTCCAGCCAGGCTCACTCAACACTACAAAGCAACTTATTCAAGACTTAAAGGATATAGATATAGTCTTCCACATTGGTGATTTATGCTATGCCAATGGATACATTTCACAGTGGGACCAATTTACTGCACAGATTGAGCCAATCGCATCAACTGTACCTTACATGACAGCGAGGTTTGTCATGCTATACATGCATTGTAGTTCTCAATGTTTACAGATGTTTAACTTACTCTTATTTACTGCTTCCCATTATATCCCTTCAGTGGCAACCATGAGCGTGACTGGCCGGGAACTGGATCATTTTATGGAAACTTGGACTCTGGGGGAGAATGTGGTGTATTGGCTCAAACCTTGTTTTATGTTCCTGCAGAGAACAGGGAAAAATTCTGGTATGTTACATTTGTAATGTCAACCTTTAACATAGAACAAACTCTGCATTGCATTTGCAGCCATATGTTGACTGATGGTACGTAGGAAATACGGATTTTTTTGGACATCAAATTTGCATTTTCCAGACATATTGCACTGCTGCAAACCAAACTAAATTAATCTTTTCATAGGAAAATTTATGGTTTCCTTATAAAACTCTTCATAAATATTGTAATTCACTTCAGTTTCTTGAGTGATTGGTTTGTCATTTTTATATGGTAAATCTCAGAAACTGGCTTTGAAAGTTATCTTTGTTATATTTTTTGCCAGGTACTCCATTGACTATGGGATGTTCAGGTTCTGCATAGCTCACACAGAACTTGATTGGAGAAAAGGAACAGATCAGTACAAATTCATTGAGGAGTGCCTAGCAACAGTTGACAGACAAAAGCAGCCATGGTTGATATTTCTTGCTCATCGGGTACTTGGATATTCTTCTGCCGGGTTTTATGTAGCGGAAGGCTCTTTTGAGGAACCAATGGGAAGGGAGGACCTTCAAAATCTCTGGCAGAAGTATAAGGTTGACATAGCCCTGTATGGACATGTCCATAACTATGAAAGAACATGCCCAATATACCAGGTATTGCCATTTGAAATTATACTATTGTTCAGTTGAGTTTAGACTCAAATCTGACTGCAACAAGTTGCTAATACTCAAGTTGCTCGTTAAAAGCATAGATTGGCCTGAAGTGTTTGAAATTATGAAATGGTTTGTACTTTGTAACAAACAAATTAACTGCAGCTTTTCCTCTTCCTTCAGAACATATGCACCAACAAACAGAAGCACAATTACAAGGGCTCCTTGAACGGGACAATACATGTAGTGGTTGGTGGAGGAGGAGCATCACTTGCAGAATTTGCCCCCATAAACACCAAATGGAGTATATTTAAAGACCATGATTACGGATTTGTCAAACTCACTGCATTTGATCATTCTAACCTTCTGTTTGAGTACAAGAAGAGCAGTGATGGACAAGTTTATGACTCTTTCAAGATATCCAGGGACTACAGAGACATCCTGGCGTGCACTGTAGATAGTTGCTCACCTACAACATTAGCATTTTGATCTAAAAGGAAAAATTGTTGATTCTGTTTTGTTGAATAATATGATCCATGTGTTCATTTGAGGAATATTTGCATTACACATCACCTCGCTATACATCCTTTCCACATATGCTTACTCTAATACACTTCATTAACATTGAAATTGTCATTAACAGTTGAATCACTCCAAAGAACCAAAATTCTCAAAAACGGTCAAATTTTTTTAGAAACTACAAATAACTTAATTAGTAATGGTTAATGGGTCGCAATAAAAAAAATTGTTTAACTAGTATTGCACCTCACAAATGGTCAAGACGCTATTTAATTTTTAAAAAAACCATTAAGTGTTATGATCAATTATTTAATTTTCTTAAGAGCAACTTGTGCGTTGCAACCATTTATAACCTTATACAACATTTATACCACTATATGCCATGCTATCATATAGATTATTTCTATAAAACTTTATTATTATATAAATTTACGTCAACCTCAAGGGATTATTATATAAATATATCAAGCTGAGTTGCACCCTTGATTGTTTAGGGGAAGATTTAATTTTGATTAGCTTGGAAGTCTAGTGATATCTTTTACCGTATAATTCAAAAAAGAAGAAGAAGAATTACACCACTTTAAAACCTTTTATAAGAATATGGTTTCACTAGTTCGTTTATTGAACTACAACTAAAGTCATGTTAATATTTTATTTCAATTTTAAAAAAAAAATTATTGAGGTAAAATTTTTTAAAAATTGAAAATAAAATATTATGGGAGTGTGAAATATATTTTTTTGTTACAATAGACAGTGGCACAGGGCAAGGTGCATAGCATTTAGGCTCAGTTTGGGTATACAACTTATTTAAGTACTTATAGAATAAGGCCTTATATAAAAAGCGTTTATAGAAGAAGGACTTTTAAATTAAGTTATTTAACGTTTGGATATATATTTGAAAAAGTGTTTTTCAAATTTATAAATTTTTTTTAAAATATTTGAATATAATTTTGATAGAAGGAGAGAGGTGAATTGTATAATTTTGAAGAAATTTTAACTTGTAAAAGTGTAAAATAACTTTCTGATCATGTAAATTTGAGTTTTCACAAAGACTTTTTTTAATAAGCTTAAAAAATTAGCTTATGAAATAAGCTGAAATTAGCTTATTAAAAATTGATAAGTTACTTATTTAAACTTATCCAAACACTATTTTTTTAACATAAAAGCACTTATACTGATAGATAAGCTCTAATAAACTGTAAGCTCTGCTATCCAAACGGGCCCTTATTTAGGTTACAAAAGGGGGCAATTCGCGGTGGGAGAAAAAACATATTTCAGGGTTTGCGAATTGCGGTTGGTTCATTTGAAGCTCGTCGTGCTACTCAACCCTTCTAGTTCTATTTTTGTTTTCCGAGGAGAAGGCAATATGCAGGTTAGACACTTCATGTTTCCCCTTATTTATGGCTGGGTCAGGGAATTCTTTTACCCTTTTCTGGGAAATTTTAGTGGTGCAATTCAACAATCACAAGCATTCTTTTCCCCCCGTAATCTTTATAAATTGCAGTCCAAGTTTTGTAATTTTTGTTCCTTAATTCCTTATTGAAATAAAATATCTGAAATCTTTCTGTCTCTAACCATGCAGGCCAGTGATAGGTTTAACATCAATTCTCAACTTGAGCATCTCCAAGCTAAATATGTTGGAACTGGGCATGCGGATATGAATAGATTGTGGGTCTTTTATACCTTAAATGCCTTTCTTTATCTATTGAACTCTATGTATTATTTAGTTTGTTCGTTGACCTTATTTTCTTGGGTGCAGTGAATGGGCAGTGAACATTCAGCGTGATAGCTATGCATCATATGTTGGCCACTACCCTATATTGGCATACTTTGCTATTGCTGAAAATGAATCGATTGGAAGAGAACGCTATAGCTTCATGCAGGTTCTCTTTCTCCAACCCCCTTCTCTTTTATAATAGCCAATAAGCTTCTCGATTTAGTTCTTTGCGTCGGTAATAGCTGCATTGATAATGTTTTGGTCTGGGTTCTTTTCTTCTTATCTCTTTTCATTTGAGGTATGAGCAACAAGGAACATGTAGTTGAAATGATAAAATGGTGAAGTGAAAGATACATGTAAAAGGAGGCGTGGTTAGATATTTCTGGGTCTTTTAGATGTTTTGAGGAGATGGAAATAAGAATGTTGTGTAGTAGCCAGATGATCAGTATTTGCTCTTATTGAACTTAAATTAGTATGTTAGCATTTTTGAAGAAGCACTTAATCCTGGGATTCAAGCCATAAAGTGACTTGATCAGGTATATGAAAATAAATAAGATATTTTATGATTTAAAAACAAATTCCTGTCTAATTAAAAGCGATTTGATTAGGTTAAGAAAGATTGACATTCCCCCCTCTCCCCCCCCCCCCAAAAAAAAGTACATTTGGGGGGGTTTTTGGAAGCTTACCATATTCTACATTCCCTTCCCTTCCTTCTCATCTTGTTTTCCTTCTCCCTTTCAACTCTCAAAAGAAACTTTAAGTCTGTCCCTCTTACTGCTTTTCCTTCTACTTACCATGTGGCCTATTTTTCAAATTCATTGGAAGTTTCCAAGTCAAATGGTAAACTATATCCTTAAAGGAATACTGCCTATTTGTTGCCTACTTTTTCTTTTTTTTGGGTGCCTGTCAAAGGTGTTTTCAATTCTTCAATTATTACTATTACTAGGCTCTGTTCCTGTCAATTAAGAATTGGAATTTTACTTTAAAGTTAAAAAGTAAGGTGTTGGCATATCAAAAAATAAAACAAGAGAGAGGTTTTGATTTAGTTCCCTTTTTCATTTCTATTAGAGATTTTACCGATGCGGTAAATTTTTATTCAGTTGAATCTATACACTTCACTGTGCTTTTGGGTTTTAATAAAAATGTGATTTGATATTGCTATTGATGACTTGATTTTGGAGGTTTGATGGCAGTTATACCATCCTTTTCCCACTAATAGGAGAAAATGAGTTGAAAGAACAATTATTCTGTTACATTACATGTTTTTGAATTATGCATGCCATGCTCAATGATGGTGATGCCACCTTATAGAACATCACGCTCTTCTGTAAAAGATGAAACTTCGTATTTCTGATTGTGATTTCTTTATTTGAATGGATACTTATTCAAGAGTATCGTATCACGGTGTTTGTTGTTTACTGTTACTATATAATGTGAGCTATTGGGTGACAACAAATTTTCTCCCCAGTTGCAGTATCCATCCCAAATGACGTAGTTGTTAGTTTTTCTTCTTTGACGAGTTCTGCTTTCTGTACAGAAAATGCTCCTGCCTTGTGGCCTTCCTCCAGAAAGGGAAGAAGATTAAGAATTGCCATCTGGATTACAAAATGTATCATCACTCTTGGTCATTACAGGCTGTAGCCTCTGACCGTTTGTCTTATATGATGTTCGGATTGAGGAAAAGGAGGGTTATATGACACTAATTAGAGATTGTTTCGTCATTTGTAATCTCTTAAACATTATTTGCTCGGGACCTCGGAAAATTTAGTCAGGGTATAATGTGTTTAGCTTATTCTAGTGTTGTCTATGTTACCTTTGTGACGACCCTTCTAAATAGATTGTGTTTTGCATCTATACAAATGTAATACTACCACCTTGGAATGCTTTAAACATGACCAGTTATATTTTAACACATAGTGTTTGTATTATATTGGTGAGAGGGTAAATCAGCGGTGACACTTGACGGCCATCTTTCTCTTTCTGCTCTCGGATTCTGTATTGCTAGTATTAAAGGGTTAGAACCCGGAAAAGGTGACTTGGTAATAATGATCAAAAAGTGACTTTTGATTAACAAATGAGAAGGGAGGACTCTTTTAAATTTCCGGCAAAAGTACCGGGATGACCAGAAAAACAGCCATGTACCATAACTTCCTTGGTAAAAAACCATTCTCCATTTTGAAGTGGGGGCTTCAGATTCTTACCCAAGACAGGTGCAAAAGATTAATAAGAAGCAATAGCTATGTAAATGTGTCAAGTTGCTTTTTATTTACTTTTTTAATGAGTTTCAACTCTGACATGATATAGTTGACCTTTATTATTTTATTCCACCTATTTTAATTTGATTACAATCTACTTAAAAAATTCTCAGATTATGTATACCTAAAAGCTTCCTCCTTACCCATTAACTGCTGTCCACGGATAGCAAGTTGGCTTGAAGTAATTGAATTTACGACTCTCAAGCTATCCAGGGACTACAGAGACATCTCTTAGCTTGCCCACGTACAACACCATCATCTTGATCTAAAAGATAAATTTAGTTAAACAAAGTGAATTAATGATCCTGTAAACAAATGCTGTTATAGAGTTCGGATTACAAAATACATATAATGGGGTAAATGGGCTACATCCACTCTACTCATGACAGAATATCTTATTCTCATTCCCCTTGCCCCTTCAATGCATCCTAGACCCCATTGGTAGACCAAAAACAGGAGCAATTGGACATCAATCAAAAAGCAGATCGGTCGTGAACCAACGGGGACCAAAATATCCATTGGGTAACAACGCCTGGCTTCCTATATAAGTACTCGGAACATGAGCGATCTTGTGCCAATCTTCCCCAGTTTCTTTCTCACATCGCTTCTGTAACTCAGGGCAAAGGTAAATATGCAAATTTTTCAAATTGCCAAGGCATTGAATGCTCATTGGAAGTGACATCAACTTGGGGCATTCTGAAATAAACAAAGACTGAAGCAACCTAATGTTTCCCAACCAGTCAGGCAAGGATGCTAGATTTGGGAGATCAAATAATGATAAAGATCTAAGGGTGGTAATATGCTGTAAAGCCTCAGGGAAACTTTCCACCTCTGGGCAACTGCCAATCATCAGATCTTCAAGTGAAGTGAGGTATTGAAAACCTGCAAAGAATTTGAACTTAGGGTACCAACCAATTTTTAATCTTTTAAGAGAGTGCAACCCTTGCAATACTTGCTCTGTCAATTGCTCGAGGTTGTGGCAGAGCTCAATATGCAATTCTTCAAGAGCATTGGAGTTAATGAGTTCAGTTGGGAACACCTGGAGTTTGGAATGGTCACAAATGTGGAGTTCCTTAAGACAAGTAAGGCCTCCTACCATCTCATCTGGAAAGGCAATCAACTCTTCGTTACAACGGAACCAAAGAGATTGAAGATTGCAGAGATTATGAATTGAACCCAGCAACGATTGGCTGCATTTCTCTTTTATTCTCAGTTCAATTACAGATGGAAGACGCGGCAACACCAATTTAGAACACTCAGCAATTTCCATCACAGAAAGACGCAGGAACATGTTATCTCCATCCTCCTTTGATAACCTTATGAGGTTTGGTAGCTTATATAGCATCAGAATTTCCAGAGCTTTGAAACCTCTTTCAACTACTTCACCATCATAGGATTCATCATCTACATATTGCACATGAACCATGTTATATATCTTTAGTTTCTTAAGAGATGGTAGTTTTCCCAAAGGCAGAAGGCATAAACAGTTTTTGCAATCCACGAGTTCTATAAGATGTAAATCTTTGAGGGAAGGACTACCCATCCATTGCGGGAATTGAACACCCATATATGCTTCTATCTCCAACGTTTTAAGTTGTCTATGAGGTTGAAGCGCTTCAAGAATCTGCTCCACATTTTCCTGTAACAGCGATTCTTCATTTCTTTCCCATGACAACACCAAATCCTTCAAGTGCTTGCCTGCCAGATTAGCTTCTTTGGCGTCCATTACACTTCTTACTCTCTCTAGATGCTTGATGTGGAGCTTTCCTTTAAGGTTCAAGTGCCCTAATTCTGCCAACAAATACCCTTTTTTCTCACCAACAATGTATATATTTAAGGTCTTTAAAGAAGTTAACTGACCCATCTCAGGGGCCAAGCTGGATAAAAATATGCACCCTTCCAAATATAGATGTCGAAGAGATTTTAAGCATTTCAGGCCGTCAGGTAACTTTTCAAGATAATCACAATAGTCCAATCTCAAAATCTGCAAATTCCACAACCTACAAATGGAATCAGGAAGTGTTTCAAATAGACCATAAGAAAGGTTCAAGTATCTTAGATGTTTTAAATGGCCAATTGAAGATGACACCTCTTTTAGACGCATGATGTCAAGCACCCGCAAAGAATAACATTTCATCAACATATCAGGTGGAATGCAGTCGCTATAATAAATTGGCGTTATATAAGTCTTTAAGGATTTGACTTGGTGCAAGTGCAATGAAGGGCGTACATCAAACGGTCCTCCTCCGTAATGTGAGAGATGGCGAGTTTTCTCAGACAAATTAGCTGCTGCATTGTCATTTGTAATGCAGCAGCACTCCTCCATAACAGACTGCGCGAGTTCATGAACTAAATCATGCATTTTAAAACTTGTAATGTTGCCAAATTCATCCATCTTAATATCTTGGAAAAATGATCTCCAATATAATTCATTCCACACCTCATCACCAATATCTTCCACTTCCAACATTTCATTTGATGAAATGAAGCCATTAGCCATCCAAAGATGAATTACTAGTTGCTTATTTATTTCTTCATTTTTGGGGAATAATGCACAATAGGTAAAACATTGTCTCAAATTTACCGGTAAATTCAGGTAACTTAGTTTCAAGGCGGGCAATATAGAATTTTGGTGTTGTGGTAAACTCCAGATCTTGCTTTCCTTGACATGGAGCCAATCTTTTTCCTCATTTTTAAAGCGTAGAAGACTACCTAGTGCTTTAGCTGCAAGAGGTACTCCTCTACACTTCTTTACTATCTCCTTCCCTATGACCACAAGCTCTGCACGTTCTCCTTCTTCTGGTCCAAAAGCTCGCTGTTTAAACACTTCCCAACAATCATCTTCAGATAACATTGATAACTGATGAGGCGGCTTTGTTCCCATAATAGATGCAACCTTTGTGAGACGAGTGGTAACCAAAATTGAAGCACCCTTTGACCCACAAGCCAATACGTGTTTCAACTTATCCCAATTCTCTTGGTCATCGTTCCACACATCATCTAATACAAGCAAATATCTTTTTTCTCGAATCAGATCTTGAAGCCTTCCCTGTAGAGGCTCTAGATCTAAATCTTCACAGGCATGCCCAGATGCTGATTCTATTATGGCTTTTGACATTTTCTTCAATCTGAAATCTTCTGAAACAAATACCCAGATTCTTAGCTCAAAATGATTAATCACCCTCTCATGATTGAAGACAAGTTGGGCAAGTGTAGTCTTTCCAAGACCTCCCATACCTACAATTGGATAAACTGATACACCCTCAAAATTAGAAGCATGATCAACCAAGAAGTCTACGATTATTTCTTTATCTTCTTCTCTTCCATATACTTGAGATTGAGTGATGATTGAGGAGGTTTGGCGCCATTCCATGACTTCAGTTCCCCTCTCGTTAACCGTCTCACGCAAATGAAACTTGATCCTTTCCTCAGCAATTTCGTCTAATCTCTCCCTTATCCCTTTCATTTTCTTCGCAATTTTGTAACGGAGCAAAACATGCTTGGGATGAAAAGAGGATAAGCAAGAGCCCTTTACCTTGTTTGTTGACCCACACTTCAATCCAAGGGTTTCTGTTGCAAACTCATCCAAGATGTCATCCAGTAAGTGAGCTGCATCTTGAAGCTTCTGCAGCCAATTATGTAGAGCTCTATTTTTGAGTTGCAGCTCCTCGGCATCTTCAAGCACAGCCTTGATCGTAGTGAGCGTGCTGGAAAGCCTTTTCATCTCGTGATTGACACCCACATACAATCCAAGCTCTTTTTGAATGAGTGAGTTCAAATTCTCAAGTACAGCTTCAAGGACAGCCTCAGCCATCTGCTAATTTGCAAGATGGAAAAATATTAAGACCGAGGTTGAATGTTTGCGAATGAACTAATGAACCAAGAAGATGACCAGACACCGAACGCGTCGACATGTGATTGTAAAGTCAAAGAGAAAACTCAGGCTCAGGACTGACTTGGGAGGGAAATAAAATAAAATAATCAGGGTTTGTTTGGTATTTTTAATTTTGAATTTTTTTTTAAAAAAAACTCATGGCTGACAATTTTTTTCAGTTTTTTTTTTAATTTTCTTTTGTGTAAATAAAATAACTTTAGAGTAAGATAACAATTTAATTTTTTAAATTTATTAACTTATTTAATTTTAATTTTTAAATTTTAAAAAAATTAATTTATGAAAATATCAAATTTGTTTCGTATATAATAATCTTTATTATGCCTGTTAAGGTGGTCTCCTTCTACACTCAATTTAATCAAATTAGGAGTGGATACTTATAATACAGAGGAGCAGTCACGGAGAGGCAAGTCATGACTTCACAGTATTTGTTTAGAATTATTCTTAAAAAAGATAGATTAAAGCAGTCTTTGGATTGGATTGGCGGTGGTCAAACGTAATTTTTGACTGAACGTAATTTTTACAAAAGTAACACTTAAATTTTAATAATACGTTTATAATAAAAAAATGAATTTTTAAACTTGTCCACTGCAAAATCATATATGCACTAAATGGACTGAAGTGAATATTTTTATTGATGGGGTTGCTTAACGCAGAAGAGTATTTTAACAAATGAATCTAAGTCAGGCTGGGTACAAGAATAAAAATGATAAAGTTAAGGATTTTAAATTTCAAATTTTTTTTTATTATTTATCAAACTTTAAACTTTAAAAAAAAAATTTACTATTTATTTTAATAATTTTATTTTTTAAAAAATAAAATTTATTTTAAATCTCAATAAATTTTAAAAAATATTGAACCGGCCCTAATCTAAATTTTATTTTTAAGTTCACTATTTTCCTTATGTCTCTTTTTAATTATCTTGACATATGGATTAACTTATTTGTTTTGGCCAAAATGTCATTTTAAATTATTGAAAAATAAAATTACTTTTAACTTTCAGCTGCTACATTGAATGGCATAGTGAACAAAAAAAATTAAGGACTACATTATATTAATCTCTCTTTGGTTTTAATTAATGTTTTCTTTAATCCTTTCTAAAGCTGTATCATTTGAACCTTGGATATTGATCCTGATTCTCTTGTTTTTTCTGCATGGTAAGCTTAAAAACCGGCATCCTATGCCATAGATCCTTCTCCAGGATCTTGCTTAAGGATGGTTTTATCTTGTGTGTAAGAGAGAGATTTAATTGTTTGTCTCTCGTTGGTAAGGTGAAGGGTGCAGGCAGAAGCCAAATAATTTATCATAAAGGATGTACCTTGTAACCTTTTTTATTTCATTTTAATATATATTCTGTCTTCCTTCTCGATGAAAAAACTGAATAAATGGAAAGTTCGACATAATCTAGTGATTATAGCGAGAATCGGAACACCGATGAGCTGGTTTTCTCGTCAAATGCAAGCCCACATGGTTGCTAGTTCCAAGAAGACGAAAAACAATGGGAATCAGAGTTTTGGATGATAATATTCGGAGGGAAAGAGAAACCGTCTTCTGATATGTGTATGCGGAACGTGAGCAATCTTGTGCCAATCTTCTCCTGCTCCCTTCTGACATCGCTTTTGTAACACCGGGCAAGCGTAAATATCCATGTTGTTCAAGCTGCCAAGGCACTGGATGCTCATTGGAAGCGACATCAACTTGGGGCGCTCAGAAATAGTCAATGACTTAAGCAACCTAAGGTTTCCCAAGCAGTCAGGCAAGGATGCTAAATTTGGAAGATCATATAATGATAACGATCGCACGGTGGTGATATGCTCTAAAGCCTCAGGGAAACCTTCCACCTCCGGGCAGGTGGCAATAAACAGATCCTCAAGGGAAGTGAGGAATCTAAAACCTGATGACAATTTGAACTTGGGGCAACAAAAACATTTTAATCCTTTGAGAGAATGCAGCCCTTGCAATACTCGTTCTGTCAACGGCTCAAGGTTCTCGCATCTAACAACATGCAATTTTTCAAGAGCATCGAAGTTAATGCTTTCAGTTGAAAGTGCTTCAAGTTTTTCAAGGTTGTTAATATGCTTTACCCACAACCCAATACATATTTCAGCCTATACCAATTCTCTTGGTCATCATTCCATACATCATCCAAAACTAGCAAATATCTTTTTCTTTGAAGCATATCTTGAAGCTTTCTTTGCATTGGCTCTAGAGCTAAATCCTCACAATTTCATCTAATCTCTCCCTTATCCCTTTCATTTTCTTAGCAATTTTGTAACGGAACAAAACATGCTTGGGATGAAAAGAGGATAAGCAAGAGGGCACCTTGCCTGCAGATCCACACCCCAGTACTTGGTATTCCAATCCAAGGGCTTCTGTCGCAAACTCATCCAAGATGTCATCCAGCAAGTGAGATGCATCTTTAAGCTTCTGCAGCCAATTCTGTAGGGCTCTGTTTGTGAGTTGCTGCACCTCAGCATCTTCAAGCACAGCCTTGATTGTACTAAGTGTGCTGAAAAGACTTTTCATCTCTTGATTGACACCTAGAAACAATCCCAACTCCTTTTGAATGAGGGAGCTCAAATTCTCAAGCGCAAATTCAAGGACAGCCTCGGCCATCTCTAATCAGCAAGATGAAAAATACAGTGGAATGGTTATGCAGTAATAAAGCAAGAGAGAAGATAACCAGCGACTTTTTGTGTCTGTCTTTCGTGAAGTTGATATGGAAACTCCCTAATTATTTGAATAATCTTCTCTGTGTCCCATCATCTACCAAAATGGACTGAGACTTTTGAGCATATCCCTTTTTCTTTTCTTTTTTTCTTTTTTTTTTTCATGTGACTTTGCCCAACAACCATGGTTAGAGCTCTGGCTTATGTTTGAAAATGGATGGCTTGCATAAAGCAGCTTTTTTTTTTCTTAATAGATAAAAGGAGATGATATTCATTTTTATCAAACTGGCTTTAATTTATCTGAAGGGAAAGTTCTGCTCCTAAATGGACCCCTCCTGTGGCTGATCAGATTAAAATTGAGGTAAATCATATTCGATCTCTGTAGTATTTATGCTGTCCTAGGAAAGAGGGTCTTTTCCTCGCGGAGGTTTATGCATGGCCATTGTTTAACAAGGTCTTTGGATGTGCACGTTGCTAGCTTGCTATTTTGTTATTTTATATTAGTTGGATATAGTTTCAAACGTACATGTATAAAAATTTGCCGAGCAATCAAGCATCTGTATTCTAGTTTTCCTCTTCCTGAAACAAATGGAGTATCTTAATTCCTAGACCATGAATTGAGGGTTGCCAAACAAAAGTTTATACAATGTGTGCACACATCAAATTACATTAATTTGTAGGTTTTAATTTACTTTTTAGTCTCAAAATTCGTTAATTTAATCTTTCTAAAATTTTGTGTCAATTTATTTTTTAATACATTTTATTAATATATTATAATAATTTATCTGTCAAATTAATTAACAATACTTATTAATGTGACCGTTAACTTGCTACACATTCGTCTAGTAATTTTTTTTAAATATTATGTAGGTTACACTTCAACAAATTAGTATACTCAATTAGTCACTTAATCTAACTCAACTATTAAAAAAATAAAGAAATAAATTACCTTCATAAAATTTTCTCTCTCTTTTGCAAAAATAATTTTCCTAGAAATTGTTTTCATAAAAGTTAGCATCTTTATGCTAATGACTGTGAGAAGTCTTTCTATTTGATTGCCAGTAAAAGGGGTTGACACAAGGAATAAAGAAAGGTAACTTGTTCTGCTTCGGTCAATGAATCAAGAAACACAAATATGGGCTGTGATGGAAAATGAAAAAAATCTGAAAACAAAAATTATAATCCAGTAATAAGCATAGAAATCTAAGAGTTTTCTTTTTCCGGGAGAATTACCAACAGAAATATATCAAAATAAATCGAATCGCTTATTTATCTTTTTCTACTTCTGCTTCTTAGTGTTATGCTCTTCTTACCTCTCTTTCACCCACAATCCCTCCTTGATATTTTCTTCCTCAACAAACAAATTCTCACAAGTGAAAACCATTTTAGAGAAACTTCATTCCCAATAAAACCCTTTTGCTCCCTTCAATCTCCTACAATTTTTATATATTTTTCTGAAAGGCGATAACTTTGAAGAAACCCAACTCTTATATGATCAAACAAAGAGATTGCTTTTCTTTTTTTCTCCTCCACAGAATCCAGCACTCAACTATCATTTACCCCGATTAGCTTTTGGCCTTCGGATTATTCAACCAATTGAATAATAACATCAAGCATCCAAGGCCATCTTCCATTTTCCCAGAAAATTAAGAGGATTTTTTTTGGGTTTGGTGTTTATTGCTTTGACGGGAAATTCAGAGGGAAAACAAGGGCTTTTCGCTTAGACTAGTCTAGCTTCCGATGCATACCGCTTTTCTGGTACCCTGTTCGCTTGAGTTAGTTTATTCAAGAGTTTAAATTTCCTCTCTTCTATGCTTTCTCTCTACTCAAAACAGACCGACCTTCTTAACTTGACAAGTACGGAAAAAAAAAAAAAAAAACAAGGAAGCAGGTGAATGTCAAAACTCATGACTTTGGTTCCATCCCTTTTCCATCAATGGATCTGGAAGTAACCAAATTAGATGGAAAGAAAAGAGAAGAGATAGATAGGATAGGAGAGAAGAAATTTTTTGAGAAAATGATAGAAAATCTGAGAAAAACTTGGGGGTAACTATTTTTTTTTTAATAGCTGAGATGGATTAAATGGTTAACTAGGCATTCTAATATCTTGAGGTGAAATCCATACGAGGGCCAACTTGAAAAGAAAATCATTTTGATGCATTTAATAAAATATGAAGAACCAAATTAGCACACATAATTTTAAAGAGATTAAATTAAAGAATTTCACAAAATAGTAGAACTAAAAGAACGGTAAAGCCTAATTTATACTATTTCGTATAGTATTGCGTGATACACCAAACATGACTTAAAAAGTATCGAATCGCTTTGCTGGCATTCGTTCATTTGTGATACACTTGCTTGTCAAAAAAAGAAAACACTCATTTTTATTCATAATTAGAAAATTAAAATTTTTATACCAATAAATAAGTGAATAAAATAATAAGTATAACTCAACAAAAAAAAAATTAGATGAAGGTAGCTTGACCATGGAGTGAATAAATGATATATCCAATAGATGTTACCTTTCCTCCCACTTGCTATGATTACACGACAATTGCAAAACCCATTCATTCCATACACAAATTCTTCACCATCTCTTTAATCTCATCTCACATATAATGAAGGATTTTGTAATGTCAATTGTGAAGATAACATTTAGACTATCTTTGTACCTAACTCCACTTTAAAAGTTAGTTTATAAAGAGAAGATTTCGAATCCATATATATAACATTGAATACGTCTCTCGCTAATCAATATGGGATTTTATCGATATTCATTTAATAATCACCCTTACCATTGCATAGTTCATATTATTCGCCCACTCTTTGACTTACACGTCCTCGTGTAAAGTGTACGCAGGTTACACCACGAGTTATCATTGTGACGTAATTTTTAACGACCTGTTTCAATCGACGATCTGATTAACTTTCCAAACCAGTCGATAGTAGACTCTAATATCAAATGATACGAAAAAAAATACCTTATGGAATAATCATCTCCAAAAGTCAAACTATTGGGGTGATAGTACCTAAAGTCTTATAAATCCTTCCACTAGTTGTATTATAGCCGATGTGAGACTTTGTTAATAATCACCTTCACCATTGTACAATTCACATCATTGGATACCTAACTCGTCAGTTCTTCATGAGCAATGCAATTGTTAATTATGTTGAACTCTCATGGTAGGTAATTTCCATGTTTGTCAGGGGATTTATGTTGTAAATTGACTTAAATATTTAGTCCATCAACAACGTCTTCCCTTTTAGTTTATGAGATTCTAAGTTATTTTAAGTTTTGACCTATTGCAGAAGATATATACCAATGGTCAAATATATTGTATTCTGCCTTAAAGTTATGAGAGAAATTAGAACACATATTTATTCATTCACTCATTTAGAAGAAATAAATTGACACTAAAATATACATAAGATTTAGTGTTTGTTCATAACAATCTTCGGCTTTTGTTGAGAAGAAACCCACAATATATGCAAAATGATACCAAAATATACAATATTAGAAGGGGTTGTTTTAATGATATGTTAAAAGATATTGAAATTTTATCGATTACAAATATATCATTGAATGAACTAGAATTAGAATAAATTTTTTTCACAGATGAATAGAATAAAAATAATAGCAGTGATCAAGAGAACATTAAAAAAGAATACATGTTAATTGTGTTGTAAATTTATGATAACTTTTAAATATTAAATTATATTGTAAATTATAATTTATAATTTATTTTATGTTATTGTGTGTGTATATATATATAAATTTTTTTTTAATTCACGTATTCTAACATATTATGTCATATTATTTTAAAATTTACGTATTTTATATGTGCCCGTGCTCATTGATTTTAGAATATTCTATCCTTAGGTTTTGGGTGCTATGATATTCCACAAAAATAGATACATTTTTGGATACTGAATTGCAAATAGAAATATTTACCCTAAGGAATCGAAGTAACGAAGCCTTGCACTGAGACCATGCCATTAAAGTCCACAGATCTACTAAAATTTGCACATCATACTATTTGAAGATAAGCAATTTGGCACCAATAAAAGAAAAAGAAAAAAAAACAACTAACTTAACAGAGTATCATCAGAACAATCCCGGAGTACTTCCCAAACGAAGTTAACTGAAAGCACTTGATTTTCAGCAATCAGTTCCACATTACTGAGCAAGATCAACTAAAGCTTTTACTGAATTCTAATTAGCAAGTCTGATTAATAAAAAGCATCTCAATATGGCACAAGCAAATTGCCAAAAATTAAGAACTAGAATTCGACATCAAAAGTTTCCCCAGCATAAAACATAATCCTAAAACTGAAAAAAAATCGACAAAAAACACCTTTTCGCACTGGTTCAACGGTATGATTTCTGGAACCTAGCACGAGCACCACGACCACCGAACTTCTTTGGCTCGGAGCGCCTTGGATCAGCGACAAGGAGGGTTCTGTCGTACTTGACTAGGATGTCCTCGATCTCCTTCTTGCTCTGTTCGTCCACGTATTTCTGGTAGAAAGCAACGAGGGACTTGGCTATGCTCTGACGAATAGCGTATATCTGCGAGGTGTGCTCACCACCCTTGACGCGGATACGCATGTCGACGCCTGCAAAACGGTTTGCCCCAGGTTGATGTCACGGTAGTAAAAAGTGATATATGTTTTATTATTGCATTAGGATTAAGACTTTTTTATTTCAATTACTTGTTAAAATACGTCACGTTAATCTAGCCATTAAAGGTTCTAAAAACCGTGAGTCAGACTAGGGCCGACAAACAAAAAAGCCCTGGTTCATGTTGAGGTGCATTATAACGTTACTGGACCTTAATACCATATGAAAAGAAGAGGCAAACTACAACTGAAGCTAGTAGCATTCTCTTTTTTTTTTTTCTTTTTTTTTTTGTGTGGAAAAATAGGTTAATTAGTTTTGCTGCAAAAGCTTAAATCTGGACTCGTGCATTCAAGCCATGAGAAACTCGTCGTATAGCTAGCTATAAAAGAAGCAAGTGTGGTATGTAGTCATGTCAGTTATCACAAATTAAGGACCCTTTTTTTTTAATCAACTATTGATTTTGTATTTTCGACTTTTATATAAAACCACATTTTTGTTTTCTATAAACCCAATGACGCAAATAACTGTCCTTAAATCTTCCAAGAACAATAACTTAAACTAATTTATAGGTTTGCTCTAATAGCCATTCCTTGAATTAGTAACATTTCAGTTCTTTGTATTCTTGACTCTTCTACAATTCATTTTAAATTGTTTCATATATTAAAGTTCTAATTAATTATGTTCTACAAGTTTGGAGAAAAAAGCGTCTTAACTCTAAGCCCTTGTAGAGGAATTTGCAAAAGGTAGAAGATAGGGAAGGATGAAGATGGGGGAGGAGCCACCCCCAAGGGTGGCTACAATTATCTGCCCCTTTTTGTTTTCGTGTGAGGGTGACATATGAATTCATATTTATTTAATATTAAATTGACATTTATATAATTTTCATAGATAGAATTTTTAAATAGTGTTAATTTAATTAAAAAAATTAGAAATTTTGTTGAAGTTAGTTTCAATTTAATGTTAATTTATATATTAAGTTAAATAAATGTGACAAAAAATTATAATTTTAACAATAAATTAAATCTTACATCAAAATTTAAATAATAATTTAGCTGAAGATTAATATTACAAATACTTTCATCTCAAAAAATTAAATTAAAAATTTATCTATTTATCATAATCAAAGCATAATTTTATTAAAAAGTCAGAAACTTCTCGTCAAAAGTTTTATTTGGAAAATATGAAAAGCACATTTTTAAAGAAAATTAAGGAAAATTTTCGATTTTAAATTTAAATTTTAAACAATTTAAATGAAAAAATTAAAATATATCTTACATAAATAATTCATATATATTTGTAAAACACTCCGAAAAACTACAACTGTGCTGCCAAAGTAAAAAGAAGGAAAATAGTTCAGCTAATCAAGAAAAAGAGATTGCACTTTAAGTGATCAGCAAGTAAAATTTGGAGAAGTTAAAAAAGGCAATTCATTGCAAAGAATTATTTTAATAGTAAAATTTGATTTAATTTTCAGTTTTTTACTATATTTTTTTTAATTCCGTTTTTTAAATAAAAAAAAATTATTTAATAATTTTTTTTTAAATATGTTATTTTTTATTTTTAAATATTTTGAGAATAAAAATAAAAATAATTATTTCTTTTTTTGTATTTTAAAAATAATTTATTTCTAGAATTTATTTTTAAAACAGAAAGAAAAAATAGTTTTTAAACAAATTATTTTATTTTAAAAATAACTAAAAACATAAAATCATTTTAGAAAACGGTTATCAAATAATACTCAAAATCTCTTTAATGTTTTAAAAACATTTCTTTACTTTTTAAGTGTAACCCTGTCGACTAACGAAATTTTTTGAAATGGTGCAAATTGACACCTGCGGCGCTGAATTGGCTCATCACGAGAAGCGGTTAATATAGGGAAAGCTTAAGAGAAACAGAGAGAATGGTTACCAGTGGTAAAGACCATGACGGCAAACAAGGAAATCAAACACCCTCAGCGGGGATATCTCTCTCTAAAGAGGAGGAAGACCTCCTACATAGAAGCAACAAGAAAATGAAAGCAAATGCTCTGGAGGAGGAAATAATGGACGAAGCTATGAAGGAGGATGTCTCAACAAACACACAGGCCATAACCAATCATATCCAGGATGCTGTCTCTAACGCAAAACAGGACAAACAAAAGACCTGTATTCAGCCTGCCATTCCAACTCATTTGGAAGTCTCACAAGCAAACCACACAAGGGAGAATATCACAAACATAGAGCTGGAAAAACCTGGTAGCAATAGATTATCCTATAAAGACAGGCTTATTGGGTTTAACGGCATTGCCAACAACCCAAATGCAGAATACAGTTCAGACGAAAGCTGGTCAGACAAGGAATCAGATGAGGACCTAATGGAGGAAGATGCGAATGAGAAGGACACCATATACCCAAACATCACAATCACTGCAGAAGAACGAATGAGTTATTGCAAACCATGGAGGAAATCTCTAATTGTCAAACTGATGGGCAGGAAGATTGGATTCAAATATCTGAAGGAGAGGCTACACAGACTATGGCATCCTGCCGGGGAGTTCAAACTAATAGACATTGGCAATGACTATTTCTTGGCTACATTCGCTAATCAGGCTGACTATAGTTTCGCCTTCCATGAAGGACTATGGATGATTGCAAATCATTACCTGGTTATACAAAGATGGAGACCAAACTTCCAAGCCCAGGAGGATAATTTTACAAAAGTAGCAGTATGGATCCGTATTCCGTGGCTTCCCATTGAGTATTACAACAATCACTTTCTCTAGAGAGTGGGGAATAGAATTGGGAAAACGTTGAAAATAGACCATTATACGTTGAGAAACTTGCATTCAGATACGGGAGAGGAACGTGGGGTAGAAAGAGGCAAATTTGCTAGAATCTGTGTGGAAATTGATTTACGCAGGAAGCTGGTCTCAAAATTCAAACTCAGGAAATCATATTTCAACATAGAATATGAGGGTTTACATTCTATTTGCTTCTCATGCGGAAAATATGGACACAGACATGATACATGCCCAGAACAATCAAAAATCAACCCAGTCAAAAACCCACACAACCCAGCATCGACGGACACAAATCTTGACCCTACACACCACAATGAGGATAATAGCGAAATTACCGAAGTACAGCATGAGGAAGGCACCTTTGGCCCATGGATGATCGTCAAACGACCGGAGAGGAGGAAAATCATGAGAGGACCAGCACTGGAGATGGGCAAGACGAACCTCGAAATGCTAGCCACATCGACCGCAGAGCAGAGTTTGTTAGATAACACCAAAATCGACCGAAGCTCGAGATTCGAAGTGTTAGGTGAACTGCACGAGGAGATCATCGATTCACCACAGCAAGCATACTTTAATGAAGATCGAGACAAGCCTGATTTCGGGCCGGCAGAGGGAGAGGAAAATGGGGAAAGCTCTGTATTGAGGAATGCGGCTAAAGTGATTTCAAGTGGCAAGGGAAATGCAGGTATAAGTCTTTGTAAGCCTAATAGCCAGAAGACTCCAGAAAAAACAACAAATAGCCAGGGGAGAAACATGGTGGGACCCAAAAACCAGAGGGCCAAGGATCACACTTCGTATGGGCCGAAGATATCCAAAGGAAAAGGGCCTGCACAGTCCAAGACAGCCTTAGCCTTACTACCCAAGTCACCACAGAGGAACACAAGGCCCACACCTAAAAATAAGCAGGAAGAAGCCCCTTCACTATTTAAATCAACGAGCTCAACCCAGAAGAACTGTGGAATTGAGTCCATGGATGCAGATAACAATACAACAGAAACCGGTCTAGCGTTGGGCACAACCAGCTCAAAGAAACCATTAGACCCAAATCTTACCCTCATCAAATGGGCCCAAAAGGACTTGGAGGAAAAGAAGGCAGAATGGGCTAGCTTGAAAGCCTTGGGAGCCATAAGGATCCACAGCAATTTGCTGTAAGAACGTGCCCTTCACCCCACTATTTACTATGTTTATGAACATATTTACGTGGAATTGCAGAGGCGCTGGAGGTAAGACTTTCCCGTTTCTAGTTAAGGATATGATCAACTTTCACAATCTTGGAATCATTGCCCTCTTTGAAACCAAGGTTAGTGGAGATACTACGGAAAGGATCATGAAGAAAGTAGGATGGTCCGGTAGAAGCATTGTTGAAGCTGATGGCCGAGCTGGAGGAATCTGGGTCATGTGGAAGGAGGAATTTGTGGAAGTAGTTACTCTTAAAACACACAAACAATTCATCCATACCAGGGTGACATGGAAAGATGAAAACAAAGTTTGCTTGGTAACTTTTATTTATGGTAGCCCACAACCAAGTAACCGAAAGCATTTATGGGAAGAACTAAAAGATGTAAGTATATCACACTCCTTACCTTGGCTTGTCATTGGAGATTTTAATGCCTACAAGTGCATGGACGAAAAAGAAGGCAGCAACTTTTATAACTGGAGTTCCATGAAGGAATTCAATAACTTTGCCACGGATTGTGAGTTAATGAACTTGGAATTTAAAGGGCCAAAATTTACGTGGGAACGAGGAAAGGTCAAAGAGAGAATCGACCAAGCAATGTGTAACAACCTATGGATGGATAGATTCCCTGAATCAGTGGTATATCACCTACCTTCCTTGAAATCTGACCACCGTCCCCTTTGTGTTAAGCTCAATCCTAACGCAGTTACAGGACGTAAGAAAAGAGCTTTCAGATTTCAGGCAGCATGGTTATTAGATGATACCTTTCCAAGTTTAGTTAAAGGAAGCTAGAAAGAAAACACTAAGTGGTTGGAGGCATCCAATGATTTCAGGAAATCTGTGGACACATGGAACAGAGAGGTGTTTGGGAACGTGTTCAAATTAAAAAATGAACTGCTTAGAAGGTTAACGGGTATTGACAAGGCTCTTAGCAGGAAAAGGTGCAGCAATATACTGGAACTAAGGGACAATCTATGGAGGCAATATGAAGACACACTCATCAAAGAAGAGGTTATCTGGATGCAAAAAGCAAGATGTAAATGGTTGACCATGGGGGACAAAAATACAAAGTTCTTCCATGCATCCACGCTGATAAGAAGGAAACATAATAAGATACGGGCCCTGAAGAATGACAGTGGGACCTGGGAGTATGACGAAGAGAAACTCAAAGACATGACCAAAGAATATTTCAGATCTCTGTTTGAACAGGATAGAGCGCCCTATGTCCCCCTTCCTGTC
The DNA here is from genome assembly GCA_037074535.1 of Gleditsia sinensis. Taxonomy (NCBI): domain Eukaryota; kingdom Viridiplantae; phylum Streptophyta; class Magnoliopsida; order Fabales; family Fabaceae; genus Gleditsia; species Gleditsia sinensis. The sequence continues at coordinate 8,427,640 of CM073471.1, forward strand.
AAAGAAAGTTTCCCGAAACTGCCTAAGGAGACCCTGGATCTCATGCAATTAGCTATCACGGACGAGGAGATTAAGAACGCTATTTTCAGTATGGATCCCCTGAAAGCCCCTGGTCCCTACGGTCTCCACGCGGTGTTTCTACAAAGCCAATGGGAAGCAGTGGGTAAATCAGTGTGCAGCCTTGTGAAGGAGATTTACGAGAAACCTGAGCTGGTTCAAAACATCAATCAGGCCCTCCTAGTCCTCATACCGAAAACTGAAAATCCAGAGACCATCAGAGAATTCAGGCCAATTGCACTCTGCAATGTCATCACGAAGGCCCTCACTAAAGTAATTGCCAACAGGCTCAAACCGAATATGAAGGAATGGGTGGGACCGTGCCAAAGTAGTTTCATTCTCGGGAGAAGCATCAATGATAATGTTATAATAGCCCAGGAAGTGATCCATTCAATGAGGATGAAGAAAGGGAAGAAAGGCATGATGGCAGTGAAGATAGACCTCGAAAAGGCATATGATAGAATCCGGTGGGAATTTTTTAAAGATACACTCAGAGAAGTGGGGTTTGGTGACCATTTCACTAACTTGATCATGGCATGTGTTTCCAAAGGAAGCATGAATATCTTATGGAATGGTGAGATGACAGAACAATTCTCAGTTACCAGAGGGATTAGACAGAGGGACCCCCTCTCCCCCTATCTCTTTGTTCTATGTATTGAAAGATTGGCACACTGTATAGAAAGAGCTGTGGAGATGAAGTGGTGGAAGCCCATATAACTGTGTAGAAATGGCCCAACTCTATCGCACTTGTTTTTTGCTGATGACCTCATTCTCTTTGCAGAAGCGGATTTAAGCCAATGTCACCTCATCAAGAACTGCCTGAACATGTTCTGCCATGCATCAGGACAATTGGTAAACGGAAACAAAACAAAATGCTTCATGTCTAAAAATATAAATCACACCAGGGCAATGCAGTATAGTCTGGGAATGGGCTTTACACTAACAAGCGATCTGGGGAAGTATTTGGGCATGCCTATTATTCATAAAAGAGTAGGGAAGCATACCTACAGATATATCTTGGAAAAAGTGGGAAAGAGACTTAGCAATTGGAAGACGAAATTACTCACACTAGCTGGACGAACCACCCTGACATCTAGTGTCCTGAACAGCCTGCCTTTCTACTCCATGCAAACTTCCCTCCTTCCAATGGGGCTATGTGATGACTTGGAGAAAGCCAGCAGAAAATTCATCTGGGGGAACAACGAAGGAAACATAAAACTGAATCTAGTTAGCTGGAATAAAGTATGCAGTCCAAAAGAGGGAGGCGGTCTCGGCATTCGAAAAATGAGAGAAATGAATGAAGCTTTTCTCATGAAGGTGGCGTGGAATATAAGGACAAATCCATAAGAACTCTGGGTTAAAACTATGACTACAAAATACAAGGCGAACAACAACTTAAACATCAATTCCAGCAGCTCCAATAACACGGGTAAAAACCCCTCGAACTTATGGAGAGGCATAAAACGGGTATGGAATCACGTGGACGAAGGAACACGCTGGAACATCGGAAACGGAAGGAACGTTAAATTCTGGACTGATAGATGGATCCAAGGAGGAGTTAAACTCTCAGAAGGGACAACAAACACGATTCCGGAAAGCCTATTGCAATGCTCAGTTTCGGACCTTAGAGATAATGCGGGGAATTGGGACTGGACTAAAATTGCACCCTACATCAATGAGACTTCGAAGACTTATCTGGAAAATATAAGACCGCCGGGAGATAGCTTAGAGAAAGACAAGCCCAAATGGGTACATAGCCCGGACGGTAATTTTACGGTGAAATCAGCCTATCTTTCCAAAACAAATCAGAACCAGCAACCGAATCAATTATGGAAGAAAGTATGGAGATGGCCTGGACCCCAAAAGATAAGAACTCACCTCTGGCTTATAGGACACAATAGCCTCCTCACTAGTGGGCTAAGGATGGAACGTCATTTAGATGCCATAGGAGAATGCAGATTATGCGGGAAGGATAAGGAAACAACTTTACACTGCATAAGAGACTGTGAGCACACCAGGAACATTTGGCTCAGGCTCACTCATCCAAGAAGGTGGGGAGAGTTCTTCAGTCTGGACACGAAGAGATGGATTGAAGTTAACATCTCTCGTGACCTAGGAAGGGAAAGGAAGGGAAGTCTGGAATGGAGGATTCTGTTTGGCGTAACTACATGGAGGATCTGGGTGAGAAGATGCGAAAAGATGTTTTAGCACACAAACAACGATGGGCAGGATCTTCTGTTCTCATGCCTCGCAAACGCCAGGGAATGCATGAAGTGGGTGGGAGCGAAAGAGAAAATCCAAGGCAGGTCTCTGGAGATTAGAGGAATACAATGGATCCCACCAGGAAACAACAGAGCCAAATTCAACGTCGATGGTTCAATTATACACTCGAAGAAAGCAGCCTGCGGAGGGGTGCTTAGAAATATGGCTGGAGAATGGATTCAAGGGTTCACCAGAAAATTAGAATACTGCAGCCCAACATCAGCAGAACTCTGGGGGATTTTGACTGCTCTAACATTGGCCTGGAACCTCGGTATAAGAGAACTAGATATCGAGGCGAACTCATTAGAAGCAATCAACATATGCAACAAGGGATGCCCAAACAACAACTCCGTTGTAGAACTGTATCACAGCATTCAGGTCCTGTTGAGGAAGGAATGGTCCATCCAGATTATCCACACCTTAAGGGAAGGGAACAGAGTAGCAGATTGGTTGGCAAGATATGCCCATAGCCAAGTAGAAGAAATGCTCGTCTATGATAGACCACCAAGCGGTTGCACTAAACATATGTTAGAAGATATTCAAGGGGAAGCCACCCCTCGGCTTTGCCTCCTGTAGGCTGATTGATACGCTTTTGTACCAAAAAAAAAAAAAGAAGCGGTTAATATCAATATTAATTTTTTTTTTATTTTTTTTTTATTTTTTTAAGGGTGTTTGCAATACAGTTTAGTTCGATTTTGAAGACTTAATCAAACCGAACTGCTCATATAGGATTTAACCAAAAACAGACCTATTCGATTTAGTTTAAGTCTAACAAACCGAATCAAACCGAACCACTAAAATTTGGTTTGGTGGTTTATGTAAGTTTATTTCAACAATTTTTTTGATCTATTTTAACAAGTTTTTTTAATTCATTTCAACATATTTTTTTGGCCTATTTCAACAATTTTGGCCTACTTCAGTTTTTAAATTTTTTTTATTTTACTAATAACCAAATTTGACCGTTAACATCATGGAAAAAATAACTAACAAAATCATAAATCTAAAATACGGCTGAGTCCAACGCTTTGAACCTTAAACTTCCATGGCTAAGCCCATACAAAGTTACCACACATTTCTCCTGTGTTTCCTTTGAGTCCAACTCCTTCCCCTCAGCAAATCCACCAAGTACTCAATTGCATTATCACATTGTAGACACCAGCTAATCCATCAAACAAAATTATGCAGGCCAACCAAAGAGTCAAAATTTGCAAAAGAAGTCCCCACAAATATGTAAAGAGATGAAGATTAAGCAAACCCAAAAAAAAATTACTTGAGAAATTTCTAAATTACAAAAATAATGCAGGCCGAAAACGTGTGGGCGGGCTCACTAAGGTGATGCCACAAAAGACTCCAACTCGCTGCTTGGGCTCACAAAGGGAGGTGATCGACGGCTGGAACGAAAGCAGAGGGAGAGCCCGGGCGATCCGAGGCACAGGGCAGCAACTTTGTCGAAGAGCACTAAAGGGAGTCGAGTTTGGACTTTTACCTTGTCGAGCAACGAGTACTAGAGAGGAGAGCTTAGGGCTTGTCACCGGGATCTAGATGGTGACTCTTCACGACAGTGAACAATGAAGAGCTTAGGGCGAGTGGCGGAATGGGGGCGGTTAGGGCAAGGACACGACGCACGAGCACGATGACTTCTTCTCACTTCTCACTTTGGCTTCGATTTCGAGCAAACACGATGAAACTGGAAATGAATTATAGAATTAGGCAATTAGTTGGGCAGACCAAGTCAACGTGGGCGAGGCCTGGACTGGGCCAGTGGCGGATCTTGAACAAGTTATTAGGGGGGCAAAAATTAATATAAAATAAAAAATTATTTTTAGGAGGGGCGAAAATATATATTTAATTAAAATTTTGAAAAATTATTTTAAAATTTTATAAAAAAAAATTTTTTGGGGGGGGGGGGGACTCCCCCCTGTCTTAGAGAAGATCTGCCTCTGCTCTAGGCTGAAGGGAACTGGGTTAGTTAAGGCGCTTGGCTTGAAAGGGAGTTAGACCAGAAAGAGGGTTAGGCTTAAAGGCAGTCAATTCAGTCTGATTTGATTAAAAAAAAATTTCAATCGAAAATCTAACCGAACCGCTCGGTTCACTAAAAAAAGACCGAACTCAACCACCCGAATTCGATTTTATTCGATTTTTAAATGGTTCGATTTAGTTCGGTCAATTTTGTACACCCCTGCTGCTTCACTTCTTTTCTCTCTCAATTCTCCTCCCTTCACCTGGCCTCCTCCTCACTTCCTCCTTCGCCAATCTCTCTTCTTTCTAGTAATTTTAAAAATCAAAAGCTATAGAACCAGAGACCCACTAAAATTTGAATGCACAAAAAAGAGTCTCTTTCTAGTATTCCATTTTTATAGCGAACAAAATATTGGCCCTCAAAAGGCAACTACTACTTTGTAGTACCTCCACTGTTGGGCCCCGAATTAGATTCTTATTGCTGTATTAATGCGACAAGAAGAAGGAGAAGTTGAGTCTTGATTTATCCATTTCTCATAGTAAAAGTATAGGTGTTTGTAAATGTCTAAAACATTGAAGAGTTAATGGGAGTGAAGCCCGCCGTGGAAAGGGAACCCAAAATTTGATGACTCTAGCAAGAAATTCACGGTGATATGAGCAGCTGGGAAGACGATGGAGAAGAGAATAACACTAAGCTTGATGTTCGGGCACTTACCTTGAGATTGCAGTCTGCTGAGACATCTTATGCGGTGGAGCCGAGTGATAAGAGTAAAATTTTGCTAGAGACTAAAAAGAGATTTTTTTTTTAAAAAAAAATTAAACAAAATTTTAAAGACTAAGTTAAAAGTTTTTATAAGTTTAAATATATTTTTAAAAAATTATTTTTCATACAAGGACATGATAATTGTAAATCAATTCAAAAAGTACAGATTAAATAACATATATTTGTCCAAATTAGTTTTGAAGAATTTTTATTTGGTAATTGTAATTCATTTATTAGGTTGTCAAAGTTTATAACCTGACATTATTAAGTCTCTCTATATATGTTTTGCGTGTGTCTCTTACACTTTTCTAACAAACATATTCCATATGTTCTTTTGAGGAATAAAGCAATTCCAATGTATGAATGACAAAAGTTTTAACAGTGATTTCGATAAAATTAAGTTTTGATAATATCTAAAAAGCAATAAAGAGACAATTACCTCAGTACTTACTATGATTTAGCATCCAACACAATGCTTTTTATCTGCCGACTACGAACAATATATATATATATATATATATATATCACTCACTCACTCACTTTTCCACAATAAAATTTTCTTTTAACATTATTAATTACTAGTTTACATTATTAATCAATCAAAAGAAGTTAGGCTTTTCTAATTGCCTTGTGATTTCGGGCATGGGTCACGGTTAATATAAATAAAATACTACTAGTTACCGCAAAACCAACAAGTCAATTTCCAACTTTTGGTCTCTGTTTTTCAAACTATAAAAAATTTGTCAAAACAAAAAAGAAACCTAAACGTCACTAAAACGAAACAAAAAAGAAACAGGAATTGCTGTGGCCTCATAGCCTATCATCTATCCGAGGACAAAGTAAGCTTCCGACTCACGTGCTTTCCCCCCTTGTCCAACACGCACTGTCAGGATTTTTCCGTACATGTCCAGTGGAAGGAAGAGACGGAGACGCTAAAATGGAGAGAGGAGGGTAGGAAGGAAGGAAGGGAACTGGGGCCTTGCATACAATTCGAGGCATCGTCCAAACACGGCCACCAAGTTATAATCGCTTTTGCTTTCCCCGCCCGGTGTCCGACGGAGTACGCTGACGATAAAAATAACAGAAAGAAGCCAAAAAAACAAAATCTGTGTTGAATTGAAAGTGATCAAATAATTAATGCAGCGCCACGCTTTACGATGGTTTTGTTAGCTCTCCCGTCCTTTTCTTCTCTCGCGCGCTCCTCCTCCTCCTCATCCGTTTTAACGCTCTAGCCGTTTGCTTTTCATTGCCGAGTAACTGTTCGACGAAATGCCAGAACCATGCATTCCCTTGCTTCTGCTTGCCTGCTTCTCTCCCACTACTCCTTCGCGGGTTTGAACTCTCAGCTCTTTCCCTCCGTTTTCTTCGTTGTTGATTCCAGAAGACGTAGGAGGATGCAGCAGTTCTTAGCTATGAATATTGTTACGGTTAAGGAGACCGGTTCGCTTTTGGGGTGCTCGGATTCTTTCAAGAAAGGAAATTATTACAAGGGTTTGTATTGGGGTTGTTCTGGGTTTCTGAGGAGGTGTAAGGACTGGGATAGTGAGGCAGATGTCTCGCTCGAGGCGGAGATTTTGGAGTTCATGAAGAGTTCCGAAAAGCCAGAATCGTTTCCAACCAAGAAAGAGTTGCTTGATTCTGGGAGGATGGATTTGGTGGACGCCATCATTAAGAAAGGAGGTTGGCTCGCGTTTGGGTGGGATTTAGATGAAGAGGCCGAGGAAGGATTGGGAGAAATGCATGTCAAAGATGGGGTTTCGTTGACCGCGAATGAACGTGATGTTAAATTTGGGAGCAGTAAATTTGAGGCCAATGAAATTCGGGGTTATGGGCATGCTTCTTCTTCAGCCAACTATTCTCAACCAGCTGTATCGTCTGTTAGATCAGTGTGAGACTTCCATTATAATGAACTTGTTCACTTTTTTCTTTGCTATTACTCCTGAATAAAATGTTTGCGCTCTGAGCTATAGGGAGTGGTTTAAGGGCCCTAAAGAGGGTTTTTATGCTATTAACTTTGGAACATTTATATTCCTTTAATCCTGCATTAAAATGCCCTGATACGTTAGTTTAATTTCCCGGACATAAGAGGAGCAAGAAAGCAGTCAGCCTCCTTCTTTTTCTTTGCCTGGTTTCTATAATCAAATGGATGAATTACATGTAGCTTCAACTGGTAGTTTAAATTTTATTTTCTGTCCAACAGAGAAATAAAATCTGAGGAGTCTGGCATTGAGGGTATATTGAATCGACTGGAGAAAGAGAGAAATATTAATTTAGGACTTGGGTTCAATGAGAAAGAAGATAACGTTTCATCTGGGAAAAATGAAGATAAAGACGAGAATCATCATAGATCCTCAAAAGATTCAGTAAGTGAATTTTGCTCCCTTAAAATACCCTCTGTGGTTCTTTAGATTCTATGAATATATACGTCATATGTCAATAATAATTATCTGTAGATTTGAGAGTTCTGGAATATTTGAATGTTGGAATTATATTTATGTATCATTCATACTTTTAAGGCATGTTTTTATTTTCTGTTCAATAAATATGTCAACTATCTGTTTTACTCTGCAATTGAAAAAGATAAAAAACTGGTTGACTGCAGGTCTCTGTTGCGTTATGGCTGTTTATTAGCTTATAATTGATGCCTCGTGCTCCTCTTTAAAAAATTTAAAATTCTAATTTTGGTATTTTGTATGTTGTAAAGGTAGTGGCTGACCTTGAAAAGAGTAGCAGACCAGCATTAGTAAGCCCAACCAGCAGTCATCCTAGTGGTTTCCAAAGCAAACTTGGTCAGCACAGATCTCTAACAGGTAATGATGGTTTAAGACACTCGCTGAAGCCGGAGATGTGGAGAAGTTGGGCTATTCAGAGGACTGGTTTGTCAAATGCAAACTTTGAAGGTAATTTATTTAATTATTTCATGGGTTGTGTCTTAGTTTAGTCAGGTGGATCAATTCATAGCTTTGTAATAATACTATACAGATGCAGAAATTGCTTCCAGTGGTACTGGAAAAGGAGGTGTGACTGATGTTTCAGGAAATGATATCCTTGAAATAAGAGAGTTTTCTGCGAAACCTATAAATAGAGAAAATGACCTAGGTTCGCTTGATGGAAAGGCCAATTACAGTGAAATAAAAAGTCGCATCCAACAGCTAGAGTCAGAGCTGTCCTCAGCGCTTCACTTATTGAGGTCTAGCACTGATGAAGTCGCAATACAGACGGTGAGTATATACAATCAGCTAATTATGGTACTTACCTAAAAATTGCCCCAGTCAAAAAAAGAAAAAAGAAAAAAAAAGAAATAGGGAAATAGCGCAAGATTTGCTTGTCTTTGCCTGAGAGACTCTTATTTAGCTATGATATTCATTTTTTTTTATTTTGGGTGTGGTTGAGGGAGCAGGTTGGAAAGACTTAGACTGCTACTACAGCTTGTTTAGCTCATGTATATGCACATTTTTTTATGCAGCACGATAAGTTAGTAACTGGTTATGCTTTGTTTCGACCGTGATCTAACCTTGATTTTAGACATAAAATGAAACATTTATTAGACATACTTGAAAATGAAAAATTTTAGGTAATTCAAGAAGAGTAGAATTTGCTTCTATGTTTTTGTTTTTGGAGGGGAAGGGGAACCTTACTATGACTTGTTGTGGACTGAGAAAATGACGGACAACTAACATCAATCCTCAAAGGATACAATCTGATAATCAGCGTTATCACATAATACAATATGTTAGAATGTATGTACCAAACAATCTTAATTAAACTAAAACTGTGTGTTCATCAGTTAAGCTTATGCTTAATAATGACCCTATCTAATATTGGTAATGAAAGAAGCTTAATCTTTGTTTGCTTTTCCAATTTAAATACCTTTTAAGTTTAATGAGCCTATTAAATACTGGCCATATTTTTGTAACTTTATTTTCAATTACTCTTGACATTATCATGAAGGCCTATCCTAAGGATGGCTGTTATACTAATCCTGCTTGCCTGGTGTATAATCTTCAATAGGACCAGAAAAGCTCCACTGATGATCTACAGAAGCTTTCTGATGCTTGGGAATTCCAGGAAAATGAGATCTTGAATGCTCAGGACAGACTGCGCACAATACGAGCTAAGTTGGCAGTATTAGAAGGAAAGATGGCACTTGCAATAATGTATGTACAGATTTAATTCATTCCATGTCATTTATATCCAGTTGCCTTAATATTGACCACTGCATTCTTTTATTTCCCCAGGGATGCGCACAAGATTGTTGAAGAGAAGCAGAAGAGGATTGATAATGCTCAAAGAGCTTTAAGATTTCTTAAGACTACTTGTGTGGTTTGGCCTAATACAGCCTCGGAAGTACTTTTAGCTGGATCATTTGATGGTTGGTCCACCCAGGTCTGATCTCTATTTGCAAATATTTCCAATTTGATTCTAATATGTTGCGTGATATTAGATAGATTAAAACTCTTCATGATGTGACCCATCTCAAGATGAGTTTTATCAATCGCACTCGAGAAAGTCACTACACTTGGCATTTTATTAAGCACAAAATCGCTCATTTGATTATTCTATAACACCGCATGGATTCAGACCAAAAAATATAATAACATTGGAGCAAATGTATATAGTAAAATCAGGGTTTTTCCCTTTGTCCTGGTTTTCATTTTTCTGGGGACCTTTTTGCTTCTCTTATATTTGTATAGAATTATGTTGTAATACTCTAGAGAGTGAGCCTTGACGCAACGGTAAGGTTGCTGCCTTGTGACCTGGAGGTTATGGGTTCAAGTCCTGGAAACAGCCTCTCCGCAAGTGGGGGTAAGGTTGCGTACATCTTTCCCTCTACAGACCCTACCAGGTGGGAGCCTCGTGCACTGGGCCGCCCTTTTTTTATGTTGTAATACTCTGCCAACATGGTTTTGTTCTATTGTTACCTAGGTTAAATTTTATCCTGCAACAATTTTGTCTCAAATGTTTATTTATGTTTTGGAAAATTTTTGTGTCCTAGATGTTGTGGTCAATAATGTGTCGGACATGGTCTCAAGGTGTGAACAAAGGACCTTGCTTTCTATTCATTAATAAGTCTACCTGCAATGGTTGATGAAATGACGTTGCATTTCTTCTTGTCAATATGTTTTGCAAATTCAATTCTAGTTCTTGTATAGCTTGTGGAATGATATAATGCTAACTCGGCATAACAAATATTCTCTGTAATCTATACATAAACTATTAGGGCTTGTTTGGATAACAGGATATAATAGGATATGATAGGATAGCAGATAGGATAATTGCAGAATAGGATATGGACTTGATAACTCCTATCATATCCTGTGTTTGATGTGCAACAGGATAGACATTATGCTATCCTATTCTATGTTTAGAGTAAATCAAATAATGATAGGATAGAATAGGAATGGTATAAAATGACAAAATTACCCTTACAATAGAATTGCATATATACTTATTTAAAATCAATTTTAATATAATTTTTTTGATTACTTTATATATTGGTATAAATTTTAAAATAAAAATAAATATATATAAGCTAAAAAATAAATTACAGTAATAACGAAAGAAAAGAATTTTTCTTGTAAAAAATAGGATTGAATATATATTTATATAATATTATTTTAAAAATTGAGGTATCTATCCATCAAAGTTGAGGACAAAACCGTGTGTTGGAAGTTCGATTTGGATTTAATTTTTTTCTTCTTGCATAAGCCTCAAGTCATAAGAAAAAGATTCAAATCTTACTATAGCTAAAATTAATTACAATCTATAAAACATGGATGTTTCACAAAGGGAATGGTGTTGGTATTTAAGTTGTATTGAACACTTATATTGGATAGCAATTTAAATGGTCCTATATTGGTCTGGAGTTGTATGTTTATATCAATGTCTATGCATCTAAAGTTAGAATTCTTTTAGCAATTTGCTTGCCTTGACTACATTTTTATTTTTATTTTCTTGGGTGATCCAAAGCAGCTGCATTTGCAACATTAATAACGTCACTGAACTTCTGAACTGACTAAAGTTCCATGCTCAAAATTGCTTGAGAAAAGATAAAAGACGGAAAATAATATAAAGAGAAAGGTGTAGAGGCACATGATTACAATACTTCCATTAGTAATTGTCATGGCAAAATCTAGTACTTGGGAAGACAACATGATCTTCAATAATTGAAATAGACCAACATTTTCTTAGAACATTGACATTGAACAAATCCAAATAGTCGAAAAGGTCTTTAAGTTATTTAACTTGTAAAAGGAAAGGGGAGAAAACAGCCAATATAGCAAAATAATAACAATACATCATATTTACGCTTTTATTAATCCAAAACAAATAACAATCACATCATTTTAAAAAAACAGACACTAGATAAACTCTCTGCATTGCCTTATATAATATCAAACTATACATTACAGAAGATTCTTGACTACACAAACTGATTCAATTCCATTTGGCGAAGAGCATCACTGAGAAATATTGCATTTTTTTCGCTCACCTGTCTTCCAGACCTTAAATTTTTAAGCATCAGAGGTAGTTTCACTCCATCTCTTTAGCAATGACAATGAGAAGGGCCCCCTTCTTTCACCATAGGGAACCATACAATGTCAAATAGAAATCTCAGCACTTTCAATTTCCTGTTTTTTTCGCTCACCTGTCTTCCAGACCTTAAATTTTGAAGCATCAGAGGTAGTTTCACTCCATCTCTTTAGCAATGACAATGAGAAGGGCCCCCTTCTTTCACCATAGGGAACCATACAATGTCAAATAGAAATCTTAGCACTTTCAACTGCCTGTTTTCGTATTGGAACATTTGCATCCTATTCATCCTCGCTGCTGAACATGATAGGGTCAGCAACTGACATGGTTTGCTTCTTCTTTATTATCTGTTCAGAATTAATAGCAGCATCCAATTTTCTTTCATAAAAACTAGAACCAGAGTTGGGGTGCCTCAGTTGAGAAATACCACATTTTGTTGTATTATAGTTCAGAGGTTTGAAGGTTAATTCTTCAAAAATTACATCCTTGGAGTTAACTTGCCTCACTTGTGAAGTGAATTGAAGCTGCTTTCTTGAAAGAGTGCTCTCATCTTGAACAAAAGCAGTAACAAATGATTGCTTAATGAAAGCATAAATTGTTCTGCCATCTTGGTCTCTCACTGCCGTATTCTTTGGAGCTGGGCCATGAAAATTAACACAACATATATACAGATTATAAGAACTCTACTAGGACAAGTCCAATGACAAAAAACCAACAGTATAAATGGTAAACATGCATACATAGCCTATAGCAGAACAAATGTCATGCCATGCCATAAAAACCAAAACAAATGACAGAGAGGAAAATATTGCAAATCACAGGCAAAAATCAAGTAGAGGGAATCGATACCAAAGATGGAAATCAAGCATATATAGTGTAGCATATATCATATCCCTATAGCAGCTCAAGCATTTCAATTATGTCTAAAAGGAAGTGCAAAATCCTTACTTGAGCTATTTCTCCTTTCCATAAAATCCAATCCTCCACAAATCAACCTAAAAATCCAATATTCATCAATTAGTGGGATAAATCGATGCAAGGAATGACAAACCAATGACAGAGCAGATGTAGGCAGAAACCACAGCTTATGTGTGATTCGCAGATGTAGGGAATTAATGACAAAGGATAAATTGATACTCAAAATCGATACCTAAAAGCAGAAAAAACATCAGATGCAGGGAAAGGGAAAAAGCAGATGCAGGCAAAAATCGATGCTAACGAGGGGTAAATTGATACCCAAAGGCAGAAACCACAAACAGATGCAAGGAAAGGGGAAAATGACATACTTGGGCATGATGGCGAGGGACGACGAATCAACGGCGAGGGACGACGACTCGAAGTGAGGGAGCTCGAGAGCTCAAGTGAGGGCGAGGGAGGCCAGAGAGGGTGAGGGTGAAGGTGAGGGCGAAGGGTGAGGGTGAGAGCGAAAGGCGAAGGGTGAGGGTGAGGGAGCTCGGGTATCAGGCGCGATTTTGAGGGAGGCTGGTAAGCAATATATTTTCCAGTCTCTATCTCAGGGGTAGAGACAAGATAGAAGATTGAATTGGAGAGCAGGATAGGATATAAAATATGATAACTCTTATCCTGTTCGATTGGCTCCCAAACGTAATATAGCAATAGGATATGATATATTATCCTATCTTATTACCTTTATCTGGTGCTCCAAACGAGCCCTTATGTCTTCTGATACTTTTGAGGGACATATACTTTGTAAAATATACATACTTATATGATATGTAACAGATAGTATTACATTGCAGAGAAAAATGGAGAAGTCAAGTACTGGTATCTTTTCTGTGTACCTGCAGTTGTATCCTGGAAAATATGAGGTTGGTTGCATTAATCAACTACTGATTTCTTATAGCCATATGATGCCGTGTCCAGGAAGATATGCATAGAAGGAATCTTAATGGTTTGCTTTCCTGTTGCAGATCAAGTTCATTGTTGATGGTGAGTGGAAAATTGATCCCTTGCGTCCTATTGTTCATAATAATGGCTACAAGAATAATCTCCTCATTATTCAGGATTAATGTAACAGTGAGCATGGGATGCTATTTCTTTAGTAGACAGAAGAGATCGGATGCATATGGTTAGTGTCCCATCATTGTTTTTCATTTAAATTAAATAATGTAAATAATAGTGAGTAGCCCATTAATTCTTTTATATTAAAGAGGTTATTAGTTGCTGTCTGTCTGACTCGGTGTAACACTTTTAGATGCCAATCGATGTAGATATCTTCCCTTATTACAAGCTAACCTCAGTCAAACATTTTTAACTCGTTCCTATAACTCTCTGGGATGCTAACACCTTGTCAAATTATAGGACTTTAAGTGAGTAAATGGATTGGATGAAAGTAACGACACTGGTTTTTGTAGTATTGTAATATTTCAAAAGTAAGTCTTTAAATTTCTACTTGGTCAAGTATAAAAGAAAAATTCAAAATTTCACTCTCAACAAATGAATTATAATGATAATTAGAAACCAAAAATTAGAAAAGGAGTGGTTTTTCTTTCACTTCCTATTATAATCAGAATTTGTTAAATAGATCACGGCAATCTCAAGTCTTGAGGTTACAAGAAAATTGATCTGGTCAAAACTGAGGTAACCTAGTCCACTTGATGTGTCAAAGTTCTGAAACAATAAAACGTATTGCTTACGTGTCTAAAATTAAATATGATATATACTTCAAATTCCACTTAATTATATATGTCACACGGTGTTCTTATAACCAACATTTGGGATCCTCTTCTCATTCCTCCGCGTCTGTTTCCAAAAAGTCATAGGTGACCAGTGGAGTTCATGGTTTCCCAGTGCAATGCAGCCTGAATCTAAAATAGCATTTGGGCGCCAAACACTTTTTTGCGATGAAAAGTATTATTCCATGAACTGCCATTAGTAGGAAGAGTGACTACACCAAACTCTCATTTAATGGAATTTGAAAAAAATAAATATATGCAGCTTTATTTTTATAATTATTTTAAGATTTGAATCCGTGATCTTTAAATTATAAGACAGTAATCTTATTATTGCGTTATAGTTCATCTCGTGATTTTCAAATCATAAGACAACATTTTTACTATTATATTATAGTTCATCCTCGTGAACTGCCATTGGTAGCTCAAAACTAAAACCGAGCAAATGAACCAAAATTTATTTTCAAAGATATCCACATCAAATTAGCATATCAAGGTTGAGAAGGGATACAGAGTATGGTTATAGCAAATGTGAACCCACTCCCACAGAAAACTCTGATTGACGAAGCTTCATTTAGTTCATAGCCTAGACTTACGGTAAGAGGACTGATTTGGTCACAGGTATCACCCAACCCAAGTTGACCATGCTCACCCCAACCCCATGTCTTTATTTCTCTATTCTCTGAAATTAATTAAAAAAAACAAAGAAAAAGAAGTCAGTACATTTCTGTAAATATAAAACAAGAGCTATAAGAAAAGTATATCTTGCCAGTGACTAGGGCGGAGTGCTCAGCTCCAGCAGCAATATCAACAATCTTTGTCCCATCAAGACCACTGACTTTCTCCAGATTGATTTCTTTCAAATTTACTGCAAAAATGACAAAGCAATTAGGATCATTTTTAGACCAGATACAATTGCCACAAGCTAAGTTTATAAGTTTTCAGGTGCATTTGACCAATATGAATTAGCAGTAAAGTAGTCAAAGCAAAGTTTCGGCAGATTGGTCATTTCAAATCCAGCGACATGGAATTAAGTACCTCGCTATCAGTGTCTTTTTTTTGGCAGAGGAAAAAGAAATCCTTTCTCAAGCAGAGAAATGTATGCAATAATACAGAACATGATTTATTGTGAAACATCGATTCTTAAAAAATAGAGCCCTATCCTGTCTAACACTATGTTAAATACAACACAGTACTTCAAATTTCACTTTAAATTGTCTTTTAATGCCAAAGAACTAAAATGCATTACCAGGTAGTTGCTGTGCTGGGCTCAAATTCTGAGGATCAGTAAAGACTCCAAGGTGGTTGCCACCAAGCATAAAACCTTCCCCCTCGCCTATACAAATATTTTAAAAACAAATGCACATCGGAAGGCAACAAAAACAAAAGAACCGTACGGATTTGGACGTTTAACAGGTGTCAATAAATACCAGTTAAAGCTAAAGCATGGTTCCACCCAACAGTAGCTTTGGCAAAGCTCAATGAAGAATTTAAACGTTGAGGAGAGTAAGCATCTGCCAAGCCTTTGAACCCTCTTCCCCAAGTATAAAGATGCCCATCAACTGATGCAACAAAAAATACAGAGAGAAGACAAAGGAATTATTTAGAGAAGAATCTAAATGTAACTTACTTTTCTTTTTTTCTTTTTTTTTGTCAAAAATATTTTCATGAGAAAAAATTAAATTATTTACACATATCAAGAAAGAGGAGAGAGATGGATTTACCAGATATTGCAGCACTGTGATCTCCATTTGCAGCAATTTCAACAATTCCCTTATCTTCAAGGCCACTAATAACTTTAGGAAGACTGATAAATTTGATCCTATCTTTGGAAATACCCAGTTGACCACGCTTCCCAGAGCCAAATCCATAAACTTGATTTACTGAACTATCTGCATCACAATGACCTTATTAATTTAACCAAGAGTAGCATAGCAGTTGCTAAACATAAACATTCCTAAATTCCTACAAAGTAAGGACACTTTAAAAATTGAGTTGTGTCCATGCCCAACATTGTTGGATGTTCTGTACTAGACAAGATATAACAATTTAAATTTTACATTGAAATTCAGGTCTTGTGACAGTGTGTAGAGCTTTAGAATTAAGCCGACCTGTCTTGGTTGTTACATATCATTTATGACATAAGAAGCATAGACACCTGACAACATAAAATTTAAGTGCTTAAAAGCCATGTTGTGCCTAATAGGAGTTTTTGCTACGTGTCAAGCAAAGCCACGATTCATTTTGTAAAATGTTCGAGATTTATAACTTGTGACTGGTTGAAGGAACAAGAACAGTGACTATGGAAGGAAATGCATCTATCCTATTCTTAAAGCATATACAGAAACTACAGTTATCCAACAAAAACATAAACCAAATCAGTACCTTTTAACAATACAAGAGAATGGCGCATGCCACATGCTATCTGTGCAACACACTGATTAACAAAGTAAGACAATCTAACAGGGGAGCAGTGTGAGGTGTAATCACCATGTCCAAGCTGACCAAACGAACCGTCCCCACAAGTGAATAGGAACCCAGTATCTGGAAACCAACCAAGAACAAATGAAAAGGTAAATTCCATGAGAGAACCATAACATTAGTGACAAACCTGAGCAGAGGAGTCAAACCTGAAACAAAACCCGAGTGGCTCCAACCAGCAGAAACCTGGGTAATGATGTAGTCGTCCAATGATGCCACATGCTTTGGATACAAAGCATAATTAACAACGCCTCCTTGGCCTAGTTGCCCAGAGTTTCCCCTACCCCATGTTAGCACCTTCCCGGCTGCAATGTTTGATGGAAATTTATATAAGTAAAAAAGTGCAAATTGAAGAAGGGTGAGGTAGGGGAATGAAACAAAAATGTACAGAACTATAGAAGAGGTTAAATTTGATAGGTCTGTAAGATTAAATATTATGTCGGTACCAGAAGTCAAGGCGATGACGTGAGCGCCGCCGCAGGCGATGGAGAAGATGGGTCCGGCGGAGGAGAGGGATGGATGGTGAAGAAGTTGAGGGAGGTTCTCATCTTGAAGCCTGCCGGTACACAACTGACCATCAGTTCCTGCACCCCAACTCCATATTCGCTGCTGTTCTGGTTTATCCTTCTGTTTCTCCTTTTTGTTCTCTGCTTCTTTTCTTTGTGCATCTTCTTCCATCACCATTCACCAGTTATGCTACTTTCTCCACACTGGCTGGGAATGGACTCCAGTTATGCCAACTACGCCGTAGCTTTTGTCTTTTTTATTTCATTATCTTTATTTTGTTGACTTCGATGAAACCTCTTCGTTGCGGGTTGCCGCATGATTCTGTAGGAAATATTGATTGAGAAGTACACAAGATGAAATAGAACTCTAAGTAATCAATCTCAAGAGTTACTTTTCGATAAGGTTAATGTTAAATGGTTTTACTAGTTTTAATTGAAAGAGAACAGATAATAAAGGTTTCGATAAGTTACAGAGATCTTAAGATCAAATTTTCTTGTTAAAAAATTTAAACTAAAATCATAATTAAATAATTATTTGTAAGGTAGTGAAATCTATTGAGATAGAGAATAAAAATCTCTTCTTCTTTTTTCCCCTTTTTATATAACTCATCAAATTCATTCAATTATATTCCTCAAATTTCTTTTCACAACGTTTGAGGTAAAAGATTAGTAACCTTTTATTCTTTTCCTGTCTTCTCTACTAACTTATTTATTTTTTAATGTTTATCGCATTTTCTTTTTCCTTTATTCTTCCATCTCCTTTCTCTTTTTGTACGATATAATTTCAGAATTTCTTTTCTTTTTCTAATTTTCTCCTCAAAACAAGGCAGTATAAGAAACAACTCCCTATTGTAATACATTTTCACTAAGACTTAAAAATATTTTGAATGTAGAAATATAATAGCTGTGACGAATACTGTAAATTTTAATAATTTCCCTTAACAGATTTGTACATACGATGTGTGTTGTCTCTCAGGTTTTTCTTTTTTCTTTTGGTAAGAATTGTCTCCTAAATTTTGTTAATGTTTCTGTTTCATTTTGGTTTTCATAACTTTGTTGTGAAGTCAGCTTAAATCTTATGTTACATAGCTGTCGATTTTGGTCATAGATATGGCCATTGCCGTGCTAATGATCAAATTCAGATCAATCATGATGTAGCATATCCTCATCCAAGCTAGATATAAAAAAAACATCAAGAGGCTTTGCTGTTATAATTCCAGACCACATTATTCCCACGCCAGTGTATCTCAAGCATATACTACAACAGTGACATTGAATACAAGTGCCATCTCAAAAATGTGTTACTGTCAAAGGAAATTTCCACTACATAAGTAGCTGCAAGAACACAAGTGAAGCAGCAGGGTAGTGACCTTCAGACACCCCAAAAAAATAAAAATCAAGCAGCAACAAAGGACACAATGCCGCAGTATGCAACCTTAAAAATATGCAATTACGTACCCATATACACTACAGCATGTTAATCTGGTCCCTTGTTCTCAATAAACTTGCAAGAACACAAGAAACTTTACAATGGACTGCAGCAACAGAACTAATCAAAACACTTGCTGCCTATTGAACCATTGGAAACTTCTTCCAATAATTGCTGGATGCTGAATGCAATCCTAAAAGAGGAAGCACTTTCGTTCAAACACATGGTCGTGTGCACAAGCATATATATTGATTACCTGACCAGCTCTACAAAGTGTTGCCATTGCCAGTATCAATATTAAAAGTTAAAAATAAAAATCATAACAGTCAAACCAACCTGCAGTATGAACTGAAGCAAAGACAAAGAGTATAACTCCTTGAATTAAAATTAATGTGAGCAATCACTGAAGGACATCTTGCAGCTTCAAATCCAACCCATAGACAAAACCACACATGGTAATGCCAAATCTACGCAACACTCAAATATTGATTGAGGCATTAAACCAAAAAATAAGAAAAATAAATTACATATTTAGCTTTCACAAATTACTTCCTACTAGCTCATTTGTTCGAGCAGCTTCCCCCCCAGGCATAATTATAGAATTATGAAATCTAAAACTAAAATTCAAATAATTGTTACAAAATAAGATAACCCTTTAAAAATGCCGATTTCAAACCTACAGGATATCATCATAAGCAACGATTTCTCTGCCCCTGAAAGGCACGTCTAGACCTGAGCTACCTTCACTATTTTTCGGACTCACTGCAGCTGAAGCGAGTTTATTACCTCTTCCATGTCTGCTCAAAGGTACCTCAGCCCGCAGAAGTTTTGACATGGACCCTTTATTCTTGTTATTACCTATACCTTCCCTCCACATAGCTAGAGGATCGGTCGCCCACAGTACCTGGACCTGTGAGATTCACTAATCTATCTCAATTTTCCAAGAGCAAGAAATAGAATTAAGCAATTAACCTCCTTTCCCCAATTAGACATGAATCAAATAACGAGGGCGGTGAATTTCAGGCTTTATTTATTTAAGTATAACAATTTCTCTGAAAAGTTGTTAATTTAACAATAAAAATTTAGTCTTGCATGACTTAGAGGACAAATTATATACTGGGAGCAGAGGATAAATGTGAAAAAGTGGAAAATTCGAGTTCAAAACGTCGTAAACGAAATCGAAATTAGAGGAGGACAATATTAGTAAATTCTTTTATGAAGATTAAAACAGAGATTTCTTCGTATTCATAAAAACCGAGCAGACAAACGAGAATGAAGTACCCTTTTCGAATTGATGGTGATTCCGAAAGAAGGGTCAAGGGCAGCAGCTATGGCGGCATCGGCAGATTCCTTGTTCCGATAAGTAATGTAGCCAACCCCATCACGGTCGATGCGGATGCGGGAGATGGGACCGTAGATCTCGAATCGGGACTTGAGATCGAGAACAGAGCAGTCTAAAGGGAGGCCCATAACCACCACAGCAGAAGGTGGCGCTGGCCTTGTTGTGTTCTTCTCTCCGCCATCGGCGTCGGCGGTGGGTGACGGAGTAGGATCGGGAAGAGGTCGACGCCTCTTGGGCATAGAGTACGAGGCGTGGCGGGAAAAGTAGGGTTTCTCTCGCTTGCGACTCATGGCGAGATTCCTCAAGTAGCAGGGAACAACTTCACGGCAACCAAATCTAACTTTACTTGTGTTTAACTTTATATTGAAATACATTATTGTAAAAATGATAAAAAAAAAAATTAAATTAAATATTAAAAGAGGACAAAAAGAATAACAAAAGTAAACAAATTTTGCACCCAAAAAATTTTTAGACAAGCTTTGAAAAAAAAGGACTAATTTATTAAGAATAAAAATGTAAATATAGGTGAATCTCTATAATGTTAATAAAGTGAATTTTAGGTTTTTAGATAATCAAAGTGTACTTGCCTTTGTGAAAAAGAATAAAGTTCCAATGAATAATTGACTAACTGCTAATGAAAAATAATTAACCTATAATATAAATAATAATTTTGAGACTAACATCTAAAAAATTCATTTTTAAAATTTATTAAATAAATATATATATAAAAAAAATATTATGTAAGTAATTGAATAATACAAAATTGACTATTCACTCACTCTGGCTCATTAAAAATAATAACTTATTCTTCATTCTCTGAAAAAGCAACTTGCAATTTATTTATTTGTTTATGATTTTGGACTTGGCCTATGCAAAACAAAACACGGTCCGGAGGCCCAAAACGACAGAAACAGAGAGATTAGGCTCCAAGCACCGACTCTCCTGTAAACTGCAGCACAGAACTTAAACGAAGGACCGTACTCCGGTGAAAATCCGATGAGACTCGGATACTGCTATCCGATAAACTTCCTCAACTATCGATCACCATTCGAGGGGGCATCTTCTTGCAGAACTCTCTTCAGCATCTTCGGAGGGCAATCTGCTACCGAGAAGTCCCCTCTCATTCATCGTTGCTACTTTATGTGCCGCGAAGTTGCAATCCCTGGGCACCCAACCAAAACGGTAATCCACATTTTGGTTAGAAAAATCCTCAACCAAATCCTGCATTTTAATATACATTTGCCCAGCCCAACCCATAAAGAGGCCCAACTTGTCGACTAGGATAGGGCCATTGCCTGCATTCCGCTGGGCTTGTGAATTCGAAGACAACTTTATTCATTACCATTGCCTTCCAACCAATGAATTGTATAAATCACCCTTATTCTTCATTTTCATGGATGCCCATTATATTCATATTTATGAAATAAGTTATCTATTTGGCTTTGGGTCTGGAATCAATAAATAGGTAAGTCCAAATCTAAATAATTTTTTTAACAACTTTTTTATGAATTTCTTTTTTGTTTGAAAAAAAAAATATCTACACTTAGTTGGTCAAAATGGTAATAGATTTACAATTTTTAAAAGAGATAAAATATTAGAATCTTAAAATAAATTATTTTAGAAATTACTAATAATTATAATCACTATAAGATTCAAAAAAAATTACTCTCCCAGTAACGTGTATGAAAATATTCTTAATTCTCAACAACAACAAAAATTTTTGGGTGAAAGCCGAATCTATACTGGAACTTCTAATATGTGATGCTCTACTTATTGGGCCCTAAATGAAACCGATGATGTGTGTGGTGGGAGAGTTTTTGAAGGGAATGATTGGTGCACGGAATATTGAGAGAGCCATTTAAATAAAGAAATATTTTTTAGTAGGCACAATTTATCACAACTTTTATTATTCACTAATAAGTAAGAGTTAATAACCAAAAAAAATTATAATTTCAATATAATATAGTCATCAAAATGTATTAAATTGAGCTTACACAAAAATATATATCTTAAATAAAAGTAAGTAAGATATATTACCTAAAGTATTGCATAAACTCTTATATATTAATTATTTTCATTTATTTATTTAAAAATTAATTTTAAATTAAATATGAAGAAATATCACTAAAAACAAGTATGGTACATGGAGTATAATAATATATATTATCATAATATACTGATAGTTTTACTTTTAGAGCAAAAAATCTTAAAGCAGAAATTTTTTTGATTATTGTGTAGTTATTAACATTAAAAAAAATGCAAACTGCACATGAATCTATAGCCATTTTAACCAAAAATGGGATCTAAGTTTTATTTTTATATTGATTAAAAATCTTTAACAAAGTGAATTATTTAATATTTTCATAAATCAAGCATAATTATTATTTATTTAATTTTCACCATCATTTTCTTCCTTTTATATCAGAGAGACAGGACGAATCCCAAGCAGTGGATTCGTGTTGTCAGCACCATCCATCCATTAGGCTCGAAGCCCAGAGCAAAGAACAGATAACAACGTCTGCTTATAAACTACCAACGCGTCCAGCACCGCGATGTGCTACGCACGTGGTCCGTGGGCCCCACGACATTGACCCTACTCCCTTGACATCACTCCACCACAGCCCATGTACCCCTCTCTCGGGCCCCAATCATATTCCTATCCGGACCTCTTCTCTATTGGGCCCGCTTTTCTCTTTCACATTTCACCAGCTGCAACCGTGAGGGCCCTCCTTTCCGGCCCGTCACGTCAATCTCCGGGTGGTTCCCGTTGCACGTGGGGAAACTCAAGTCGTGGAGGCCGATGCGGCTTTGGCCACCGTATATGGACACGTGGAGAGAAAACAATGTCGGTTTACCGGAACGAGATTGAGGTCGTCGGCAGAGAAGTATCTTTTTAGGAAAGTGGGTTTCTGTAAATATTTGGAACGACGTGAGGCTTTTGTCTTGGGTTGCTTTCAAGTTTTTTTCTTTTTTCTTTTCTCTTTCTTTCTTTTTTTAAGTTGGCAATGAGTAAAAGTTTCGGCACATGACTTTTTAAAAATAAGTAAATTAATTAATAAAAAGAATTATATACAGGTATAATGTAACATTTAATGATATTTATTTTTTACTTGAAAATTTCTCTAAATTACTAACTTTTTATATATAATGATGAATAGCTTATTGTCTCTCAATTTCATACTATTTTTTAACTATCAATTAGTTACTCTAAAATGGAAGAGGAATCATAATATTAATTTAAGTCATACTATTAAATTAATTATACTTTGTTCATTAGCTTTGAATATATTTTTTTATCTTGTGGAATTTCATTCATTTTTTTCTATTGATATAACTTAAATTATGAAAATAATATATCTTAAATATTATTTTTTTGAAGAGAAGCTCAAAATTTAAGTACTATTTTAATTATTAATCGTTATTTTATATGAAATATATTATTATATACTCTTTTAAAAATAAATCGCTTTTTTATATAATACTAAAAATATCTTTCGCTTAATCAATAAATATAAAAAAAAAATTAACAAGTAATTTTTTATATATTCTATTTTAAATTTCAAACTAAAAATAAATTATTTTAAAAAATTTAAACTCTTTTTATTTAATTCAATGTTTATTGATAAAAAATAATTATTTTAAGTGTCTTTTACTTTAGTGGGACAAGTAAATTTTTAAAAAAATTATTAATTGATTTGACATATGATTATGTATTAATTCATGTTGTGTACGCCATGATGGGATCATTATCAAACCTGTCCTTGTTTTAAACAGGAAGATCTCATGTTGTTAATAATTTACACACACTTCGAACAGATCAATATTTCCTCACTTTTTCTTCCAACAAGTTACTTCAGCCAATAAGTTTCTTGTCTTTTGCCCTCCATCAAAAGCAAAATGATAGAAGGGAGCCATCAATTGGCCCTTCGTTAGAAAATCAATGCGAGCATGTCAATGGAAAAAGATGCCCCCGGCTATTATTAGTCTACCAAAGAACCTCTCCGTCTCCGTAGATATACTTTGTTTCAAAGTCACAGAAGAAAAGCAGCAAATGGAGATTAGAGAGTAGAAATAAACCACATAGACATTGCATCATCACTTTAAACACATGCCCAATTCATTCTTTTTATGATTATATGTCAAAATACATTTAGTGTGGTTCTTTATTCTCTATAAAAAATAAAAAAAGAAATCGCTTTCATCAATCAAGTATAAATTTATTTTTAAATTAAATTATAATTAATTGATTAAAATAATAAACGACGTTACAATTACAATGATAAATTAAAATTTTAAATTTTAAAAGATGTTATTACAAAAAAAATATCATAATTATTTTAAAAATCAAATAAAAATAATCTTATAATATTGTCTATTAAATTATCTTTAATTTTCGTTAAGTTTTTTTAAATCAATCATCGTATCATTTTTTTTATAGTATTTTGTCAAATGTAAAGTTCTTAAATTATTGATTTTAATTTCTTTATAATTCCCATACATGAAACAAGTTTCGCAATCTTCTTTACTTCTCTCAATTTACTTTGATTATCTATAAACCTTTGTCCAAGCATAATCTTTTGCTTCAAGGTGATGTTACAATGATGTGAAGATCCCCTTGAGGGGTTTAATTAGGATTCCGTTTGATCCAGTTAGGATATTAATCTTAGGGGCACAATCCCAGAGGCTAGAACTACTCTTTTCAAAGCAGTTCAACCATTGTCCAAACTCTTTACCTTAACCCCTTAATTTTCTTCCTATCAAAATGAAAAAGAGTGAGACCCCATTTAAGCTACAGGGAAGGAAAGGGAAAAAGATGTCAATGAGCTACCCTCAACATCACTTT
This sequence comes from Gleditsia sinensis, assembly GCA_037074535.1. Classification (NCBI taxonomy): domain Eukaryota; kingdom Viridiplantae; phylum Streptophyta; class Magnoliopsida; order Fabales; family Fabaceae; genus Gleditsia; species Gleditsia sinensis. The sequence goes on from CM073471.1 coordinate 8,452,509, forward strand.
CACCAAAATCAAATGCCCGATACAGCAGTGTTCCACCTTTTAGGACCACAAAAAACTTTTGACCTTAGCTGTATTACCCCTTGAAGCAATTCACATTTCAAAAAACAGATGCAAGAAAGAGCATGACATTGTTGACTCCTCTGTTTTAACTTCCACAACACTCTCATCCATGATTACAAAACTCATTTTATAGTTAATAAAATAAAATTACTTTGACCAATATGTTTTTAGTTCGATTTTTGTTGGTGATCTCTTACCAGTGAGTATTTATTAATTACAGTGCGTCTTGTTTTAAAATTAGATCAGTTTATTTAACTCTGTCACAAAAAAAGAAGAAGTCTTTTTACATTAGACTCCAACGATTTAGAAAAAAAAAAAAAAAATTTAACTTGAGTTTTTGTTTTCTCACGCGAATTATGTCAAACACATAAGGGGCATCCCTGAAAGGAGGCTTCATTTGTAATTTGTCAAATGGGTGATGCAACTCTTTGAGTAAAATATTAGCAGAGATAATATTTTAAAGGGGGAGACACTTTATATAGACTTTTTCTATGGGCGAGCCATAATGCAGCAGCTAAAATGCTCTATAACGGACAAAATCTTGACAAAGAAACAAAAGCATGGGTTTAAATACAAGCATGATTTTGAAAATATTATAAAATATTGAATGAGACCAAGCTATCAACGTCTTGAATAAATTGCTAGGGCCTAAAAGTCCTCACCAATCCATTTTGTTTCAAGCTGCAACCTCACCAGAATCTTGACTTCTGTAGCTGGATTAAGTATTTCACCTTCTTTTTCATGCTCATTTTCTTCCTTGAGTTTCAACGTCAGATCTGTCACATTGTATAAAATCAGCTCAATTTCATTCCGTGGTAGCAAATACCCGGTGGGATTGAGTTCAATTTTCTTGTGGGACAAGGATCAAGCATCAAGCATTTAATGTTCAAACTATTTGGAATGAATCAATCTATAATAAGCAGTTAGACAAAATTAATTATCAAGATATATACGATAACTCGTGCGTATTTTCAATTGAATTTACATCTGACATGTTTATAAGTGAATGTATTATAGGTCGGAAGGTGAGACCATTATGTTACGAGCAAATATGCAATAGATCAAAGGCCTGACACTCTACCAAGGCTTTGGCCCCAGCAATGCTTCTGTAGCTAAAGTTGCGTAAATGTTTTGGAAACATTGAATGAGAGATGTAATAAATCAATAAAGGGTACCTCTTTGACTAAGGAGATCTATCTATAGAGTTGGCGCCATAACTATCTAATGGATACTTTGGTAACACTAAATTAAGACCGATTTATGAGAATTATGAAATAATGTTTTTATATCAATTTAAATTGTGATGCGTGTGCTCTAAGTTAACCTTTTAGATTAAGTCAATCTAAATATAAAATTATTTTTTTTATTACGAAGAATATCTTTTCATTTAATTAGACAAAAATCTAATCCCCTTCGAATTGAGAATTAAACACTAAAATTTTGTTTAAATTGATATCTTCAAAAATTAATTTTTTGTCATTTCTTACTTGCCAATACAACTAGTTAATGTTGGGTAGATATAATATTATTAGTTACACATTTATTTATAATTAATTTAATCTAATTACCACTTATGGGTTTAATTTATATAAAAATCTTTAAGGAGCTTCAATTGATGTCACTCGTGGTCATCGAAGTTGTTTCAAAGGCACACTGTTTAAACCACTCTTCCAAGGTAAATTGCGAACAACCTCTGATTTAGTATGCTTGATAGTTTACAATTTGCGTCAATTGCACGTGAGTTTTTTTTTTTTAAAAAAAAAATACAATAAAGAATGAGTCGTTTTGCAAACACATTGACCGGGTAACTTCTTCAAATCTCCAATCACGTTGAGATTTAAAAATAAAAAAATAATTTTTTTTATGACTTAATTTCAACAAACTTATCTCGATGATAGTAAGATTCAATGCTGTAATTATATATTCTTGTTCACGGATCATCTGTTCATTTTCATGATTATTAAATCCCCATATATTATGCATCTCAATGACTTGTGGGGTATTTTTTTTATTTTATTTTTTTGCAAATTTTAATATCAGAAAATTAAATGTCAAAAGTTGAATTCATATTAACCTAAGAAGATGCTTTAACGATGTGGACAAGCATGTTATCTATAATTAAGTGTGCTATGACATTTTTTATATTTTAGTATATACAAATTGGCTTGAAAACCATAATGTTAAAAACTTCATTAATCTAACAATTTAAGTGTTGGAAGGAAGTTAAATTGAATCCTCTTCAGGATTAATTATGATTTTCTGATGAAGTGTGGAATTATTGAAGAGTCTTCCGTATACAATAATATAAAAGCGACACGATTGTGTAGAATCTAGACAGAGGCAGACCCTGAGTTTTTAAATTCGAGAGTAGAACGACGGCTTTGTTACGGAACTTCACCTGGAATTTTGGGATACCAACACTCAATATTTGAACTAGTTTTTGGGTTTTAAAAACCCAATTTTTAAAGATATCATGATGTCATTTTTTATTTTTTGGGGTAGAAGCGATTCCATTCTTATTGCTTGTAGTACAGAGTTACAACTACGAACTTAATAAAATTGCATTACTAGGTCTAGGAGTGACTCAGTAAGGCCAAAAACAGAAGGTTTGATCTTCGTCTGGGAACCCAAAGTTACAAGGATTTTCAGGAGGAGGGTCGTCATAACGGACATCTTCAACCTTTGGTAAGCATTGGAAGGACAGAAGGTTCTGGCTTAGGTTGTCTTCTTCATCCTGTGAGAAATCTGAGTGGTCTGGTTCGAAGGCATGGGAGGAATCTGCGGGCTCCAAGAATGACGAATGGGGGCTGTCCGAATCAAACACGTCGCTTTTAGCTGAATTGGCATCTTCTTGTTTGCAGATTGCCATTGGGAGTTCCATTTTGGACCCATTTTCATAAGCTGCATCTGAGATTAATCCCAGAGGCTCTTTATGTGAGGAATTGACAGCATCATGTGACTTCTCATAATCCTCTTCCTCTTTCCCTCTGGAAATCAGTTTGTCCTTGAGGGAATTCACCTGTACCAGAGAAATTGTACCATTTCATCATTAACCCATTAGTGCTTTGAACTTTATTAAAGAGCTAGTACTACCAGAAAGCCAAAAGAAAAAAAAAAAAAAAAGGCTGAGCACAGAGAGAGAAAGAGAAAGAGGGAAGAGAGTGTGTTTTTGTGCGTGTTACCTCTTCTTTTAGTTTATCGTTCTCCTGAACAAGATTGTCATAGTCACCTTTGAGTCTGTCATAGCTAGCTTTCAATGTGCCATAATCTTTTTCTAGTTGTTTTGTCTTGAATCGTGCCCTTCGGTTTTGAAACCATATAGCCACTTGCCTTGGCTGCAACCCAAGCTCCTTTGCAAGTTGAACCTTTCTTTCGGGTTCGAGCCTGTTTTCTACCTCGAAGTTCCTTTCAAGGAACTGAACTTGTTCGCTTGCGAGCCTCCTTTTCTTTCCGGGTTGATGAAAGCAAGCCTCGTATTCCTCATCAGCGTTCTCTTCCTTGTCCAGAGCTTGGAAGAACGGCCTATCTGTGACTGTGCTTCCGCTTACATTCTCAAAATCAACCAGAGACTTTGAACCTGAAGCCAAGGCAGCAAAGCAAATATTAACTTGGTTAGAGAACTTTCTGGGTTCTTCTTCTTCATGGGAAAGCTTAGAAAGTGATCCACTTCCATTCTTTTAGAATAGAAACAGGCAGTTCATCTACATAACAAGTGACTGAAAAATTAAAAGCCGAGGATACAAAATTTGAACTGCGAAATTTTCATGACCCAGTATATCAGTGAACTGAGATAAGATACAAATTCTCTATTTAGAGGAAAGTACATAGAGCAGAGTGAGAGCACATCAGAAGCTAGCAATAGCATATCACCTTGAAAAGAGGGGTCAGAGCTGGGAACCCAGAGAGAGTCAAGAACCTCAGAGGGGCAAGGAAGCCTTTCGTTTTGGACTAAAACAGTCATATTTGAACCCCCATAAATCTTCCCACCCGCCATAGCCTTAGAAACTTTTGGATGTTGGTTCGAGTTCGGAGTCTTCAGTCTTCAGGACAGGGATTTTATATTAGAGGGTTATAGTCATGCCCATAACAAGTAGGTTTGATCTAAAATTTATGACGAAAGAAGCAGGAGATGAGAATTACAGTAATGTAGGAATTCTGGGAGTGAGGAGAGATCATACCCATCACTCACAGGGAATGGTACAAGTTGAAGATTGTCAGATCTCAATAAATTACAGGGCAGAAGCAGAGGCAGAGGCAGAGGCAGAGGGTAGTGTATGCTTTAAGTTTTGAAAGAGACAGAGGGTTTGGGTAGAGAAAGCCTGAGAATTCAGAGTTTCAAGAGTTGGAAAATTGTTTTGGGAAGAAGAAATAAGGGAAGAGATTCTTCTTTGTGGTGGGGAAGTTTGATGGGGTTATATGGAGCGATGGTCTAGTGAAGGGACAAGGGGGCATAAACAAAGGCGTCCCTAGTTACCATATTGCCCATCTCAAATATCAATTTTCCTTATCATATTGTTTACTAGAAAAGATTAAAAATAGACAAAAAGAAAAAGAAAAAAAAAACAATAAAGAAACTGATGGTGTACTCTTTAGAATTTAATAATCTTTTATTTTTTATGGAAAAAAAATAATTCCAAATACAATTTAGAGGGTACGCAAATTTTTACTCGTTTAACTACCTGCAGATGTGAAAACTCTTTAAATAATTCGAACTACAATTTTCTAAGCCGTTTCTCTAAAAACACATATTTTCAACCCAAAAAAAAAACCATTTGAAATATAAAATTATGATGTTTTACTGTTTGAAAAAAATGTAACACTTTATCTAAGATCAACTTTGAACCAGATTAGTACATTATATTGAAAAGTACTTCGTTTTTACTATGTTACATTAGAATTTCGCATTTCCAAGTTCCAACTTAGGAAATTGATATTCCTATTAGCTGGTATATTATTTTTAAGAGAAAAAAATATACTATTAAGTTCAATCTGTGCAAGGAATATTTTATATAAAGTTATTATAAGATTATTTTATTATTAATATAACGGTATCATGCGTTAAATATTTGTATATACAGCGATTAAAATTATAATAAATTGTCATAACTGCAACTAACCAAAGCAATTTCCTTTTTATGACAATTTGGGAGCTCCAAATTAAGGGCTTATTTGATTTATTTATTTTTAATAAAAATTAAAAATAAATATAAAAATGTGTTTGTTTATTTTTATTTTTAAAAAATATTTTTTTGAATTTTTAAAAATTTTAAAAACACTAAAAAATATTTTTAAAATTTAATAACAATAATATTTTTATAATTATTTTAAATTTTATATATATATATATATATAATATTTTATTATTTATATAATTATAAAGTAATAAAAATAAAAATAAAATAAAAATATAATTATATAATTAAAAAATAGTAAAAATGAAAATATAAATTAAATATATTTTAGAAAAAAAAAAATTTATAAACCAAACAGTACTTTTAAAATTTTAAATTTTAGAGGAAGACAATAAAAAATTTGCTGGTGTCATTAAAATGTGGCTCTCCTAAAACTGCGGAAGGGGGGGGGTCCATTTGTTTGTCTTCTATAACTTTCACATACCAAAAAATAATCTATATTTAGTTAATTAATATCAAAGTATTGAAAATATATTTTTTAATAATAAAAAAAACCTATGGCTGAATTGCATTTTATTTGAAATGTTACATCAAATATGTTTTGTTGATACCCGATGATTACTTCTTCGGCATAAGATCCTTGCAAGGTAGAGGCTCAATTAAGAGTACTTTATAATGAAATTTTGATGTCTATATTTAACATTGATTGCGTTAGTCACGCCTCTGCTAAGCTTAGTATTGTTGTGGACCGATCAAATAAACTCGCATAATAAGTTCAACCTAATGATATTGGCCAAGGTTTAAATAATATATTATCAATATCATATTTTTTTTAGATACAAAATTTCTCTGACTTCTCAGAAAATCAGAAATTAAAATAGTGTCTCAAAAAAAAAAGAAATACTAATTATGTTGCGAATGAAAAAATCAGAATTTTTTTTTCAAGTATCTAAGAATTGATTTTGAAATTTTAGAAAAAAAAACAAAAAGAAGGGTAGGGATAAATATGGCAAAGGAGAAACGATGAAGGAAAAAAAAAAAAAAAAACTACCAAAAGCAAACCTGTTTGTTCAATCCCTATCAGAGGAGCGCTCGGAATTTAGGGACTTACTAACTCTCCTTCACTAATCACCGTCCTTTGCTCTCTCGCCCGTTGTTTTTGCCTTGCGCTCTTATCTCTTTTCTTTCATTTTTTATTTTTCTGTATACATTTAATTTAATTTGATCAGATTTTATATTTGCTTTATATGAAATTTATTAAATTTTATATTTAAGTATATTCTAAAACTGATTAAAAATCAAATCCTCAAACCCGATCTATAGAGATTAGAGTGGGAGCCTGGGAGGGGTCTTCATTTAAGGACCTGTCAAATAGCGGTGTATGCAATAGTTTTATGATGACTGTGGCGGCCACTGCAAAACAGAGTGTATATCAAATTGCATTTCACGACCCTAATTAATGACCGCAAAATCCTGCAATATTATTGCCTTCGGTGATTGCAATATCCAATCATTGTATTTTCCCGTTGAGGAAAGTGCCATATATATAAACTCAGGGCTTTCTATTTTTTAAAAATTGTTTTCTTTTAAATTATTTTTAAAATAAAAAAATTTATTTAATAATTATTTTTTATTGATATTTCAAAAGCAAATTATTTTTAAAATAAGTAAATAAAGTTTTTTTTATTCTTGTTTTTAGAGTATAAAAAAATTAAAAAATAACATGTTTTTAAAATAATTTTTTAAACAAATTTTTTTGTTTTATAAAATAATTTTTAAAAATAAAAAAAAAACAAAAAAATTAAAAAAGTTCTTAATTTTTAATATTTTATTTTATTTTGATTAATTCTTCAATAATGATTTCTTCTTCAAAATTATTGTCATGTTAATTTTATCAATAAATATTTAATAAATTTATTTGTTGATTACATAAAAATTTACTTAAATCATATTATCATTTAAATTACATAAATTTGTAGTTAAATTAAATTGATAAAATTATTAAATATATATTAAAAAATTAACATGAGAATATTTTTTAAAAACAAAATAATTTTTAAGATTGAAATTTGAAAAAAAAATATTTTGAACCATTAAATTGAGTAAATATGCAACTTTTCAAAAATATTATTATTTTTAACCAAAAATCATATAAGTTTAAATTGTTACTCTGTTATGTATCCAAAAAAATTATTATTTTTTGACATTTTTCTCTCTGAAAATTTGTTTTAGGTGGTCGTATCGAAATATAACAGCAGTGGATAATAGTGCCGCTGTTAATGTACTTTTTTTTTCCTTCTTCTCTTGTATAACTTAAAAGAAAACCACTTCTGCTTTAATAATATTTGTTGCTCATCTTCATCCACAGATTGTTAGGTTTCCCATATTTTTAATCTAAGATTTGACAGAAAAGAAGTTACAATTGCTGTGAAAGAGGCGACAGAAAAAGTGTCGTTTCACAAACCACAACTACGTTACTGGGAAATGCTTAGAAATAATTAGACGCAGAAAACTCTGTCATTTTCATTTTTGAATTTGGCAGCATTTGAAGAAAACTGGGATATTTTTCTCAAACCTTCGCTCAGGTTTCAAAGCATATATAAGCTGAAAATTTAGATAGCGTGAGACTGATACGTGGTTTGAGATATTTTTCTCTCTGATTCTGATATGCTGATGGCTATGGCAGACTATATGCGCATAACGCGACACTTTTCCATTACATTCACACAAGCCGCACTTTGTGTTTCAGCTAAATGGCCGAATACCTTCAAGTCAAGGGCAGGTAGCTAGTGGCTGCATGCTTGGGTCTACATCTACTATTGAAAATTAGCGACTTTGTGTTTAGATAACGTCTTGGTCTTGCATTCTCTTAGGATAATTAATCTTAATTAATGAATGCTAAGAAGCTATTAGAATTTGTAGAAGACCATAATCAACGCCCTAGTTCTGTTAGAGACTTCCATACTCGAGTTAGACTCCATAACGAGAATTGGAAGGAGATGGCGTTGCTCCAGTTTGCCAAGTAAAGCCACTTAGAGTGTTAAATTGGAAGGAGGGTGGCGTTTATCTGTTAGGCTCATGTGGTCTTTGTTAGGTGAGGCCGAAATTCCTTATTATCAATTCTTAATGCGTGTATTAGTGCGTTTAGTTTGGAAGGGATATTGATGTTTTATATATACATGGCTTAGCATTGATCATTTTCGTTGTCAATACCTTTCATCTTTTTCTCCAACATAGCGTAGCAGTGAAAGAGAATTATCAACAAAAAAGCTACAATTTTCTTCGTCTCTTTTTTGGGAGAATATAAGTCACTGTTTGAGTGCTTGTCCTTGTGCAGGGTAGGTAGGTCCCAGATGTACTACTTTTTTTTTAAATATTTGGACGGATTCCTAAGATTAAATGGCGTCTGGGTGATCGTAACAATCAATCAACAAGCAACATAAACAGAGATTTTGCACATGCTAGCGTGCTAGCTAACTACCTCCATAAGCTTCAATATTGAAGAAAACGTCTTTATTTGATGCCTTTCACTGGCTAGTTCATGTTCAAAGCAAAATGAAGTGTTGGGAATATGAAGAAAGCAAAACCATTTCAATCTACGGATATTGGGGGACTGGTAGGTTCATGGTTGTTGAAAAAGTTCTGTACGTGCTATCCCTGCATTCTGAAAATGGCCCCTTAACTAGGACACTCTGATCTCACCCTGTCCTTTACGTGGGTACTGTAAAAAACATCAAAAAGTAAAAGTTCAAGCTATGAGTGGCATTCTAGCTCTGAAACATTCACATCAGCACAAGACATGCCATGAAATGATATGGACAAAGTAACATGAAAAAATTCGATACTGTCTTTGAATTTATTATTATTATTATTATTATGTTTTGATTTTTCAAAATTTTACTTCAATTTTATTGAATCTTAATAAAATTTTGCAAATATGGTCGTCCCTACATTAGAGAATAAAGAGACAGAAGAATGGTAAGGACAGAGTGCATGGCAACCGGCGATAGTAACAATTAAATCTAAGACCCTTCAATTCGATTTTACCGATTGAATCATCTGGAGTTTGAAATGAATTTGTTTTTAAAATATTTGAGAGAATATAAAACTGAAGGTGGATTGAGTACGTAATTCCTCTTATACTGAAACAAATATACTGTATAGTATACGTGAATCTTTCTCAGGCTAGACAGAGTTGAGAGTTAGCAGAAGAATATGGGAGGGTACACACCGAAAGCAGCAGTGGATGGCCCTATATGAAGCTTTTTTCAAGTGATTCTCGAGGTATGCCTTTTTAGCTTTGCCTGCCACATGACTTTGCTTGCTGCAAGCTAGTTGTAATTCCTATGAACCAAACCTTTAGAATCTCTTCTCCTTTTCTCGGAAACATTTTTCACTGTTCACGTGTGGGTTTCATAGCAGTGGGTCCTCTGTTTGCATCTGTTACGGGGTATTAATGCAGCTAGCAGCTGTCGCTTGTGGTCGTTCCTGGATCCCCATTTGGGCAACTGAGACCTACGACTTTGGTCTTTCACTCTCGTATACCTCACTATATTTAGCAATCTTAAGAAGCCTCTTGGAAATTCACAAAATGGGCCTAAAATGAAAGTTTCTGTGAAATCTAAAGTTACTGTGTATCATGGAGTCTTCGTTCTATGAGCTGTTAAATATTCTAAATCACTCCCATGTTTCTTCTTCAGTTGTCTATTAATATCTATTAGACAGAACCTTACGTGCAACAAAGGTAACATTAATTTGCTGTTTCTAAGCTGTCCAAGGTACCGCGTGGCTTATGACGTGAATTGAGTAGTCTTACAATTGGTATTTGATATTAAAACATAAATACATATGATAATATATATAATATTTAAATAGAAATTGAAAGGGTGAGTCTAAGAAGAATTTAACTTCTCGTTTGAAAATACATCAAATATTAATACCAGCAAATAAAATATAAAAATAAGATAAATAAATTTTATAATTTTTAAATATACAAACAATTCAATACTATGATAAAAAAAAAATAAAAAGATAATAAATTTTTTAATTTTTAATATATTAAATATTATATATCAATCATTTATATACATAGTTAATATAATATAAAAAATAGATATATTTTTAAGAGACAACACATCTTTCAATTTTTTTAAAATTTTTTTCTCAATTATAAATATGATGTTATAAATTTAATTTTTTTATATTCAGATTTTAACTCAAAGTAATATATTTAAATTCAATAAATTTTGACCCAAAAAAATGTATGATTTTGAAGCTCTACAGTCTCTCTACCAAAACAAAATGAAAAATCTTTTTTTTTAAAAAAAAAAAACTCAAGATCTCCCCAAGCTCTTTGCGTTCCATCTCCTTTCCTGCGGCTAGGATTGATAGTATGAGCAATTTCCCTTCTAGTGAACTATGATCCAATTCACAAGAATTCAATTTCTTTTTTTCTTCTTTTTTTTACAAAAAAAAAAAATCAATTTCTCAAGGAAGTCGACTCTTCTACTATTGGTCTCTTCATTCTCTAGAGTGAGTATAGAGTCCAGACTAAAAAAAAAAAGAATCTGGCCCTCAATCGGCCCAAGAAGCAAACACATGGGCTGCCCCCACCATTTTTGGAAAATTTCCTCCTTGTACCACAATCCTATAAAGTTGTCGGACGAAAACTAAAATCTTCACAAGCCCTTTTGACCAGTGGCCGAAAAACAAAAAGAGACAACCCCTTTTGACCATCACATGCACCCTTCCACCCTTCCAGAGAGAGTGCCGCGAGCCGCCTCCTCTACTTCTTCTCATTTTTTGTTCTGTAGTTTTACTGATTTTTTTTTTAAAAAAATTATATCTCTTATTAAAAGAATTTTTTTTTATTTTTTACAAAAAGTAATTTTTTTTTATTAAAAGTGGTGGAACTTAAATATTTTTTATATCTTTATTTAGATCTATAATTTTAAAATTAAGTTTATAATTCTTTCTTTAAATTTAAATTAAAAAAATATTAAATTTATAATTATAAATTTATTTAAAAGAAAAAAATTAAAAAAATATATTATTCAGAGATGATTGAGAAGTATAGTATTTTTTTAAAATTAATATTTCTCTTTTCTTTTAAATATTAATATCCGTGAGCTGTATTGTTTCTATATTTTTTAATTGTAAAACTTAATATTTTATATTTATATTTTTAAAAATCATATAATTAAATTAGTTAAATTTAATTCACTGGACTTTATTTTCTAATTTATTTTTGATCTTATATTTATTGTATTTTTTTTATAGTAATATTTTATTAATTTTTAAAAATGAATAATTAAATAATATATTATAAATAATCTTGACAATGTTTACCATAAATAAATTATTTCATAAAATTAAAATTTTTGAAATTTTAAGTAATTTAATATTATTTAATGAGTCTAAATAGTTGCTCGTGCAACAATATATTATATCTAAAACAATTTCATGCAAAATAGCACAGTTGCTACATAACGAGAGATATACCAATTTCAGCTGTGTTTGAGATTATTCTTTTTTATAAATTTTATTTAATATATAAGGATATAAAAAATTGAATTTAAAATAGCTTACAATTTTTTTAATTTTTTTATCTTATGATAAATTTATTATAATTTTTAATGTATTGTTATTTGTACATATTTATTTGACTTTTTAAATATTATTTAGTACGTAAGTATCTTAATTTTTTTATATACTTAAAAACTTATATAAAAATTATTTGAACATAAAATAAATAAAATTTTAATTTTTATATTATTTATATAATATATAATATATAAATTTTAAAAATTTTATATTATTATATCAAATTTTTAAAAATTTGATTTTTTGGGCCGATATTTTCCTAGCGCGGTAATTCGTAAGGGATAAACAGGTAATCATATCAAAGTATTTTGGTCATTCGGTAAAAAGCGGGTGTTTCTAAAAGCAGAAAGGACACAAATTTAAAAACCAGAAAAACAAAAGGAAACACCGTCCAGGGCATTAATTTCCAGCATTTTCCCACATCTCATTTGCCTGTTATGAACTCTTTCACCTGAAATTGCAAAAGCATATTCTGAAACAGCTCAAGCAAATAAAAACCAGTTGCTTGTAAGTGATGCTCGTTGCCACCACAGCCCTTGAGGACACAGCCAACCAATAATTGATGGTTCCAATAAGGTCCTTGATCGATATGAAAACCCCAGCCTTACCTTCAACTTTATGATCAGGGCCCACTTCAAGAGCCCTACTATTCTGAAAAGTTATCACTTTTACAATAGATTCGCCACTACACAACAAACTATCTATGGCCTGACAATTACACATTCAATAATTTCCTGGTTCTCACTCGCATGTGCACAAATAAAGCATGGGTTATAGGATGACCCACATTTACAAAGTGGATTGATTCTTGTGTACGCTTAATTGGGTTGCCACAGTTCATGTCGTGGAGTGATTGAAGCGATTGCTGAGCCAAATTTGGTTTGCCAGTCGGCTATGGCGAGTGCTTGCGCGGAAAGCGGCGATTCTGATTTGGAAAGACAGCTGTTTGATGGAATGCTTGAAAGAGATCCCATTTCATGGACTGAGATGATTGCTGGGGTACGTGATAATGCACAAGTAAAAGAAAGACAGCAAGGAAATTGCCGACCTCTCTTTTTGAAGAGAGAATCAAGAAACTCCACACGTAGACTAGTGAATACATACAAGCTACTCAGCAAACTGCCAATGTAGGCTTATATGTACAATTTATCAACCTTTCCTTGCTTGTAACTGATGGAACATTAATAAGGTTTATATGTATAATGTATAATAAGAATCATTTCAACTTAAAAGGTTATTGGAATCTCTAACAATGTATCCTAAATGTAGGAAATGGGAACATTAACAAGGCCATGGAAATATTTTGGGGAGTGAAGAAAAAGAATGTTTACATTTGGACTTGGTCCTTTTCCCGTATGTAAAGAGATGATGTTCAACCAAGTGAAATCACCTTTATTTCGCTCTCTTAAGGGGGTGAGATGCGGTTGGACTGGTTCAATAGGATTGTAAACATTTTGCTTCAATGAGGAATTTATATGGGATTAATGACCCTCAAATTTTACAATAATGGCTGAATATTTTATTTATGTAGTCGTGCAGGATCTCGAAGATGCCTTAAACTTCTTAAATATCTAGCATGTCTGTGGAACCTCAAGCTGGTGCATGGAGCGCTTTGCTTAATGCTTGTACAATGCAGGAAAAAAGGAAACTGGGTACACTTGCTCTACAAAAGATAGCAGAGCAGGAAACTAAAATGATGGTGCTTATGTCCCTGAAATCAGGCATGTTAGTTATTAGAATTGGGAAAGAGTTAGCTTGCGGAAGAAAATGAAGGCTAAGGGTGTGAATAATCTCCCTGGTTAACTGTGCTGTCAGAGAGGTTGATGGTGAAGCTTATGTGTCATTGTTGGGCACAAGTCTCTCCCAAGGGATGATGAGATTGACATAATGCCAGCAGTTATATTCAGCCAGCCAGCCTACCATGTGGGCGTATCAAATTTTTAAGAGAAAATTATAGTCAGGTACGGCAACAGGTTTCATAATTTTGAAGGCTGGTGAATGCTCTTGTAAGGGATGTTGATTAAAGGAATAAGTAGAATAAAAGATTTTTTCTGATGATCCTATTTCACTTTTTTGTGCATAAGAAGTCTACAAAATCATAGAAGAGACACATGAGGTCCTTTTCCTGTGAATTTTTTTTTTTTGGGGGGGGGGGGGCGGTTATCCTATTTTGCTTGTCTTATGAGTTGAAAATTGCAGTTGGAATCAATTATTGGAGTTCCTCATGAGTTGTCCATGAAAATAATGAACATATTTATATCTCATTGATACATCTACTGTTTTGAGACTAGGCTCTAATGATTGAACATATCAAGTCACATCATGCAATGTTAAATCCCTAAACACGTTAGATCACGCATGGGAATTGAAAAGCGAACGTCTTTTAAGTTTGAAACCTTGGCCAAGTATTGGCTCTTAAATCATGGCTTTCTCTTGGGAAATCTTTTTGACAGTGACAGAAAAATAAAAAGTATAATATATGATCTACTTTCACTGTCCCCTGGTCTTTCGTTCTTCTGTACCCTGTACTGCAAAGTTGCAATCTTTAGCGTTATGTTGCTTTTGATAGATTATCTTTGTGTTTGTGAAGATCATTTGAGGGCTCACAAAACCAAAATAAAGATGCAAGTGCTTTCACTATCTGATACAATCAATCAGCATAGGTGAGTTTACGATGGATGGAAAAAAGAAAAAGAAAAAAAAAAGGGATAGTTAAAGATGCACGGTTGAATTCATCACAATGTAACCCATCAAAGTGTAGCCCCTTTCACTGATCTAAATATCTATACAGAAGGGCAAAAAGATATTGGCTCAAAATAAAGAACGGTGATCTGAAATTTTTTCCCCTGTAAAATATATATATATATAGGTCGTGGATGAATAGAAAGTATGTACTCATTTTTTCTCTCCTCTACATAAATCTGATGCTTGAGGTTGGGGTTAAGAAATGGGAATTAGGCAGGTTTCAACTTTCAATATTATGCGTCTCTCTTTGTATTATTTTATTACCAATGATGATGGAATTGGAGTAAGCCCCAAATTGGAGAACGTTTTAGCAAGGCATTCTATGAACAGGATATATAATTATGTAATTATTCATTCGAAAATGCTATAAACTAATATCATGTCTCTACATATATGGTATTAAGTGACAGAGGTTCAACCCCCTTGACTTCCAGACTAAAAAAATGATAAAAATTCTTACCTCTAATTTTTTTTTTATACGAAAAAACTAACATAAGTAAGAGAATGAGTTCAGAAAAATAACAATGAGGTAAACCTCTATTTCAGTTTTTTAAATTTACAGTAAAATTTAATTTAATTCTTAAAATTTTTTGTATTTAAATATTTTTAAAATTTCTAAGATTAATTCTATAAAAAAACTAACAAATACTGATATAAATACATGTGTCATTTAATCTATTAAATTATATATCTATTCAAATAGTTAATTCAATTAATTTTTTTTATCATTTTAAAATGACGACATTTGATTATTTTACTTTAATTGATTCAACTAAAATTTACTACTAATAATGAAATGACTAGAAGCTATTATTTTAAGATAATAAGAAGTTTTTTTACCGAATCAATTATTTGAACAAAAAATTTAATAGATAAAATAATATATGTGTTTAAATCAGTATTTTTTGTTAATATTTTTCTATAGAGTTAGTGCTAACAACTAAAAAATAATGTTTATCCAATAATAATATTATCTACATGAGTTATGTACAAGAATTCGTACAATTGCAGCTACAAAAATTGTGCAAGTAAATTGAGAAAATGGACTTAAAAACCATGCATGCATGATCTGGCAGTGAAGATTGTAGATAATTGGGAGGTATTAAGGTTCAATTTTCCATATTCTGACGGGCAAAACAAAATATTTAAAAAGAATCAACCAATTAATAATGGAGATGGGAAAGTAACATTATTATAAAGAGTTGGAATAAATGTCATAAACTATACAAACCCATTAAGTGTATCCATCACTTTTGATCGGTATATATGATCATCATCAAGGAATTTGAAGGGAAAAAAAAAGATAGAATAATAGAATATAACCTGATTAACCCTATCCAATTAATTAAAAAGATTCTGTATGAACTATAATGGAGCACTCTGCAATTCTCGGCTTCCTTTGCAGGTCCCATGAAGATATTCCTCTCCACCAAGATAGAATGTTACAACTATGGATGATTTGTCGTATCATATTCTTATTTATGACTTGAAAGCTACAAAACAAAATATATTTAATTACAATACTCCCCCACCTAAGCTAAAATCAATGGTACGTAACGATTTTTGTGTGTGTTCAAAGCAAATTGATTTCATTCATAAAAATAAAATATAGGATGTAATTTTTTACAAAAATATAAGAGGTAGAAGATATATTTTAACCAGTTTAAGAATGTATTTAACTTAATCTAGAAACACAAAAATTAAAGATAGTTAACTAATAAAATATCTTAAAAAATTATATTATTTAGAGTCTAATTTCAAAGACACCAAATAAAGTGGACAGCAAATTTTAACCAATATTTTTTACTATTCATATTCTTCACCCAAACCAGTAACTGCAAAATCTCTCCATCATTTCACCGTAGAAGAGTGACAATATTGTAGATTTGTATTTAGTTTTAATTTAACTTATTAAATATTACCAACATCATCATAAAAGAAAGCATCACTCAGCACTTTTATCTACAAAATAAAAGACTGAATCAGTAAGAAAATTATCGAAGATGACAGCATAGTAGTTCTTAGAACATCGAGAAATCCTAACAGCTACAAATTTTCACAAAGAAAATAAAATAAAATAAACCCTTTTAGGCAAAGGAAAGAATTATAACCGAAAAAAAAATACTTAAAAATGGAAAACTGAGGGAAGGGAACCGTCCCAACAGCAATCCCCTCCCAAATCAACAAAGAAACGATGCTAGGGAAAGAGAAAACTTAAAGCAATGATGCTAGGGAGCTTCTAATGGTATGTAACAAATTGCTAATGAAATGTATTGTAAAATAATAATAATAATAATAATATATCAGCCAACACTAGTTGATATATTCGACTGAGAGAATTAAATAAGAGTTCATAATCATTTATGCTAAGTAAGTTCAAATTTTTCTAATGTAATTAAAAAATTAATGTAAGTATATATGTAGTCAATTCCTTTTAAGAGAAATATTTTATATGTAGTTCCATCTTATCTTCTTTATAATGAATATGAGGTCGGCCTTTATGCAACACGTTACATATGTTGTATATATTTTTTTAGAAAAATAAAATCAGAAAACAAAAGGAAAGTGCCGCTATCAACAAAACAATAAATTAATGACTACAATTTTAAATATGCAATTATTTTCCTGAGCGTCCATTGAATGGAATTTAAAAATTATTTTATAAAATAAAATGAAAACGTTAATCTTATCATGAATCGATATATTGCATCACCGCAGAGATATTTTACAATTTTATATTTCAAAAACCTTGGGCAGAAGCAGTGGTCCAATAAAACAATGGTAGCTTGCCCATTAGAAAGGTAACTAATTTAAAATAAAATAGAAAACACAGAATGGTGTCCTCTATGTCATCAATATTTGGATTTTCAAGTCCAACGGCGTCGTCACTTACAGATGAAACCAAAATACAGATGCCAGATGGTATCTGCATATTTGGATTAAGCTTTTATTAGCGTTAGTGTAATCAGCACTCTCTTGTCTTCATTATAAATGAAACCCTCAATTTAGGGTAAGTTGCCATAACTATATATTTCTTTCTAATCATTAACAATTGCAAAGGTTTATAACGTGTACATTTGTGAAGAAGCAAAGTAACTTGTCATTGTCTCAATTTATAGAAATATTACTACAATTAATTATTTTCTCTTTTTTGTTTAACTTTTTCTCACCCTTCGTTAATCTTAAGCTTTTAGACAAAAACAAAAAATCATTTAATCACCAGTTGTCCATTCTCTCGTCTCTCTCTCTCTTTTGAATTCTTTTTTTTTCCTACGAGCTCTTATACACACCTTTAAGCAACATAGATATCAATGCTCTACAATCTACATAATTATAAATACATTAATTAATATGAGGGCTATGATCAATAAAATATTACTAACTAAAATATTAGCTGGTGTAAATACTATATATATGGTACGTAACGCTAAAAATTTTAAAAGATGCCACTCTTTTTATTTTTATTTTTATAAATACGAAATATATCCTTAATTTAATAATTTTTAAATTTTAAGCCACTTAAAAAGATGGTATCTTACATTTTCATATTTGATATATAATAATATCTAAATTATCAAAAAATATAAGATACTAACTAATTAATAATATATCACACATGCAAAAAGATTTAATATTAAACTTATAAACTTATCATTAATTATCTCAACGGACATTATACTTATTGGCTTCTCTTCCATACTAATGTCAAAATAATGACACACCATATACGTATATTTTTATTGTTGTGTTGAATAAGCAAAAAAGGGAATTATAAATAAATTAAAGCAGTTGAATTAATTCGAAGTAGCGTAAACTGAAGAATTCCAAAACAATAAAAAGAGAAAGATAAGAAGAAAAAAAGCATATATCTTTCCCAGAATAGCAGAGTAAAAATTCTCCTTTCTTTTCTGTTCTCTAGAGCTAGCTCCACTACTTTTGACATGTATAACGAAAACACTAATCGCTATCTCGCCCAGATCTTCAACTGGGAGCATCAATAATATTAATGGTAGGGGTTCTATATACCTAGAATTATATGGAAAGTTAACATTAACAGATGAATCTAACTGAACTCTCTCAGCTATTCAGTGGAGAATAATGACCATAGAAAGAAGGGGATAAATATAAGGATAAGCAAAGTGTCTGCTAAAGATGTCATTAGATTCCTTTCATTAAAAGATGCCATTTTCTTTTTCTGCCACAGAGAATAAGAATTTTTTGTGGCAGTTGCAAATGTATATTGTTGGTCGTGAACACTTTACGTATCATTGTTTTTTCTCACAGATTTGGTGACTTATTGTAGGTCTTTGTTATCAAATTCGTGGATGACAAAATTTATCACATGTTATTCTTTTATTGAAGAACTTATAGTAAATATTTAAAAAGAATGTATCTAAAATTGTTTTTTTTTTTTTGAGTTTTATATATTGCCTAATTTATATGGGCCACATACTCAAGAATATATGACAGATTCCATATTAGGGTTATTATTATATCATTCTTTATTTATCTTTGCAACAGTAGAGACAATAAAAGTAGTTGTGGTGGCTGTGTTCTCTCTTTATCTTTGTTCAGTCTCATGAGAATGTTTCATGTTTCTTCCAAGTTACATGCTCCGGTGACTTTTAAAACCTCTCATTTGGCATCTTCGCTTCAGAATGGACATTATGGTTTTTTTTTTATTTGTATAATTTTCTGTGGAATCTGTTGATGTCATGTTATCAAGGAAACTGTACAGTTACTTCCTCCGAGCCACTTTGTTTGGTGGTAATTAAGCCACTCAAAATGAAAGAGGTTTTTGTCTTTAGAACCACTTTTTGCAAATATTGTCCAAGTATAATCAGTCTCCATTAATTTTAAAGCCTTATATCTAGGAGGCAACTTGGTTTGTGGGCATAAAGGATTGCTGATGGTACATATATTTAACAAAAAATCTAATCATAGATGGGTCGTCGAAAGGGTTAACTCATGGTAACACTATTAGAAAAAGTGGTTATAACTGCAGTTAAAATTGTGGCTAAAAATAATCAAAACTGATGCTAAAGCTATATTAGCAAATTTTTTTGACTGCTTTTATTAAATTCTAGAACATGGATTTGATACCTTTGGATTTAATATTTTGTTACTAATAAGGTGTACTACTGTGTATCTTTTTTTTTTTTGTAGTGTAAGAGGGAAATATATTTTTTCTCATCAACATGAATTTGGTATCTTTAGAGAACATAATAAATTCTAACTGCAGTAGGCTAATGAACTCATAATATCATTTAGGGAAAAATTTTGGTTTTGAAAAAAAACTCAAAGGCACCTCTAACTGTAAAATCCAAACAAAAATGATCAAAAATGGGTTACAAAAATGAATATTTCTCTCCTATTAACTTGATGTACGAAAACTACTTAAAATTTTCTCATTGATAAATATTGGTTGATAATATAGAATGTGTTAATAATATTATTGCATTATATAATAATATGTGCTTGTTGTATCTTATATTCAAATCAACTTAGAAGAATTTATGGGTTGAAATTTATGAGGCAAGGATAAGCCAGATTAAACCTTAAAATGAATTGGAAAATTTATTAGAGTGAATTTGATTTAGATCATATTTTATTATTATTTTTCATCCATTTGAATAATAAAGCAAGTAAAAATTATTTTTTTCAAACGTGAATTTGGGTTAAGCTATATATATATATTAGCCTTATAACAATATGAATCAATTCTAGCTAAAAACAATTATAATATACACTCACCATTAATGATATTTAATTAATAGAAAAAATCTTGTGTCATATTCTTAAATTTTCAAAGAATAATGTAAATATGGTTTTAATTTTTTTTAAAAAAAAGATAGATAATAAATAAATAAATAAAAGTTAAGTTCTAGTGTTCTACATAAGTATTTAAAAGGAACCCTAATTAGTCAACCCCCAGCCAAATCTCGAGAAATAAACAAATCCATGTACAGAATCAGAATTAATTAAGTTCGTTCCTATATCACTAATATACGCACACAATGTGTTTGAGGAATTGACCAAAAGAATGAGTGAGCAGTGGACGAGCCGGTGACTCTGGGATATTCACGTGGCTGCTGAGAAAGCCCGAATACAACCGCCCATTAATAACTCATAATTTGGACCCACAAGAAACCCATATTCATTATTATGCATTTATTTAAGAATATATATTACTCGTCATAATAATGACAGCAATAATAAAGAACAATTGTATACTATAAATTAACAAAGTAGACTTGGACTTGCTGTTCATGTAGTAATGAGCTTGGTTGAACCTTGTGTCGGTGGTGCTGTGTGTGCTATTCGTGGGTATGTGCTTGACATGATTTCAGTAAGGAAGAAGGATAGATATATTAAAAGCAAATAGAAAAAACCCTATGTTGGTTTTGGTTGGTTTGATAAATATATAATAGTGTTTGAATGTTTTCTATAATGCGCAAATTTGTTTCAAATCATGGTAATCATTGATTCTTATCTTTGATAAAATATAAACAAAATAGCTGTGTGAGATCATTAGCAGCAAGAAATAGATAGTTAATTGCATAAAATATGGCATTAATTAATTAAGACTTTGGGATTAGAAGTGCTTAAAACGAGGATACTTAATTGGATCCGACGAAGCTGCTGCGTGAAACTAAACGTTTGTGTCTCTCTAGGTCAAACTACAGCATAATTGGCTTTTAAAAAAACAGCAAATTATTCTTTTTTAAATTAAAAACAAGATAATAAAGATGAATATATTATTCCAAAACTATCGACTAAGATGCCAATAGAATGTATGGAATCTAGCTCAAAGAAAGAGATGGATGATTTCTAATTAGCTAGGATTTCTAATTAAAATTAACCACACCAAATGAGATTTTAGTTAAAGGAAATTTGAACGAATAAAAAAGAGTAATTTAAGACAAAATCACACTACTTTAAACAATATCTCGTATTATTGTAAAATAATAACAATCACATAATATATATTTTTTATTTTGTTAATTTTCATAAAATATGAGTTGTATTTTTTTAGTTATATTAAATACAATAATCTTTAATATTTTAATATTTTATATCATAGTATCTCGTAGCATAATATTCAATATACCATGAGATTTAAGTTTATGTGTACCAAATGCTTCCGCGAAGTCTTGACTCAAAACGTTGAACCAGAGCCAAGTTCTTTATGTAAACTGTACTGGTTGCTATTATGTTCCTTGTAGTTATTGCCGTGTGTTTTTTGCTTAACTAGCAACTTATCCGACCATGTGCTGTTTATATTGTACGTAATGTTCCATTCTCTCTCTCTCTGTTCCTTGGCTAAGTAGTAAACACGTTGTAGCCTCAGCAGTGAGCTCATCCTCTGATCAATTAATGAATACCACTAGATATATGTCAGTGTATGTTTCCTTCTTGGTGAAAGCAAGAGAAGCACTAACCACTGAATTGTCCCTATGAAGCATAATAAAAAGAAAAAACAGAAAGAGAAAAACTAAATTGATTGACCCTGAAATATACCTAACTTAGTTATCTACCATTATCCCCCCAGCATTTTTTAATTTTTTTGCCCGTCCTTGTGAATATAAAAATAATTGAATTCATGCATTTATTACTCTCAAGTAAACATCATGCAATATCGAAAAAAATTCGTCAATATCAAACTTGTTCTTGTCTTTTAAAAGAACTACTGGGTTAACTGAAGCGAATAAAAACCATGCATATTGATTTTTCTATCTTGTTTTCCTCTCACTTTCTTGGAAAATTTGTACGCGTTTATTTTCTTAATTTGTATATAGACGCACATGAATATAATGCCATTTTTCACTGTCAAAGATGTCATTAATTGTGAAATAGATATAACCCTTATCTGTTAAGTCAAAGCTAAGGGAAGAACACGCGGCAGCAAAGTAAGGAGAAAGTACAAATAAATAATACAAGGTACATCACCCTCTCTAAATTCATTCAGAACCCAAAGTAAATATCTTTTCCCATCACAACAACTATTGTTTGAATATGTGGAATGCATAGTATTATGTTTAGCAACTGTTTGTTTGTTGATTTCAATAGTTTTTCTCTTAAGGCAATAATGTTTAGGTTCAATTTTTTAACAACAAAATGAAAATCGTAAAAGGTTAGAATTTTCATGATAAAATATATTTTAAATACTACAAAAATCTCCTATTTTAGCTAGCATCTTACACAAAAATCAATTTAATGCATAATAAAATAAACTAAATTCAATATATTTGGTGGGTGGTTGGGGTTGATTGCTTATTTATCAAAAGACTCGACAAAGAATAAGTACTAGAAAATAACAGCAGATAAGAAGGCTATATTAATAGCAGATATTCTCAGTCTTTCACAACCTTTGAATCGGTCCAGCATTTTATCCTCTTAGAAAGGTCTGCCTTCACTAATAATCATGACGTGGCAGTTGGCTATTGGGGAAAAAATTTTACAACCCAAAGCTATCAGTGACTTTTGTAGAGATAGGAAACCCCGTGTAGTTTCTGCTAATCATGTGTTTGTCTCTATTATGGTGTGAAACGATTTAATGGCTTGTATTTGCATTTTCCACATTGTAGCGTGCATTGGCTTCGATACTTGGCTTTGTCAAAGAGATAAGGCAGCCTTAGAATATCTTTTTTTATTTTTTGTTCTTTAGTTTTTATGCCTTTCCAAGTCGTAACTTTAACATTTGGTTATTAGGGCTTTTTTATTATTTTAATGTTAAGGGTTCCTCTAATTGAGAAGTTGTATTTTAAAGAGTGGTTTGATATATTGTTATTTTATACTTTTTTATTATTTTTAATATCATAGGATATAATAAAAAATACATATATGATATTATGACATTAAGATTCTCATATTTATAACATGATAATTGAAAATTTTCGTAAAAACATAAAATTATTATGTTATAAAAATTCGTAAACTAAAAGCTTGAAAAATGTGTTTCCTACCCTTAACTACTCGATTTTATATTTAAATATTAGAGTCAATATTTAAAAAAAATTATTTTTCAAATATACTAGACTACTGATGTGAATGATACACTTTTAACATCAATATTTAAAAGGAATCAAGTCTTAATTAATATGTAAATTTCCACGAGAAAACTTGACTTTACAATCAAAATAACATTGTACTAAGCACGTCTCTAAGAAAATAAAGTACAAACCCTTGATGGAAAATTTAAAAATATAATTTTTTTCATATTTATAAATTATTATTAAATTACTCATAGTTTTTATAAATTATATATGAACCGTCACTTATTTTAATCAACAATGATCTTCCACACACTTTATTCTTTATTTGAAAATCCCTTTCCTTATTCTATAATCTAATGTTGTATCACAGTCCCCCATGTTTTATGATCTGATAGGTTGACTAAAGTATACACAATCAATCACAAAAATGTTTCAATAATCAATTGGTCCACCAAACTTGACCGATGAAGTTCAATGTAAAGAGAGTAGAAGTTCTCTGAATAATATAGCTATCTGTCTTTTCAGCTGCTGAAGATAACACAAAACAAAATTAGTTCAGCATCTATATGCTTGGAGCCATCCCCCAATCAAATCTAGACAGAGACACAAATTAATCAGGACATAGATTTTCTATGTTAATTGTGGAGCTAGCAAATCCCATCTTCTTGATTCATTGACAAAATAAAAGCCAATTAATTTGATCACTGTAATAAATTGGTTATAATTTTTATGGAAAAAATGTGCTTAGCAAAATTTAAAAATTAATTATAACATGAAATATTTTTTAAAAAATAATTAAGGTTTTTTTTTCGTTAGAATTTTTAAATTTTATAATTCTTTTCATGTTCTTGTTATTTTTTACATTGCATTTTGTATGTAGAGATATTCTATTGTTCTAGAGAATCCTCGTTTATAAGGTTGGTTAGTCGTATATATATATATATACGAAGAAAGTCAATATTCTATTCTTTGCTCACATTTCTTTTAAGAAAAGAATTGGTTTTCTGTTAAATTACGAATTTTATTATTCAAAATATTTTTAATCATACAATATATATATATCCGAGAGAATAACCAATTTCTGATATACTAAACGAAACCGATCTCCATAAATTTCTTTAATAATCTTTTCATTTTTTTAATTAGTCTCAAAATAGTTTTTTTCTTCTTAGGTATGAAACACACTTGGAAGATGGAGCAGGTTCTGTGGTGATGCCACTAACAGTGGAAGTAGGAGTAGGAAATGGTTAGGTACGTCCTAAAAAGGGCAAAATCGTTGATTGACTTTCAGTGATCCTGCATATATTGTAGATAATCCTCCTATAGCTATGAATAAAAATCCACATTTTTTTCAACCAAATCTGGAACCTCCCACTCT
This sequence comes from Gleditsia sinensis, assembly GCA_037074535.1. Classification (NCBI taxonomy): domain Eukaryota; kingdom Viridiplantae; phylum Streptophyta; class Magnoliopsida; order Fabales; family Fabaceae; genus Gleditsia; species Gleditsia sinensis. Next base: position 8,477,423 of record CM073471.1, read on the forward strand.
TTCATTCAACTTTGATGCTGGAATCTCCCCGAGGACCAAATTATGTACAAATTCTCAAATAGATAAATGGTGTGTTTGATTTTACGTTTGGACAACGTAATTTTTGTCCAAAACATAATTTTTATAAAAATTATAAAATATTATTTCTATAAAAATTATGATTATATCAGCAGTAAATAAACTTTTTTTTTTTATGCACCGCAAAACAAAAAACGCACAAAGTCCACAAGTGCATGCATTTGAACCTAATATTTGCTTGTACTACAAAAAGAGGTACCGTTGCTAGTCAAATACGTGCGTGCGTGCTACACAGTAAGATAGCTACATGTCGGTGTTTTAACTATCTATATGTACTGATCCAATACAAAATAAACATCTAACGAATTTTATTGAAAAATCATTTAACATTTTCATACAATATTTTTTTAATTAAAAAAATTTTAAGGTGAAGAGAACTACTCCATTTTAAAAGATGAATATATAAAATATTTTAATTTTTATCAGTATATATATATATATTTAAGTTAAATTTTTTCATTTTATAATTTAAAAAGTGTACTTTTTTACATCAATTTAATACATTTAGATATATGCGCATAAATGCATAGTACTATACTAATGTCTTGATGGGGAGGGCAACCTGAGTTTACACGTATAATGTTGTTACCAGAGAAAGAGGAATCATTTAGATGAGCAAAACTAGGAAAAGGAAAAAGGACAAAGAGATAGGATGTTTTGTAACGTAGCTAGCTAGATAGATAGCATGCCATAATCAGGCAGGTGAGAGGCACCAACCCCTTTTACATTTAATAATTTTGGGATAAATTTTCTTCTTCCTAGATTTTTAGTATCATAGGCTCTTTACTTCCTCTTCTGTTTTCTCTTTTTTTCTGTTTTCTTTGTTAACTTTCTAACTCTCATTTTAAGGAAATTGATACTACTTTCATCTAACCATGGATCAATCCAGAACCCAAAAAAAAAATAAAATAAAAAAATTGGGATAAACTTTCTTCTTCCTCCTGTGATGTATATGCATATTGATTGGGTTGAGTAAGGAAGCAAATAATGTCTCAAGTAGAAATTCTCTCACGTTTAGGGGTCATTTGTTAGTTTTTGTTTGATTAAAAAATTATAATAGAAATATATTGTTCTAATATTATAAATTAGAGCGTTAACCAAACCAAACATATTATGTGCACAAATATTTTATTTTAATTTTACATTTGCATCTATTAAAATCACTATATATTTATTCGACGATATGACGTAAAAATCAACAAAAAAGCAAAGTTTATTAATAGGCAATAAAAATTCACTTAAAATATTAAATTTCAAAAAAAGGAGAGATAATCATTAATGCAAATTCTTTTTTATAAAAAAAGAAAAGTATAATTTTTATAGTAAGAACTAAAAGTTTTTATAGACATCATGAAATTAATTTTTTTAAAATTTTAAATTCTTCCTAAAAAAACATATTCTAAAATTCAATTCCAAGTTTTGATTGAGCCCCACAAACTTTTAACATAAAACAAATCAAACCGATCACGGATTAATTATAATCGGACGATGCCAAATGGAAATGCATAGATCCTGACAAAAATAATTAATTTTATAAGTTAGATTCAATTGTACGCAAAGATAGATATGACAAATACAATAGATTCTTAAAATTGTTATATTTAAAAAAATTTAGCTAAGTTTTGGAAATAATTTAAAATTCACAATTTTTTTTATATATCTTTATATGAGTTAGTATTTAATTTATTATGAATAAATAATTTTTTATTTATAAAAAGTTAATATTTAATTTATTATTAATAAATAATTTTTTTTATTAATGATGTTTAAATTATAATATATAGTAAAGATAATTTTTATTATTTTTTATAATTATAAATAATAAAAATTTTAAAAATTATTAATAAAATATTTGAAATTAAAAAAAAAAATTGTAAGAGAAAATGTCGATTATGATACGCCTTCCCAAAAAACGTTGTAAGAGGAGAGAGAGTGTGAAAAGATTAAAGTCAAATTCACTTTGTTAATGGTCTACACTCTCCACCCAAGTTGGACCCTTCCTCCTTCCTTCTCCCCCACTCTTTAAATCCCCCCCATCCGTCTTCTTCCTTTTTCCTCCTAACCAACCTCCTCTTAGACCGAAGATCCAACCCACATAACCCAACTTCGGCAACAGAGGAGAGTCATGGTGGGTTCCTTCTTACGCGCTTTTCCTTCTCCCCCCCCCCCCTCATACCCTTTTCTCTCTCGTAATTTAACTCTAATTCTGCAGGAATTAGAGGATCACCAGTCAACCAGATGGGAAGGGTATGTGAACTGGAGGAACAAACCTGCGCTCAGAGGCCGCCATGGCGGCATGCTCGCTGCCTCCTTTGTTCTGGGTCTGTGCCAAATTAAATTTCATGACCGATATTATTATTTCTGTTTCTCGAAGTCCATATGTTTATAGTTTCTGAACCGAAGTTTATCAATTGGATTGCCCTCCAAGTGTTTGTGTATATGAAATAGAGAAATAGTGATAGATCTATCTCGTACTGATTTCGGGTGTGGTGAATCTGTTTGTGCAGTGGTGGAGATATTGGAGAATCTGGCATTTTTGGCCAATGCAAGCAATTTGGTGCTGTACCTGAGGGAGTTCATGCACTTATCTCCTTTAGAATCAGCCAACAATGTCACAAATTTCATGGGGACGGCCTTCCTTCTTGCCCTCCTTGGAGGTTTCTTATCCGATGCCTTTTTCACCACTTATCACATCTACCTGATAAGCGCAGTTATTGAGTTCCTGGTAAGCACACAGCTCCTCTCTCTCTCTCCCTGTGACTGTCCCTTTTCCCTTTCCTCTCAAACTTGCGCACTTACTGTCTGCTTTTTCTTAATGAGTTGATTGTTCCTTCTTTGGCAGATTATGCACTGCTTTTGCACTTGTAGTTTCCTATGTTATTAGTATTGTTAGGAATAGGGAAGGAGGGGGAAAGAGAGAGAGAGGGCTTTAACTTAGTATAAAGCATCTTAAAGAACACGTCTCTTGCGAGAGCGTGATGGCTTAACCAGAACTTGAATCAGAGTCAGTTGCAACTTGCAGCCTGGGGTTTGCATCAAATGCTCCAACCAAATCCCTATCAAGGAATTGATAAATGTGAATAAAATTAAAACCAAATAGTCTTATCCGCTTGATTCCCTCCCCTTTCTTGTGCCTCACTCGCTCCCCACTTGATCTTTAGAAAGAAAAGCTCATGAATTTCATGAAAGCCTGATAGAACATTGATACCACATACCAGTCTAAGTCAAGAATCAATATTTTTTAGGCATTAGGGCAATTAAAAAGATCACACTATTTAAGATTGTTATTTGAAAATACATAGACACAAATTTTTTTTTATAATTTATTATTTTATATTTATTTCTCTTCTCATATAATAATTATAATTATATTATGTTAGAGAATCCAAATTCATATTTTTGTGGCTGAATAATAATTATGGCCAAATAAGACCAAAAATTGCGATGAGAAAAGTGATGTGTGAGTATATATATAAATGCCATTTCTATATATCATGTGGGCAGCATCTAACAAAATCATTTAAATGAGAAGGCCACATAATATGGTTGTTATTCTCTCACAACTTAATCCTTGCTTAATGGAGAAGACGAGACAAATAAAAAATGTTAGTGGAGGGATTTTTTTTCCTAGTTTCATGGGAAAAAAAGTCAGAGCAATTATATACTGTGAAAAATATTTTATTCTATAATTAAAGATTAAATTAGGTGTGGGACATATATAAGGGGCCCACCGTTCTTATTCATGCAACGTATTTAATTTCCTCGAGTGCCTAGGACTCCTTTGATTTTGTGCCAGGACAAATAGAAAGTTCGTTCGGTCAATTTTTTAACTTGAAAGCAACATCATAATTTGTCGTTTTGTCTTTCTCAAATTTTGTCCCAGGTTGTACGTGATCCCCAGGTGTAATTATAAAATTTTAAATATAAAAAAGTAAATTAATTGTTCTTATTAAATTATATAGTTAATAATGATATATAAATATAATTATTCTAAGGTTCATCCTATAAAATTTCTTGGGACGTGTCAAGCTCTATTACCCTCCTTGGAGTAAGTGGGTCAAGTGAGGCTCGCCACCCGCGAACCTCGTGTGGTCCCTTGAGGTTTTTTGGGTGCACCAATCAGCTGCAGCCAGGCATATATAGCGGCTGAAAGCTCCTGGTTTTATGGAATTTTCTTCTGGGTTTTATTATGGAAGGTTAAAGGGAGCATATATGGCAAGGGAGCACATAGTTTTCGGCCAAGCAGTTTCATGAACCACGTGTGTGGTTGCCGTTTTGATAGACCATATAATAAAATGTCCAGTGAACTATGACTACGTTAGGACATATACCTACTTAAAACGCCACTGTCTCACAGCTTTATAAGTAGCAGTTAATAATGAATACAAGAAGTCCTTGTCTGTGCTACGGTTCATGACAGAGGTGGGGCATCAACAACACATGTCCTAGGACCCACATGTTTGGTGCCGTTCCAATTATGCTTGACCGTTTTCTACAGAACTTGATCTCTTCGCGGTCACATTTTAGGAATGGTAGACATATTGTTTTCTTGTTATGTGTAGTCCAAAACCGTATCCGATTTCCAAATTTGTCACCTTTCATTGGTTTTCTTTCGTTTTCTGAGGAAAACCAGAGAAAAATAGGAAGAAGAAAACAGTTGGACTCTTGTGCTGTTATGCAATTAATGTAGTGTCTAAGTGCTTTACCATTCAAATTGGTATTTACATGATATTTTGTAGTTTTTAGTTCTACATCAGATTGGGACTTAGTTGTTGTTAGCTCTATATTGGGGCCATGGCTTTAGCTTTGCCAATGGGGTATGTTGTGCCAAATACTGGGCCCAGTATAGGCATACTATGGCTTTTTCAGACCATGTTCAAAAAAATTGTCACTCATAAAAGGAAGAAAGAAAAACAACAACAACAACCAACAAAAGGTTTGAACTTTGAACGGTTATAAGGAAACAGATTACTAGAAAGTCCCCCCCCCCCCCCCTGTCTATGATTGTGTGAGTTACACATGAGAAAATTATTAATTATTTTCCCCAAATCCCTTCAACCTTGTGAAAGTGAGCTTTTACCACAGATGTTCGCTTTATATTGAACAAATATAAATGGCTAAGGTATTTGGAACGTTGTGCAGGGCCTGATTATACTAACCATACAAGCTCGCGTGCCTACTCTAAAGCCACCAGAATGTGACCGAACCACCCCATGCCAAGAAGTTGATGGTGGAAAAGCAGCAATACTTTTCGGTGGCCTCTATTTGGTGGCTCTCGGAATTGGAGGAATCAAGGGTTCACTGCCTGCACATGGTGCTGAGCAGTTTGATGAGACTACCGCATCTGGGAGGAAGCAGAGATCAACCTTCTTCAACTACTTTGTTTTCTGCCTCTCATGCGGTGCCCTCATTGCCGTTACTTTTGTAGTGTGGGTTGAAGACAACAAAGGGTGGGAATGGGGTTTTGCAATCTCTACAATTAGCATATTTGTGTCTATCCCCGTGTTCCTGGCAGGTTCTGCTACTTATAGGAACAAGATCCCTTCTGGAAGTCCACTTACAACCATTTTTAAGGTAATAGGGGCACATCAATTCTAAGATAATCTTCTCTTCCGCTCCACATGACTCATTGACTAACGAATGGGCTCTTGTTTCCGAATGAACAGGTTCTGATTGCTGCTGCAGTAAATAGCTGCATTTACAGAAATTCTAGCAGCGCTGTTGTGAATATGGCTTCAAGTCCTTCCAATCCATTCTCAAGTAGAAAAGAAGCAGGGGAAGCAGCAGCAAAAACAAACAAGGCAACTGAGTTACCATCAGATACACTCAAATTTCTCAATAGTGCTGTTGCAAACAAGCCAGTCCACTCATCACTAGAATGCACTGTGCAGCAAGTCGAAGATGTCAAAGTAGTAATGAAAGTACTTCCGATATTTGCTTGCACCATCATGCTTAATTGTTGCCTGGCTCAGTTGTCCACATTCTCTGTTGAACAAGCTGCTACTATGAACACCGAGCTTGGTTCCCTAAAGGTGCCACCAGCATCCTTACCAGTTTTTCCAGTACTCTTTATCATGATCCTAGCACCAATTTATGACCATATCATCATCCCATTTGCTCGGAAAGTGAAGAAAACAGAGACGGGCGTCACTCATCTCCAAAGAATTGGAATTGGATTAGTCCTCTCTATAGTTGCCATGGCAGTGGCAGCTCTTGTTGAGATAAAGAGAAAAAGGGTCGCCACGCACTCAGGGCTATTAGATGATGCTACCAAACCACTACCCATCACATTTTTTTGGATTGCATTGCAGTACTTGTTCCTTGGGTCAGCTGATCTTTTCACCTTGGCTGGGTTGCTGGAATTCTTCTTCACAGAAGCCCCAATAAGGATGAGATCCTTGGCCACATCTCTTTCCTGGGCCTCATTGGCTATGGGGTACTACCTCAGTTCAGTAATTGTTTCAATAGTAAATAGTGTCTCAGGTAACTCCACTCATAGCCCATGGCTATCTGGTGCCAATATTAACCACTATCACCTGGACAGGTTCTACTGGCTCATGTGTGCTCTAAGTGGGTTGAATTTCCTGCATTACCTGTTTTGGGCTATGCGGTACAAATATAGAGGGACAGCAACCAGTGAATGAAGGAAAATAAGGGAAATTTGCCAAATGGTCTATTACTGCTCAAGTTTTCGAGACCATTAATCAAAGGCATTCTTCGGCTGTATATACCTGCAACTGGCTGGATCGGTACTTGCTAGCAATAGAATAGAGATATATTGTATGAAAAACCAAAAAAAAAAAACAAACAAACAAAAAACAAAAACAAAAGGAGAAAAAAAAAGTTGTCAGTTTGTAGTCAACCCGGCTTTTCAATTAATATCTATGGTAAATGCCAATGGCTCTTACTCAAACTCATCTTGTGCATTTTCTGACTATTGATTCGTTTTATTCAAGCAGAGATAAAGTTAGAAAATAAGTAACTGGAGCTAATTAAAAACATTATTTTCATTAAAATAACTATAATTATGTTAGCCAGTAACCAAACGGGGATCGATACCCCGCATTTCCATTATAAACTTTCTCTTTTTGAGACGTCTATGTGCATGTTTGGTTTGGCGGTGGATCGAAGAAAAAGTCTGTTATGTAACCAAGATTTTTGCAGAAACAACACTTTGTAGCTTCTACAAAAATCACGTTTGGACAAAATCACGTTACCCTAACGCAAAACCAACACACCCTATGTCGCTGGGCCTGAGATGGGATTCTGTTGGGATAGACCAACCTAAACCTTTTCTGCTCTCTCTCCTCTTATTTGTCAGCTTCCTTGACACCGCCAAATTTTCCAGTAGAGCTGCACTGCGACTGCAAACCCAGTTACTACTGACTGGTAAGCAGCAACATTGACCTGACAAAACATTCAACGCCTACTGTTTTGCTAGCCTGTATTTCATAAATTCCCATATCCATTCCCCTCCGAAATTTTCTTAATTAATAATATTCAACATTTTAATTTTACCGTCATTCCTATAAATTGCATTCCATGCCCATTTAATATCATCGCATTTTTTTCATTCACTTCAATAATTCAACGTTCAAGCATAAATAAATAAAAATAATACACCATCCGCATCAAGAATCAAGATTCGAACTTATTTAGACAGAATGATCACAATATCAAAGATTAAAAACTGAAGCTGTAGAGGGAAAAATAATATTAATATTTTCAGTGACATCCATATTAGGCAACCCCATTAAAAACTCAACACCCAAAAATCTTTCCCGTATCTCCACCCACGTAATTGTAATTCCCAAATCCTTTTGATTGAAAAAACACAATTTTCCTTTGATTTTCTTTATTTTTACGTACCAAAGTAGGTTTTTCAGCGTAAACTTGAGACTTCCTTTATATACCTATTTTTTTTAGCAAAAACAAATGAGGTAGAATCGCCAAGAATCAAAGTCTGACCCTCTCAGACTCCATACAAAGCTATATCATGGCGTTCAAGAATCCTTCTTTACTCTTCTTCTTCTACTATCCCTTCCTCATATCCCACATTTTTCTACTGCCTCCCACCTCCGCGAGATTTCCTTATCCGTTGACGACGTCGTTCCCGTCCACCACCACCACAACGAGCGGTGGCCACTGGGTTCTCCTCCAACATAGCATAGGCATCTCCGCGATGCACATGCAGCTCATGATGAACAACAAGGTCATCATCTTCGATCGCACCAACTTCGGCCCCTCCAACATCTCCCTACCCAGCGGCCATTGCCGCTTCAACCCCAAAGACATGGCCTTGAAGCTCGACTGCACCGCCCATTCCGTCCTCTACGACGTCGCTTCCAACTCCCTCCGCCCCCTCACTGTCCAAACTGACACCTGGTGCTCCTCCGGCGCCCTCAACCCCCAGGGCACACTCGTCCAGACAGGCGGCTTCAAAGACGGATACAACAAGCTCCGCACCTTCACGCCCTGTAATGACGACCTATGTGACTGGGTTGAACTTCCAGTGCCGTTAACTAACAGCCGTTGGTACGCCTCCAACCAAATTCTCCCCGACGGTCGTATCATTGTCGTTGGTGGTCGTTCAACTTTCACGTACGAGTTTGTCCCCAAGAACACCCAAAACGACAAGGCGTTTTATTACTTGAGGTTCTTGAGACAGACGAGGGACCCACGGCTCGGGGAAGAGAACAATCTCTATCCATTCTTGCATCTCTTGCCGGATGGTAATCTCTTCATCTTCGCCAATAAGCGCTCCGTTTTGTTTGACTATAATCATAATCGGGTTGTCCGAGAATACCCGGTTCTACCTGGCCACGAGAAAAGAAACTACCCGAGTACCGGGTCGTCGGTTTTGCTTCCCTTAAGGTTAATGGGTTTGGGCAATGTGACCCGATTACCCGAAACAGAGGTGATGGTATGCGGTGGTGCCTTCCCCGGTGCGTTTCCCTTGGCCGATAAGGAGAAGGTGTTTATAGAAGCATCGAGGAGTTGTGGGAGGCTCAGGGTAAACGACCCAGAACCCGAATGGGTCATGGAAGTGATGCCCACACCCCGGGTCATGCCCGACATGTTGATATTACCCACCGGTGATGTGATCATCCTCAACGGTGCGACCAATGGGACGGCTGGGTGGGAGAACGCTGCGAACCCTGTTTTGAACCCGGTTCTCTACAAGCCCAATGAACCCGACCCTTACCGTAGATTCGAGGTCCTCAACCCGTCAACTATTCCACGGATGTATCACTCGTCAGCGGTGCTATTGCCAGATGGAAGAATATTAGTGGGTGGCAGTAACCCGCATAGACTGTACGACTTCCAATCATACCCGTACCCGACGGATTTGAGCTTGGAGGCGTATTATCCGTTTTACATGGCCCCCGAACATATTCCCCTGCGACCTTCAATCATAGCGTTGGAGGCAGTCAACAATACGGCGTCGTACAGGGAGAGGTTTGCCGTAACATTCTCGTTGCAAGAGTACATTGGCATTCCGGGAATTTCAGTGTCGCTGGTGGCGCCGTCGTTTACGACGCACTCTTTCGCCATGAACCAGAGGATGTTGGCGTTGGACGTGGTTTGGGTGGAGCAGGTGGCCCCATTCGTTTACAAGGTTACGGCGCATGGGCCCCTCTCCCCCACCTTGGCCCCACCTGGATACTACATGCTTTTCGTTGTCCACGCTGGAATTCCAAGCGTCGCTATTTGGGTTCAGGTTAAATAATTTTTATCCTAAGACACCATTTTTGGCTCAGATATGCCCCCGAACGCTTTTTACAACCCCCAAGTTTTTATCTAGTAGTATTTTTATATATTTGCTAGTTCAGAATTTATGGAATTTTCATTGTTTAAACGAAGGGGATACATTTTTTTGGAATAAAATAAAAAGTTATTACTTGTTAGATTCTTGTTTTTTTTTTCTTATATGAGTATACGAAAAATTAAACTTCAACATAAATTACCCAAATTTCTCCTTATTAGAACATGCGCAAGCGTGAAATATTCTTGATTTAAAGCTTATGCAATTTGACACGCATGCACGCAAATTGGCTTAATATATATTTATCAACATAATTAATTATACGCCAAATTAAAGCCATTAAATTTGGCTTATCAGTCATTGCAAGTCAGTTCATGGAAATAGAACACACCTTTGAGGCCTTTATACAGAATGTTATATTACAATTGATACCATGGACTTCACATATTACTTTTCACCTGTTTTTTTCACCATCTCAAAAACCACAAGTTGAGATTGAGATTTCAGAAAATGGATAACAATTTTGGACCTAGCTAGGCTACGACACATTATTAGACAAAACTTAGGTGCAAGTAGTAAGTATTTGCTATCAATAAAAATTTAGCAGTGGATACTTTTTTTTTTTGGGCACCACATCATTGATTTATTTAAAAAAGTTTTTCTACATGTCATAGTTTTATTGGAGAATTTATTACCACAAGTTTGAGCAAATGCACCTAAGTCTTTACCTGCAGTATTTGTAATACCACATATCAGCAGCAAATAATCCATCATAAGTTGATTCTATGAGTCTGAAGATCCAGCAGTCATTGATAAACTCCTCACAGCAACCTTGACTGCACCAACCACGCTCAGCTGCCTCATCTCAGGGCTAAAACCCCGTCTCTCCTGGTTGTTCTTACAGCATTCTTCTATTTGAACACCCACATAGTATGCTATCTGACGAAACACAGACTGTGTTAAGAGATGCAGAATTGTGAACTCAACAGTGATGAGGGTAATCAGCATAATATCCTTCGTCCCAACTTTTAGTATTTTCATTGAAATTAAAAGCTCAATGTTTATGACTAATTTTGTTATAATAACAAGGATCAAATTTAAAACTACTTAGTCATAGAGTTTAAGTTATCATTTCAAAAACTTTTTCATTTCACGAGCATAAGTTGCTAAGTAAATGTTCATAAGTAATTTTATTATAATTTTTAAAAAGCATTATGTTTCACCGTAATAATGGACTACAATGAGTTGGCCCTCTCATTTTGCAGGATGAGAGCCAGTTTAGCTTGTATAAAACTATATTAGGAGAAATGAGAAATAACTCATCAAGGCACATAATGTGGAGGTTAATCGCATGAAGTATACACTACTGAAGGCATCTCTTCCCAAGATGAAAGTAAAGGATCCGTGACTAACAAACATCAACAAAATAGCCTCATTAATATACTAACATGAACTACGTTCATATGAAAATAAATTACGCAAATAATTGGCAACTCAAATTACATAGCCTAAGCAGGAAACTCGTCCTCTTCTAAGGATAATGGGTCAGGTGGGAAGTGTGGAACGAGGCATCATCCTAAAGACAGTTAATGGAACATGTAAATTCTTCTAAATAAGGAATTGGAGGTTAGGACAGAATTCTGATGGAAAATTATTTAGTCATCATCTTCTGCTATTTCAGCTGCTACTCTTCATCACAAGACTTTAGCAATTAGCAGTCAGATGACATCAGGTCTATTCTCCAGCCTACTTGAAGAGACAGATCTTTAAACTACTAAAAGGCATGTATCTTGTGATACACACCAAAATTTTCACAATAATCACTTTCACACAAATTCCACTTCGCCAGCCTTGAACATATAATATGAAAATTCTCCTCGCAGATCAGTATACTGAATTAAAATATTAGGAAATAAAAATAAATCACAAATGGTAAACAAGCAAATAGAATTAATTGTGTTACTACAGGACCTGTTTTCCTTCATAACGGGTTTTATACCACTATAATTTCTTTTACAGAGACAAACAACCATATGTAACCATGACCCATGATTTAGGGACTTTATATTTTTGCTTATGACCAAAGAATGAACATTATTACTTATTAACAAAGTGAAATGATGTCAAAAAAAAAAAAAAAATCAACTACGAACTCCTAGTCTCCCGAACCCTTCCACCAGTAAATCATTTGTCCAGACCGAGTACATGTCACACACAAGAAAATAAGACATATACAAGCAACTTCAAAATATATGACAACAATTGTCGTCACCTAATTGCCAAACAAAAACAATCAAAACCTCTTCTCAGAGTCCAATCAGAGTCAGGGAAACCAGATGACAGACTGGTAATGAAAAACAGTTCAGTTTATAGATGGTTCATGTGTAAGAATACCTTGCCAGAAGCATCACGAACAGGTGATATGTGCAGAAAATTCCAAAATGAGCTTTTATCCTTCCTGTTAACGTTGCAGTAAATTGATTCAGCACATCCAATGAATAAAGTGCACATCTTTGGGAACGTAAGGGAAAGTGAAGTATTAACCTGTAATTCAAAATACGTACTGTGCATGGTTGTTCAGATTTAATGCTTTCCCTTATCTGTAAGCAAATAGAAAAAGACGTAATCATATGGTCCATAGAAAATCCATCCCAGAAATCTCAAGTTGCCACTTTACGCTACAAATGTTGCAGAATTTTAGCCAGAAAGTGTATTACCAAGTATAAAGTAGAGGTATCAGTATTCACTCCACTTAAAAATTCACAATTGCGCCCCAACACGTCATCTCCGGCATAACCTATATAAGTAACGTTAATTAAAAACACATGCTGAAATTTTACTGAAGTTTTAAGTAGATCTGAGATTTGGTTTATATCCTTATATCATATGCCAGAATCATTGCTGCAATGACCTCAAGGCTATTAGTACTTTATACGAGGCAGAGATTTTAGAACCTGTCAATTTCAAGAAGGCATCACTGGCGTACACAATAGGCATGTCAGGTAAGTGTGGATTAGTTCTGCGAAAAAAAAATGGAAAAAGAAGAAGAAAAAAACACAAAATCCAATATTCAACACATAAAGAAGTCAGGGATCTGCATAAAGCAAAAACTTAAGCTGAAGTAAGAAAACTAGACTTTTCAAATAACTCACAATACAAAGCTTTGTTTGATTCTACCAAGAGAAATAATCAAGGATGAGCTAAGAAGACCCACGTCAGGAACGCTGCATCTCTTTCTACATACCAATCTGCCAGTTAACTCGCTATAGTGGGTTAGAACAGAAAAAATGTTCTCCATGGCAGTCACAGCTCTTCTCTTCTGAACATCACTTGCCTCATACGGCTCTTCACCATCTGATTCTGCATGTTATAAAGCATACGAATTAGTCAAGAGAACCCCAACCAAAACAACAACTCCGCAAAAAAGGACTATTTGGGCCCAAAGGGGGCGAGAGTGACCGACAAAGAGAGTAAATTATGATCAATATCATACAAAGCCAAAATTGCAAAAGCTACCAAGCTGGACTAATAACAAGAACAAGAAGCATAAATGATGCACGAAGTATTCTATTTTTGAACATCTTAATTCAACAAAGGAATATAATTCAACTCGATTCTGTCTACTTGATCAATCTTAAAATGCAAACTGTAAAACAAACCTCTAACATTATGTTCTAACACATGATGAAGAGATAAAATACGATCAAGTTCCAACAAAGTATCCGAGCACACTTCCTTCCGACACGATCCATATAAAAAATCCTGCGTCTTGGACCCATCGTCGCTCAAATTAACGTCATTTCTCCTAATCCCACACCCCGACCGCCACCGTTTCCTCGATATAGGTACCTGAACTGCCACGAAGTGACTCACCCTGCCATCATACTTGCTAAATACAGGGCTCATGTGAAACAACATCCAAAAGGGTCTCCCATCTTTACGATAATTCAACAAATTGATCTGAATGGCTCTCTCTTCTCTTATTGCCTCTCGAATTTCTATTACTGATCTTCTACAAGTCCCTGGTCCTTGAAAAATTCTACCATTCTTGCCAATCACCTCGTCTTTGGAATAACCTGACATTTTCAAGAACCCAGGGCTTGCAAAAACAATTGGATGGCCAGGGATAGAAGGGTCAGTAACAATAAAATTATCAGGCAATTCGTCAAGCGCCTCGCGAACATGGTAAGAGTAACAACTATTGAATGATTGGTCTATCAGACCCAACTGTGATTCCATCCTCTTTATTATCTACCTCTTCTACAGAATCTTCGCTTTTCTTCGTTGTTTGGGTTATTGCCAAGCCCATGTGGCACGTTGAGCTCTTCTTGCTTCTTCCTTATAACTTTGAACTCACAGTATCCACAAAACCAAGAGGAAAATAGAAAATCAAACTGGTTCGAATGGGCAGAGCCTGGAATTTGAAAACAATCAACCAAGAGATGAAAACGAAACAAAGAGTCCACGAACTGAGTGGCCAAAAAATGATGCTAAGTATCATCTGAAGCCGCAAATCTATATGTATCTTTCAGAAAAATAAAGAGGTATTATGTGAAAAAAGTGCATCTCTTGCAACGGTGTAGTGAACAGCAACCCTCGGCCTTTTCAGATTGCAGATGATGAGAATCGAAAAATATCCTCTGCAAATTGTGGTGACCAAGGGATTGCAACGAGAGATGGATACCCATCAATCGTTTTTCTTTCAGAAACCAGAAAAATATGACACTGAAAAAGAAAGGAAAATCAAATAATGGAGATGATAGACAAAGTATCTACAAAAAGAAGAACTCGACGGAGGAATACCCAACCAAGTGGAGTCACAAAAAATTTAGGATTTTATTGCCATTTCCATTATTCTCTACACAATTTATACAGTCCCATAAAATATTATTCAAGAATATATTGAAACTCTGATATTAATCCAACGAATGGTCATACATAAAAGTCCCACAAACTAAACTACTGATTTGAATTACTTGAAAGTTTCGTATAGTTAGAAATTAAAAAGAATTCATTATTTTTGAATAATATAAGATGCAACTGAGTGGTACGTTATGCAACTTGAGGTTAGATCAATGTAGTAAATATATAGAAAGGTTCCTCCATTTTTTTGTTTTTTGCCATAGTCCTTTTATCTTTTTAAATTAAGAAAGAAAGAAAAGAAATTAGTAAGTTATGTAATTTTGAACAAGTCAATCATAATCTATGATGCAAGGTGAAACGGGTTCGAGCCTCAACCACATGTTCTTCTAATTTTTATTCTGGATGACAGATACATTGGATGGCCAAGTTGGGGACGTACAAAACCCGATTATATGTCAGTGCCAGTTTATCAACCGCAAAATTTACCAATCAATAGAAAAAAACACAGGAGCATGAGCATCCGAAAGCCACACGTCCTTTGGGTGTGTCACTATTTTACCCAAATTGCAATCATGTCAAATCAAGATGGCCGCCTTCAACATTTGCTTTCGCGGAACCAACAGCCCCACAATCAGGACCCACCTCAGCTCACACTACGGACATGGTGAAGTTCCAAACCTCAAAGCATCTGCATATTGCGTCAATTTAACATCGACTAGCCTCAAATGACTTTCAACATGACCATAAAAGACACCAAACGACGCTGCCTCCAACATAGTTCTTATCCAAATCCGCGTCATCAGACATTCGGAGATGCCTACTTTTGGTGTTGTACTTTGACGTGCGGGTCTTTGATTTAAATAATGGTTTGGGCATTTCATCGAACACGTAGCGGAGGCACTGCGGGTGTATTGTCGCTGTGATTTTCGCCGATTCGTCTATCCAAGGGAGATGTCAAAGTATGTTGTCCAGCGATTCGCCGCATCTCGACGCGTGCCTTTATAAGATTATCGAAGATGGAGTGATAATTAATCTCCCAAATGGTTGCTTTAGAAACGGGAGGGGAACTCCGTGGTTTGTCTTCACCTAATGTCTTTTGTTGAAAATCAAACTAATTTTTTTTTTTTTTTGGTACCCTAAGGACTATGAGAAACAAACTTGAGGTGAGGTTTCCCCCCTCATATCATCCAGCAAAGGGAATCTCAAGCTAATGGCAGCAGGTCTGGACTCATCCTTTGAGCCTTCCTGGATAGCCATTTGGCTACTCAGTTGCTCTCTCGATGCGTGTATCGAATCCTAGCTTCTCTACCGATCGGGCCTTTGATTTGGAGCACAACCCGCTGCATGGATGTTCCCAGTTGCAGCCCTTACAGCATAGGTCCACAGCCACTTTGGATTCAAATTCCACCACCACCTCCTTGAAACCTTTGCCCAAAGCTGTAGCGAATGCACTTAGGATGTCCCATAACTCTTCTCTTGTGATACTGCGATTGCCAATATTCCTTGCAAATCCTAGAATCAAAACTCCACCACATTTTTGAGGACTCCCCCGCAACTTGCAGCGTTTGATTTGAGGACAGAACTATCTATATTGAATTTAACTTGGTTCCTTGAAGGTGGGTTCCAGCCAATTTCTCATATGAGAGCTTGTCTGCCCGTAAACTTTACATTCTCCTTCATCCAGTAAGCGCGTTCCTTTGATCTTACCATACAAGACTAGTGAAGATCATTTATTTATCAAAGTAGTAAAAGCCTAAAAGAGGACGATTTAAATTAATCTTTTATGAAATACTTAAATATAGTGATAATATAGTATTTGGAGCCAACAGTCCTTAACTAGGACGACTCTTTTAATTGGGCCTTCCTAACTTTATAGGCCGAGGTCTCATATTATCATAAAATATTCAGTATCATTTTAAACTATTTTTATTTCTCTTCCTAATTTTTGACTTTTCATTCATATACCTCATCTATGAAATCAAATTTATAAATTTGATGAACTAATAAATTTCTTAAAAATGATAACACGTGACGGGTCGTTAAATGCAATATTAAATAATTAAATGCTTAATTTTGATAATGTTTAAGATTAAGTTCTAAAAAAATGGCTAAATGTAAAATTTGTTCTTAAAATATATAACACTTAACTGGTTAGTTATTAAATTTAGTTATCTACACAAGTCAATTCTACAAATGTTAAATTTATCACATGCTAATTTTTATTTTATTTTTTGTTAACTAGACATGTTATCTTTCAATACGCACGAGTTGGGACATGATAAATTAATAGTTGACACGTTACATATTTGATTGTAATTTAAATTGATAGCGTGGAGTGTAACTAACTTGTTATATTGCCCTTTTGCATCGAACTATCAGGCATACTCTGCAGATTAAACAATTTAACTATTTTTTTTAACTTTTTCATTAAAAATAAACTTTTATGTGAAATAAATTAAATTTTTATTAAAAAGTTATAAATATAATAATATATGTGTATATTAATTAAATAATCCCATAATAAATTTTTTTAAAAAAATCTGACAATAATATAATTTATTATGATAATATATATAATAAAAAAATTAATTTTTGAGATTAAACGAGCCGGCCCATTTAATCTATTTTTTATTCTTTTCTTAGTTTTAGTGAGCTGACCTGTCTAAGTCTATCTAAACTCATTTGGTTCATGAACAAAATGTCTTTAATTTTATAAATTCAAATACGTTTACGAACTTCGATCCATTTTTTCCTTTGGTACAGAACTTCGATCCATTTTAATAGTACAATACACTGGCATTTGTTTCAGATTGCGGCGTGCATAGTAAACTGGCAATTATTGTACCAAAAAAAGAAAAAGTAAACTGGCAATTGTTTTGTTTGTTAGTGTCAACTCCCCTCAAATTTTATTTTGTACGCATAGGCTTTCGATTTTTTTTTTTAAAAAAAAAAACATGAAAAATATCGTTACATCGATCACTGAGTCAAGAGATAAAAAAGGTACATCAAAATGTACTATAACAAATGAAATAAAACAAGCTCACAATTATGAAAAAATATATAAAAGAAATTGAGGTAATACTTCTCAAAGAAGTTGAATCCTAAAGTCATATGAAAAAAAAAACATCTAGAAGATATTTTTGTAGGGGCAAGACATCTCCGTCCCTCTCTTCCTTGGAAGTTCTTCTTCGAGCAAGTCTTCGAATTAAAATTTGAAAATTTGTGTTGCAAATCCCATTAAGATATTTGGGGACCAAGATTAGGAAAAACTACAGCACCACATATTATGGTCAAAATATATCGTATTGAATAAAAAAAAGTCCAACCTATCGAATTAAGCGACTGATAGAATATACCAATTGCTCGTTATCGTGTACCAATCGATTGGTTCTTACAATTTGAACTCCAGAAGAGAGCAGAGGCTAAACCAGTCGACTAGCCAAGCCCTTGATACCTTATAGAGTCGGGACCAGTTGACTAGTCTAATAGCCAGTTGACTGGTGAGTCCCAATGAAAATCTAGAAGTTAACAGGGGCTTAGCCAATCGACTAATTCAGCCCCTACTCGCTTCTGGAGAAAAGATTAGTCGATTGGTTGGTGCATAGAATTGATTCCAAAGACTCGACAGTCGATTAGCAATTAGATCAATCGATTGGTCTTCTCTCCAAAAGCGAACAGGGGCTGGACCAATCGACTGGCCAAACCATTGCTAGCTTCTAGATTTGATTTCAGAGACTCGACAATCGATTGGCTAGTTCACCAGTCAACTGGTTCTTTCTTGCTAAGCAACTGATCAATGCAACAATCACCTGATAAGCTTCTTGTTTTTGAATACCAATCGACTGATGTTTCTAACAGTCGATTAGCATGGGTCTTTAAACCCATAATCTCCTAGCATTTTACTATTTTTCTCGGTAGCTCTCAATCCCTTATCTCGAATCTTCGGAACTCATATCTCTATTTTCAAAATTTTGACCAAAACACACCAATTAAAACCTTCTAATCCAAAACCCCCACCTACAATTCACTATAATAAATTTAGATTTTTCAGAAATTCTCTAAATTTCTCAAAATCGTCATTAGGGTTCCTCGGCCTCATTCTGTCAAATTTAACCCCTATTACCAAATGACTTTGAAGACATTTTTCAAGAGACCACGAGTTGGAACTTCCAGTTCATCTCAACCTCGGGGGTCCACACAATCTCTAGCTCTTGTGCCTCTATTGAACTCAGTAGAACAAGAACGACGATACCAAAAGAATTTCATGGACAAGACCGTGGTCCAAAGTATGTATCTCAAACTTATTTTTTAGCTAGAGAAGGATTGGAATTAAACATTCTATTGAGAACTCAGGTAATGCAACAGTACCTTAACTACGAGACACCATACTCACATAGTGTAATTAGAGCTTTTTTTACAAACTTAGCATACAACGAAGATGAATTGAAATTTAGCTCAAAGGTTAGAAGAGTGAAAATTTCATTTAATAAGAATTTGTTTGCTAGAGTTGTTAGGTTGTTTGTACCTTATGATAATGCTTATAAGTTGGACGAGTTAACACTAAGATATATACAAAAGACTTGAGTGTTAATACCAACATAATTTTTTATGTGATTAACCATATGTTACTTCTAAAGGCTGGGAATTACTCTTACATGAGTGATTTGGAGCAATTATTAGTATATTGCTGGTTACAGAGTAAAGTCATAGATTATTCTCATTTTATGCTAAAATTTATAATTACAGCTTACAAGCAGATTAAAAAGAGCCTACCCTATGCATCAACCATTACCAAACTCTTCCAACATTTTGGTATTAATACAAAAAATGAATAAGTGATTGTTCTCAAAGTATTCAATAAAAATAATATGAATAGGATGAGATTTATAAGGAAAGATAATTTGTGGATCTGAAAAAAAGAAAACGAAGATGAGTTAGTGCAGAGAAAAGCCACTAAGAGTAATGAACCATCAATGGAGCACATATCAAGCACTCTCATGCTACAACACATATATAGTATGCTTGAGACTACAAATTTGAAATTAATCAGCATGGATGACACTCTAACAAATTTGAGCACTCGAATGATAGGGATTGAACAAAATATGATTGACTTCTCTTGGAGATTATGCAGATTTAAAGAAGTACAGCATAGACACATAGAGAAATCACATCAAAAATCTATAGATGAAGAACCAAAGCAAGGCCATCAAGAAGCATAGATGGACATATAAAGCATGAGGAACCACCAACTTGAACTTTTTTTTTTGTTTCAATTCTCTGTAATACATACTCTTTTGTGTTAGTCCTCTCTGTACTAAATTAATGTACTACTTTTTGTGGATATGAAACACGAATATTGAATTTTGAATTATATTGAATTTTCACTTACATTGGTATTAAACATTAGAATTGGTCTCCTTTGAATTGCATTAAATTATCAATTGTATTAGTATTGAAACAGCTGTCCATTGAACTTGTGGGTTACCTTAGTTTTGATTATCAATTTGTGTTCATAAAAGTTTCATCGAATGGAAATTGAATGTTTATTGTGTGCTCTGCTAATGAACCATGTTGACGTGCAACATCTATTGATTTATATGTTCTAACAATCTTCCTCGTGTGGATATGATTTAACACCATCTTCAACTGATTTAATTATATTGGATCTCTTTTGAGATTTGAGTTTAGGTTACAAGTATGTAAACTTATGGAGTTAGAAACTTAAAAGCAATGTGTATACTAATTCTTGACTTTCAAAGCAAGTTGCATTCATTTTACTAATTTTGCCTTAAGTTTCACTCATTTGATGTTCCAACAATCCAACTTGATTTCAAATTATTCTTCAAACATTTCAAAACCTAAAGAGTCATATTGAGAAGAATTAGTAATTATATATGGTGCAAGATTGTTAACTTAAACTTAACATTTCACCACCCACATACTATGCATTTTCACTTGACCATAGATATAAAACATGAATATTTAGTCTCAACCCTTAAGTTTATTAGCATCCGAGATATCTCTAGATAAATCAATCGCGTCAAGTGACTATATGGACTAATCAAGCGGTGTCTGTGGCCATTAAAAACAATAATTATGAACAATAGGGTCAAAAATAAGAAAGACGAAGAATAAATCAAATCAATCTTCATAGTGTACGAATTATTCATACCGTCAACATATTAATATAACTAAAATCATACTTATGCTATGATTGGATGCATACAACAGGTGTTAGAGAAGTAGAAAAAGATATTTTCGTTTGAATCACACTAGGTGTCAGACAGTTCTACAAAGATAAAGTAGAATAAATTATTTATAAAGTAATATAAAGTTAAAAATACTTAATATAATCACAACTTACTTGCGAATTATTTGTTATCATTACTCTTCTTTTTCGGCGGGATTGAACCTCAACCTAATTCTTCAATCGTCTCTTAATCTTTATTCTAGTTTTCTTGAATCCTTTTGCTTGCATAATATATTTATTTTTTGGTTCTATGCTTGTACCGGGCCCATAGTTTGGACTCTTTTGCCGTATATGAAGCTGTATGACTTGGTTGGTTAGTTCATCTACAATCTTATTTACCATAAGATATGTTTCTAGGTAGCCACACACCTTTGTTGCTAAGTTTATGGGCTTTAGACACAATTGTTTGAATCATTGGGTACTTCTAAGTCTAAAATCTTGTTCTATTTCATTCTCCCTCACGTCATGAAAAAAATCACTCTGGGTTTGTTTTGTCCAACGCTTTAAAATGTATCTATCATGAAGTTTTTTTATATCTATCATATCAAGCGCCTTTAATGCATGGTAGCATAATATACTTGAATACAATTGTTTGAATTGTTGGATACTTTTGAGTCTAGGATCTTGTTCTATTTTATTCTCCTTTACGTCATGGAAAAAACCACTATGGATTTATTTTGTCCAATGCTTTAAAATGTATTTATCAGGAAGTTTTTTAATATCCATCACATTAAGCACCTTTAATGCATGGTAGCACAATATACTTGAAGTTTCAAATTTCATACAACCACAAAAATCATACGTATTTACATGATAAAAAAAACTCTATATGATCCCTCTTGATTGACCATGTCAATAATATATTTAAAAATTGCATTTGTTTTATTTTTATATTTTACATACGTAGCAATATATAAATCAAACTACTTCTGAAACAAGTCAAATATAGTGATAGTATTGTAGCATTAGTAAATTCTTCATTTTCAATATAGGTATTTTTTGCCGTAACTCAAATTCAAGTTTCAACTCATTGTACCGTTTCTCTTCTGTAACCTTTCAAAGTGTTTAAAGAATTGAGTAATGTTTAAAGTCGAGTTTATGCAACTCTTAAAGTTTGAATTTAAACTTTCACTGAATTGGGCGTTTCTTATACCAAGAGTGAAAGTTTTTTTATATGATAAGTAGCACATTTCTCCTTTATCTTGTACAGAGAACTGAGCCAAAATTTTTGATGAACACTATATTTTGATAACATGTTACTCCATGGCATTTTAAAGTGGGCTTCCTCTTCGTATCCGTGCATACACTTTTTGAAGTCAGTTAAAAAGTTAGAGCCATCTTTCATCAAATTTTTCAGATGTTTAATACTATTTTGCATCAAGTACTATATACATAATTTATGAGAAACTCCTGCCATCACCTCATGTAATGTCTTTGCCATTGCTTGATCTTGATCGGTGAACATAGTTAGTGATTTTTTTTGCTTGTGTGTCTCCAAGAAAGTTTCAAATAGCCATTTAAAAGATTCAAAAGTTTCATCGTACAGTAAGGCTGCCCCAAAAATCACAACCCCTCTAAAATGGTTCATTCCACATAGTAAAGCAAGTGGCCAGTGTGTATTATTGGTACTATATATTGTGTCAAGAGATATTACATCACCAAAGTTGCTATAAACAATCAATAGTCTTGCATCAACCCAAAACACATTGATTATTTGTTCTTTCATATCCATTTGATAGGCATGAAAAAATGATGAATTTTCTAACATTTGACGTTGGAAATATTACAACAGACAACCAACTTCACCATACACTATACCTCTTTACCTCTTAGTTCGGATATAATGTTTTGTATCTAACCTAATAAAACTGAGATTAGCTCTTTCTCCAGCTTCTCTACTCATCAAATCAAAAGATGATTTTTTTGGGAGTCCAGAGTATTCAACTAACTCAATCTCATAAGTTTGAACATCAAATAATTTACGTTGAGATGTCAATATATGAACTGTTTCTTGAAGATGCAAATGGTGATTATATTCATCTACAAACTTATTTATCTTATACTTTCTATTCTTTAGAGTAACTCTTATTCTTGGTTTACAATTAGTTCTAGTCTTTAGTCGATGGTTTGTAGTAATAATATTTCTTTTATCAATTTTTTTATTCCCTTCTTTGCAACAAACAAATTTGTAAGAAATTATAATTTTATCTTTTGGTCTACGATTAGAATAATATTTTATAACACCAAATCCTATTTTACCACCGTAAGCCACTAAAAAATTTCATGCTTCGTTTGAAGTATCAAATTCCATACCTATCTTAGGTTTCAAAATAGTTTCTGTAGATGGATGTATTTTCAGTTACTGTGTCAGTGGATCCTCCGGCAACTCCATTTCTCTGTGCTCCGAATCTGCTTTGTTTAGTAACTCCATAGGATGCAATAGTGGCTCTGTTTTTACTTTCTTCACCGGCTCTTCTTTCTTTTCTTCTAAGACAACTTTACTCACCAACTTTATTCACGTTTCTCGCTCTCTCGTGTTGCTTCATGGTTTTTATGCAACATAAACACAAAACGCTATGTTTTGTTATATAAAAACCGCGAAAATTGTTAAAATAAGAAAAATTGTAGAATAATTGAACAAATGTTGTGTAAAATTAGGGATTAATTAATAAGTATAAGGTTGAGGTTATGATTGATATAATGATTAGGAAAAAGTTTATAACCATAATAATAAAGGGATTCAAAAATTTGGGGCTAAATAAAGAAGGAAAAAAAGAGGTAAGACTGGACCAGTTGACTCGTTTAATTACCAGTCGACTATCGTAGGTTCCAGAGACATACCAGTCAATTCCCAATGGACCTAATGGCCTCTAGAATCAATTCTCGGCTCCAACCAGTCAACTGACAATTTGACCAGTTGACTGATCTTTTCTCCAAAAGCGAGTAGGGGCTAGACTAGTTAATTGGCCAAACTCCTACTATTTTTTTGATTTTTATTGAGGTTCACCAGTCGACTGATCCAAACTCCAGAAGATATCAGGAGCTTGGCTAGTTGATTAGTTCAACTCCTGCTCACTTTCGAAGTTTAGATTGCAAGAATCAGTCAACTGATATTTAAGGCAGTCGACTGATACACGATAACAGGTGACTACTATATTTTATTAGTCGCTTGACTTGATAGACTAAGTTAGACTTTCTTTAATTTAATACGGCATATTTTGACCATAGCAAGCGATGCTGTAATTTCTTCCATCGCAAAAGATCTTGATTCGGTATTTGGAGGAAAAGAATAACGAGGGATAGTAGCGAAAGCCCTAATAGAGGCCTTTAAAGCAACATGACCCTTCCTTGAATCACCCAATTCATCTTTTCCATGTTTTCAATCCCTTCACAACATTCTTTATTGTCTCTTTTTTTTCCTCCTTTAACTTTATTTAGACTCTCTCTATTAGTTCAATTTCCAAAAAAAAAAACAAAACAAATAGATTAACTTCAAATTCTATAACCCATATTTTTGGATCTGATATAAAATATCTTGGTGAAAAAAATGAGGCGTTGCTATCCACCCTCCTTTTATACAGAGAGCATAGGATTAATTTTGTATGCAATTACACTATTGTATGTCTAAAATCCACTTGAATTTATATGTTTAGTTTTAATTTATTAAAATACTCAACAAACATTTAAGGTACCACGTCATAACATGTGGAAAATTAAAAACTCGCAAAGATTAATTGGTACAAATAATTATGTTTAAGGGTTGAAGATTGAGTGAAATATTTTTTTAGCGATTACTTAATAAATTGTCGGACAAAAAAATTTATCAATAATATATTAAATGTTATCATGTATTTATTTGAAAAAATAATTTTTTAAATTAAATAAATATATGTGATAATATTTAATTTATTCTTGATAAAAATAATGCGTCAAAATATTTTTCAAATTTTTTAATGTTAAAATTGTATATTTAGGCTGAAAATTTTTATTTTTATAAATCTCTTAATTTTAAAAAAATTATTTAAAAAATTAAGTAAACATACGTGACACCAAAACATTTTTCATATTTTTTAAGAATAAAATTATATATTTAGGCTGAAAATTTTTATTTTTATAAACCTCTTAATTTAAGAAACCGACTTTTGACCCAGGGAAACAGTGAAGAAGTCATAAATCATAATGCGTATAAGCTTATACGAACATTACGTAAAAAACTGATAACCCGCCTAATATTCTAATTTGAAGAAATGAACAAAAATGCAGAGAAACTAAAAAACGGTGCGCATCATCCTGCGTCAACTAAACACTCAGAAAAAACTTGGACTGCACAGTACGTTTTTCACCGTATCAGAATCCAGATCGGGATACAACAGAGTTTTGCGGAGCTCTCTGATTCTACTGGAAACTTCAACTTCTGATCTCCTTGCCCCTCATCTCTCTCTCTCTCTTGCGCGCGCGCACATTCTCTTTGGCTCGATCCTTCATCAGGTGAATAGATTCTGTTGTCGCGCATAGATCGCAGCTACCGGCATTTCTTAGTTGCTTGCATTTTCTTCATCAATGGAGGGCAATCAGTGCTTATGATTATTGATTTGATTTTCAGGTTCTGTGTTTGGACAATAATTTTTTCCTTTTTAATTTTGATTTGAGGAAATTTTTACGTTTATGTTGTTTATTAGTGCTTTGTTCAAGTAAATCTGTTGTAGTAGGGGAATTGGCGTTCACAGGTTAATGTTTCCAGTCTCTCCCCGCTTATTTCCTCCCTCCAGTTTTATTGTAATCGACTGTGCACAGCTACTCTTCTTTAGAATTTGGTGCTACTGAGTCGGAGCGAACAGCGTCTTGTCCTTGCTTCCTTATATGTTGTTATGCTTATAAAAATGAATTATTCAATGATTTAGTTCGATCTCGGCCTATTTTCTGGTGCTTGCTATTGGCGTTCGGATGACCTGATCTGTTTACTGACTGTTTATTGGCCCCGAGTTATTTAATATTTTTTTTTAACTTCATGTTTTGGTGATATCCTAATTGCTCTTTTATAACGAGTTAAGGGATGAAGAAAAAACAATATAAGTTTTCTAAAATCAAGCAAATTCCTTGCATTTTTCAAGAGTGTGATGACAGTGGATAAAATTTTCACGGACTTCAAACATTCAAGAAGAGAAGGAAAAGTTAGGGAAATTTTAAGTCTAAACCCAAAGTTTGTGGTTGATATCATATAGTGTATGTCTGTATTTCAATCTGTTTAAATGATCTCGTGGGGATTGCTGCCACAGATCTTCCTCCTATTAAAAAAAAGTGCTGTCATTTTAAATAATTTTTGGATGCGTTATGGTGTTTATCCTGAACCTGAAATGATATCATTATCTTATTTGTTAGTCTACAACTCACTAACCTATTGGATATATGCTTATGAGAATCCCCACTTAAATTTGCAGATTTTTTTTTGGGGCACAATGAATTTCTTGCGGTCTACAAGTGTATCTGCAGAACGGTCATCTATTACCCAATCTCACACAGATACACATCATAGGTCTACATCTATATCAACTTTGGAGACTCTTATATCTGAGGATCCATATACACAAAATTCCATAGTTGAAGAGTATGATGGAGAGACTGATGGAGGAGGTGAAGGTGAAAATGGCAGCATGACTGCTTTGAATTCCAAAAATGACTTACCAGTCATAGCTAAGCACTCGGATATTTCTGAAGAAGAAGGATGGATTACCATTCCATACAGTATGTCTTCACCTGTAATCCAACTCGGCTGTTCCTTTTGATTCTTGGCATAATCAACTGAGTTTTGGACATAATTACAAATTCTTGATTTAGATCCAAGCCTAGAATTTATAGTCACTTGAAATTAATTAGTACGCATTTCTGTACCATATCCTTACAGGTAAATATATGTTCAAGAGAGATCTTCTTTTATGTATTTATTTTTCATCCTTTAAGAGAGAGAAAGAAATAGGCATTCTAATTGAAACTTATGCTAGCTTAAAATGGGCGAAACATATTCTCTTTGCCTTTACAGATACATAAGTTTTAAGTTGCAATAGAGTGATTGCAAAGGGTTACAAGTTGTGCTCTGAGAGGATGTTGGCTTGGATGGGAATTGTGATCTGTTCAAGGATTTGTATAATTACCAATATTTTCTGCTGCTTACTAGTGTTGAAATTGCCTGGCCTGACTCCTGCACTGGTTCTTAAATCATTCGCCTGCTCTGGATGGAGTGAGTTTTACACTCGTGCTATTTGGTATTTGGGACGTGAGGAGTTTACCCATTTTTTCATCACCTTTCATCTTTGAGATATCCTTTTCCTCTTAGGGAATTAAAATGATGTTATATTGCATCTAAGTTAAAATTTTGATTCTTCGGAATTTGAAACTGTAAATGAATTTTATTTTTTTGTTTAATTATTGCGTTTTGAGAGTTTAAGAATCTTTTTGAACTTGACAATAAAAAAATATCTATTAACCTCATTTATAATAGGTTATTGCGACATTGTTTGATCTATGTAGTCGACCCACTTAGTAAAAAAATATTTAGTTGTTGTTTAATTATTGCATTAAAATATATGATATTTTTATAAAAAAGATTGTAGTAGAATTTTTTCTTCTTTTTTACATTTTGATAGTGTCAGTTGTGCAAGCACTTGAGTAGGGGCGAATTGATGCGTGGTGAAGCAGGGTTAAGTTTTTCCAACAGCATTCACCAGGAAAAGTAAGATCAGGCTAATGGTTCCTTCTCCTCTAGGTCTAGAAGTAATATGTTAATGATGTAGACTGTGTCCATACTCCATAACATAGTTAGCACAAGAGTAAAATTGTAATCATAGCATGGTTTTTGTGATTATTCAGTTTCAAGTGGTAGATCATATAGACAATATTTCCATCATTACTTGATATTTTTTAATTAATTCTATCAGAATAAGTTTCTTTGAAGTCTTTTCTTTATTTATATGTTACATGTAACACCTAAATTCTAGCGTCATTTTCTTATATCTAAATTGTAGAATGTTCCTTATTATTTATAATTTTTTTTTTTTTTGACATTGTCTAACTAGCCCATTATTTTACCTATTCATTTATATCATTTGTAATCCTTCTTGCATAAGCATAAATGTGCTTCAGGTTATCCTAAGCACTTTCAAAATTCAATTCCATCTAGGCAAGTACTTAAGCATGCTACGTAATACTTACAACATAAAGGATCTCATGCCATGAAGGAAAGGAGTACAGTCCATAGTTTACATTACATCACATTATACATTGTCAAATAAGAACTTGGCACTTAATTAAGCTGTCCCACATAAATATTACACAACCAAAGCAATTACAACCGTGAACATATGAGTCAACCCTGAGACCCCTGTTGCTCACTTCTGGCTGGAGTACCTGGAATGTGATTATGTGGATATAAAAAGTGAGATGATAATCTCAATAGCTAGCAAAGTTTTTAGAAAAATAGTGCACATTCCATTCCTTAAAACATCTCAAATTATTTCACTGAAACATAAGCACTGACCATACATTCATCATACGGCATTATCATACGGT
This sequence comes from Gleditsia sinensis, assembly GCA_037074535.1. Classification (NCBI taxonomy): domain Eukaryota; kingdom Viridiplantae; phylum Streptophyta; class Magnoliopsida; order Fabales; family Fabaceae; genus Gleditsia; species Gleditsia sinensis. The sequence continues at coordinate 8,505,946 of CM073471.1, forward strand.
ATCTTGGTCACATGGACCCATAACATCATGGTCTACTTACCCAGTGCAGTAAATACGGCCATACCTGCAAAGGGCTATGCATCTCCTATTATTGGCCAATCGTGAGGGAAATGGGGCTTACTTGGCACCCTTTTGTGCACCCCCTTAATTCCCGAGTATGCATACATAACATAATTTTAGACCAACATTCATCATAGCATCAAAGTCAGGCAATCAGTGAAAATTCATAATTTCAAATTCATAAGCATAAAGAGTGTTTTAAGGAAAGGCTAGCTACCTCAATTCCAGCACAATCAATTCCTTTCCAAGGCTGCCAAGGTTACTACCAGCAACTCAAACTAAAACATACAAGAATTCTTGGTTAATGCATGCACATTAGGTCCTAAAGCCATAAATACCTAGTTTAAGAGCTTCTGCTCCTCCAAATAAAACTATGATTTTGCTTAGATTTGGGGTTATTATTAAATATGACAAAAGTCCTCTAAAAATTCTACAATTTTGTATGGAGGAACCTTTATATGTCTATTTTATTTCTACATTCTCTCAACCCTTAAATATTCCATTCAACCCCAAAAACTACCTCCATACCCAGGACAGTACAATTTAGTTTCAGTTTCATTTCTATTCGGTTTTACATCCATTTGGATTAGTAAAACTACTTCAAAATTCATGATATTTTATATGAAGCATTATAGACATGTTATATAATTACCATAAAAATTTCAAATAAAAACGAATTCTTTTGACCCCTGAAATATCCCACGTTTTAAGACTGTCCCCGGTTATTGCCTGTTCTGCCTCATTTTCAGACTACCAAATTTATACATTTTATTATGTACTTTAAACTGCCCAGAATTTTCTACAATTTGGTATAATGATTAATTGGTATTCCTTTAACATGTCCTAAAATTATTATACAAAAATTCAACATCTAACCCCTTCAATATTTTGTCTTTCCATCAACAGTCTAAGCTGTCCAGCAAATTATCCTCAACACTATATTAGTTGTAAACGACCTAGTTGTAGGTTTTCAAAAATTATGAAACTTTCCAGAATTGATTATTAATGTTTTAAGACTATTCTCACAAAAAATAAGATAATTTAAAGGTCCTTTACCCAATTTAATAAGCCACTATTTTCGGGTACAAAAAGATTTCTATTTTCTCAACCTAACTCTTCTATGCTCTATAACCTTTGCTCACTAATCAGACCATAACTCACTCATATGGACTCCAAAATTTGTGATTCCAGTGGCTATGTGACCGTGAGACATTTATCTACAACTTTCATGTTAACCACGACTTCATATTCCTTATGTATTAGTCCCAGAAATTTGAAAACCGAAGCTATTCTTCACCAGCCTGGACTCTAAACCCGATTCTGACCTCTCATCACTTCGTGGCCCATATCTCCCTCATTTTACGTCCGATTTAGGTGATTCCAAATCCTATGGAAAGCTAAGAAATAGGGCTACAACTTCTATGTTTAACACATTTTCATATTCTCGACAGAGAGTCCTAAATGCAGGCCCGAAAATTGACCTAATAAACTCAAAATCGGATTTTTAGAAGAAGGCAGACTTACCTTATGTAGACCTACTCCTATGGCTCTCAAATTGCAGCTTCCCTCTCTCTCAACCTTCTTCTCCTTGCTGGCTACTCTCTCCCCCTTCCTTCCTCTTCCTCTTCAGTTTTTGTTTTGGAGCTCTTCTCTCTCTTTTCTCCTGCTGGCGTGAAAGCAATATGGAGTCTGGTTGCTGGGCGCTGGAATCCTCTGGATTCAGCAAGGGAGGGAACGGTTTTCTGCTACTCTCCAAGTGAGTGTGTGCATGGGTAGCTCTAGTGTATTGTGGTCAGTGAGAGAGTGGGTGTATGACAGATCAAGAGAAGTGTTTTTCTGGTTGTATGAGTGTGAGTGTGAGCTGTAGTTTTCTTGGGCAGAGATGGAGCGTGAGTTTGCACATGTGGAGGCATGGGTTTCTGCTGGGTTTATGGAGCACATATGGGTGTGGAGATGTTGTCAAGTGGGATGTTTTCTTTGCTGAATTTGGCGCTGAACATGCTGGATGTGGGGCATGTTCCAGCTGGATGTTTCTCCTGGTTGCATGTGGGATCATGGGTGGCGTGAAATGCTGTCTTGTAGGCCATGTTTCTGCTGGTCTCTTAGAGCAGATGAGTGGTTATTCTTCTGCTGTGTAGGGCAGGTTTCTGCTGGCTGGGTGGAGCAAGAGTGGGTGTGTTTTTACTGCTTGGTTTAGGAGAAAACATGGGATGTTTTTATGCTGAATGTGAAGCAAGGTTAATTGCATGTTTCAGCTTATATTCCCTGCATGCATGTGTATATTTAACTCACCAAGGCTGTTGGCTTTTTGTTTCACCTTTACGTACATGCATGGGTGGCTATTATGCATGGTGTAAATGGGATAAATGCATATATATATATACCTACGTAAATCTCCTCCTTTTGCATGTGCAAATATATATATAATAATGTGTATGGTGGAGGTGAGAATAAATATGTATATATATATTTATATAGTATCACATAATGCTTTTTCCTTCCTTATTATTTTCCTAATCCTAAATTAGTAGCATCTTAAGGAATATATTTGTATCATGTTCCTCTAATTTATGATCCAAAAATATTTTATTTATATTATTTCTAACCATGAAATGATTCTACATTTTATAAAGATTTTTACTATCATCAACTATACATTTTAATCCTTGTTCATGTATATCTTAATTGATCACTAATCCTAGACTAGTAATATCTAATAAAAAAAATGTATTTGTGTCCTCTCTCCATCCATTATAATCCTATGAATTTTTTTTTATTTACATTAACTATGTTACCTATTTTATGCTTGCCTTAAAATCATATAACTAAGTATCTTAATCACTTGTCATATGTATTTTCTACTCATCCTTAAATTTATCTAACTTTATTAAGAGCTTAGGATGTTACATTTCTTTCCCCCTTAAAAAAAAATTTTGTCCACAAAATTTAACATACCTTATTCAAATAGATGTGGATAGGTCTTCTTCATCTCTTCTTCAGTCTCCCAAGTTGCTTCCTCCGAGGATAGTCCCTTCCAGACCACTTTAACCAGAGGGATGTTCTTATTCCTCAGTTGTTTAGTCTTAACATCAATGATCCGATCTGGCCTTACAATGTATGATAGATTGTCTTGTAAATGCATTGATTCGTGCTCTATGACATGTGAAGGGTCTGGGTTATACTTTTTGAGCTGGGAAACATGAAATACATCATGAATCTGAGAAAGGTTTGGAGGAAGTGCCAATTTATAAGCTACTGATCCGATCCGATCAAGAATTTGGAAAGGACCGATGTATTTGGGACTGAGCTTTTTGGTTTTCAAAGACCTCCCCACCCCCGTGAATGGAGTTACCTTAAGAAAAACATGGTCGCCTGTTTCAAATTCTAGGGGCCTTCTTCTTTTATCTGCATAGCTCTTTTGTCTACTCTGAGCCGTTAGCAGTTTCTCTCTGATAAGTTCAATGTGCCTTGTGGTTTGGTCAACCAAATCAGGGCCCAATAGACTCCTCTCCCCTAGCTCTACCCAACACAGAGGTGACCTACACTTTCTTCCATACAAAGCTTCAAAGGGAGCCATCTGGATACTGGAATGGTAACTATTATTATAGGCAAATTCAGCTAAAGGTAGATACACATCCCAGTTTCCTTTCATTTCTAGCACACAAGCCCTAAGCATACCTTCTAGAGTCTGAATTGTTCTCTCTGTCTGCCCGTCAGTTTGTGGATGGTAGGCTGTGCTAAACCTAAGTTTAGTACCTAGGGCATCTTGCAAGGATCTCCAAAATCTAGAAGTAAACCTGGGATCTCGATCAGAAACGATACTGGTAGGTATCCCATGGAGTCTCACAATTTCATGAACATACACCTGTGCCAACTTGTCCAGAGAATAGGTAGACTTAATGGCTAAGAAGTGGGCAGACTTGGTTAGTCTATCCACGTTTACCCAAATTGCATCATAGCCCGATGATGTCCTAGGCAAACCCATGACAAAATCCATAGAGATGCTATCCCATTTCCACTCAGGAATATCTAAGGGTTGAAGTAACCCACCAGGCTTTTGGTGTTCTACCTTGACTCTTTGACACACTAAGCACTTAGACACATAACGAGTTATGTCCATTTTCATCCCACGCCACCAGAAACTCCTCTTTAAGTCTTGATACATCTTAGTGGCTCCAGGATGTAGGGTATACCTACTCTTATGAGCTTCAGCTAGGATATTATCTCTCAATTCCTTCACCTCAGGTACACACAACCGCTCTCCTAACTTGATAACCCCATCCTCAGCAATGTGAAATTCTGTGGACTTGCCCAGGGATATCTGTTCTCTAATGTCCTTCAAGTATTGATCAGAAACTTGAGCATCTTTAATTCTATCCCTAAGATCATTATGAATCCTCAATTCACTCATAAGGAGGCTACTAGGCTGTGGAGAAATGGAGAGATTCAAATCTCTCATGCCCTCAATTAGTTCCTGCTCCTTAAGCATCAATGATGCCATATGGAGGGATTTCCTACTCAGAGCATCAGCAACCACGTTTGCCTTGCCCGGATGGTAATTAAGGGTGAAGTCATAATCTTTTAGGAATTCCATCCACCTTCTCTGCCTCATATTTAACTCCTTCTGATCAAAAAGGTACTTAAGACTCTTGTGATCACTAAAAACTTCAAACTTGACACCATACAAATGATGTCTCCAAATCTTAAGGGCAAACACTACAGCTGCTAGTTCAAGATCATGTGTGGGGTAGTTCTCCTCATGAGGTCTGAGCTGTCGAGAAGCATAAGCTATTACTCTACCCTGCTGCATTAAAACACAACCTAAACCTTTCTTAGATGCATCACTATATATTGTAAGGAGTTCACTAGGGTTAGGTATCACTAGCACTGGGGCAGAGGTTAGCCTAGCTTTCAATTCTTGGAAACTACTCTCACATCGACCATCCCATACAAAAGGTTGATCTTTCCTAGTTAACCTGGTAAGGGGCATGGCTATCTGAGAGAATCCCTTGATAAATCTCCTATAGTATCCTGCTAAGCCTAGGAAGCTCCGTATTTCAGTGACTGTCTTTGGTCTTTCCCAGTTGACCACTGCTTCCACTTTACTAGGGTCCACTGCTATCCCCTCCTTGGAGACAACATGCCCTAAAAATCTCACCTCTGTCAGCCAAAATTCACACTTGCTAAGCTTGGCATACAATTTCCTATCCTTCAGGGTTTGCAACACTATTCGAAGGTGATTCTCATGTTCTTCAGGGCTCTTAGAGTAAATTAAGATGTCATCTATGAAAACCACAACAAACTTATCTAGATATGGCCTAAAAACCCTGTTCATATAATCCATGAAAATGGCTGGGGCATTGGTTAACCCAAAAGGCATGACTAGGAACTCATAATGTCCGTAACGGGTTCGGAAAGCTGTCTTTGGGACATCTTCGACCTTAATTCTCAACTGATGGTAACCTGACCTTAGATCTATCTTAGAGAAGACTGATGCTTCAGCTAATTGATCTAGGAGGTCATCTATCCTAGGCAGTGGATATTTATTCTTGATGGTCACTTTGTTTAACTGCCTATAATCTATACACAACCTAAGGCTTCCATCTTTCTTTTTGACAAACAAGACTGGTGCACCCCAAGGGGATACACTAGGTCTGATGAACCCTTTCTCTAAAAGTTCCTCTATCTGTTTCTTAAGCTCTGCTAGCTCTACAGGAGCCATCCTGTAAGGAGCCTTAGATATGGGACCTGCACCAGGCATCAAGTCAATGGAGAACTCAACTTCTCTATCAGGAGGGAGACTGCTAAACTCCTTAGGGAATACTTCTGGGTAATCCCTAACAACAGGTATGTTTTCTATACCACCTTCTACTTCTGCTTGCAAAGAAAAGAAGACTAGGAACCCTTGACAACCCTTCTTAAGGTATCTCTCAGCCTGGGTGGTGGATAGGTAAGAAGTTTCAGTGGAGTGTTTAGATGTAGAACCACAAACAGGTAAGGAAATAGATTTTCTAGAACAATCAAGAATTGCATTATTAGCCGACAACCAATCTATTCCAAGAATAACATCAATATCAATCAAAGATAGGCATACAAGATCCAAAGTGGTATATCTATGATCAAATTGTACAACACAATTGATACAAGCATCAGAAGTTATGACACGAATCCCAGTAGGTGTGGAAATAGAAAGACTATATGGCAAGGTATCCACAGTCAAACCCAGACTCTTAGCACAATCATATGATATAAAAGAATGTGTAGCACCAGAATCAAACAATGCATCTACAAGTAAGTTTTGGATCATTAACGTACCTCTGATCAAGTTTGGAGACTGGCTAGCCTCCTGCTGGGAAAGAGCAAACACCCGTCCCTGATTTTGTGGTCTGCCATCAGGAACTAATCCTCTCTTTGCTCGACAATCCCTGGAGTAGTGGCCGGGTTTTCCACAATTGAAGCAGACATTTTGACCAGCTAAACAGGGTCTATCTCCATGGTTCTTCCCACATTTATTACAAGCAGGCTGGCTGGAGGTTTGGCCACTACGGGTCGGCATTCTCCTACCCTGAGAATTGTTCCCCTTAAACTTTTTGTTCCAGGGTTTCCCTCTTCCTCCAGAGGGCTCACTGTCTCTCAATCTTTTCTCAGCCCTGACACTCATCAGAGCCTCTTCTGCTATTCTACATTTACTTGCTAGCTTAGCAAAATTTCGTATCTCCAGGGTAGCCACTCTTTCTCTGATCTCAGGTTTTAATCCTCGCTCAAAATTTGCCGCCTTCCATGCATCATCATGGGTATGCTTCAAGTAAGTGGAAAATTTAGAGAGCTCTTCATACTTAGCCTCATATTGAGGTACAGTCATGTTTCCTTGCTTTAATTGTATGAATTCAGCCTCTTTTTGATTCTTCACATTATCTGGGAAATATTTATCATAAAATGTTTCTTTAAAATTATCCCAGGTAATGGAAGTATCATTAGTCTGCCAAAGTCTCTGCATACTTTTCCACCAATGCTCTGCCTCACCTTCTAACATGTAAGTGGCTAAGGAAACTTTCTGCTCTGTGTTGCATTCTAAAACTCCAAAAATTTTTTCCAGTTGCATGATCCATCGTTCTGCAATCACTGGATCATACTCTCCCAGAAATTGAGGAGGGTTGGCCTTCCTAAATTGGGCTAAGAGTTTATTCATTTGGTTTGGCCTATTTTCCTCTCCAGCACAATCAGGATTGTTTCCTTGCGACACTTGTCTAAGGGCCTCTTGAACTTGTTGAAGAATTTGTGCTGTGGCGGCCTGGGCTGCAGCTTGCCCATCAAGCCTGGCAGCTAAGGTTTCCATATTCTCAGATATTTCTTTTAAGGTCTCAGTCTGGGTTCTTTTATATGCCATTTCCCTGTGTGCACATTTATATACAAACATTTTTCATATAATTAGTCACACGTCCATAAACTATGTCTACTTGATTTAACAACCCCTAAAACAAAGCCAATTTCACCATAATTCAACTCTAATTCAATTTAAAATATCCTAGAATAATTCCAAACACATAAATAATTCCCTGAACTATTGCTCTGATACCAACAAATGTAACACCTAAATTCTAGCGTCATTTTCTTATATCTAAATTGTAGAATGTTCCTTATTATTTATAATTTTTTTTTTTTTTGACATTGTCTAACTAGCCCATTATTTTACCTATTCATTTATATCATTTGTAATCCTTCTTGCATAAGCATAAATGTGCTTCAGGTTATCCTAAGCACTTTCAAAATTCAATTCCATCTAGGCAAGTACTTAAGCATGCTACGTAATACTTACAACATAAAGGATCTCATGCCATGAAGGAAAGGAGTACAGTCCATAGTTTACATTACATCACATTATACATTGTCAAATAAGAACTTGGCACTTAATTAAGCTGTCCCACATAAATATTACACAACCAAAGCAATTACAACCGTGAACATATGAGTCAACCCTGAGACCCCTGTTGCTCACTTCTGGCTGGAGTACCTGGAATGTGATTATGTGGATATAAAAAGTGAGATGATAATCTCAATAGCTAGCAAAGTTTTTAGAAAAATAGTGCACATTCCATTCCTTAAAACATCTCAAATTATTTCACTGAAACATAAGCACTGACCATACATTCATCATACGGCATTATCATACGGTATCTTGGTCACATGGACCCATAACATCATGGTCTACTTACCCAGTGCAGTAAATACGGCCATACCTGCAAAGGGCTATGCATCTCCTATTATTGGCCAATCGTGAGGGAAATGGGGCTTACTTGGCACCCTTTTGTGCACCCCCTTAATTCCCGAGTATGCATACATAACATAATTTTAGACCAACATTCATCATAGCATCAAAGTCAGGCAATCAGTGAAAATTCATAATTTCAAATTCATAAGCATAAAGAGTGTTTTAAGGAAAGGCTAGCTACCTCAATTCCAGCACAATCAATTCCTTTCCAAGGCTGCCAAGGTTACTACCAGCAACTCAAACTAAAACATACAAGAATTCTTGGTTAATGCATGCACATTAGGTCCTAAAGCCATAAATACCTAGTTTAAGAGCTTCTGCTCCTCCAAATAAAACTATGATTTTGCTTAGATTTGGGGTTATTATTAAATATGACAAAAGTCCTCTAAAAATTCTACAATTTTGTATGGAGGAACCTTTATATGTCTATTTTATTTCTACATTCTCTCAACCCTTAAATATTCCATTCAACCCCAAAAACTACCTCCATACCCAGGACAGTACAATTTAGTTTCAGTTTCATTTCTATTCGGTTTTACATCCATTTGGATTAGTAAAACTACTTCAAAATTCATGATATTTTATATGAAGCATTATAGACATGTTATATAATTACCATAAAAATTTCAAATAAAAACGAATTCTTTTGACCCCTGAAATATCCCACGTTTTAAGACTGTCCCCGGTTATTGCCTGTTCTGCCTCATTTTCAGACTACCAAATTTATACATTTTATTATGTACTTTAAACTGCCCAGAATTTTCTACAATTTGGTATAATGATTAATTGGTATTCCTTTAACATGTCCTAAAATTATTATACAAAAATTCAACATCTAACCCCTTCAATATTTTGTCTTTCCATCAACAGTCTAAGCTGTCCAGCAAATTATCCTCAACACTATATTAGTTGTAAACGACCTAGTTGTAGGTTTTCAAAAATTATGAAACTTTCCAGAATTGATTATTAATGTTTTAAGACTATTCTCACAAAAAATAAGATAATTTAAAGGTCCTTTACCCAATTTAATAAGCCACTATTTTCGGGTACAAAAAGATTTCTATTTTCTCAACCTAACTCTTCTATGCTCTATAACCTTTGCTCACTAATCAGACCATAACTCACTCATATGGACTCCAAAATTTGTGATTCCAGTGGCTATGTGACCGTGAGACATTTATCTACAACTTTCATGTTAACCACGACTTCATATTCCTTATGTATTAGTCCCAGAAATTTGAAAACCGAAGCTATTCTTCACCAGCCTGGACTCTAAACCCGATTCTGACCTCTCATCACTTCGTGGCCCATATCTCCCTCATTTTACGTCCGATTTAGGTGATTCCAAATCCTATGGAAAGCTAAGAAATAGGGCTACAACTTCTATGTTTAACACATTTTCATATTCTCGACAGAGAGTCCTAAATGCAGGCCCGAAAATTGACCTAATAAACTCAAAATCGGATTTTTAGAAGAAGGCAGACTTACCTTATGTAGACCTACTCCTATGGCTCTCAAATTGCAGCTTCCCTCTCTCTCAACCTTCTTCTCCTTGCTGGCTACTCTCTCCCCCTTCCTTCCTCTTCCTCTTCAGTTTTTGTTTTGGAGCTCTTCTCTCTCTTTTCTCCTGCTGGCGTGAAAGCAATATGGAGTCTGGTTGCTGGGCGCTGGAATCCTCTGGATTCAGCAAGGGAGGGAACGGTTTTCTGCTACTCTCCAAGTGAGTGTGTGCATGGGTAGCTCTAGTGTATTGTGGTCAGTGAGAGAGTGGGTGTATGACAGATCAAGAGAAGTGTTTTTCTGGTTGTATGAGTGTGAGTGTGAGCTGTAGTTTTCTTGGGCAGAGATGGAGCGTGAGTTTGCACATGTGGAGGCATGGGTTTCTGCTGGGTTTATGGAGCACATATGGGTGTGGAGATGTTGTCAAGTGGGATGTTTTCTTTGCTGAATTTGGCGCTGAACATGCTGGATGTGGGGCATGTTCCAGCTGGATGTTTCTCCTGGTTGCATGTGGGATCATGGGTGGCGTGAAATGCTGTCTTGTAGGCCATGTTTCTGCTGGTCTCTTAGAGCAGATGAGTGGTTATTCTTCTGCTGTGTAGGGCAGGTTTCTGCTGGCTGGGTGGAGCAAGAGTGGGTGTGTTTTTACTGCTTGGTTTAGGAGAAAACATGGGATGTTTTTATGCTGAATGTGAAGCAAGGTTAATTGCATGTTTCAGCTTATATTCCCTGCATGCATGTGTATATTTAACTCACCAAGGCTGTTGGCTTTTTGTTTCACCTTTACGTACATGCATGGGTGGCTATTATGCATGGTGTAAATGGGATAAATGCATATATATATATACCTACGTAAATCTCCTCCTTTTGCATGTGCAAATATATATATAATAATGTGTATGGTGGAGGTGAGAATAAATATGTATATATATATTTATATAGTATCACATAATGCTTTTTCCTTCCTTATTATTTTCCTAATCCTAAATTAGTAGCATCTTAAGGAATATATTTGTATCATGTTCCTCTAATTTATGATCCAAAAATATTTTATTTATATTATTTCTAACCATGAAATGATTCTACATTTTATAAAGATTTTTACTATCATCAACTATACATTTTAATCCTTGTTCATGTATATCTTAATTGATCACTAATCCTAGACTAGTAATATCTAATAAAAAAAATGTATTTGTGTCCTCTCTCCATCCATTATAATCCTATGAATTTTTTTTTATTTACATTAACTATGTTACCTATTTTATGCTTGCCTTAAAATCATATAACTAAGTATCTTAATCACTTGTCATATGTATTTTCTACTCATCCTTAAATTTATCTAACTTTATTAAGAGCTTAGGATGTTACATTACAGATGAGATTGCTCTGCATATCTAATCTGACACATCTAATTCTCAATTTTTTTTCAGACGAACTCCCTGAAAACTGGAATCATGTGCCAGATATACAGTCCTTGCGCCCTCTTGATCGCTCCTTTCTTTTTCCTGGTAATAGGTTCTTTCCTTCTGTGTCTATAAATTTCAGTTTTGGTTTGCATAGGTTGGTATCCTGGCTCTCATGACAAGTTGACTGGATCTAATTTAGATCTGTAATTTAGGTGAACAAGTTCATATCCTGGCATGCTTGTCAGCATGCAATCAGGATACAGAGATTATTACTCCATTTAAAGTTGCTGCAGTGATGAGTAAGAATGGCATAGGTCACGGTCCTGAGAAAGAAAATAGAGACATTGCAAACGGAAACAATTTAGTGTCTGGAGAAGGGGAACTGAGTCCTGGTGGTCAAGAGCAAAAGGGTGAAAACCTACAGAAAGCGAAGATTGATCAGCCAGCAGATGTTGCTGCTGGTGAATCCCTTCTTAGGATGGAGGATCACAAAAGACAAACCGCATTGTTGTTGCAAAAATTTGAAAATTCTCACTTCTTTGTGAGGATTGCTGAGTCAGATGAGCCACTTTGGTCTAAAAGAGGTTCCGAAACTAATGGTCAAATGGCCTCAACAGTGGGAGTCAAAGAGACTGCCAAAAACATGTCTTCTGTTAGTGCAGTTATTGATAGAGGAAATTTTGATGCAACTTTATCTGGTGGAGTGGCAAGAAGTGCTGTCAAGTGTCATGCTCTTCCTAATGGAGACATAGTGGTATGTGCCTTAAAACTTAAGAAACTATGATAATGCATTTTCTTAGTCTAAAATTAGTAAGGAGGGATGAGGATGTGTTGTTTGTATGGATCCTAAATATTGTGAACTATAATTGGAGCAATTACCTGGGTCCTTATTTAATAAATATTGTTAAGAATGATTTAACGATAAGCTGCAAAAGTGCTAGATAATTTCTTAATTATGATTTAAACAACTATCAATGTTTAACTATCTATCTTGGCCTAGTCAATAGTTCAGTTGCAGTTCATGACATCATTTGTCATGGGAATTCCTGATATTCCATTCATAAACAAAAATCATGGCATTTTCTTTGCATTTATTTAAGCACCACAATCTAGTGGGATGCATCGGTTGGGTGTCATGGAGTTAATGACTAGAAGAGCTTTTCAAGCTTTACAATCAAACACCACCTTGTTTGGAAACCATTCTACTTCTTTCACCTTGTTTCTTGCTCTCAAAAGTCAAATATAAATTGACAGAAATTCGCAGGGGAACCTTTTAACCAATGGAACCATTTTCCTTTTTCTTTTTAATATTTTTTTTGTGAAAGAATTTTGTTTGCTTTTTTGAATTCTATTCTATTGTCATGCCATGTAACTTCTTTATAATCTTTCTGTACATCCATACATTGGAGGAAATAATAAAAACATAATTTGAACCTAATCATTTCTAGTGAATATAATTGTGCAGATCTGCTTTTCCTTGGTTCTGTTAAACTAGAAATAGCTTTAGAGAACCAATATGCAGAATCCAATTTACTCGTAATTTTGTATGTCCTGTTAATGAAATTCATGGAGGAATTTTATTCATGAAGATGAGAATGTGAGATAAGTTTATAGCATGTTCACCTTTTATTCAGCTTACTGTTGTAACTGCATAATCATAATTTTCAATCTCTATATTTCTCTGGAGCATTTGGAGCATAAAATATCAATTTGATACGTGGACCTGCTATTGGGGAGTGTGCCAATAGCTGTCATCATTATTGAGGTTTCTAGAACATGTCTTCTATGATACCTGAAAATCTTTGTAGTAGTGTCTGCCTTGCCTCTTTAATGCCTCAGATCTTCATGAATTTTGGCTGGGGAACCTTTTAGATCAAGAAATGACTCTGATAAAACTTGATATTGACATGTTTATTGTCATCAATATAAGTCCTCCTTTTTATGCTTGAGTAGTCTTATTTACTCAGATTACTAATCTGATTCTATTTTCCTTTTTGGAAGGATGCAGGTTCTTTTACAGGTGAATGTTGGTGTTAGTTTTCTCAGAGACCCTTGTATAGAAATTCTTCAATTTGAGAAGTATCAGGAAAAAATCTTTTCTTCTCATAACCAGGACAGTTCAGGTTATACCCATCAGGACCCATGTGGAGAACTGTTAAAATGGCTACTTCCATTGGATAATACTCTTCCCCCTCCTGCTCGCCCACTAGCTCCTCCTCATTTAACTTCTAATTCAGGAATTGTTAGCACATCTCAGAGACCTAATTTTTCATCTTCATCTGGCTCTCAGTTATTCTCCTTTGGCAATTTCAGAAGTTATTCCATGTCATCACTACCCCAAAATACATCCCCACCACCTGCTCCTGTTAAATCATCTAGTTCTAAGCCCAGCTTTGACCATGATGATTGGGATCTTATCTCATCGCAGAAGTTTTTAGGGAAAAAAGCTGGGGTTGAAGATCTTTTGTCTTTTCGAGGTGTCTCATTGGAGCGAGAAAGATTTTCCGTTTGTTGTGGATTAGAAGGAATCTATACACCTGGAAGAAGGTGGCGAAGGAAACTTGAGATAATACAACCTGTAGAGATTCATTCTTTTGATGCTGACTGCAATTCGGAGGATCTACTCTGTGTTCAGATAAAGGTCTGATGTCTGAATTATGACATCATCAGATCAAATTAGTTGACAGATTTCCTTTTTATTCAATTTATTATCTTGCTTTTCAAGTTCTGTTTATATTAATATTACTGAAGTTGTTTTCCAGAATGTTGCTCCTGCACATGCTCCGGATATTGTGATATTTATAGATGCCATAACAATTGTTTTTGAGGAGGCTACAAAAAGTGGACCACCCTCATCATTGCCTATTGCATGTATTGAAGCTGGAAATGATCATTTTTTACCAAATCTAGCCCTCAGGTTGTTATTCTTTATAAATATCTAAATATTGTTGTATTCTTGCTGGATATCATGCTGCATTTCCTCAGTTATTCTGTTACAGAATTCTCTCATAATAGCATGGAACCTGTACATATGTGTGGTCATGTGGGGTTCAATATGAACATGAGAAAACAAAAATTCTTAATTTAGCAGAGACTTTAATTTTCTATTACAATATCTGTCTGGGTAAAGAAGCTTAATTACAATTTAGCCTGTCAGTATCCTTTTCCCCTGCTTTTTTATGGTTGGATAGTAATTTTTTATATCCACAATACTTCTTAGACATTTGGTAGAGTTTAAATAAGTTAATTTTACTCAAGTTTAGAGAGGAAAACTAAATCTTGAAGAGGCTTGGGTCTGACACTTATATAGTTTCGCCTTTCGCCTGTTGCAGCTAACTAGCCGTTTGACAGCTTTTGTAGCTTAACTGAATTTTTGTTGACACAGAAGTTCTTAAGGTTATGTTTGGGAGTTTTGGAGGAAGGTAAGAAATGGTTTATAAAGGGAAGAGATAGGAGGTACCTTCTTATTTGGATCTTTAATAAGGAAAGAGAAGGGAATTTTGCTTTCCTTGTTTCAGAATTGACAGGATGAAGAATGGGAAAGGAAGAGTTGTAAATGTAAATTTCCTTTTTTAACATTTGACTTTTATTAAAAAAAAACTCTTTTGATACTTCTATATATTATTTTTTTTATTTTAAAATTATAGCATATTCTGCACAATTATAATTGAATTCACTCTTTGTGCAGATTGGTTCTCTTGGGAAACCTACTGCATTGTATTTGTAGGTTTATATATGAACAAGTTAGGTGGGTAAAAATGACCAAAATCTAAATGGATAGGGTTCAGTTAAGTCTTAATAACTTTGACGGAGTATGTATAGTCCTGATGGGTTTAAGCAAGAATCTATACTTATTTGTTAGTGCAGCCTTCACTCTTCCTGCAATGTTTACAGGGAGTTCGTTTTTTTTTTGGTGCAGAAAGTTTGTTTTAAATAAACTGTAAATAGTTTTGCTTGACGTTAGAGATGGATGTAGCATTTTTTTTAGTTTCTTGTATTTATTGAAATGTACAATAATGCATAATTCCCTTGTGTGTTTCTTAAATGCATGAATTTTCCTCGTTTATAAATCAATCTGGCCATTGTCCAGAAATAAAATGGGAAAAGAAGTCGAAAATTGCTTATGGTATTTAGCTTTAATCATCTTGATCTCATTCGCAGTCCCTAATTGCAGGAGAGGTGAAGAACATTCTTTTATCCTTAAACCAGTAATCTCTATGTGGAAGAATCTCAACGTTCAGGGTGAAAGAGGTTCTCAATTTTCCAAATTACAATTTGGGAACTCAGCGTCAAACTTGAGTCTTTTCTCCAAGAGTCTTGATGGAAGGAAGATCGCTTTAATTGAGGATCAGTATGCAATTATGGTCTCATGTCGATGCAATTATACAGGTAGGTTTGTTTTTTTTCCTTAGTTTGCTATGTTATCTAATGAACGTTGAGGTTTTAATTTGTTGTTTTTCTCATGGTTTTGCGCTTAATGTAGCATCAAGATTGTTCTTTAAGCAGCCAACCAGTTGGCGACCACGTATTTCAAGGGATATTTTGATCTCTGTTGCGTCTGATATGTCAGGAGAGTCTCCTGGACCTAATGAGAGGAATTCCCAACTTCCTGTGCAGGTTTGTTGTTTGTATTAGTTTATTATATACTATCTCAAATTTGGGGGCTTGGGCTCATGCATAGTTTACTTTGATTATCTTTGGGCTGAAATTACAATTAGCTTATAACTTTAATCGGAAATTACATTTAATTTAACCTATTGGCTTCATTTTTGTCAGGTCCTAACTCTTCAAGCATCCAATATGACATCTGAAGATCTAACTTTGACAGTGCTTGCTCCAGCCTCATTTACTTCACCCCCTTCCGTGGTGTCTCTGAGTTCACCTGCTACACCAATGAGTCCTTTTATAGGTTTTGCTGAGTGTTTAGGAAGAGTAAACGGTGAAAGGCGTGCTAGTGATGATGCCATTCCAAGTTCTGGCCTGAGTTGTACACATCTATGGCTGCAGAGTAAAGTTCCACTAGGGTACTATATCATCTCTCATTTTTTTGTTTCTGTTTTTGTTTATTTGAACTGATACTGATCGTAATCATTTATGGACCATATCAGATGTATTCCATCGCAATCTACAGCCACCATCAAGCTTGAACTACTTCCATTGACTGATGGCATAATCACACTTGACACTTTACAAATTGACGTCAAGGAAAAAAGTATGATTCAGCACTTTTTAAGCATGCTTTTTCTTCTTAATTAAATGCCTGAGCTTATATCTAAAGAAATATTTGGTCATGCTCTTTCATGGGAATATGTACTGCTTCTTAAAGATATGTTCCATCTCTTTTATGATTGTCATGGTTTTTTGAACTATCACTCGTGGGCGTAACAACCAAGTTGCAAATCAAACACACCAATGTTCAGTCATGCATTTTTAGGGGTCTCATGTCGTCTCTCCTAGCTGTGACATTTCTAGGCCAACTGCCATTTTGGGTTCATTATATATTTTTATTATACTGCCTGGAACTAGTCATTTATTTCCAAAATGATCAATTCTAGGTATGTACATGTAAAAAGTATACATTTCAAAACAACTTTTGGTTTGTTTTCTGCATTTTCTGTTGCCTCATCAGAAACAATTTTTCTGCTTTCCAAATTGTCAGTGCCAATGATGATGCAAAATGCCGATCATAATATTGCTTGGGTTCTAATGGGATTACATTCTGGTCTAACAGGTGTTACCTATATCCCTGAGTGCTCACTAAAGATAAACGCAACTTCCAGCATTTCCACAGGGATTATTTAGAGTGGACGTTTAGCTGGTTGAATTTTGTACCACACTTATTTCGGAAAAGTAGAAACAAATATGAATAGTTTGCTTACCTGGCTTTTAAGAGTTGTTCTTTTCTGGCTCTCTCTCAATGGCAAGGAGGTATATATCTTACGTGTAGCATTGTGAAGTAGTTGGCATTTCCATGCGTTTTAAAAGAGAGCTTCACTTTTGTATTGTAAACCAGGAGCTTGAAATATATGATTGTAACATATCCCTTTAAGGGGAAGAATGTAATCTTTATAGCGAAATCTATCGTTGTGAAGGTGTGCTTATGTGATACTTCAGAGTTAAAGCAAAGAATGGACACTTTCTATTGTTGTGGACAGTTGCTGTGCAGTGCATATTCAATTGATCATCCAGCTTCTAGGTAATATTTTGTTTTTTATGAGTCTGTGATTTCCAATTCTTCATCTTGAAAGTGAAGGAGATTTGGATCTGAATTATGCGTGAGCAAATAAATAGTCTGTACTTTTATGACGGAGGCCTGATTGAGGTTTAAATAGTCATTTTAATGGATAAATGATTTGAAGTGATAATACAGGTAGCTATTATAACAACTGCTCATACTCTTTACTTGTTAGTCCAGCGGAATGCCAACTCTTTCTCTCTATAAGCAGTCTTCTAAGTTTTTGAATCTTCAGTGATAAAGACTCGAGTTACAACCTCATCCTAAAGTTCAGATTTAAATGCTGTGATAAATGGATCAAGCGAGGTCAGAAAAAAGAGAATTTTATTTTATAAATAATTTTATGTTTATATCATTACAACACAATCACGATGGAAGGGCAAACGTGTAGATTTCGGTAAAACCTGACTCTTGAGGCTTGTGATGGTATCCAAAATGGAAATTAAATTGAGAGTCAGAGTTCTATTTGCTTTTAACAGTCTATTAGAAATAACAATTAATTTTATTTGGTAATGTCTCCTTTATTAGAACCTTGAAAATTAATGAATGTGAGCACATATAAAGGTAGTAAATGGCCATGCGATCATATTCTTTTTTTTTTCCCTGCCATATATTATCTTTGGATGGTTGAGGTGTGGTTGGATTACGGCAAGCTCTGATAGTGATATTTATCGTAATGCTATTGTATTTTAGTTGGAATTAGAGAATTGTGGTGTGGTATGTATTATATGATTTGATTTGAGACTTTAACTCCGTGAGGAATTTGATAATGTGATTTTTGGGTAATTAATGGATTTGAAATGTTATCGTCATGTTTTTTTTTTTTTTTGGTTACATGATTGTTATATCTTAATAGATATATCTATAAGAATTTATGTGGTTCCTTGGGGACATTTTTTTTTTCACTAAAGATATATTAAATGGAAAGAGTGAAGAATATAATATAATAAAATTATAAATTAATAGAACAGATTTGGAATAAATTATTCAATGAGACTCTATCTCCAATGATTTTGTGTTTCATCCCTAATTAAATTTGAATAATACTAGCTAGTGTTATAATCACATGATATCAACTAGTCTTTAAGATAAAATTGAGAAGAATTTAATATCTTGAATTTATACCATAAATAAAAAATTCACAAAATAATGCATTGTATTATATTATCAAATATTCTCTTCCACTACTAAACTAACCCTATTGAATATTATATTAAGTGCACAAGCTGGTTAAATGATTAGATAAAGAGTATAAGTGGTAAGAATCAAATCTTCATTGTACATGCAGGTCCTTAAAGTCAAGCATAATCCCTTACACCAGCAAGCAATCTCTTAACCAATTAATATAATCTCAGATGTCACCTGTCACAATCCTTTTACTCTTATTTTCTATATATGCTTGCCAGTTACCCACCTACATTTGAGACAAGCTATAGGTATCAATTTGAAACCAATTGTCTACCATTATGCTCTGCTTCCTTTACCAATATACTATGGTAAAAATGGGTAAAAGGAAAACATTAAATTGTTTCTTTCTATTTCTGATACTCTAAATAATAATAGATTTTTTTTAGTCCCTTGTTGCTAATTACAATGTCATCCTAATTAAGTGCCCAAATTGTAAGATGATTTTCTCTTCTTCTACTTTTTTTTTTTTCATTTTTTTACATCAATAATAAATAAAAAGATAACTGTACACTTTGGAATCAATAGTTTTATCCCGTGAAATTTTTAATAATCACAATTTCTACTTGCTTAAAATTTTTAAATTTCACATTATTAGCCACTAAATAGAATTTTCAATTTTTATCCTAATTATGTTGTATATGACTATATTCTAATGTGTGATAGTTTCTAGGAAATGATTATTTTTTAAGTATATAGACATAAAAATAATATTACAATGTGGGAATAATATAAATATTCTGTGAAAATATATTGCCAATATTTTAACAATTTGAAATAGATTATACATTTGGTAAAACTTAATCAAAACTTCTCATTAAGTGCAACAATATTAAAATATAACAAAAGAACTTAATAATTTATCTTGCTAATAAAAAATGGACCCTTGTTTTTTTACATACCCACCCACCCTACTAGCAAAAAATCGTATTTTAAAATCTTCGAGGGCGGTTCCATGCAATTTAGAAAAGAGTAGGATGATTAATAAGAAAACAAATTAAAAAAGAATCAAATGCGCATATGCCACCGCTGAGATCAACCTGACGCCGAGTTGGCTTCCCCTCCGCCCGCCGAAGGAAGACACGTCACAATCCTTGGCGGGTCCCTCCTTTATCTTTCTTTCCCTTACCCGAACTGCCCGATGGGGCCGCTTCTCCGGCTGCCCGTCCCTCCTTAACCCTTTTGTTAGTTTCTTCCTCCGTGCGCTCTCACCTCTGCTGAGCATGTACGGTCACACACTCACAGCCACATACGGGCACACGGGCAGTTCAAACTCCTACCCGTCTTCTTCAGGCTATGCTAAAGCCTAGAACTCCTTTTTCCAGTCTTCGATTCGATTAAAGAAAAAAAAAATTCACAAGGGAAAAACAATGAGAGCGAACCGATAAATTGGAGTGTACTATATTTGTAATTTAATTTTTTTTTTTTCCAGATTTTCTTTGTTTCCAGCATTGTATTTTACTGGTCAGCTTGAATAGGAGGAGCCCATCTCTGAGAATTCTGTATCTTTGAGCAGAGAGGTTTCTTAGTTCAACTCAGGCTGTGTTCCTTCTGGGGGGAGCTGGCGCTACTCTCTTCAACTTCCACAAGCCGATCAATCTAGGGTTTAGGGGGGGGGGTTTGGATACTGATCTATTTCATTTGATCTGCTCCCTCCTTTTTCCTTTTCAGTTTAAATATCTGGGTTTTTGGGTTACCTTGTTTTGAGGGGTTTCGAGGAGTAAACTTGTAATTTTTAGGTTTTATTTTGGGAATTTATCATCTGGGCTTGAAGCTTATTTGCTGATTGTGGTGGTGGGAGGGAGTGCATTGGTGGAGTGGTGTTTGGAATTTGGGGGCTTTGATGATATTTAGAATTAACTCCTTAGGGTTTGCAAGAGATGGGGTTGGGTGCTGATAATGGTAAGGTGGAGTCTTGGGATGTGAGCAAATCAAAGGGAAGGAAGAAAAAGAAGAAAGATGATGGGGTTGTGGAAGAGGAAGAGACTGGGTGTTGGATTAGGCTGAGGTTCATTGGGAGCTGCATTTCTTCAAGATCCAAGGTTGATAGCTCAGTTAGCGGTACCAGCACTCATTATGGTAACCTCTGTTTTCCTTGGAAAAAAATTTATTCTTATGATGTGCTCGGGGTTCCATCTTTACGCATGTTTTGTATGTTCAAATTGTACCCATATTTTTCTTAGTCAGAGTAGCATGATTTTTAGTAATTTCTCAGCAAATGGTACCGCACCCAAAAAAAAAAAAAAAATCCTTCCTTGACCAACCAGTGTACAAGCTTACTCATTCATCTGGCAATTCAAGCGACAATTACTCAGCAAAATGTAAAATAATAAGCGAATGTTATGTCGAAAACAAGGCATTCTGATAGATTTTGCTGTGGCCACCTTTCAGAGGATTGCATCCTAAACAAAGTTGAACATTTAGAGATTCACTTACTGCAGAATAAAAATTTGAGTTTCTACTTCCTAAACCGTCCATTGAAACAAAACCCCAAACACAGGGTTCCTGAATCTCGAATAGTATGCAAATGCATATGTATCACTCTGGCATGAGAGCTTTCTTGCTAGATTATGGCTTTTATCCAGGTGTGGTCTTCCAAGCTGGGGTGAGAAGCTAGTGTGGTTGTTGATTTTTAAGTGGCAAAGAAATGAATAAGGTTTGCACTCAAGACTTAAAAGTGAATAAAGTAACTAATGTTAGAGGTAGTTGAGTAAACATTGGAAAGTGAACTAGTCTCTATGCTGTTTGGAAAGAACTGAATATTAAACATAGTTGACCATGCCAACATTTAATAGGTTATGTGGGTTCTAAGGTAAGGAGAACAATAAAAGCTTAACTACAGCCGTGGTCATTAATTGTGAATTTCACATATCTCTTGTCTCAATTTAGCCGATGGTGGTGGTGGGGTTTCATTAGTGGCTAAGCAAAAATTTTAAGATAGTTAAAGTGACAATGGTGACAAACTAGTAAGGGTGCTAAAACAAGTGTAAGACTTTGTGAGAACTTTGAGTGGGCAGTCAGACTACATTCCCTTGCATTTTCTCCCTTCCCAGAGCATCATTGGGTCAAGGTTCTTTGACCTCATTGAGTGGGTGGTGGATTCATAAATTAGATGATGGCATTCTTGACAAATTTATGGCTATCAAGTTCTATCACTCATGAAATGCATGCTGAAAAACTCGTCTTTGACAACTTCTTAATATTTCAAAGTGAGTCAATTTTCAAGCAATGTCTGCATTTCTTTGTTCTTTTTGATGTAACGTTGAAGCTATATATTTCCCCCCATCTTGTATAAGCCTGATAATGCATGGAATTATTGTTGTTTTATGTTCTAATATTTTTTTTCCCTCTGTTCTTTTAATGGCTTCTCATTAGCTGAAAGTAAATCAACTAATGATACAAGTAGAGACCAACCAACAGCTCCAGTGGTCTCTTCTACAACCACTAGTAATGCAGAAAGTAATTCATCCACCTCCAAACTTGAAGAGGAGCTTAAAGTTGCTTCCAGGCTGCGAAAATTCTCATTTAATGATCTTAAGTTGGCAACAAGAAATTTTCGGCCTGAGAGTCTTCTTGGTGAAGGTGGTTTTGGTTGTGTATTCAAGGGATGGATCGAAGAAAATGGAACTGCTCCAGTGAAACCTGGCACAGGGCTTACAGTTGCTGTAAAAACCCTCAATCATGATGGGCTCCAGGGTCATAAAGAATGGCTGGTTTGTAACTTTGCTAATCCATTTTTTTCCTTCCTTGTAAATATTGTTTGAATTTGTTCTATTAATATTTGTCACTAAGCTCTATATTACTCCTTTCCTGATTATGATTTATTGTTTGGTTCATGTGACAGGCTGAAGTAAGTTTTCTTGGTGATCTAATTCATCCAAACCTTGTTAAACTTATTGGCTACTGCATTGAAGATGATCAAAGGTTGCTAGTATATGAGTTCATGCCTAGGGGAAGCCTGGAAAATCACCTATTTAGGAGTAAGTTACCTTTTTCTGACTAATTAGTTTCCTCAATTTATTTTCTAATAATTGTTGGACCATTAGTGCACCTTGAAATTGTGCTAATATCATTCTAAATTTACAATCCTGCTGGATGCCTCTTGTTGAAGCATGGTGCCTTACCGAATCCCAAAACAAAACAAATACAACAGCAACAAAGAACAAACCAAACCTTTTTCCACTAAGTGGAGTTGGTTACGTAGTTCAAACAATGTAGATTAAACCAAACCTTTTAGTTAAGTTCAAAAGATTCTTAAACCCAAAACAAAACCAAAAGATGGGGAAAAAGGTGTCCTGCCTTTCTGATGTGTCTAAAAAACTTTTGTTCTGGATGATGCCATGTTCACAAGAGCACCGTGTGTCTTATTTCGTGTGAAGGAGTTTCACAGCACTTGTGATTTATGTGATATAGGTCACTCTTGGGATCTGACAATTTGAAAATAATGTTTAGAAATAATCTGTGCCCTGTTGATAATGTATATGTTAATACACGTACTGCTTCTACTCAGTACCTTAATTGTTTTTTGTTGGATTTAGCAGCTTTCCATAACTTGGGTAGACTATGGACTGGAACTTGAAACTTCTGCTTTGTGATAATACTTTCTTTGGATTATATCCTTTGTTTTATGTTTTCATGTAACAATTATGTTATATGTAGGATCCCTGCCGCTTCCCTGGTCTATCAGAATGAAAATTGCACTAGGAGCTGCAAAGGGTCTTGCTTTTCTTCATGAGGAAGCTGAACGGCCAGTAATATATAGGGATTTTAAAACTTCCAATATACTATTAGATGCAGTAAGTGCCAAAAACTTCAATAAAATTATATCATTTTCCTTTTTGTCAATCTTTCTAATAGTGTGACAATTCAGGAATACAATGCCAAGCTTTCGGATTTTGGACTTGCGAAAGATGGTCCAGAGGGTGATAAAACCCATGTATCTACTCGTGTGATGGGAACCTATGGTTATGCAGCACCAGAATATGTTATGACAGGTAAGTTTAATTGGATTTATGTTCTTCATTAAGTTATCGCATGCATACATACATACTGTTCATAGGTGTTTCTCCCGGACTATATTTTGTTGGATCTTTTTATGTCTGAAGTAATTAGTTCTGTTCCTGATGATCATTATTCTTTAAAAATGGAAAAATTGCAAAAACATTTGGAATGTATTTCCTTGTGGGACTTTTGTTTGTTCGGTGCAATGTTTATAACCTTTATTGAGTGATTTAAGTGTTACCCTCTTGATGACATTGTGAGGCAGATTCAAGGATTAAGATCATAATTAATTCATTTCAGAGTCTATGGTTTCTTTGTCTGTAATGACCAATTATGGTTATGGGTTTTGTCATTGCAGTTAATCCATTCTCTTAAGTGTCAGTAACATGTAAATTTTGCAGTTCCATTATGCTGTGCTCGTAGTTTTTAACTAAATTTGTTTCAAATTTTATTAATTGTAATCTAACATTTGAATTATCTAGTTCCCTTGTATATCTTATTTTACATTTTGGGGCAGGACATCTTACATCAAGAAGTGACGTGTACAGTTTTGGAGTGGTACTGCTTGAGATGTTGACAGGCAGAAGATCTATGGACAAAAACCGACCCAATGGTGAACATAACCTTGTCGAATGGGCCCGGCCACATCTAGGAGAGAGAAGAAGATTCTATCGATTGATAGATCCTCGGCTAGAAGGTCACTTTTCTATAAAAGGAGCTCAAAAGGCTGCCCAGCTGGCTGCCCACTGTCTTAGTAGAGATCCAAAAGTCAGACCCCTAATGAGTGAAGTTGTAGAAGCTTTAAAGCCTCTGCCAAACTTTAAGGACATGGCAAGCTCATCATATTATTTTCAAACAATGCAAGCCGACCGGTTTGGAGCCAGCCCGAATACTAGAAATGGGCGGACACAAGGGGGATTGCTTGCCAGGAATGGGCAGCAGCAGAGGAGCCTTTCAATACCTAATGGTTCTCATGCATCTCCTTATCACCATCAGTATCCCCAACAATCTCCAAAACCCAACGGCAAAGCATAGAGTTGGTGAATTTTCATTTTCTTTTTATTTTTCTCCCCTCCTGTTTTTCATCATCTCTTATTTTCTCCATATAGATGTACCTTCTGTGAAACCATATTTGTTCATGGACAATTTGAGAGCTAAAGAAGCATTCTGCTTCATGATGTATGTTATGAGTGTTGGCCCCCTAGCAGGGAAGAATGTAAGTGCAGGTGAAGCTTATTGAGAGAATATGTCTAAGATCAAATTGTCAACCAATATGTTTCTTCAGGTAGCTTTGAAATATTGAAGATTATTAACTCCTCGTTCATATTTCTTTTCCATTTCTCCCCGGAAATGTCATTTCTTGATTTCTTTTCTCTCGGCTTTGCTTGTCCTATATGGAACACTTACAAATTCATTTGAGGCTTATGTTCTTGGACAGATTTTATTTTTTAACTGTTGTCTTGATTTTATTTAATGTAATCGAATTTCAAATATAGAATTACTTAAGGATTATTTGAGGGATCAGAGAGAAAAGTTAAATGAGCAGCAGTTATTTGAAGAAGACCATGTACTTTTTTGTTTTTGTCAGTGATGAAAGCTAAAACCCATAATGCATCTGTGCCTCCTGCTTTTACAAGGTAATTTCCAAACTCTTCAGGAGGAAAATGTGCGATTCCTAGTGGTTGAGTGAACGAGCCGAACATCCTTTTTCATTGGTTGATGGTTTTGGTGGTTGGATTTGAAATTCCATTTAATTTTGGATTATTTATGTGGAAAAAAAGCTAGACTTTCAGTGGATGACTGACTCTTTAAACGCAACAATCTGCCTAAAGTCTACACATCATGTCTCTTTGATTTTTATACATTACTCCTTTTATATTTCACTTTCACTTGTAATTTGTAAATAATTCACTCTCATAATATCTCTCTTTGATATTTATGAATTACTCTTTGTATAAAATTTAACATAGTCCATGTTTAAATTTAAATATTTCTAGTAGCCATTCATATATCTTCCTACTAAACCACACTAACTTGCTCTTTATTGTAAACAATTTCTACGTCCATTTTATTTTTAAATGGTTATATTATTTATGTAACTTAAAAAATTATGATATTATTTTGATTTTATTTAATAATTATGATATATTTTCTTTTAAAATACAAAATGTCACTGATTCTTTTTTAGAAATATTAAAAAATATATTCTAATTGTTTATTTTTTTTATTTGATTTTAAAGAATTTTTTTTTAATTCTACTAAATACATTTCAGTTATATTTTTTGTTTTGAATAAACATAACAAAAATAGAATATTCATTTATCTATTATATGCATATTGATCTTGTTTTATTACTCTTTTAATTTTTAAATAACCATTTATCTTTGGCCTTAAGATATCTAAGAACTTATTTTTAAAACTTGTATATTAATTAATTATTTAATAAAAAATATAGCTGCCGATATTTATTTTTGTTTCTTTTTTTTAGCAAATTATTATTTTATTATTATGTCGTAATTTTAATAATTTTCGATAAAGCCCGCCTCTAGTTTCCTTCTTTTGGTGTTACATTCTATATACGGGAAACCACACGTTCCTG
Organism: Gleditsia sinensis; assembly: GCA_037074535.1. NCBI lineage: Eukaryota > Viridiplantae > Streptophyta > Magnoliopsida > Fabales > Fabaceae > Gleditsia > Gleditsia sinensis. The sequence goes on from CM073471.1 coordinate 8,532,204, forward strand.
GCAAGTGTGACCCGTCTCTTTCTCTGTCCACTTCAATCGAAACGTTTTTTTCTCCTTACAATAATCTTCTTCCTATCTATGATACAAACTGCTTCATCTTCTCTCTTTGCTTTTTGAGGTGAAAGAAGAAACCATCGATTTTCTGGGTTCGACTTCCTCTGTTTTTCTTTATGTGCTTAATTTCTCTTTAGTTTTTTGTTTCGATTCTTTGGATAAATGTGCGTATTAATCAGTGTTACGATTAGGGTTCACGTGGGTCAATCGGAGTTTGATTGATTTCAATGATTTTTTTTTGTTACTGTAATCTGTTGCTGGCGAATTCTATTTATGTATCTGCTGTTCATTATGGTTCTGGCTTTATTTATTCTTTTCTTTCCGTGTTAATTTTTGGTTGAGTTTGTGTTCAGAGTATTCTTTTTCTACTTCTTAAATCTGAGTAAGTGATGTACTTATTACATAATTCAAGTTTGAACTCAAAAAGGAGACTACTCTGAGTTTCGATGATATACACACACACACACACACACATGATGTGGCCTTTTTATTTCTTTAGGTTTCTTTTATATAATTATATATATACGAATTGGTCAACTTGCTAGGATTTGTATTATTTTACTGATATGTGAATGATATGATTTTAAAGTTGTGTTTTCACAAACTCATCGTACAGGTACTTGAAAATTTTGATTTTGTTACATTTATTTATCGTTTTCATCTATTATATATCTGCCAATACGAGTCTGGTTAATCGTAAATTAAGAACCCACAAGAAGAAAAAAATAAAATCTTATCTTTTTACTAGGTGTCTGTCACTTAAAGGATTAGAGCTCTCAACCTTTATTTTAACTTAACTAGAAGGAAAGCCAGTGATATCTATAGATGTTAGTTGTTAATATGATGTTTTAGATTTGAATATTGAACATGAGAAAGTGGCCGGATCCTTGTACAGTTCTTTGGGTGGTTATCTGACTTTTTAGTTGTTTTTTTTACTTCTACGCATCTCCTTTAGAACAATTTGGAAAGCTGTTGCTTGCATCAGCTATAAATATGTACACTATGAATTTCAACATGGCAATATCTTTTATCTGGATTTGCTAATTGCTGATTAGCTTTGTGTAATAACATTTTTGTTCAGGGTATATCCTTTTTTTTTTAAGCCTCAAAATTTTCCAAGTCTTTATTTCTCTATATTCCTGTGTTTTTTTTTATTCACTTGTATTAAATGAACAAACTAACAAAAAAATGGAACTAAAAAAAGAAATGGTTGAAAATGTAATTTTTCCCCTTATATTTAATCAGTCCTAGGGAATCATTAATAGGATTAGAGATATGCCAAAAGCCATGTCTAGGCACCAGTTCAAGGTAGGCGATGATGGTTAATAGGTCTTATTGCTTAGACTTCTATTACATATGACATGCAGATGCTTTTATTAACACTTATATTATTTTTTTCCTTTCTTTTCTTCCAATTGTCTTTAGATTCTGATAGTGTTAGCTATTGTAACAGCTGCTGAAAAATTGTACCTAAATGAATTTTATCAATTATTTCACGCAATTAAAAACAATAATCTGTTGCTTACTAAGCTTTATGATTCTCCTGTCCGTTTGAGAATTTATGTAAGGGGTCAATAAAAGGCCTCACTTGAGGACTAAATTGAATTAAGAATTGGCATGCTTTGCATTCAAAAGGCCATCTGATTTGCATTCTATTGGATTTTTTTAACTGTTTCTGTTTTGGATTTCCTGAAGATGGGACAAGTATTGGGCTGTCTTCAAGTTGACCAGTCAACAGTAGCAATTAAAGAAGTTTTTGGGAAGTATGATGATGTGCTTGAACCTGGTTGCCACTGTGTGCCCTGGTGTCTGGGCAGTCAGGTAGCTGGTTACCTTTCTTTACGCGTGCAGCAGCTAGATGTTCGTTGTGAGACAAAGACAAAGGTTTTTGACATTATGACTTCTCTGTAAAAGACACATTTATTGTCTTTATTATCTTTTATATCTTCCTAACAATATGATTATCAACACTAGTATTATTGTTTGTTCATTACTTATCTATGCTCAATTTTTCCACTACATATTGCACATATATTTATCTTGATCAACACTGCTTATATGATCTTGATTCGTTGCATCCCATCAGGATAACGTTTTTGTCACTGTGGTTGCTTCTATCCAATATCGAGCACTGGCAGATAAGGCTGTGGATGCCTTTTACAGACTTAGCAATACTAGAGAACAGATACAAGCCTATGTCTTTGATGGTGTGGATTTGTGACTTAAGGTCATAAGAGAAGTTAGGTTTTACAGATGTATGTTCAGGAAGAAACTGATAAATTTTCATTGCTATTCCAGTTATCAGGGCAAGTGTTCCAAAGATGAACTTAGATTCCTCTTTTGAACAGAAGAATGAAATTGCAAAAGCTGTTGAGGAAGAACTTGAAAAGGTATTTCTTTTTTATTTCTAGAAATGATACAGGAGTGGGACAATCAAATTGTTTGATTTTTACTTTCTGTGCACATGTAGGCCATGTCAGCATATGGATACGAGATAGTTCAGACTCTTATTGTGGATATTGAACCAGATGAGCATGTGAAGAGAGCCATGAATGAGATAAATGCCGGTATGCTTTCTAGATGGCATGTCTCTATTTCAGCTGAAATTACTCTTATTTTCTTTTTCATACAGGTAAGTAAAATGAATATCGAGTTAATTTTATGTGTTGAGATTTTCTAGCTCAGGATTGGTGCAAATTGTTGAGGTTCCTTGTGGTCATTAGTGACTGATACTGGGTTATAATTAAGATTGGATTCCCTTACAAATGATCCTATAACTATATTAACATATTACAAAAGTTGTGATTTTTTTTCTGGAACTGAAATTCATAGTCCCGAATATCTAAGTTGGTAACTAATTTTAAGTAGAGAATACTTCCCAATATCATTAGCCTCATGACCTTAAGCTGAGAAGAAAATTATGAAGGTAGGCTTTCTTGGACTCAACAAAGACTTTTAGCTGAAGTTTATTTTATTGGAGCAGAAACTAATTTATATCTGGGTTTTTTTCTTCTTTTCTTTTTTTGTGCTTTAACCATCACAAATAGCTGCAAGAATGAGGTTGGCTGCAAATGAGAAAGCGGAAGCGGAGAAGATATTGCAGATCAAGAGGGCAGAAGGTGATGCAGAATCAAAGTATCTAGCAGGGCTTGGAATAGCTCGTCAGCGCCAAGCCATAGTAGATGGGCTGAGGGACAGTGTGCTAGCCTTCTCTGACAATGTACCTGGGACAACATCAAAGGATGTTATGGACATGGTTCTGGTGACCCAATATTTTGACACAATGAAGGAGATTGGTGCATCATCAAAATCCACTTCTGTCTTCATTCCACATGGACCTGGTGCTGCAAAAGACGTTGCTTCACAAATTAGAAATGGTCTTCTTCAAGGAAATGCATCTCAATCTGAATTCTGACATGTCAGTAGGCGGTTGAGCCTCACAAGTTTATGGATTTGTTTCTCTTGTCTACTACCTTTACTAGGTTTTTATATGCCTCCCTTAGCCACACATTTTCTATCCATCTCTGGTCCTTTGTGTGTGTGTGAATATTCGAATTTTTGTGTGAATAGTGGAATATAGTACTGGCAGTAATTGGCTATATTATCTTTGTTTGTGATCTGTACTTTTGTTTGCCTTGATGTTATGATGTAGTAATCTTAGGCATTGTCTGCTACCATGAATTTGTCGTTAGCTATCTTCGGGGAGGCCACTCCAGTCAAAGCACGTTAAGAGTTCGCCTCAGATCATGTTACAAGATATTATATCCCAAAAAAAAAAAAGTGGGTCATCATCTAAATAGAGGCTCATTCGAACAAATCCGAAATGTTAGAAACTTATTTCCTTGAAGCGCGGGACTGGGTTGTCATTAGAATGCCATGATAATTCTCCTGAAATAAAGACGAGAAAAGAGAGGAGAAAGTTCATCCTGTCAGTTTGCTCTGGGTGGTTTTGGTAACTTCGATCGTAATTGTTTATATTCGATTTTACACTAACCACCAAAATGAATGACTTACTTTTTGAGTTGACCACTCATTATGCATTAATCACTGCTAATAAATTGTTAACAATGACTTAAATTTAGTTAACTAATTTCAAATCTAATTAAACTCATAATTAACATCAATATCATCCAAAGGATCAATTGTATCATAGACTCGGCCGTCAATTATTACTTTATGCTTTTATGATTTAGCTTGAACACGCCTCTAGTAATTTTATAACCTATACAAATTTCTCATGACGACTAGAATAGACTATTACTAACCACACCTTACCCTTGCATGAAGCAATTATCAATGATCATTAACGATTACGACCATTAAATGTTCACTGGCCTCGTAATACAAAACTTCGCCAAGCAGCCAACTACAATTTGACTGCAAAGGCACAACCATTATTTTCTATGTTCAAAATTTCACTCGTATCAATGATTGACCATCAGACGGACTAGTAAAAATTGAAGACAAAAGTTAAAATTTGTTAGTGCTAATTATCTTTAACAATCCATGACCACCAGGATATGAAGAAATCAATAGCTCCACCAGAACGGACCAAATCTTCGTTGGGAAAGCAAAAAACCTTCCACTCTACTTATTGCCCTCAACCATAAAAGGCACAACCTTTCACTCACAAAATCAACTAGCCTAAGGTTTCAGTGCCAAAGCTAGACCAACCTTAGCACTCTTTTCAATGGCCTTGGTGTCCACCTCCCCAGAGAGGGTGAAACGGGTTCTAGGATTCCAGTCATGCTGGATCAGAGCACTTGCTTTGCCATAGTTGTTCACTCGAGCTTTCACCAAGGTTAAGGGGTCGAGTGCATGCTGTGTGCCAAAAGTAAGAGTTTTCTCGTCGCTTGAAAAGCTATGACAAAGCTCCGCACCGACAGAAGTGTTAGTCAGTGGACTTACAGTGTGGTAATAAGAGACATTAAGGTTTTCACCTTTGTTGTTCCTTCATTTATCAATAAAAATACCCAAGTCAGAAAACGTCAAACTTAAATAAAAGTGATGGATAACCGTCTTTAAAATTGGTAGGCAGAGAAAACCATATATCTTCATAAAATTACTTACAGAGTCAGAGATGCAATCAAGTCAGCATAAGCAATATTCAACCCTGCGTTGTATTTGGTGAAGTTTCCAGAGGCGGTATCAAATGAAAGGTCTATCCCACCGGCTACAACATTATTTCCAATTACACCAGAGAAGTTAACAATGGGATTTGCTGTCAATCCAAGGCCAGTGCT